>OY747134.1:10566355-11166355 GCA_963556465.1 Berberis vulgaris
TCTAAGGTTTCAGAATCTACACTTAGGAGCGCCTCCTCTGATATCAGCGTGTCTTTCATGTAGGTATGATGACACTCATCATCATTACGTGGTTGCTTGCTAATATTGAATATGTTGACCTCCAGAGTCATGTTCCCAAAAGACAGCTTCATTAAACCGTTCCTGTAATTGATAAAAACGTTAGCTGTGGCAAGAAAAGGTCTACCTAAAATAATCGGAATCGTAGACTGCATATTAACCGCAGAATGAGTATCTAAAATAAGAAAGTCGATGGGATAGTAAAACTTATCAATCTTCAGCAAAACATCCTCGACTATTCCTTTTGGCTTCTTAACTGATCTATCGGCCAATTGTAGTACCACAGATGTGGGTTTAATCTCTCCTAAACCCAGTTGCAAGTAAATAGAATATGGCATCAGATTTACACTTGCCCCTAAATCCAACAAGGCTTGGCCGAACTCATGAGTCCCAATCTGGCAGGTGACTGTAGGACACCCTGGATCTTTGTACTTGGGTGGTGTCCTCTGCTCAATCACCGCACTTACCTGTTTTGTTAAGAAGGCAGTCTTCTTGACATGATGTTTCCTCTTGATAGTGCATAGATCCTTGATGACCCTTGCATAAGTTGGTACCTGTTTAATCACATGCAGCAAAGGTAAGTTAATTTTAACATGTGTCAAGTGTTCTAGAATCTCACCATGCATTTCCGATTTTTTCCAGTAAGCCGTAGTGCTTGAGGAAAAGGAACTGAAACTGGAATGTTCTTGTTGGGCTCATCCTCAGGGATGCTCTCCTTTGCACTTGGAGAGGTGCCTATAGTTGTGGATGAGCTTGACCCGTCTAAAATCTTACCACTTCGAGTAGTGATGGCATTAACCTTATTGACATTCTGAGAGTCTGAAGTAGAGGTTTGTGCCATAAGTTGGCCCTTCGGATTTGCTTGAGGCTGTGACGGAAATTGGCCCCGCTCTTGTACTGTTAATGAACTTGTCAACTTGGTTATCTCGGTTTTGATCTCCTTGTTCTCTTTTGCCAATTGTGTCAATGCAACCTCAAAATTTTGATTAGTTTTACCTTGTGCCTCTATAAATGCATGTAATGTGTCTGATAAGGAACTTCTGTTAGATTGTGCATTGTATGGAGGTGTAGAGTATGACCTAGGTGGTTGTGCCTGTGAGTGTGTAGGTTGGTCTGCCTCGGACCTCCAGCCAAAGTTAGGGTGATCTCTCCAGCCAGAATTGTAAGTGTTAGAGAATGGTGAATAAGGCTTCTTGTACATCCCTAAGGCGTTACATTGTTCCTCATAAACCCCTCTCATCTCAGTCAAGGTTGGGCAATCCTGTGCGAAGTGTTCAACTCCCCCGCATATAAAACATGCGTCCTGTAGCTCAACTCTGGCAACAGTATGTGTGGGCCTACCATCCTTGGTCTTAAGTGCCTCTAACTCCCTAGTTACTCTATCAAATTGGGCTATAAGGCTGTCCTCTTCCCTAAGTTGGTAAACTCCAGCTGGGCGTGTTCTATCCGTGCTCTCAGGAGCACTTGGACCAGTCCTAGTATGAGCCTTTTCAGTCAAGTCATTCAGGTACTCAATGGCCTCGTCAGGGTCATTTTGCAAGAATTCTCCATTACACATCATCTCAACGAACTGACGCTCTCTACTGGTGAGCCCCTCATAAAAATAATTGACTAAGCGCCAACTCTCATACCCATGGAGTTTAGTGATGCATGGTAAATGTGATGACAACGGCAACGGTGGGAAGCTTCATCGACATGGCAGCGACGCAAAAGGAGAATTCTTGAATACATGTCCACACCATGGGTATGAGAGTTGGCGCTTAGTCAGTTATTCAGCGTGGAAAGACAGAAAACACAACCATCCACCGTGGAAACTCCGAAAGTTGACCTAGCTCCACTGCCTAAGGGACTTAAACATGCATTCCTCGGACTAGGTATTCAGCGGAAACTTCAGTTAGCTAAAATTGAGGAGTTGCGGAATGATGCCTATGACAATTCCCGAATATACAAGGCGAAGATGAAAGCAGCTCATGATAAGCAAATTCTGAGGAAACATTTCAAGCCCAACCAACGAGTCTATCTCTATGACTCACGACTTCATCTTCATCCTGGCAAGCTAAGATCGAGATGGACGAGCCCATTCATGGTAAAACAAGTCTTTCCCAATGGTTCCATAGAAATTGAAGATCCAAAAGATGGGAGAGTATATAGAGTAAATGGGCAATGTTTGAAGCACTATGTGGAACGGGTAGAGGTGCCAGAGGAGATCTCTCTGGTTGCCCCTGTCTACTTGATTTGATGTTCTCCACCCTATCTTTAGTTTAGGTTTTTTATTTTATTTTTTTATTTTTTATTTTTCGTTTATTATTTTTCATTTTAGTTTTGTTTAGGTTTTTGCTTTTATGTTTTTCTTTTAGTGTTTCAGGTTATTTTAGGTGTTGTTACTGGAGTCACTCGGAGACCCTCAGCCCATGTGTTCCTTTCTCCTGTCAGTATGATTTTCTTATATTTTGGTAACTGTGAGGACATAGTCTATTTGAAATTGGTAAAGCTTCACTATGGTAATATCACTCTAACCCTCCTCTTTTCTTTTGCCTTCATTTGTCATGATTATTATTTTATTCATTGAGGACAATGTTTGGTTTAGGTTTGGGGGTGTGGTTTATTAGATTTTTTTGTGCAATTTTCAAAAATCTTTGAGCTTAAAACATATTTTACAATTAAACCGAGTCATTTTTGTGTTCTACTTAATCTCCATTGAATACTAAGATGATTACGGTAATTGTGTAAAATCTTTATGAAAATGCATTCGAAATCTGAACTCTTGGTGAATTTAAAAAAAAAAGTGAAAAAGGGTTTTGAGTCTCTTTTTAATTTTAGAGAATATTTTTGTTGCCTTTAATTTTGAGAAAACACATACTAACACGTGTCACATAGTTATATTAGTAGAAAACATGATATTTGATATTATCCTTATGTTAGATGTATTTCGTGAGACTTTTGAACTCGACTATTCGTGCATTATAAGCCAAGTCAACATGATTTGAAGTTGATTAGTGAGATATTGAACTAGAAAACCTTAGAATAATATTGGAGACTTAACCCTTGTGAGTTTTGAGCCATTCTTTATTTCTTGAGGGTTATTAATTACACTCTGATTTTTCTTGAGTCCACATTATTTCGTTGAGGATTTCATTATTCTTGATTTTCTTATTGATTGCTTTAAGAATGACATAAAAGTTGAATCTTTATACTAGAACTTCTTGCTTTATTTAGTTGAGATATCCTAGTACTAACTAGAACTTGTGAAGTGATATAGGCATTTATTTCTTTAAACCATATTTTTTTAGCCTCTTAGCCTACCCAATAATAAATATCCATTTGCAACCCTTTGAGCCTTTATATAGCCTTCTCTTTGTTATCCCCATTCCCAATACCTACTCCAATCAAGGAGTAATACCTCTATTATTTTATCCTTACCCAATTTTTTGAGAATGTAGATGGTGAGATATATTTATGGAATGGGCAAATAGATAGAGTTGAAAATAGATATTTCATGTGCCCTCAAAGTAAAAGTGTTTGATTGTATAAACGGGGAAAAGCATGTAAGAAAAAAAAGTTGAAAAATAAATAATGAAGAAAAAGTTAATGGTGTACAACATTGATTTGTTCTTCAATGCCCTATGTGTTTATTCAAGGGTGTAGCCATTCTCAGGAAATTCTTATATCCTTTTTGTCCATTATTGTTTGTCATAATCCAAGCCACATTATAACCTAGTAAAGACCTAATTGATCTTAAGTGAAAGTTGGTTCAGTAGATGTGGAGATTGAATAGGCAAGAACTATGGTGTTTGATTCAACATTCTCAAAAGTAATCAATATTCCTGTTCATGAGATCATATTCATTTCACTCTTTGAAAATTTCGTTTTTCATGATGATTATATGTGAGACGTTTGCATTTTCCATAATTTATATCATTTTCCTCACATATAAACTGAGTGTCCAATCTCTGAGTGTTTTTATTTCTGAGTGACATGAGAGATTTGTAGTCGAAGCGTACTTTCTAAAGGTTATCTCGTCACATCTTTACTATGAGATGAAGAGTTATGTTGATAAGGTTCCTTTTTTTTTTTTTTTAAATTCACCAAGAGTTCAGATTTTGAATGCATTTTCATAAAGATTTTACACAATTACCGTAATCATCTAAGTATTCATTGGAGATTGAGTAGAACACAAAAATGACTCGGTTTAATTGTAAAATATGTTTTAAGCTCAAAGATTTTTGAAAATTGCACAAAAAATCTAATAAACCAAGTACCCTTTGGATTCTCCGGCTGCCAAAGACCAAGCTGAAACATTTTATTTTCAATAATGCGCGAGTCATCAATCGTCAAGCCAGCGGAAGTGGGCAAACCATAAAAAGCAACAAGATTTTTCTCGTGGTCATCTAGAAGACGGGAAACTTCCTTCTTACTTCTTTCGAGAACTCGGTTTACCTCCTCATCCTCTCAAGTGGAAGAATCATCCTCGAACCACGACCTCCTTTTCGGAGAGAGGCAAGATGAAAGGGAGCCCTAACAGCGTCAAGAACTGAGGAAGCAAACTTCTTCCTCTTCGACACACAGTCGAAACTGACAGCCAACATCTTGGAAGGACTGGGAAGCCTAGGAACTTTCCTTTTCCTAACAATCGAGCCGGTACTCCTAGAATCTTGAGCAGCGATAGAAGTAACTCGGCATACACGCTTACCAACAGAACCCTCTTGGCGGCCGACGTCCACATCACCATCGCGCGCAACAGTCACTTCCAAAGTGCAACCCGCTTCACCCGATGAATATAAGCCACTACGGATAATGGCATCCGTAGTAAGAAAATCTTTCACTGAGACTCGGGGAAGATCGCAAAATCGATTACATAACTCCTGCTATTTCAAAGACAATAGACAATTCAACTTTCTTAGGCTCCCGAAATGGCCACAAAATATAATATTCGCGAAACCTAAAGTAATTGGAAGAAAGGGACTCGTGGAACCAAGACCTTGACCAACCCCCATACTCCTCTCGTAGGTCCTCAAAATAAGGAGAGCGAAGGCAACATGTGCGATTGGGGTTTATGCTAAACCCCACCAAAGAATGCAAAACCTTGGCGTTCATAGGGATACGAGTTGCGACAACCCTTGTTAAGGTCGAAATGATCACCTTCCAACCATTAGGAACTAGTTGGGCCAGATAGATGGCAGCCAAATCCAAGTACTCCCAGATGATTGTAGGAGCCGGAAGCCAAAAACCAGAGTGGAACATACCAGGATACAAAGCAATGTACTCATGTTTTGGACGACAAGGACTGTCGCCCTCTTCGGGGAGATTGATTTCCTGATCAGCTGACAACGAGTAATCATGACGGATGTTATCTAGAGTCGCATGCATTGTCCGCTTAGGCAAAAAGAAAGCTTAACATGCATTAAAAGCATCGTCGCTCAAAACCCTGAAGTTAGACATGACTACAGAGCGAACACGAGGAATCAAGGAATCAACAACTAGAAAATGAAGAAGTACAAAAGAAAGTAAAACACACTGAAACTCCTCCTTTTATAAGGGCGAGCAACAAAAGGTTTGCTCATGGGAGAACGCGCAAGATATGACAGTCGCACGAAATCCAAGAAATTGTGCTAAAACGAGCACGTGGATGAAACATTGGAGAGACATTAGTAGCAGCAGATAGCAAGAACACTAAATGTGTCGTAATGTTGAAATCGAAAACAAAACCGTCATACAGTTAGTGGATACATGAACATACCCACTAACTAAGGGAGGAGTAGCAGATGATACATCAAAATAGACCAGCCATCACATCCATACATGTGGTAGAGAACATCCATCACAAGGATATGACATCTCATCTACTGGGCTAGCTCGTAAAGCCCAAGAAGAATAAAGTCAACCAAAGAGGCCCATACGAGGTCCACTATAAGAAGATACAATCAAAGCCCGAATCTGGGCCCAGACGAACCAACACCCAAATCTAGGTTCGATACGAATTTTCTCATAAAAAAGATGAACGTTGCACCAAAAAGAGTCGTGAAGGGAGTTACGCCTCCACGGATGCATTTTCATCATGGAGGAAACTGTTACGAGAAACATCTCATTCTGTTGCGCCTCACATGCTTAAGTCACACAGAGAAATAACCGTAACCATTATAAAAAGTAAAGAGAACATTCGACATTGGTATGCAACTTTAACTGAGTTTTGTCCAGATTTATTTCCTTATTCAAACATAGTTGCTGATTTAAGCATCGGAGTGCCTTTAGCCACAAAAAAAGTTGTCCTTGGCAGTCTAACCACTGTTTTGTAGTTCAAACTCACAGGAGGACGATTTTTGAACGCATCAATAACAATATAAAATGTCATATAAAATTTTATCTATCATTACTCCTAATTGTATCTTATATGAATGATATAAGTTCCCAAGTTATTTTAATATAAGTTTAAAAATGAAAAATAATTCTCATTAACCAAATTTTCAACTACATAACTCATAATGCAAAACTAAACGAATCCATCATTTGCTTTTATTTTCTACAAGAATAATTGTTCTATAATCAATCTAAAATGTGAAAAACATAAATTTTCATGGGTTCTATTTGACCAAAATATTCAAATCGAAGTTTTTATATAAACAAGAGTACCAAATCAAGGCAGTTTTCAAACAATAAATATTTTGATTTAATTTCGACACATCCTAAACTTTTCTTTATAAGAGTAGTTTGATTAAAATTAATAATAATAAATATTAAATAAATAAGTTCAGAACGAGACGGGATAAGCATGATTGAAAATCTTCATCCCAATCCCATCCCACTCTAGTTCGGGACAAGAAGGGATCGAGATGAGTTTGATCAATTCCAAAAGGACGTAAAAAAATCGGGATGAGACCAAGACGGGATCGGGATGGTTGGATGGGATGCCCACCCCTAGTAGATAGTTGTGTAACTTAATTGTATATGTTTGTACAAAGCATCTAGAGAGCCAGGCCCCTAGCGCCAGGGGGTTCTTTCACTACTAAAAAAATTCCCTTTTGCGACGACTCGTAGCGCGACGAGGGAAGTTTTGTCGCTCAAAATTATCATGGCGCGACGACATATTTAATATTGTCACGAAAGTACAAAAAATAACTAACTACTTAACGCGACGAGCGGTTTGGTCGCGTCATAACCTCTGTCGCGACGCAAGTAAAGCCTTCGTCGCATACCTAATATGCGACAACGCGTCGTCGCTTAAAACCAAATATTTCGTCACCCTAAAATACCTAGGGCTACGTGTCGACCACTTTAAACGACCAACTTTAATATCCTCTGGCGACACACTATTTCGTCGCCTAAATATAGCTTACGCGACGCACCAAAAGCCTTCGTTGCCTAAAATTTGCCACTTTGAACAACACCCTAGGGCGACAAACTTTGTCATCGCCTAAAGATATCTTACGCGACGAAGCGGAAAGATTCGTCGCCTAAAGTATTCACAACAAAAATACCTCCTAGGGCGACAAACTTTGTCGTCGCCTAAAGATATCTTACGCGACGGATTGGAAAGCTGCGTCGCTTAAAGTCTTCCCAACAAAGATACATCCTAGGGTGACAAACGTCGTTGTCGCCTAAAGATAGTGTACGCGACGAATAGAAACCCTTCGTCGCATCAAGTATTCACAACAAAGATTCGTCGCTTAAAGAGAGCCGGTTCATCGCCTAAAACATCCTAGTGCGACAAACCTTGTCGACGCCTGAATCTATCTTACGCGACGAATTGGAAACCTTCGTCGCCTAAAGTCTTACATTCTAGGGCGACAAACTTTGTCGTCGCCTGAAGCTATCTTTCGCTACGAAGTGGAACGGTTCGTCGCAGCAAGTACTCACAACAAAGATTCGTCGCTTAAAGAGGGTCGGTTCATCTTCTAAAACATCCTAGGGCGACGAACTTTTTCGTCGCCTGAAGATAGCTTACGCGACGATTTTGAAAGCTTCGTCGCCTAAAAGCTTACATCCTAGGGCGACAAACGTCGTCGTCGCCTAAAGATAGCGTACGCGACGAATAGGAACCCTTCGTCGCATCAAGTACTCACAACAAAGATTCGTCGCTTAAAGCGAGCAGGTTCGTCGCCTAAATCATCCTAGGGCGACAAACTTTGTCGTCGCCTGAAGATATCTATCGCGACGAAGTGGAAAGCTTCGTCGCATAAAGTCTTCCCAACAAAGATTCGTCGCGTAAAGCGAGCAGGTTCGTCGCACAAGCTCAGGTCTGCGTTTTTCACTATTTTCTCCTCTCATTTTAATCTTTTTCTCTGCTAGATTGATTTCTCTCACTATATACTCCAAGCTTCCAGCACTTAATTAGGCTTCGTCTTCTCTTTGTGTTGCCCGCGCCAGCCACACCTCCAATCTTCTCTCTCTTTCACTTGGAAAACGGTGAGGAAATTGCTAATTTTTTTTTTTTTGAAATTTCATGAAATTAGGTTGCTATCATGTGGATTTTTGGAAGTGTATCACATTGTTTTTCGAGTGCATACTAGATATTTATTAATTAATAATATCTACATCGTCCACTTGAAGAATTGTAATTGAGATGTTGCTGAAAATTTTCCACATTGAAACCTAATCGCATTAGTGTCGTTAACTCTCTTTAATTCTCATGTTTTGTTTATAAACTGAAAACAGGCGTAATGGAAAGACAGTGGATACAAAATCAGGACAAATGCTGTGATGAATATTTAAATGGGATCGAGAGCTTCATTGAGTTTGCAAGGGCACATGTCACTGGTACGACAGATCATATCAAGTGTCCGTGTCAATGTTGTAACAATTGTTTGTGGCAGACATTCAATATGGTTCGATATCATTTGGCGAGGTATGGGATGATTCTGAATTTTACGAGGTGGATTTATCATGGGGAGCAGCGAAAATTTGGTTCTACTTCATCGAATTCCCAGCCACTTGTGCCACACATTGATGAAATGTCCATGAATGATAATGACCAAGTTATGGGTATAATAAATGACGCTTATCCATATGCATCGATGAACGAAGATGGCATTGATGATATGGTAGGAGATACCGTACCTCCCAACATGCTGCAAAGTGAAGAGTTAGAAAACTATGAAAGACTGTTGAAACAAGCCCAACAAGCATTATACCCCGGTTGCACAGAGTTCTCCCTGCTTACTGCCATTGTGGAGTTGATGCATTGCAAAGTGAAACATCATATGTCGAATAAGTGTTTTTCTCATTTAATGGGAATTATGAAGCGGATGCTTCCGAAGGAAAACATTTTGCCTGAGGATTATCGTAACGCGCAGAAATTGTTGAATGGTCTTGGTTTGGGGTATCAAAAGATTCATGCTTACAAATACAACTGTGCATTATTTTATAAGGAAATTGAAGGGATGGATGCATGCCCTGTGTGCAATGAGCCAAAATATAAGCCTAATTCTGGTAATAAAACGAAGAAAATTCCACAAAAGGTTTTGCGTTATCTTCCACTGAAGCCCAGATTGCAGCGACTGTACATGTCGACGCACATTGTGAGTCATATGAGATGGCACAATGAAGGAAGGGTTGATGATGATTTTTTGAGACATCCTGCTGATGGAGAGGCTTGGAAAGCATTCGATACTATGTATCCCGATTTTGCAGAAGACCCGCGCAATGTCAGATTGGGGCTTGCAACTGATGGATTTAATCCGTTCGGGAATATGAGCTCTACTCACAGCACCTGGCCCGTCGTTGTTGTTCCTTATAACTTGCCCCCTTGGATGAGTATGAAAAAAGAATTTACAATGATGACTTTATTAATTCCCGAGATTGCACTCGAGACTGTAACCATGCCCGGGGATGTAAACCCCTCCCCCCAAGGAGATGGAGAGCTCCCTAGAGGTAATAAACTTAAGTTTTCCTCATCATATTCGGCAAATTGAATTTTTTTTTTTTACAACAGCAAAGAAAACGAGGGGGCCCTGTAGACAACTAAAATCCCAAAGGATCACACAAACCACTAACACACGCATTCCCGTAGTGTGGGATCCTAGTCATCGTCGCTCGCAATCGGCGAAGATTAATAGCTTGTTGGTGCATGACATCGGTGCAATCATTCGCAACCATTGCCCGATGACATCCTCATCTTGGAGTGAGGTCAAGCCCGAGACGCAGGCCGAGGTGTTGGACGCGCTCACAGTAAGTTTTAGCCATTCATCTCAACCTTTAATAATTAAAATCTTTATAATGCAGAAAGTTTTGAAGGTTTTGCATGTTTATGCTTGTATTTTTACATGATTTGGTATAACTTATCTCTTTGGGCCTTAATATTCTCTAATAAATATTATTTAAAATTTCAGGTTAACTTTGAGTTTGACATGAATGATCCAAACATTCATGAATATATCATCGGTACGTGCGTGGATCGATACAGGAATTGGAAGCATGATTTTCATCGATACTTCCAAACGTTTTCTGATGTGGATAGTGCTAAGGCACAACCCCCAATCGAATTTGAGCATAGGCCTGATGAGTGGGTGTGGTTGTGCGATCATTTTCGAACTCCCACATTTCTGGTAAGCATTAACGTTTTATTTAATTAGGCAAAATATATTTATTTTTATATATGTAATAATGCATATGTTTAATATATATTTTGAATAATTATATAGAAAAGATCTGAGGCGAACCGACGTCAAAAGAAAATTTTACATCACTCTGGTTCATTGCCCTTCTCTTACAGGATGGAGGAACGACGTCTAGTAAGTGAACTCATGTTTCATTTCATTATTTTACTTTTAGTCAATACATTCAATTAAATGTTTATATTAGTTGGTTTATTATTTTAACAATGTTTTGTAGGAAGGTTCAAAATTCCCAGAAATCGACATGTTCAAGGATGTTTATGCACTACCTGGCAATGAGGTGGCCGTGAAGTTGCATGTATGTTTTATTCTTTGCATTTTTTGCATGTTGTCACTTCTGTTGTTTTAAAAGTTATTAATTTTTTTAATCAAGGAAACGATGGTGGAGAGGCGGGATGCCTACATGGAGCAAGTGGCCTCGCAGCATCCTCCGGGAACTCCGTTGGAACAACTCACAATGGACAATCCTGATGCAGGATTACATATTTTGACGGAGACATTGGAATCGCTAGGTCCAAGACCCGGAAAGATTGTTCGAGGGATGGGAAAAGCTAAAGTTCGTGAGGTCAACACCTCATCTTCAGCTTCGCAGCGCTCAGTCGGAATCGTTTCATCATTACAGTCGAAAGTGGAGGAATTACAAAATGAGTTAAATGCTGCCAAAGCGCGTGAGGCGGAGAGGGAGGCTCGAGAGGCCCGGGAGGGGGAACGACAAGCACAAGAGGAAACTAGGTGGAGTATGTTATTAGGGGCTCTCCAGCAGTCAGGGATTAATTTGTCGAGCCTCCCGCTACTGTCGACAAACCATCATCAGCCACCACATTCCTAAAAAATGTACTGATGTGTTTTTTTAATTTGTAACTATACAGTACGGTTTAAAAATTTTAATTTGTAATGGATACATTATGATTTTACATTATTAATTTGTAAAGTTAATAGTATTTAAATAAATTAGCCAAACCTTTCTATGCGTGAGACGATTCAATTAATAAATATTTCAAATTTAATTAAAATAAATATTTGAATTAAAAGATTTCAAAATTATTAAACAGAACTTTAAGCGACAAAAATTTTCGTCGCATAAGAATAGATCAAGCGTGTTTGGATCGACGTAACCTGTGTGACAACATTAGAGTGATGAATATTGTTGTCGCGTAAAGAATATCTTGTGCGATGAAATGTTCGTCATCATTGAGTTAAGCCAACAAAGTCTAACGCGACGAAAGGGATCGTTACGATTGAGTTATGCCGACAACGTTTAATGCGACGAAAGGGATCGTCGCGTAAGTATAATTTGCACGAAGACCAATTCTATTTCTTGCGACGAAATTAGCGTCGCGCAAAACAGTATTACGCGACGCACCCTTATGTAACGATCTTTGGTGTCGTCGCGCAAAAGGATTTCATAGTGACGAAGATTTATTTTCGTCGCGCAAACATGATTTTGTAGCGACGAAGATTTAGTTGCGTCGCGCAAAGGCTTGCGAGACAAAGCTGTAGTGTTGTCGCGCAAAAAGGCATTTGTAGCGACGAAGAGTATTTTCGTCGCGCAAAGACTTGCGAGACAGAGCTGTGGTGTCGTCGCGCAAAAAGGCATTTGTAGCGACGAAGATTATTTTTCGTCGCTCAAAGGCTTGCGAGACAGAGCTGTGGTGACAACCTTTGCGCGACGAATATTTTGTCGCCCAATATTTATGGCGACGAAATGTTGTCTATAGCGACAATTTTGACTACGTCCGTAAAGGCCTTTTTTTTGTAGTGTTTGTGCATGTGATCGTGTTCGATTGGGGCATTATGAATAGAACACTACTACGGTGCCTGGTGGCCATCAGGCACTGTCCACTTAATTCATATCTCGAGGCAAGTGGACGGTTTCGGATGGCCACCAGGCACACCACCAGTGCACTTAAGATTTTTCCTTATGAATATCTTTAGGATGATGGAGGGTATTAGACCTGGCCTGGCGCAGGCTTGGCGTGCCTGGCCCTGCTCACTAGACAAGTTGATGTTTGTATTGAGGCGAGAACTCATTTACCCGGTGATATTTTGTAGGTGCCTTAAAAGCAAAGGTGAGTCGGAATAGAGAGACTCAGCTGATTAACTCCATCGTTCTTGCGTCGAGCGAGCCTCCATCTTCCGAGTAAAAAAGAATGAACTCAGCATTATCTTCTTCACCAATATACCCACAGACTCTCCCCTCCACTTCTTCTTCTTCTTCTCCAACATTCTTCCTCTTCATCTCAAACAACAAGCTGAAGAAATGGAAAACCCCATCTCTTCTTCTTCCCATCTCAGCTTCTTCACCCACCAAACAAGCCTGGACAAAAGCGGATCGCCACCGTCGAAAAAACCCACACTTGGATCACAGTGTTGACATGGACGAGCTACTCACCTCAGTCAACCAAACCACAACACCCCAAGAGCTCCACTGTCTCCTCTCCCCTTACAAAGGCAGACAGCTGTCCGTCCGCTTCATGGCCTCTCTCCTCTCTCGCCAATCCGACTACCAACGCTCACTCGCTCTCCTCGATTGGATGCTTGAGGAGGCCCGTTACAGTCCCTCTGTAGTCGCTTACAACGTAACAATCCGGAACGTGCTTCGCGCCAAGCAATGGGAGCTTGCACAGGGACTAGTTGATGAAATGCGCCAAAGGGGTGTTTCACCTGATCGTTTTACTTACTCTTCTCTAATTACCCATTTTGGGAAAGAGGGTTTGTTTGATAATGCTCTCAATTGGCTTCAACAGATGGAGCAAGATAGGGTGAAAGGGGACCTCATTTTGTATAGTAATTTGATCGAGCTTTCGAGGAAGCTTCGAGATTATTCTAAGTCGATTTCGATTTTTGAGAAAATGCGGAGTGCCGGTATTGTCCCTGATCTTGTTGCTTATAATACTATGATCAATGTGTTTGGTAAAGCTAAGCTTTTTCATGAAGCGAGACAGCTTCTTTTGGAAATGAGGGAGGTTGGGGTTCCTCCAGATACTGTTAGTTACTCTACTTTGCTGAGTACATTTGTTGAGAATAATAGGTTTATTGAAGCTTTATCGGTGTACGATGAAATGAGAGACGTTAGGTGTCCTTTGGACCTCACTACTTGTAATATTATGATTGATGTTTTTGGTCAGGTCGATATGGCTAATGAGGCTGATAGGTTATTTTGGAAGATGAGAAAAATTGGGATTGAACCGAATGTTGTAAGCTACAATACGCTTTTGAGGGTTTATGGTGATGCTGATTTGATTGGGGATGCTATTCATTTGTTTAGGCTTATGCAAAAGAAGGACATTGCGCAGAATGTTGTGACTTATAACACAATGATTAAGATTTATGGGAACACTTTGGAGCATGAGAAGGCCACTAATCTTATTCCAGAAATGCAGAATCGCGGGATTAAGCCCGATGCAGTCACATATTCAACTATCATATTCATATGGGAAAAGGCGGGGAAATTAGATAGAGCGGCGACGTTGTTTCAAAAATTGAGGAAATCTGGGGTTGAGATTGATCAGATTCTTTACCAAACAATGATTTTGGCATATGAGAGAGCAGGTTTGGTTGGACATGGTAAACGTTTGCTGCATGAGCTCAAACAGCCCGATAACATTCAAAGGGAAACAGCCATTTCTATCCTTGCAAGTGCTGGTAGAGTTGAAGAAGCTACAGCAGTTTTCCGTCAGGCATTTGATGCTGGAGAGATTAAGGACATATCCATCTTTGGTTGTATGATCGAGCTCTTGTCTAGGAACAGGAAGTATGCAAATGTTATTGAGGTATTTGAGAAGATGAGAATGGTCGGCTATTTTCCTGATTTTAATATGATTGCTCTCGTGCTGAATGCTTATGGAAAGTTGCAGAAATTTGAGAAGGCGAAGGCCATTTACAAGGAAATGCAGGAAGAGCGTTGTATTTTCCCCGATGAAGTACATTTCCAGATGCTAAGTCTTTATGGTGCCCAAGGGGATTTTGAGGAAGTTGAATCATTGTTTGAGACACTAGAATCTAATCCCAACATTAACAAGAGAGAGTTGTGCCTTGTGGTCTACAGCATTTTTAAAAGAAGAAAGCGACCACATGAATCTTCTCCAGTTCTCAGTCGAATTATTGAAAAAGATGTTTCAGAAGCATTACCATCATCTGTATCCTCGGGAAGCAATAGTTAAAATTGCATAATTTTGTTTCATGTACTTCTGTAAATGGTCATCTTTGTTACTCAGTCCTTCATTCAGTTACCTTGTGTTCTAGAAATGTATGGGTGTCTTCCTGTTGTATCAATTTACATGGTTGCAGCAAAGCGAATATAACACATTTTACTTTCTTTATAATTAACAATTCAATGCTAAAGCACAAATTACCCAAACATTACCAAGATAAAATCACAATATGATCACCAATACGAGACAGCACAGATTTACATGATTGTCTGCTTTGCTTTGAGGAAGAAGAACGTTTTTTTTTAAGTAACTTTTCGAATGAATTCCTATCTCGAGGTTTAGGTTTGTATTTTATTTCTAGAATTTTTATGGAGATACATGAAAAATTCGATTCATTAATTTTTCTTCAACATACATGTTTGTATCTCGAGGTTCATATATGGGTTATAGTTTAAAGGACATTTTGATAATCAATGTGAGCCTTTTGACAGTCAATGCATATTGACTGTTAGTCCTGAGGGAGATTGCAATACAACAATAGTGATTAATGATGGTGCTAACTTCTAATTAGCATTTTTTTAATAGGGAGAAAATTGCAAATAACACAAATTTTTTTGTCCACATATAATTTTAATTTGAAATTAATTTTTGCCGCTTAATTTTATATATCAATTGGATTTGCACCTTCATATATTAACAATTAATCTTTTGTGCTCCTACAAAATAGTCTGTTAGATCTATTTTCTTGTCATTCAAAAGATGGAGTTTTGTTTAGCAATTAATGTTATATATAATTGCCTGATGCGCAAAGCTATTTACTTTCTTTTTTTTAATAAGAATACTAGGATTTTTATTACTTGAAAAAATCTTTTACATCAGTCGGGGGTACATGACGACTTTACCCGATAAAAAGAACCAGAGGACATACATCATAGCAAACCTAAAATAAATAGTGACCAAACTCCTAGATCAATGCCTATACTTGTTGTTACTTTTCTTCATTCTAGATGATCTACGAGGATATACCTTGATGTCTTTGAAGTCCGTCGCATCAAATTTTTTCGATAATCGAATTTGGTCTGTCTTTAAACCTGACACTACTATTGACCTAATGGTGTATTCATCCAAATCTTCTTCTTCTGAACTGATTGTATCCGAAATGTCGGTATCGTTCTCCATTTCGGTTTCGCTGTTAGCGTTACGAACCAAATAGTTAATATGTTTTATATTCGGTGCTTCAAGTACTATTGCATCCACTAAAGTTTCGTCATCTTGTACAATACCCGCATCTGCTGGAACCCCTACCTTCCGGTCATGCACCTTGTCACCACTCTGAACGCGAGTCTGAGCACCAACGTGAGCTCCACTGCCAGCACCATTGCCAGAGCCATAGACAAACCCACTGTCAACATGATCATCTTCAGCTACTGCGTCCTCCTTTGTTGGCCTGGAGTTGCTGTCTGGAATCATTGCATTTATCTGTAGAGAAGCATTCCCACTGCTCTTCTTTTTCCCTGGGCTAGAGATCCCGACATCCCCGCCTACAACCTTGGTCGAAACCCCCTGCGCCCTCCTTGGTTCCAATTGGTGAACATGCTCGTACGCTCTCTGCTACGGCCTTGAGCTGCTACCTGAAGCATTATCACATTCTTGCAGAAAAAACTCGGTCATCATTCACATTTTTCCTAGGGATCAACTTCTTTGGATCATCATCTATAGCATTTGATGTTTTGTTCACCAAACCAACCTGCTCTATTGGTGACGCGACGTGCTTTGCAGAAACAGAGAGTACATGCTCTGCTCCGAGCGCGACTTGCTTTGATGAAGCAAGCCCTGTTATTGGCAGAACACGCTCTGGCTGGGACGAAGCAAACCCTGAAATTGTCTCTCCTTGTTTTTGAATCGTTTTTGCAATCTCAACCGCTGTGTACCCCGCCTCAAGAAGTCCTTCCTCCGTTGTTTATGGCTCTACCATGTCACTGACTGGATCCTTCGCCTTACAAGGCAATTGATGATTCATTAGATTACTCTCGTCTTCAACTATGTTCTCCGTAAGTGACTCGAATTTGTTTGACAACATGATATTCCCCGAATCTTTGACCATCGGCCTCTCAAGACCAACGCCCTCCTGGATTTCCTCACCCTGATCATTCTTTACACCACTAGTGCCAGCTTCTGGCGTTGAAATTTTATTTTTTTAACCACTGGGACATATTGTTGCTTGAGGACTTTGGCTTTCACCTTTTGTTTCTTAGTCTTCTCTTCTTTCACCAAGTTGGGTGTTCTCACATTGCCCTTATGACCTAATTTTTTTCTGCAATAATCCTCCTGATTTCCTAGCAATGAGCAATAATCACAATATTTGAAACCCGGGTATTCAATCTTTTGCCAAAAGCCCCTATTGTTAGATCTATCTATCCAAATTCTACTCGGTAACTTTTTCGCCAAAGTCATCTCCACGCAAACACGGGCATAACTCGGGCGTGAAAGACATCGAGTATGATCATCCATGCGCAAAAAGACACCAAAAGAGTTCACAATTACTTTCAAAAGAGGGGGATGAAATAAATGCAAAGGCAAGTTAGACAACTCTACCCATAGTGGAACCGATATCGGATCTGCTTTCAGACTGAAACCATCATGCCAGCGGAAAGCTTTGAATCGAACTCCCCGAATTAAGAAAGAGTCCCTTGCTAAGACTTTCTTTGCTTCCGCCTCAGATTGAAGCTGGACAAGAACGTGACGTTGGTCTAGCAAACCTAACGAGAAATCGCCTAGAATCCCCCAGGTTCGATGTATCGAATCTCTAATATCTTCCAATGTTGGTCTGTAGCTAGAGAAATTTAAGACTATCACGTGTTTTTCCATGAAAGCTTCCCCACGTGTTTCATAAGATGCCGTAAGCCCAATGGCTAGCTCTCATTCTTTTTGGAATCTAGTCCCCTCGACATTTATTTTTTTAACCTCATCAACCAGTATTTTTCCAAGTATTTGGGCGAAAGACGGCTTAGTAGCCTCTATCGCAGGTTCCTTACTCCCCATTGGGGGAGAGGAAGTGTTGACGGCTAGAGGAGTCATCCTATCACGTTGTTCCCTTCCCTAGCCAGGTCTGCACGGCCGAGCAACTAAAGTAGAGAAGACAGCAGCAACCCGTTCCTCTGCAATTCTTCTGGAAGTGAAACGAAAAATCCAGGCAGAGAGAGTGGCAGCCGATCGATCGAAATCCAGGCAGAGTTCCGATCTAAATCCAGGCAGAGAGCGGCCTGGATTGGTCAATCTAAATCAGTGTCGATCTAACTCCAGGCAGAGACGGCTGGAGAAAGCGACAGCCGGTCGATCTTGCGGCCTTGAAGCGTCAGCCCAGGCGGCGGCCGGTCGATCTAGCGGCCTGGATTGGTGGCGGCGGCTGTTGTTTCGTAAACCCTAGCGGCGGCGGCCTGGATTTGTCGAGCTTCCACGAGCCTGTGAATCTCTTTCTTTGTTTCCGTATGTGCATAGTTTATCTTTTATTTATTTTCCCTTTCTTACATTTTGGCCATACGAAGTTAATGTAAACATCCTTGCTCAAGCATTGTCTCGTAGCAGAAAACTCTTTTTATTTACTCTTATTTTATCCATCTTGTAGTTTTCATATGTTGTGGTTGCAACTGGTTGTTGATTACTGAATTTTCATGGAGAAATTCTAAGTTTTGTCTCATGATGCTGGATAACAACACTTTAACCTTCAAACCCCAAACTAATATTTAATTAGAGAAGTGTGCCGTAGCCGCGATCAAGTTACAATGTTGGTAAATTATTATGTGAATTAGGTGTGATCATGGCGTCAGTTTGGTTTTGGAGACTATCATGCTAAAGGAGAGTTTCATGTGCATCAAGTATGTAATTGGAGTAAAGAACAGAACAGGGTACAAAGTCAAAAAGATTGTCTACCATTAGACAAAACACATTTCTAAAGTCCCACTTAGATCTAGTCGGACAATATAATACTTTGCTAATCGCAGGCACCTGCACTCAGCAACTGATCATTTCAACTACACTTGGCATCTGCCTTATCCTATTTCTTCTCATCTTTCACATATTGGAATGGTGCCTAAACTTTTTCATGTGCTCAGTGGTCCCGACATAATGCACCAAACCAAATTTTATTTTTATTTTTTTCAAAGCTTCTTAGAAGATAATCATAATTAGTATTGACCTTCAAGTTTGCACTCCCAAAACCCAATCCCCAGTAAGTCAATCGTTAGAAGATCAAAATCTTTGCTAGTCAAAGCTACTTTTGACCAATGGTTGAGTTTTGCTTGGAGTATTTTGTGTATTTAGACTTGAAATTTGTATGCAGAGTCGCATGATTTAAGTGCGTTGATTATTAGCGAGGACTTTAGTCTTCTAATGATTAACTAATTGGGAATTGAGTTTTGAAGATGCAACACTAATTATGATTTTGTTTTGGGAGTATTGTCAAAAACCCCCCATTTTCTTTTACAACAAACAAAACCCGCCCTGAACTAGAATATCACCACAAAAAATCCTCAATCAAAATAATAATAACAACAACAAAATAATTTTAAACCCGTCCCTATGAAATGATAAGAAAGTGGAAGTGAAAAGTAATTAAGTTGCTTGATTCTTAGGATTGATTGTTTCATCAGTCATACGCCGAAAGAAACAAAGCAATTTCCTAATTTATTTGTGTTTTATCATTGTTAATTTGATTTTGTTTTTGAAACAATACATTACCTCTACACTTACGTATATCATTTTTAACAAAATTATTAATATCAGTATCTTTAAATTTATCAAATGTGTGTTTTTTTTTTTTTTTTTTTCCTTTTTTTCCCTTATTCACTGGAAATCTAAAGGAAAAAATTGGAATTTAACTTGAAAATTATATTTCCTCATCAAGATGATTGAGCGAGTCATTTTTCAAATTAACCCTTCTCTCAAGTGTCTTTTCTCTATCTCAATCACTTTTTTGTAGTTCTTCCAATATCGAATTGGGTTATATTCGAGTCATGGTAATGTATATCTATACTACCATGAATACAACCAAAATCAAAAAATTTAAGTTATCTTAACATAATACAAAGTTCACTTTGCATTAAACACAAACACATTGAACAATTTACCTTTGAATCAATAATATACATGCATAATATTCAATTAAGGCAACAACTTTTTGACACTACAACTTTTACTGAATGACACCATCACCCCTACTTTTTGAAGCACACCACTGCCTACTGAAGGACACCACCACTATGAACAAAAAATCTTCTTTTCTCCTTTCTTCCTCTTCTTTTCCACTTCTTCTCCCCTTTCTTCACAGGAACAACAACAACAACAACCCCTGCATTGTCGTCGGCCGCACCACCCACCCCACCAGCCTAGCTCCTGCAACACTGCCACCACCTATTCTTCTTCTTTTTCTTCTCTCTATTCCTCTTATTCTATTTCTCTCCGTTCCTCCTCTTCTCCTATCTTTTTTTCTCCCCTGCTCCGTGCATCGATTATAGGATATGTTCAAAGGATGTAAGAGATGGGCTAATAGAAGTAGTGAAATGCCACAATTTCTTTTAATTGGCTTTTATACGTCAAAATTGAACAGCAAAGTGACCCAACAAGAACTCATTGATCATCTCCAAAAGTAAAGTGACCCAACAAGAACTCAAAGATGCAAAATCAAGTATACTGACCATACGATAACGACCAAAACATCCCAGATAGACCCAAATGCAGCGGATCCTGCGAGCCTAATAATCTCATCCGCAGTGGATCATGCGAATGAGATACTTAGGCTCGCAAGATTGGTTGTGTTTGTTTGAAAATTGGACAAAGACATTTTTTTGCCCAAACGCAGCAGTCCTTGTGAGCTTAAGGATCACATTGGCATGATCCGTCATGCTCGGGCAAAACCTCTCTCTTCTCATATTTTTGAAATTTTTTGTTTTATCCTTTTTATTTTTAACTTTTTGAAAATTTCATGATTTAAATACTCTCTTAACAAATAAAACATATTCTCACAACACATTTTGGCCATTGTCTTCAAGCATCCATATTTCGGGACCTTCAAAGTCGAGTTTTTTTTATTCAACATCGTCAAAATGATATTTTTGAAATAAAAGCAATTTGTTAAGAGTGTATATAAAGAAACTGAGAAAAGTTGAAAAATGCTCAAACAAAAAGTTGAGAAAAGTTGAAAAAAATGAACAGAATTAAGGTTCCTGTCCAAATACAACGTATATATTTGATTTGGGTGATGCAATTCGCAGGACCCCCTGCGTTTAGACAAAAAACCTAACTCTGTCCATTTGTTCAAAAAAGATTTCTTTGACATTTTTTTTGTTTTTCCATTTCCTATAGTTTACATACACTTTAACAAATTGCTTTTATTGCAAAACAAATTTTTGGACATTGGAATTTGACTTTTACTCGACATTGTCGAAATGGTGTTCGCTTGATTTTATGCGAATTTGCTCATAACCAGGTTTTGTTTCCATTTTTTTTCTGGGTTCAGTTTGTGTCCATTACCATGTTTTGTGAGGTTGATAATTACCATGTTTTATATTTTCTCTCACTTTTGATCCGTTTTTTCATTAACTTCAAATATGACTTCGTTTTTTCATTAACTTCAAATATGAATGTATCTTGTAATAATAAAGGCAAACCTATTTGTATTAATATTTATAAATATTACATAAAATACAAAAACAAATACTAAAATAACACTAATAATCTAAGAGGCGCTTAACAAAATCCTTCAAGAAGTGTCGCTTGTGACACTCTTATTTGTTGAAGGAGTAGTAGTCCATTAACAAATTCCCACTATCACCGTCATCGTCACCCTCATCAGAGAATGATGACAATTCCCTGTCCTCTTTCTCCTCTAACTGTTCTCCCTAGTGGTCCTCTTCATCGTCATTCTCCTTATCATCTGAATATGATAATGAGTGGGGGTCATCATCCCCGAATAAGTCCTCTTCCAGATAGCCCATGTCATCTCATTCTTCGTCTGAGTTTTCTTCTTATAACATTGCCATTTTTCTTTTCATTTATCTTATTTCTCTTGATTTGGTGATGAATATTGATAAACTATTCTTTTTTTATTTTTTATTTTTATTTTTATTTTTTTTAATGTTCAACTTAAATGACATTTGTCTTCCCAAACAATTTTCTTGTGATTATGCATTTGTGACTATGCAACCATTGTGGTTTATGTATGCATCATCACTTTCTAAAAGGTTGCATGAATCTTATAGAAGAAAGAAAAAGTTGAAAGAATAAAAGAATGGAATTAAGAGTGAGATGCATGTGCGAGGGCCAAATTTGGTTTTCATGCAGGTTCCTGTGAATGGGGAACCCCAGTCGCACAAACCACTGTGCATAAGGGTTTCCCACTCGCAAGAGCATAATCTGCTTCAAGGCGGAAGGGAGAGAAAAAAAAACAGAAGAGAAGAAGAATTTGTTTGTTGTGTCTGGTGTTGATCGGTGAGAAGAAAAAGGACAACGATACCTAGCTGTGATCGAGGGAGCAGTGCGTGTATATGGTCGATGGATGTTGTAACTGACGTGTGTGTCACAAGAAAAAGTTGACGACTGTGTGGTGGTATGCAACTGCTGTGTGGTTGCATTCGATGGATGTTGTGAGATGTATGATGATAGGAAGGGAGGAAAATGGCTATGCCAACGGCGGAAGACACACTTAATTGTTGTGTTGATGGTATGAAAAGAAGAGATAACGAGAACACTGGAGAAAAATAGGAACAATGATGAAAAAAAAGTTTATATTGGTATTGAGATTCAACACATAAAAAAATAGGTGATGGTGTGATTCAACAAACAATAACATCTCGTATTACAAAAACTAAATTTTCACTCTCTTCCAATTTTTCCATTCAAATAACCATTAATGCTCCCATTCCCCTAATCAATTTTCATTCACATTTTTTACCATACAACAATTAATTCGGTTAAATCTATATATGGAAGAAAATTACATCACTTGAGTGAATGTATAACAACCATCTCTATTCAAGTCTTTTTTCTAGTGTTACCATCTCTCTCTCAACTGCAGTCAACCGTAATATTTCTAATTTCAGAGAAATTTGTGAAGAGTGTAAGTATGTTAACCTGTTCACAGTTGCAGAAGATCTCTCCACTCCTTGAAACAGGGTAAAAAAACAAGAAAAAGAACCAAAGCAAAACAAGGTCTTCTTCCCTCAAATTTCAACCAACTAAACAAGAATTATTCGATTACAAATCAACTCCCTAGATCTCCCCTTCCCTTTCCCTCTAAAACCCATAAAATCAATTCGGATTTCATCCACCCAAACCTCTCTCACTCACCAAAACAAAACAGAGGAGGGAGAGAAGTGAAGAAGAAGAAGAACAATAGAAGAGCAGAGAAGAAGAAGAAATGAAGAAGCTTAAAACCCTTAGAAGCTATCTACACCTCAAACCAAATCAACCTTCTGAGCGAAAATGGATCTTTCCTCTAACAATGGGGTCTCTGCTCGCTCTGTTCCTTCTCCTCCTCACTACCCTTTCATCCCCAGATGGTCTCCCCTTCTTCTTCTTCTACCGTCTCGCACCGGCTTCTACCACCACCTCCTCCATCTTTGTCGAATCTAAGCTACATCCAATCCCCCTTTCAACGATTCCACCACCCCCAAGACTGGCTTACCTTATCTCTGGCTCGGCCGGGGATGGGGCCATGCTCAAACGCACCCTTCAGTCGCTTTACCATCCGCTTAATCAATATGTTGTGCATCTTGACCTTGAATCCTCAGCTGAGGAGAGGCAGGGTGTACTTGATTTGGTGTCGAATCATCCGGTTTTTGTCAAGGTTGGGAATGTTAGGATGATCACTAAGGCTAATTTGGTGACCTATAGAGGACCCACGATGGTTGCGAACACGCTTCATGCCGCGGCGATCTTGTTGAAGGACGGTGGAGAATGGGATTGGTTTATCAATCTCAGTGCAACCGATTATCCCCTTGTTACTCAAGATGGTAAATTTTAACTTTTGGGTTATTGCTTTGTGTAATTTGATTTCATTTTCGTCTGATTTTGATTTGAATTCTTTGATAGATCTGTTGCACGCATTTTCGTATCTGCCACGGGATCTCAATTTCATTGATCACACTAGTGATATTGGGTGGAAAGAGTAAGTGAAGTGTTTATGGATCTTTGCTTGTACATTGGTTTTGGTGTTGAATTTCGTGGGCATTGGATGAGATTGGTTTCTGATTATATGTAGATTTCAGAGAGCAAAACCGATAATTGTAGATCCTGGGCTGTATATGACGAAGAAAACTGACGTCTTTTGGGTTACACAGAGAAGAAGTGTTCCTACTGCCTTCAAACTATTCACAGGTAAGAATTTATGTGCAAAGATGTTCTTTTTTAGTCTGTGTTTTGGGTTTCGCTTTCAGGATTCAGTTCTGTTTTTCACAGCTAATTGGTTTCCATTGCTTCAAGGGCATTCATTTTTGTGATGAATCAATGAAACTATGGTTTTCCAAAACAATGACTTGCAATGTGGTAGGAAAGTTTAGTTTGCTCATTGGTTTCCTATTAGAGTGTTAGATTTCAAGGAAAAATTTTCATGGGAAAATTACAAAATGAAAGAAGAAATAGGAGAGGAAGTGGAAAAAAATTTCTCCATTCCGAGTTTGAAGATGACTCTATTTTTGGAAAAAAATTTCTTAGCTCCTCCCTTAAGAAAATATTTTCCACAATTTTGTAAAAACCCAAGAGGATATTGATCATCACAAAATTCATGTTCTTCATTATCTCTTCCCCTTCTTCTCCTCCTAGCTTATGGCAAATTTTCTTGAGAAAATTTTGTTTGAAATCAAACTCACCGTTAGGTTTTCTTCATCTATTCGTTGTAGTATTACTTGATTATCTGACATTTGCTTGACTTGGATTAAATAGGAGAATTAGAAGAAAAGTTTAAGCTTGTGTATAACGTTCATTCATGGTATGACTAAAAGCATTGGATACTTCTGAACAGACTGCATACAACATATTCCATTTCTTTTGATGTGGATATCATGCAACCTTTTAAGTTGACTATGAAAGTGGAGTTTAGGTTAAGTTGAAAGGGGGAATCTCCAGTAGAAGACGAGATGAAAATGATAGAAGAAGTTATGGAATCCCACCAAAAATCCGAGAAGAAAGATAAGAAATATAACATACACAAAATCTCATTCAAACAAGAGTTTAGGCTCCCTTTATAGATGAAGATAGGGTAAACTCAAAAATGAAAGCTAATGGGTGCTAGCTTAGCTAGTAAAACGATGGAACTTGTCAAAGTCATTTAATTGGTTATGGGATCCAAAGTAACCAAAAACCAATAGAAATTTCTCAAACAACTCTAATTACAGGTACTAGATCGATAAACTTCTAACTTATTTCTTTACATTAAAAATTATAAAAATGCTACTTCTGAAATTGGTGAGCATAGTAGAATTTGGACTTTTAGAAAAAAGAAAAGCAATGTCTTGGAAGATCTTTTGACATATGGATATCGTGCATCACTTCATGGACTTCTAAGTGTATAAGCATGGGATGAAAAATTTAATTATCTGCATTTGATTGTCAAGTAACCTTCATATTGTGTCATAAAATGAACTTCACTTTGGGTCTGAAGTTATGAAAGCCACTCTGCAAGCACTGTTATTTTCGATGTGGTTTACTTTACTAGCAACAAATACAGTTTTTGTTATAAATTACCGCCGATCTGTATATATTAGTAATATGTATGCATTGAGGAAAATACAGTATATAAGTGTGCGAGAGAGAAACCACGTTTTACTCTTAACTCAAGAAATCATAATCCTTTATTTACATTTTGGATATTTGTAAAGTTAGTGTTTTCAAAAGACTTTGCCAAGATGAGATTAGTCATCAATATGAAATTATAAACATAAAAGGTAGTTTTAGCATTTTAAAAAGAATGTCTATTGCATAGCATGCCAGAAACATACTAACATTTGGAGGGTACTAGATGCAGTGGACCACCATACTAAAGGCATGAGAAATGTGTTATTGGTATGCTAGCATGCCCCAAAGGCATGGCCCATAGCACAAATTCGTGTGCCGAAGGCATGCAGTCTTGATTGATATGTTCACACCTCACATGCAATATTGCCAGGGATTGCAGTTGGCATTGGTAACATTATAGCTTTTAGTAAATTTATCTTACCATACTGCTTTGATGTAGATGCCAGCTGTGACTGGCTGCAGTGTGTAAGTGCTATTGAGGAGCAAGAGTAATTGGGATTGTTACATATTATGTGTTTGAAGTATGTTGTGGAAAATGCTTATTAATTACCTCATATTGCAGATTCTATAGAAAATTGTTGGAAACTGAGGTGTGACTTAATATTCCACTCAGTTTAGGTTATACACAAGTGGTGACACATATTACTCAATTGCTCTGTCTGCATTTTTTTTTTTTTTTCGCTATTTCAGTCTGTCTTTTGAACCGAGTTTCATCCAGAGTAATCAGAGGCTATAACTTTCTTTCAATGTGTATGGTCTTCCTATTTGTGCAAGCGCAGAGTGAAACTTTTAACTCATATGTCCTTGAGGTGATCGATGCAATAGTATTGCCACTATAGTCTGGTGGTCAGTGCATTTGTAAAAAAATTATTGGGTAGAGGAATTATAACCTTTTAAGCTCCATTTAGAGCTATTTTGTGCAAAATTTATATAAGCAGTTCAAGCTTGGATAATGTTGCTTACTAGGAATCACGTCTAGTATGTCCCTTATTCAGTTCTAATTAGTGTGGCTTGTTGTAGATTCATGAGGCATTACTTTTCATCTCAGGCTGTTTGTTTCTAAAGAAATTTTTCCGAGACTTTGCCAAAAGTGAGAGAAAGAGTGAGAGACAATGGAGAATATCAATTTGATGATATTTCCATTCTCATGTACTTTAATAAAATAATCCTAGCATTTGTTTCTGCATTCACATTCACATCGGTTTTATTTCTAGCCAATTATTTTGAACGGTCAATACTTCAGTGCTGATATGAATGGATGTTTTCAGAATTATCATCATTGGCTATCAACATTGCCGTGGTTCTCTCTTGTAACCAGAATTTCCATTGTGAATGACAGGTTCAGCTTGGATGGCACTATCTCGGCCATTTGTCGACTACTGCATTTGGGGATGGGACAACCTACCCCGTACAGTTCTTATGTATTATTCGAACTTCATATCCTCGCCAGAAGGCTATTTCCACACTGTAATATGCAATGCTCAGGAATTCCGCAACACCACTGTTAATAGTGACCTGCATTTTATATCGTGGGATAACCCCCCCAAGCAGCACCCACACCATCTTAATCAAAACGACATGACGAGGATGATTGACAGTAATGCTCCATTCGCAAGGAAGTTCCCCAGACAGGATCCGGTACTTGACAAGATTGATTCTGAGCTCTTGTTTCGAGGTCCAGGCATGCTTGTCCCGGGAGGATGGTGTATTGGAAGCAGAGAAAATGGAACTGACCCATGCTTGGTAGTTGGTAACACAACTCTTCTCAGACCGGGTCCGGGTGCCAGGAGGCTTGAGAGTCTGATGCTTTCTCTCTTATCAAATGAAAATTTCCGCCCGAAGCAGTGCAAGTAAATGGTTCTAGGTTAACAGCTCTCTCGGTGATCCTGATTTGTTTACTTCAATACAGCTCAGGTAACTGGTACATTTTTCCATACAAGAAGTAACATGGTACAGTCGAGTTAGGGGGATGGGATAGCTGTTCCTAAATACCTTATACCAGCAAGAAGCAAGAAGTCGGGTCTTCCTCCTGCTGCAGCTGTGCTCGCACATATGATCATCCGAGTCGGAGTTGAAATGGTGTCTCCATGTGCGCTCTCAAATTGTTATTGTTTTACATTGTAGCCGTTTTGTTTTATACTGCCAGAGAAATCCCCTGTTTGTATTGTGAACTGTCATAGTTGTTAGTGCCATTGTTGCATAATATCATCTTCAAATTGAGCATCAACAAAAACTATGCCCCTCTCTCCTACATGAAATTGGTAATTATTTGGTGTCTATCAAAATATTAGGGAGCCCTCCCTGTTTCCTGTATCCTTTTGACAAAAAATCCTGCTGAATCATGATTGGTTCCTAAGGCATGTTTGGTTATCCAAATGGAATGGGAATGAGAATGGAAATGAGAATATTACTATGTTCGGTTACTCGATGGAATGAGAATGATTTGTGTCTTCATCATTATGCCCTCAATCATCAACCATGAATTTTAGATCTATGGTGGGTAAGGAGACATCTATATTAGATTGTTAGGTAAGAAGCACAAATAAGACAAATGGATTGTTGACCATCATAAATCAAAATACGGGCCTTGGGCTCTGTTGATTAGAAAACCTTTTTGCACTACAAGCTTTTGTTTTGAATTAAGAATCCGGTTGTGTCCGATCAACACACCCTTTTAATTCAAATGGGTATAAACTGTTTTTGCTTCCTATTTATTGAAGAGAAAAACAAGTTCTTCAATACATAATTTTTTCTAGAGTTGTTCATTCATTCCTTCACATCTGAGAGAACAACATTCGAAAAATTCGCCAGAACCAACACCCTTGTGCTGGGGTTTTAGTATTAGATAGTTGAATCCTGGTAGTCAGACGCCTAACGAACTACATCACCGAATAGGGGTAAAATCTGTCTATAGGACATATCGTCTATGTTAGCCTCTATTTGCAAATCAAGACGTACCAACTCCGCCAATTCAAGATAGTGATTTCGCAAGCCTTTATCTGCAGTACAAGTTAGTAGATTTATTTATTTAATTTGATTTCGTTGTAATCAATTTATAATACAAATAGTATTTGTATTTTTACATTATTCATTTCAAATAAATTTATACATTGTTTTGATTGTTCTATAACACTTTTTCCATCACCTCTCAGACCTAGTCGCAACACCTCACAGTAAGATGAGGGGAGGAGTTGGGGACGGTGGAGGGGAGGGCTTGGAGGAGACCAAATCTGGGGTTTGTTGGGTGATGGATGAGGTCGGATCAGAAGGGAGGGGTTGGGGCGGTATGGGATATTTGTTGCTCTGTTTACTCCTTTTTATGGTCATTACCATTACAATGGTCAAACCAATTCCATTGAGTAACCAAACACACCAGTGTAGGAAACTATTACTAAAATTGTGCCACGAGTCTTTGTAAACAAGCATAACTGGGGTTGGAAACGGAAATTACAAATTCCATCTTAGTGATTCT
The DNA here is from genome assembly GCA_963556465.1 of Berberis vulgaris. NCBI lineage: Eukaryota > Viridiplantae > Streptophyta > Magnoliopsida > Ranunculales > Berberidaceae > Berberis > Berberis vulgaris. Next base: position 10,595,455 of record OY747134.1, read on the forward strand.
AGTTCCTACTGCAATCAGAAGTCACTCAATTTAGAAACTAGAGTTGCCAAATGTAGGTTTTGGAAACTTACCAATTCAGATTTCTAAAAATTGTGCTACGAGTCTTTGAAAGCAAGCATAACGGGATTGGAAACAGAAACTAACTAATTTGGTTTTCTGTTCAAACAAACTCAAACTAGAATTCAGATCAATAAGAAAACTATAAAACAAACAGTCTTCCTCTTTTCTTCATGCTCGTGCTCACCATCAATATCTTCTTTTAATGATGGAGGCCATTGCTTTCAAACTTCTGTTAAACATGGGGGAAACTAGTTTCAGTGTTCTTGCCCTCCCGAAGAGCTTTTCTTCAAGTAAGTACCTATTTCTCATTCTCAAGGCCCTTCATACGGGAAGCAATCTCAAAGTTGATCAAAATTTATTTGTTGTTCAAAAACCTTGTGCACCTGTTAAAGAAAGAAAGTCTACCTATGTTACAGAATAGGAAAGTGTTACAGAATATGTTAGGAAAGTCAAAATAGAATAAGAAGTCTTAGGTTTCCTATCTCCAAAAGGTTAGGTCAGAGTTAGCTTTATAAGTTTGTATTCAGTCAATGAATAAACACAATAATTTCAATACAATTCTTTTCATGGTATCAGAGCAACTTTCTCTGGAACTAAGTCCTAGCTGCAAAACGACGGAATCAAACCCTTCTACCAATAAACTCTTTTCCTATTCTTATTCCCAACTAACACAAAACAATTGCCATTAGACCAATCAAACCCTTCTCCATCGTCATCAATTACCATTAGACCAATCAAACACTTCTTCATCATCATCAACAACAGAGTTGATTAATCATCATCAACAAAATTGATCAATCATCAACACAGTTGATCAATCAAACCCTTCTCCAAGTCGATTACTGATCACATCATCAACATAGTTGATCAATCATCACCGACAGAGTCAATCACTGATCACTTCATCAACCAATCGATCATGAACGTCGACCAATCGATCTCGTCACCGTCAATCATCATCAGATCTATCATCTTCAGAATCACTGATCAATATCGTTGCAATCACTGATCAATATCGTTGCAATCACCGATCAATCCAGTCATCATCATCGAAAACACTGATCAATTATCACCGATCAATTCATCATAATCATCAACACTGATCATCACCGTCATCATTGTCGGAGTCACTGATCAATCATCATCAGATCCATCAACGGAGACGTCTTCATCTCGATCTTGATCAACAGAGATATTCAAACGGAGTACTTCTAGATTGATTAGAGATTCCCAACGAAGACGTCTTCATATCGCTTGCTAGAAGCGTAACCACAAAACACACCAATTGCTGGGTCGCCATAGCTTGTCCAGCCAAGGGACGATTGCTGAAACAGAGTCGCACCAATTGTTGAACCCAAGGGATGATCAATATTCCATCAGACAACTCGGAAGACAGATCCCTCCTCCCTAGACGACTTCATCTCCTCGACGTCGTTGCTGCTCAATAGGATCATCGAGATCTATTTTGACATGGTTAATAGGATCACCGAGATCTGCTTCGACTTCATCAGCCGACTTCATCTGCTCAATAGGATCACCGAGATCTGCTTCGACTTCCTCAGACGACTTCATCTCCTCGACAAGATCCTCAATTAACCTTATCCTCCAACACGACCACCTCACAAGGTTATTATCACCTCAAAAGGTTATTACCACCTTGTGGGCTATTAGCACCCCAAGGTTTAGTCAGAGCCACCAGTACACTATGTAGCCACCCCCAACATGGGCGACAATACAAGCAATGGTTCCAACACCACCACATCACCATACAACAAGTCCAAGGCTCACAATATTGGTAATGGCCTTTCTATTACAAAAGTGACAGGTAAAATACTCTCTTTAAAATCTCATGGCTCTCGTTCATCTTGGAACCTTGATAGCGGCGCCACTGATCATATACTTCATAACCCTCATTTACTCACTTCTTCCAAATCCGTCCACAATCGAACCGTTGAGCTTCCTGATGGTACACTTGCTGTTGTTACACATTGGCACCATGACTTTCTCTTCTGCTTTTACCTTGCATGATGTTTTTTTGTGTTCCCTCTTTTAATCTTAATTTAATTTCCATTAGAAAACTCACAAAACATTCTCTTTTTGTCACCATTTTTCTCAACAATTCTTTTCTGATATAGGACCTTCATTCGTAAAAGATGATTGGGACAACAACTGAGCTTGATGGTTTGTATTACCTGGACGACACCACCACCACAACTTCCACCACTTGTCACATCACTCAAGACAACAACCCTGTGTTATGGCATGATTGCCTAGGTCACCTTTCGGACAAAACTCTCCATCTTCTTCCTGTCTCTTTTCATGATACTAGCACTTGTGTTTCCAATAAATGTGTTATTTGTCCTTTGGCCAAACAAACTAGAAATAAATTTCTTTCATCCCATATTTCGAGTACTACTCCTTTTTCCTTATTACATGTTGACATTTGGGGAGGATATCACGTTGCTTCCTTATCTGGAGCGCGTTATTTTCTTATCATTGTTGATGATTATACACGATGTACTTGGATTTATCTCATGAAACACAAGTCTGTCACATGCACACTCTTAATTTTATTAATTAATTATGTTGAACACCATTTTTCTTCCAAAATTCAAACCATTCGCAGTGATAATGGACTTGAATTTTTCTTCACTAATTTTTATGCTTCAAAAGGCATTACCCATCAAACTTTTTGTGTCTCTACGCCCCAACAAAAGGGGTGGCGGAACGCAAACATAGACATTTTTTGAATGTCGCTCGTGCTATTATGTTTCAAGCATATCTCCCTAAACATTTTTGGGGAGAAACAATTCTCACCGCTGCCTATCTCATTAATCGCACACCATCCTCTGTTCTTAAAGGAAAAACACATTTTATACTTCTCTTTAACAAACAACCCAACTACTCTCACCTTCGAGTCTTTGGTTGTCTATGTTTCGCTTCCACACATGCCCAACGTCCTAGCAAATTTGATGCTCGTTCTAGTCAATGTGTCTTTCTTGGATACCCTCACGAGAAAAAATGGATACAAAATCTATGATCTCACTCACAAAAAGGTCATTGTTTATCGTGACGCCATCTTTCATGAGGAGATTTTTCCTTATTTTTCTTACAAAATGCACAATCGCCTCATTGACCGGTCTGACACACTTCCCCGATCGGTCGCCCATGCTCCGCTTTTTGATCCTCCAACAATGCTTCTCTGACCAGTCAGACCACTCCCACCGATCGGTCGCCCAATCCGATGTCTCGGTTATCGATCGGGCGAAAACCCTAGAAATCCAACCCCAAGCGGTTGCCCCTGCCCTTGTTCCACCCTTAGAAGACCCTTTCTCCTACCTCACACCTCTACTCATGCCACTCGTGAACCATCTGATCTTCAACAATATCATCTTGATACTCGATCACCTTCCCGATTGTCTCACTCATCTGCTTCGAACGTTGGGCCTTCTACAGGTATTGTTTACCCCCTTTCTGATTTTCTTTCATATGACCATTTATCCACCTCTCACAAGGCTTACACCACTTCCCTTTCTTTAGTCAAAGAACCCACTAGTTTTATGTAGGATCCAAAGTGGCGTCAAGCCATGAGAAGTGAGATTGATGCTCTAGAAACCAATAACACTTGGACTTTACAACCTCTTCCTCTTGGCAAGCATCCGGTTGATTGCAAATGGGTCTATAAGATCAAACTTAATCCAGATGGTAGTGTTGAGTGCTACAAAACCCGTCTTGTGGCTAAAGGATACAATCAAGTTGAAGGTATTGATTACAAATAAACCTTTGCTCATGTTGCTAAATTGACTACTGTTCATATTTTCCTTGCTCTTGTAGCCACACAGGGTTGGCATTTATGTCAACTTGATGTCAACAATGCTTTTCTTTATGGTGATCTTTTTGAGGATGCGTACATGAGTCTTCCTCTTGGATTCGGCCAAAAGAGGGAGACTCGAGTATGCAAGTTGAACAAGTCCTTATATGGTCTCAAGCAGGCCTCGGGACAATGGTTCCTTGAGTTATCCTCTGCTCTCATATCAGCAGGCTACAATCAGTCTAAGGCTGATTACTCATTATTCGTCCGATCCAAGGGTAACATCTTTACTGCAATTCTCGTATATGTTGATGATGTATTATTGGCAGGTAATGATCTCCAATACATTGAAGAAACAAAGAAATTTCTGGCTGCAAAGTTCAAGCTTAAAGATTTAGGAAAATTGAAATATTTCATTGGCATTGAAGTCGCGAGGTCATCCAAAGGGATTGCTTGATCTCAACGAAAATATGCACTTGAAATATTGGAGGACACATGGTATCTTGGAGGACACAGGGTATCTTGGAGCAAAGCCTTCACGTTATTCTATGGATCAAAACTTGGTGCTCTCACAGGATGATGGAGATTTACTACCAAATCCCACAACATACTGCAAACTTGTTGGAAGGTTGATATACTTAACGATCACGAGACCAGATTTGGTTTATTCAATACATGTCCTAAGTCAGTTTATGGACAAGCCCAAAATACCACATTTGGATGCTGCACACAAGGTCTTGAGGTATATCAAAGCTTCACCAAGACAGGGTATGTTTTTCTCTTCCACCAACTCATTACAGTTGAAAGCTTATTGTGATGCAGATTGAGCTAGATGTAGAGATATTAGGAGATCCATCACAGGTTATTGTGTCATGCTTGGCAATTCACCAATTTTTTGGAAAGCTAAGAAACAAACTACATTGGCAAGATCTACAGCTGAAGCAGAATATAGGGCCATGGCTTCTACATGCTGCGAGTTAACCTGGCTGAGGTACATTCTTAATGATTTGCACATTAATCATCCTCAGGTAGCTATCTTGTTTTGTGATAACAAGGCTGCACTCCATATTGCATCTAATCCAGTTTTTCATGAGCGAACGAAGCATATAGATATTGATTGTCATTTGATTAGAGAAAAGATACAAGAGGGTACTATTCAGACTGAGCATGTTGGAACACTACATCAATGAGCGGATTTGTTCACTAAAGCTTTGAGCATTTATCAATTTGATAATCTTCTTAGCAAGTTGGGTATTACAAACATACACTCCAACTTGAGGGGGAGTGTTAAAGAAAGAAAGTCTACCTATGTTACAAAATAGGAAAGTGTTACAAAATATGTTAGGAAAGTCAGAATAGAATAAGAAGTCTTAGGTTTCCCATCTTCCCAAGGTTAGGTCAAATTTAGCTTTATAAGCTTGTATTCAGTCAATGAATAAACACAATAATTTCAATACAATTTTTTTCAGCGCCCTTGAATCACCATCAAAATCCCTGATAAAGAATGTGGGTTGTTTATCAGCAGTAACAAGTTCTACAAAGCAGTTGAAAACATACTTATGTGAGATTGCACCAAAATATGCTAACAGATTCAAAGCAGAAGGGATCTAGAGGAGCAGCAACAAGGTCGCCCTACCAAGGATGAAAATGAAGAAATTCAAGACAAGTTCCAAGGAATAACTTTGACGCGGGGTTATCACGCTAATAGAAAATATGGTGGCACAAAATTTGCATAGTATGGTGTCTCAAATCCCGAAAAGTAGTATATGTTGACGTTTGATACGAAGTATAGATACGTTGTTGTTGACAAGTTTTTCAAACACATCAGAGATATTGCAAATAGTATTGAATCAAGGAATTGACAACGATTGTTGTACACAAAATTTGGGACACAAGTGTGAATGGACAAGTGTGGAGTTTAAGCATCCCGCTTCGTTTAAGACACTGGTCGTGGAAAATAAGAAGGCATAAATTATGGACGATTTGGTAACTTTTAGTAAGAGCAAGGATTCTTATGCTCAGATGGCCGAAGCATGGAAGAGAGGCTACTTTATGGTCCTCCTGGCACTGGTAACTACTCACTCTTTTTCATGTTTTATTTTTGTTTTTTGGAATTAATAGGGTGGACGTTTGATCAATCATACAAATTAATTGTTGAGATTCCTATATTTTACTTTGTTCATGTTCAGATGGTTTACTATATTTTACTTAATTTGTTGTTCAGTAAATTGACATTGTTAGCTTCTGTAGCTCATCTCCATTATCTCGAGTTAACTTCAGTAAAGACCAACTTCCATTTATGCAAATTGTTAACCAAGAGTACAAACAAATCTTTATTGGTGATCAAAGATATTAATTGTTCATTGGACATCACACTTAAACAAAAAACTGGTCAAGATGATATGATCAGAATAAGGAAAGGGATAGTAAGGTCACTCTATCATGTTTGTTGGATTTTATTAATGGGTTATGGTTAGCTAGCAGAGAAGAACATATCAAAATTTTTAAAACAAATCACGTAGAGAAGCTAGATCTAGTTCTTATAAGGCGAGGTCGAATGGACAAACACATTGAGTTATCATATTGCAGTTATGAAGGATTCAAGGCTTTTGCTAGAAACTATTTGCATTTGGAAAAACATCCATCTTTTGATAAGATCAAGGAGTTGTTGGACTTGGCTGAGATCACACCAGCTGGCATTGTTGAATAGTTGACATGTAACAGTAACGAGATTGACGATAGACTGGAAGGGTTGATTTCATCACAGGAAAATTGTCCAAGAAATAAAAAAGATAAAGATGAGAGTAGCACTTCTTTTGGAGTCCAAGAATGAAAAAAGATACAGATGAAAATATTTCCTCCAAAACCTAAGGTATAATATATGGCTAAATTAATACGAAAGACAAAAGGACATAACTAGAATTGACAGATTTGGCGTCCGAGCTCGGAATGAGGTATGTAATACCTTTTCGAAAAGGAAAACGACGTTAGGGGTACAACATACCGCTATACTGTGATGTATGGTGGATTTTAGGCGTTTGAGGTCGTTTAGGTTTCCAAAACAACACTTTATTGTTTTCCAATAGGATTTTAGTTTATGTTTTCTAATAGGATTTTAGTTTTCTGATAGGATTATAGTTTTGTTTTCCAATAAAATTTGGATTTCTAAAGACTCCTAATACAATCAAAAGGTTGAATTATGTCTTTAAATTGCTTTCATGTATCGTTCAAGGAAAAATTAAATCATATTAATATTCAAAGAAATCTTTGTGTTCTTTCTTTTCTGGTGAATTCCATATTGTTTTTGTATGTGTTGCGTGAGGTATTAGAGTGGGTTTCTCCCCTCTTACTATCTTTGATTCATATCCATGGTGAACATGGTGGAAATGGCGTTCCTATTACTCGAACAGATTTGGATGCCCAAAATGCTCACATAGATGCACTAACCAACCAATTCAGGGAGATTTGTGAGTTATTACGACAAGTTGTCGGAGGCAACACCAGAGAAAACAATGGAGGAAAAACAGATGCAATAACCGAAAAGGCAATCGTGGAGAAAATAGAAGAAGGCTTCTTGTTCAAGAGGGTGAGTTTGAATTAGATAAATAAGTCGAGGAACCACTGCCAAACAATTATCTGAATCATCAGAATAATCGTTACCAAACTTTTCGGAAAATTTGAAAGTTGAAGATTTTCTTGATTGGATGGTGGAAATAGAAAGGTTTTTCAAAATCATAGAGGTTTCGGAAGCCAAGATAGTGAAAATGGTTGTTTATAATTAATTTTTTTTGCAGCTATTTGGTGGAATCAACTACGAAATACCTGTCAAATACAAGGAAAAAATCGCGTTCGAACATGGAAGAAGATGAAACAGCTTCTGATGGATCGATTTTTACCTGCTGATTATTAGCAGATTTTGTACCGTATGTACATCAACTATATATAAAGTATTAGAACAGTGACAAAACATACAGATGATTTCATGCGACTTACAGAATGTAATCACTTGACTGAGATGAAAAATCAAAAATCAAGAATTCGTTCCTTTAAGCAAACTTCCAGATTTTGACATAGGAACCATAACAATTTTATGATTTTTTTTCAATTAAAACTCACAACATTATCACAACCCTTCATTATAGTATCCACATCATAGTCCCAAGGACGACCCAATAAAATATGGCAAACATCCATATCGATCACATCAATAATACATCATCTTTATAATGCTTACCAATGGATAATGGCACACGACATGCCTCATGAATACGAATGGATGATAATTTCTTTACTTAACCAAGTGAATACGATGGCTATGTGGCTCTGTAGGCAACTATAAATACTCGACCAACTTCTTCGACACAAAACATCCACAGCTTCTGTTGTCTACAATCACATCGCAGAGTTTATTCTTGATTGATCAAAGTGAACAAAAAATGCTATGTCGTTGCCCTTCTTCTTTTTGTGTTAACAACACTGAAAAATCAGAAGGTTGCAAGGTATGTTAACGGACTAAAACCCTGCATTCAAGAAAAGATTGGGTTGCAGAATTTGTGGACTCTACAAGAGGCATTAACATGGCGTTGAGTGCAAAATTACTGGAGAAGGAGAGGCATCAGACTTCCTTTCGGAGAAATACATCAAAATATTTTGATGGCCCTGTTGTTTCACTTACATACAAAGGGAAACCCATGCAACATACTCCTGGAGGATCGAAACTTGCAGATTTGTATTTTCAAGGATCTAGGAAAGGGAGTAGAAATACTATCAACATAGGGCAGAACAAAAACCAAACTCAGAGGGAGAGTCCATATGCCAAACCTACATCAGACATTTGTTATAGGTTCACCAAACTTGGGCACCATTCTAACATCTATTCTAAGAGAAAAAACCAATCTACTAGAGGCTGACAGTGAAAATCATGATGAGGAAGAAGATGATAAGGATTTCGATGGTGACTACGTAAGGGGCAGAATTCGCCGTTGAGGAGGGCATGGAATGGCTTGCTTTGGTCTTACGGTGAGTGTTGTTGACACCAAAGAAGATGGACAGTGATATAACATTTTTTGCTCACTTTGTTTAATAAAAAATAAACTCTGCGATGTGATTATAAACAACGTAAACTGTGAGAATTTTGTGTCAAAGAAATTGATGGAGTATTCACAGTTGCCTACAGAGCCATATAACACACCATATTAACTTGGTTGGTGAAGAAAGGACCATCCGTTCGTCTTGCTGAGAAATGTCGTGTGCGATATCCATTGGTAAGCATTACAAAGATGATGGAATTATGTGATGTGATCGATGCTTGCCATATTTTATTAGGTCGTCATTGGCAATATGATGGGGATACTATATTGAAGGGTCGTGATAATTTTGTGATTTTTAATTAGAAAAATCATAAAATTGTTATGGCTCCTATGTCAGAATCTGGATGTTACTTTGCCTAAAGAAATAATTCTAGCTTTATGATTTTGATTGACAGTGAGCATGAGATTACTGAGTCAATCAAAGAATCTGATTTTTTCTATCTAGTGGTTGTCATAGATGCAGTTAAAAAAATTGGAGGAGGCTAATGCCAAATACAAAGCTGCAGTAGACAAACACAAGAAGTGACAGTGTTTGATGAAGGAGATTTTGTTATGGTGTTCTTGATAAATGAAATGTTTCTAGCGTGCACATATGGAAAATCGCAACCAAAGAAATATGGTCCATACAAGGTGCTAAGGAGAATCAAGACAACGCATATGTCATCGACTTGCTTGATTCTATGGGAATTTCCAACACTTTCAATGTTATTGATTTGTATGTGTTCCGTAGGATGAGGCTATCTATCCTGACGATAACTCGGGGTCAAGTTCTTCTAAAGGGGAAGGGACTAATGTAGAACATATGATTGAAATAATTGAAGACATAATGGACAGACGAAAGACAAAAGGACATAACCAGAATTTATAGATTTCACATCCGAGTTTGGAATAAGGCATGCAATACCTTTTCAAAAAGGGAAACAACGTTGCGGGTACAACTCACTGCTATGCTGTGAAATATGGTGGATTTTAAGCATTTTGTTCTACCGTGGATCACAAGACATGCTCCCAAGCTAAACAACATATTCATCTGCTCATGAAAGGATAGGGATGAAGTGAGCAAAAGCTTATTTTATTTAATCAACAAAAGCAATTCTCTCTCCTGCAGATCTTCCTCCAATAGAATCAATGGCATTGGATCTAACTCAACTCTCTCTCTTTCCGGCTTAGCCTACCGCTCCGTGGGCTTCTATCCCCCTGGTCGATTTGAGGTCATTTAGGTTTCGAAAACAACATTTACTGTTTTCCAATAAGATTTTAGTTTCTGTTTTCCAATAGCATTTTTTTAAACCTTTGTGTTCTTTATTTTATGGTGTATTTCAGATTGTTTTTGCTTGTGCTACATTTTTACAAGCAACGTCAGATCTGGTCCCATGAGCAAAGGTCCCCAAGTTACAGCTCCAACATAGTTGAAGAGCCAGGTAGTGACTAAAGGATATTTTCAAATTTTGTTGTATGGTCTTGTGCGGTTTTTGTCATTAAACAATGTTTGTATGAATTTGTTTGTCTTTCATCGTGTTGAATCAAAATTTGTTATTTAAAGATTAAGTTCTTACATTTTATTTAGACTACATTACCTATCACCACAAATGAGAATAATATTGATGGGATCTCGTGTGAGTACTTAGAGGGACAATAATTTACATTGAGAATGAAAATAATTATATGATGTTGGATCCCGAGTATGGGTTAGACTGTCAAGCCCGTCAAGTTCAGAGTAAAATCTATGATGTCGAAGAGGTATTTCACTGTTCACAATTCAAAACAAGAGTTATTCTGCTGGCTCTTGGACTGAATATAAAACCAGTGACGGTCCCAGTTTGCAGGTTGGTTTGTTGGGCTTTCCCGAAGGCAGATTACATTGCGTTGAATGTGGATGATGATAGCAGAAAAAAGGAGATGTGTCTGGCGGAGAGGTAGTTTGAAATTAGCAGGGCACTTGCTTATGGGCAGCGCACTTTTTCTTTGGTGCATGTTCGAATAATACCCTAACTTTCCCTAGTCTCTATTCTCTCTCAGGTTCATCTAATTTGCTACAAATCTTTCAAGTTTTGATTTTTTAATACAAAAGTTGATTGTTATGAAAATGGATTTTTCTTCTTAATCAAGACCATAGATTTGGGTAACTAAAGATGTAAGCTTTATTGATTTTTTTTTCCTTCTAATTTTGGTATGAGAAGTTATAGTTTGATCTGCTCATTTGGTGATGTAAATTGGTGGGTTTGAAGTTAATGGAAGTGTGATTTTGAACCATAGTGGATGAATTAAGTGTATTGATAATGAGATGATTTGATTGAATGCTTGGTTTTGGATTGGTTGAGAAATTGTGCTTATTGAATTGATGGTTGATCCAAAAAGATGCTCAATTTTAAAGCTTTGGTTCCAATCTAAAAACATTTCTTTTTTCTTTTCAGGGATCTCTAACCTTGCATTATGCTTGACCATAATTATAGACCACTTAGTTAAAAAAACACCCTACTCCGAAATGATGATTTTCGGACAGGTACTATAGTAGGTTGATACTACTACATCTTACTTCGATTTGGTTGTCTCATATGTATGACACCTTTTTTGTTTGTAGGTGGATTCAGCCGTACAAGGAACTGTAAGAAAAATGCATAGTTTTTCCACCATAATTGGACAATTTTTACCTTAAGATTACTCATTTACTTATATGTTCATGACATTGATTGTCATTATAGTCACTTATGTGAAGTATAATTTCTTATGACATGTTCAAATATATATTTAGAGCTTTGATGTACTTAATTATTTAATATTGCAATATTTTGATAATCTTCCTTACAATTCAAAGAGGTATTTCACTCATCACAAACCACTGTTCACAGTCTGTATGTTCTACGTGGCATTGGTTGTCTCAGTGGCATAACTTAACTTAAAACAAAAACCCCCTGATGCTCTCCTCTTCCTCACAGTTTTCTCTCTTCTCGCAAACCTCTCACTCTCTGCAATCTTCCTTCAGTTTCTTCTGTCCCACCATCGACCACGCCCTTCCTCATTCTATCACACAAACTCACTCTTACACAAACCTCTCCCTTCTCCTCTCAGATCTCTCTCTCACGCATCAGTCACACAAATCTCTTTCTCACGCAAGTCACTCCATTTCTCACACAACAAAAACATTTGTCTCACACTGCATCTGAAATCTGTAAGTAGCCGCTCTCTTTCTCCTCACACAGTTCTTCTCGTTTCATCTCTTGCAATTTGTTGATTTAGGGTTTTTTTTTTGTGTAGCCATCTCTGTAAATCAACATTTCTTCTTCAACATATTTTGAGTGTAATGGTTTTAGGGTAAGTGGGGGTTGGAGCATTTGAATCTTCTGTGCTGATATCAACATTGATGGTTGAACTTTTTTTTTTTTTTTTTTTTTTTTTTTTTTTTTTTTTTTTTTTCTGTAGAGTGTAAAGACACTCCCATGTGAAGGGAGTTCCATTTAGGGCCTAAGAAAATTTTCCTTTGAGAAACAATTCCAAAGGTAACACTAGAATTTGTTCCAGCTTTTCTGCTGTTTTATTGTATGATAAAATTTCATTAACAAACTGATTCTTTTAGGAATAAATAATTTAAAAATATTCATAAATTAAATAAGTTAACTGATTTTGCTGAGACATCTTTCTATTCCTTTTAATCATGTTGATGCATGGATCAATCAGGAGAGCTTTTATTCTCAACTATGGCTGAATGCAAATGTCACATAGTTGCAAACTCAAAACAAAGTGGGTTGGTTCATATCTTTCTATTTGGTTACCAATCTCCGTCTCTTACTGAAATTTTTTGTGAAAGGGGAGCCAATGAGAACAGAGGATGAAGAAACATCAACAAAAGAGGTGATTCTAGACAAGAATTGTTCAACAAAGTGGTGATTCTAGACAGGAAGTGTCATTGAAGATTCACTTGATTAACATCTGGAGGGTAAGATCTTTTATTTGCTTCTTTTAAGTTATCTACTCCTGTTTTAAGTTGAAGTTGTGTTATCTACTCCTGTTTTAGGTAAAAAATGGTGTTATCTAGGAGGAGGAGGTTATGTTAATGTGTTGTTGTGTTGGTTACAATCAACATATGTAATGTTTCTCTGTGATGATGAGAATGAAATTGAAAAAATTACAATAGCCTTTTCATTCTATTAGCAATCAATCATCCCTATCTCTCAACATGACATTTGAACAATCTTAACACCCCATTTGAACAATAGCCTTTACATTCCATTAGCAAGCTTTCCTGAATAGCCCACACAACCAATTATTTTTTTGAATCAATCAAAACATAAACACCAAGTCTCTATCCCTTAAAAATGGTGCCATCTAGTTTTGTCTTTGTTGTTTTTTCCTTCTTTTCTATTTCTATGTGCTGGGAGCCTCAAATAATTAAAATTGATTGGATGCTTCTTACTGTATATTTGGATAATTATTCAAGTTGTTAAGCAAAGAAGAAAACATATATACATTGTTAGAACTTGGCGTGTCTTGGGTCCTGTGGATTTCTCACCATCAAATAAACAGAACTTGGCGTGTCTTGGGTCCTATGGATTTCTCACCATCAAATAATTAAACTTGATTGGATGCTTCTTACTGTATATTTGGACAATTATTCAAGTTGTTTAGCAAAGAAGCATACATATATACATTGTTAGAACTTGGCGTGTCTTGGGTCCTATGGATTTCTCACCATCAATTACCCCCTTCAATTGAATTGGTAAGTTATGTTTATTTGATGAATTGGGTTTTGATAGCATTTGAATTTTTTTTTAGTTGAAATTAAGGTTAAGGTAGTAGATTGTAGACTGATGAGATGTGTAAGGGTAAAAATTGAAGTTTTAGTTGGGTTTTCATGATCCGGTGGAAATTGAGAAGTGATGTACAAACTGTTTGGTTTGTGGATTAAACTTGATTATATTGAGTGTAATAAATTTTTTTATTCATATTCAAAAACACTCTGTCTGATTCCCTTCTCTCTGTAGTTTATTCATATTTTTATCTACTGTACAAACAAAATTTCTAAACTCCAGCAAATGTATTTTTGCCTTGAGAAGTGACAATTTAAATTCAGGGAGCTGGCTATTTTTTGTATTTGTAAAATACTTCACACTTATCTTAAATGAAAATATTATAAAGTAGTGTATACTTGACTTAATTGAGTAGTGTCCACACTGTTAAATTTTCTATGAGTAATGTCCAAAAAAAGAGTTGTTTTGTTGGCTCTTGGACTGAATATAAAACCAGTGACGGTCCCAGTTTGCAAGTTGGTTTGTTGGGCTTTCCCGAAGGCAGATTACATTGCGTTGAATGTGGATGATGCCAGTAGAAAAAGGAGATGTGTCTGGCGGAGCGGTAGTTTGAAATGAGCAGGGCACTTGCTTATGGGCAGCGCAATTTTTCTTTGGTGCATGTTCGAATAATACCCTAACTTTCCCTTGTCTCTATTCTTTCTGAGGTTCATCTAACTTGCTACAAATCTTACAAGTTTTGATTTTTTAATGCAAAAGTTGATTGTTATGAAAATGGGTTTTTCTTCTTAATCAAGACCATAGATTTGGGTAACTAAAGATGTGAGCTTTATTGATTTTTTTTTCTTCTAATTTTGGTATGAGAAGTTATAGTTTGATCTGCTCATTTGGTGATGTAAATTGGTGGGTTTGAAGTTAATGGAAGTGTGATTTTGAACCATAGTGGATGAATTAAGTGTATTGATCATGAGGTGATTTGATTGAATGCTTGGTTTTGGATTGGTTGAGAAATTGTGCTTATTGAATTGATGGTTGATCCAAAAAGATGCTCAATTTTAAAGCTTTGGTTCCAATCTAAAAACATTTCTTTTTTCTTTTCAGGGATCGCTAACCTTGCATTGTGCCTGATCGTAATTATGGACCACTTAGTTCAAAAAACACCCTACTCCGAAATGATGATTTTCGGACAGGTACTATAGTAGGTTGATACTACTACATCTTACTTCGATTTGGTTGTCTCATATGTATGACACCTTTTTTGTTTGTAGGTGGATTCAGCCGTACAAGGAACTGTAAGAAAAATGCATAGTTTTTCCACCATAATTGGACAATTTTTAACTTAAGATTACTCATTTACTTATATGTTTGCCATAGATCAAATTTATAGAAGAACAAGGTGTCACAGTTACAGTTCGTGATGAGCAAGTTGATTCAAACTTGCCGAGGACAGTAAGAAATTTTGTTAATTTCTCTTTTCAATTTTTTTAATAAACTAGCCAAGGATTTTAACATGTTATCCTTTTACTAGAAGCAATTTCTTATAGACAATGGCCTCGGGTCCAATGTTCCCAACCAACAAGTTTTTTATTCTATTTATTTGTTTTTTCTTTTCCACTAATTCTAACAATAAGTATATAAATATTTATTTATAGCAATTTCTTTGTTTTTCTATTGTTAAAGCCAACTATGGATATGGGAAAGGGAAAGGAAAATGTCCCTGTAGACAAGAACGTTTCCAAGCATGCGCTAGGCCAACGTTTGCGTCGAGAGAGAAAAAAAAATCAACCTAAGTTAGACACTACCTTGACTGCTAATGTGAATACTACAAAAAATGGAAGAGCCAAACTCCAATGCTTTGGGGTATGTACATTTGTTTTTTTCTAACAAAATTTATATTGGTGTCAGTTTCTTTATATAAGTATGTACATGTGCTTTAACCTTACTCCTTAGAAAAATAAATTTATATTTGTGTCTATTTCTTTTTAGGGAAAAGGAAAAACAAAAGTGATACCCAACAATCACGCAATACCATTAAAAGGTATTCTCCCGTGTTCAAGAAGGGAATGATATTATAGATGCACCATCAATTTATAATGTTAGTGATCAAAGGAGCAAACAAAAAACCACAATTGCCGAAAAGGGAAAACACAAATTTGTTGGGGGTGTGTACAACATTCTTAATATTCAATGCGTGTGTTGAACTGTGTACTACATTATTTATATTCATTGTTTTGTAATAGGTAAAGGCAACAAACATAGCGAACAATTGTGACTATGCTGTACCATCGAAAGGTGTTGTAATAGGGCTGCCAAATCTCCTATTGCTAAGGGAATTGATGAACTTTCATATATTTTGGTACGTTTTGAGAACTATATATCTCCAAATGTATGTTTTTCAAAATTCTTATGCTTATTTTCTTAAGTTTTTTATGCAAGGGAAAGGAAAATGCCGGTTCTATTCAAAAGGGTAAACGAAAAGTGGTATTTATCCAGGTATGTATAAGTGCTTAACTTTATTATCATTATTTTTAATTTTTTTTTTTACTGTACTAGCCTAGATTCAAAGTATGTCGTGTTATTTAGGCCCCTTCTTATTTTCCCATTGTCTATTCACGTTTTCATTATTTAGATTATATGCATGCCTTAATTACTTTAGTGTGTAATCATTTACCATTTTAAAAGTATATTAGGATAACAACATTGTTCAGAATAATAATTCAAAACGTGCATCCGCACAACGTTTGCGTCGAGAAAAGGAGGGAATTTTATGTAGGACGCCTCCTATTCAAATACCTTTTCCTTCTTTCACACCCAATGATCGCACTTTTCCACAAAAGCAGTGGAAACAATCACGAACGACTAGGCTCAATATCATCTCTCCCTGATGCATGGATTATGAATTTTTTACTATGTTAGATCAAAATGTGTTGCCACCACAGCAACCAAAGAGGTGTTCATTTTCTATGCCAAACGAACCCCCAAATGCACCAACAAACATGTATAATTTTTTTTTTCTATTTTCTCTTATAATTTTACTTTATCAAGTTTTATAAATTATAACTCATTAAATTCTTAAAATGTGTTTAGGCCAATTACAGATGACCGACTTCCTAATGACGATACTTCCCGTCATAGTGGTTTGGGTTTCCGGCATGAAATTGACCCACCTCATTGCTTAGCACTACATTGGAAAGATGAAAAATTGAAGGCATCTTCGTTAAAGAATCCTTTTTTTGGAACATGTTGTTTGCAAGGAAAGGTGAAGCTGCCAATGTTATCTACCCCTCCAACATTGTTGCAAGTGTTGTATGAGGGAGATGATGTTCAATCAAATAATTTTCGTAGACATATTCGTGAGTATAATGCTGCGAATGCATTTACAAGTCTTGGTACTAAATTTGAACCAAGGGTACTCAATGGGAGGGGTCCCACAAGCTTTATTATTCATGGAGAATTACGACATCAAACGGGAGCGTTAATTCCGCAACAAGGCCAAGATGCAGTTTATTCACAACTTTACATTTATGATCCTGATTTAGCATTACATACCCGCAGTCGTCGGAATCCCTGTTTGAGATTGGATGTGCTCAAAATCATTCAAGATGCTTTGTTGCAGTATAATGTGTTTGTGGAAAAATACCGTCAAGCATATGAGATTCTGAATCAATCAAATTCTTTTGACCAAAACATACCTGTGTATTTACACTATAGTTGTCATAAAGATCGGTGGCGTTATAATCTTCCTTCATCAAATGAAATAGCAATTATTTTTCCAGGAGATATTGTCGTATATTTGCAAGGAAATCAAGAGTTGATGAAAATTAATGAATGTCACCCAACTTACTTACCACTTCATTATGTGCTATTATTTCCGTATGGCGACTTAGGTTGGGAACCTGAATTAATTCAGTGGGATTTTACAACTAATAAGTGTTCAAACAAATGACTTACTCAAATGGAGTTTTACAGTTATCATTTGTTCGAACGACCAACTGAGTACTCAACAATTTTGAGAGCTGGCAAATTGTTCCAGGAGTTTTTGGTAGATGCTTGGGCTTCAACAGAGCAAAATCGATTAAAGATACGATGTTATTTCAAACAATTTTACATTGTATGGTGCATGGACCGTGTAGTGCTCGAAAATTTGGAGCACCGTGTATGGAGGATGGGAGGTGCACAAAAAGATATCCTCGCAAATTTTCAGAAACAACAACAATGGGCCAAGATGGATATCCTATTTATTGACGCCGCAATACTGACCAAGTATATAATGTGAAGGGGCGACCTGTTGATAATAAAGATGTGGTGCCATATAATCCATATCTTTCAAGGATGTTTGATTGTCATATTAATGTGGAAATGTGTGAGGGAATTAGATGTGTGAAATACATACACAAGTACATTTATAAAGGTCATGATAAAACAACAATGGTACTAGGGGGAGTAGATGAAATCCAGCAGTATCTTGATGCTCGATATATTGGTCCGCCAAAAGCTGCTTGACGGATATTTGGTCATCTTTTACATGAATAAAATCCTACAGTGGTTCGATTGGCCCTTCATTTATCTGGAATGCATCATGTTGTGTTCAATCCTGCAGATCAAGCACAATCAATTTTACTTAGAGCTAGACAACAAATGTCGACTTTAACTGCATTATTTGCATGTTGTGCTATAGATCCGTTTGCACGTACATTTACCTACCAAGAGTTCCCCCAACATTTTTGTTTGGCAGAAATCACAAAAGATGTGGACAAAAAGAAAAATGGGCTATGCAATTGGAAGAATGTACTTTGCCAGTCCTCATGAATGTGAAAGGTTTTATTTGCGACTGCTTCTAACGGTTGTAAAAGAGCCACAATCATTTGAACATTTGCGCACATATGACAATGTTTTACACGACACCTTCAAATTAGCTTGCACCGCACGAGGACTCCTAGAAGATGATGATGAATGGATTCAGTGCCTTGAAGAGGCTGTGATCATGAAAACTGGGAATCAGTTGAGAAGATTGTTTAGTGTTATTCTAATGGAATGTCACCCACTTCACATAGATTTGCTATGGACAAGGTTCTCAGTGAATATATGTGATGATCTTGCGTGCCAATTTCGAACAAGGTTCGATATTTCAAATCCAATAGATGCTCAGACTCTGGATTATGGTTTGTTTCTCATAAATCAATTTCTTTAAGAAGGAGGGAAGAATCTGACGAAGTTCCCACCTATGCCCCTACCAATTGAAAATTGGGACATGATAGTTGGTAACAAACTCATATGGGAACACTGACAACTTCAGTATGATGGTCAAGAAGCCGATGCACAATCGTCTGTCGACCGTCTTAATGAGGCACAACGTTCTACTTATACTGCAATAGTAACTTCAGTTCTTGAAATAAAGGAATTAATTTCTTTTTGAATGGAGGTGCAGGAACAGGTAAAACATTTTTGTACAACGCCATTGCATCAAAATGTCGTAGCCTTGGACACATTGTCATTACCGTTGCATCGTTTGGTATTGCGGCGTTACTATTAGTGAGAGGCAAAACATCTCATTCAATGTTTCGTATTCCGTTGGATGTCATGGAAAATTCAATGTGTGGGTTTACTAAACAGTCATTGCATGCTGAGTTATTCAGGGAGACAAAACTAATAATCTGGGATGAAGTTTCGATGCAACATAGATATTGTGTTGAAGTAGTTGATTGTGCACTACAAGACGTTTACAACACCAATAAGTCATTTGGTGGTATTATTGTTGTTCTTGGGGGTGATTTTCGACAGATATTGCCAGTGATACCCAAAGGCGTCCGCGAGCAAATTGTGGCTGCATCTTGGAGGCGTTATCAACTTTGGTTAAACATACAAGTTCTGACTTTGAGTTTGAATATGCGGTTGGATAATGGGGTAGGCAATGACGATTTTATGAAGTTTTTGACTGAGGTAATATTTTTGTGTCAACAATTCTACAATTGACTACAATCCTTTTTTTTAATTACTGATTATTTTTATTTTATATAGATTGGAAGCACCGCACAAGATGTTATTCGTTTTCCATCAACGGTGCACAAGTGCAAAGATTTTAGTGAACTTATTTCTTTGGTTTATCCTCAACTAAATATAGTAGGCACAATGTCTCCGAATTATTTGACTGAGCGAACAATTCTCTCAACAAGAAACGACGATGTGTGTGACATTAACAAAGCTGCATTATCTGATTTTCCAGGAGAAATCATTGTTTATTTAGCAGCAGATAAAATGGCGGAACATATTGAAAATGATCATTCCATTACCAAACATTATCCAATTGAGTATTTGAACTCACTTAATCCTTCTGGATTACTGCCATTTAAGTTAGAATTAAAAGTAGGTTCTCCAATTATGTTGTTGAGAAAAATCGCACCTAAAGATGGACTTTGTAATGGAACACGTCTTATGGTTATGCGTTGTGCCACGCGTATAATTGAAGCTAAAATCTTAAATGGGGATAAGGCTGGCAATTTGGTTTTCATTCCTAGAATCTCTTTAACGCCATCGTCTTCTGAGTTTCCCTTCAAAATGAAAAGGCATCAATTTCCAGTGCGGTTGGCATATGCAATGACGATAAACAAGTCGCAGGGTCAATCTGTGAAATACGTTGGAGTTGATTTACGAACACCGATATTCAGCCATGGCCAACTTTATGTTGCATCATCTAGATGCACAGCTTCTAATAGAATAAATGTTCTTTTGCCTCAAGATGGGTTGGATTCTACGACCAATATTGTTTATCTAGAAGTTTTGTTGCAAGATTTTTTTAAAGGTATGCTTTAATAAATTGTCTAATGATTTTTATATTTTTCTTTCATAAGATATGAATCTAATATTTATTATACATTTTTGTAGAATTGGGATATCATTGTCGAGGAGTTCAAAAAAACCATTAAAAGACAAAAGTATAATGGTGGGTGTCATTGGAAATTGGCAAATAAGGTAGTTACTTATAAGATGATGGAAATAACTTATTTTATTAAATTTTTTTTGCTAATATTGTGTGTGATAAATTTGTAGATTTCTGTCATATTCCCTCCTTGCTCAAAGTTGGTGCATATAGACGCAGAGTCATTTGATAATGTGATGCATAAGATGTTCGGAGCAGCTGGTGATACTTAGTTATGGTGATACAGAATTTTGATGTACATTTGCAGTTTAACCCATTTTTGTATATTGTGGGTTCCTTTTGTTCTCATGTTTTTGAAAAGAGAACTGGTGGAAACCATGCTCTTGAAATGCGTCTAGGTCTAAATAATATAGAAACAAATATATATAGGATAGAACTGGTGGAAACCTTGCTTTTGATAATGTGTTTTTTTTACACCCTACACTTTCAATAGATGATGTATATGATAGATACATGATAAATATGCTAAGAAAATTAGATGCATACAAAACCAACCTTTTTGAATGTTTTGGATTCTATACAAGGTTATATACTTTGGGTTTGAACCCTGGTTTCATTTAACTATCTTTTTATGTGAAGTAAGTTATGCAGTTGATTGAAATATGTTCGTTGGTCAGAATCAAGGGTGAGTTATAACGTCCACTATTCCTCGAGTAACTCTTGAAATATGTTCGTTGGTCAGAATCATGTATTATTCCTTTGCAGGATAAGATTATGGTACTCGGTGTTCAGAGGCACAATCGTGAGTGTGAAACGTCTTACTATCCTCGAGTACTATACAAGTAGGTTCATATTGGTTTAATCACTTTATCATATTTAAATGCAACATAAGGGTTAGAAGAAACAAACAACCATCGTATAGCTTTATTTGTTATTCTCATTGGAATTTCATTGGTTTATTTAGAGCTTTGATGTACTTAAATGTTTAATATTACAATATTTTGATAATTAAATGATACTTTTGGTGTGTGGAGATATTATTTGGTGTTCATGGCATTGATTGCCATTATAAATTTTTATGATAGGTTCAGACAAGTTTCAATATTGAAAAATACAGGGGAAACTCTGTCGAAATTTTGATTTTTAAATTGTTCATGACATTGATTGTCATTATAGTCACTTATGTGAAGTATAATTTCTTATGACATGCTTAGATAAATATTTAGAGCTTTGATGTACTTAAATGTTTTATATTGCAATATTTTGATAATTAAATGATAATTTTGGTGTGTGGAGATATTATTTGGTGTTCATGGCATTGCTTGCCATTATAAATTTTATGACAGGTTCCGACAGGTTTCAATATTGAAAAATACAGGGGAAAATCTGTCAAAATTTTGATTTTTTAATTGTTCATGACATTGATTGTCATTATAGTCACTTATGTGAAGTATAATTTCTTATGACATGTTCAAATAAATATTTAGAGCTTTGATGTACTTAATTATTTTATATTGAAATATTTTGATAATTAAATGATAATTTTGGTGTGTGGAGATATTATTTGGTGTTAATGGCATTGATTGCCATTATAAATTTTTATGACATGTTTCAATATTGAAAAATACAGGGGAAACTCTGTTGAAATTTTGATTTTTTAATTGTTCATGACATTGATTGTCATTATAGTCACTTATGTGAAGTATAATTTCTTATGACATGTTCAGATAAATACTTTATTCAAAAAATGACATTTTGGATATAATGATATTGTGTGCGTGTCTCTTCGACTGTTTAAAACCATGTTCTACTACAAAACCTCTTTTAATATTGAAAACGGTGATTATATATTGCGCTGAGACAACAATTTTTTGTGAATGCTAAACTATGTGAGGTATAAATGTTTAAATATTGAAAAAGAGGAAGCTCTGTCAAAATTTTAATTTTAATTTTTTTTTTTTGTAAAAAATTCATCTTGATATTCTTCTAAATCGAATGTGTCATTCTGTTTGTCCTAATTAAATTATGTTTCTTCAACTGCTGCTTTACTAAATCGAGCATCAATTTCAGCCAAAATTCACTTGGACAAAAATGGGAGATTTCTTAATCTTGAATTCTTTCCTTCTTATTTTTATTTAAGCTGACATTTGGTGGAGATTAAATTCCTGAGCACATTGATTCCGTTTATCAGTTTTATTAACATTGTTTTACTGTTCAAGAGTATTAACTTTTTACAAAATTAATTCATCATAACTGTTGTAATAGACAATTATGCAAGTGTTTTTAGAAATTGAAATAAAATCCCAAATGTGAATATTCGACATAGCCGTGAAGGTATGATGTAATCTACGATAGTGCCAATGGCACGGGTATTACACTAGTCTAATACATGTTAAGCACTTCAGTTTGGACTGTCAATCAGATCACTGCTACTGAATGGTTTCACTGAAGTTGTGGTGTCAAAGGTTAGAAGTGAATGGATCGGTATTCAGCCTAAGATGCACACACTATACTTAAGCCGCAAGGCTTGTCTCATAAGCCTCGATGCATAATGATGTAGTTAGCATATTGTAGGCAGATAGGTAGTGTCTTCTATGCTTACCATTCTCAATAACTTCTCTCTTTTCGGTTACTGTTGATTCAATCAACATTGTTATCAGGTTCCATCTATTGGAGATCTTTTTTCTCACTTGACTCACCTAACTATTCATAATGCCTATGATTCTGCAACTTTTAGGCTAAAAAATAAACTTCTGCAACTTGAGGCTTAAAGGAATATGAACAACTCGAGGAATGCCTTAAGGATTTTAGGAGTTGCCCATTAATGTTGTCTAGTAAACATGGTTATGAAAGGATTTCCGAAAAAGGTGCGAAATGCATATTGCATACAGAGAGTTGGATGCACAACGTCTAGTAAACATAGTTATGAAAAGACCTCCAACAATCAAGCTTAAAGGAGTTAAGATAACTGAAGATCAAGAACAAACAATTGACAACTAAAGAAAATCTTTCCTGGCTTATCATGAAGTTCACCATTGTGTTGTAGTCCATTTCAAATACTGTTGGAGTTGAGTAAATCTATGAACAAGAGTTTGTTGTAAACTCTCATTTAATGAGATAAAATCTCTCAACATTTTGTTGTACATAGCTCTATAAATTCAATGAAAAACAACCCAACTAGTAGAGCGATTTTCACCATTTACTTCTAAACTTCAACTTGGTATCAAAGCCATAGGCTCAATTATTTATTCCTTATAGTTCTTCACCTTCATAATTTGTTCTCTCTATCAGATACCCAATTATATCAGGTTCAGACTCCGAATCAACACCATCCAACAATTAGACTTCAGTCCCTCAACTAGTCAACCCCAATTATATCAGGTTCAGACTCCGAATCAACACCATCCAACAATCAGACTTCAGTCCCTCAACCAGTCAACCCCATTCAACAAGCTTATCTTCCTTTCTATCCTAATCTACAGAAGGTAACCATGAAACTTGATCGTCTGAATTACAATATGTGGAGAGGCTAACTTATTCCTATCCTATATGGAAGTGACTACATATCCATGGTTGATGGAACCACACATGCTCCAAGTGAAACAATCATCACTGATAATGAAATGACTCCAAACCCGACCTACCTTGCATGGAAGAAGAAAAACCAATTTCTTCTTAGTTGGCTACACACCACTATGACCCCTTCCATTTTTTCTCAGGTCATCTCCTATAAGACTGTCCATTCTACGTGGGAAGCCATAGAGAGCATACACATCCCAAACCAATGCTCTTTACTATCAAATGAAACACGAGCTACCCATCATGAAGAAATGAGCATCCTCTATTACTGATTACATAGATCGCATTTGTCAACTCACTGATGAATTGTTTCTTATTCAACAATCATTGCCTGATCGAGATATTATTGGTGTTATTCTTGATGGTCTTGACCTCGACTACGATGTGGTTGTGAATCACGCGAAAACCATGCCTATTGTTCCATCATTTGAAGAGGTTTATAGCATGCTTCTCAATCAAGAAAAATGTTTGGAAGTTTATCATAAGTCAACCCAAGCTCAAACAATCACTTTCCTTACTTCAAATAATCATGGATTTAATACTAATCGTGGTCGTGGAAATTATCGTCGTGGGAACTATGGTCGTGGAAATTATAATTGCGGTTATCACAGTCGTGGTAGTCCTAATCATGGACGTGGTACTCGCAGTGTTCTAAAAATCGCTAGGGGCTGGACGGGCGGCGAGCAGGTGCCTAGCGCCCAGGGGCCTAGGCGTCTTAGGTTTTGTATTATAACTTTAATAATTTACAAAATTTAAGCATAATACCTTATCAATTACATCCAATTTAATGCCAATATACATATGCAAAATTTAAAAACATGAAAAATTAACAATCGTGAAAAAAATTGATTAAAACTCAAATGACTGGAGTTGGTCATGATGGGTACTTTATATAAATTTGAATTTGTGTACTCTTTTATTTTTCTTCAAATTGCATGAATAACCTCAGTTATATTTGATAAAATTTACATTAGTAAAATTGGTACCTGCAGATCTTTTGAGAATTCCATTAAGTAATCATTATTTGCTATATTTAGACATATACTGAATAAAAAATAATTAAATAGTTTTTTTCTAAAAAATATGAAAGAAAAATAAAATAAGAACACAATCATCCTTATTAAAAAATAAAAAAATAAAAATTGTCCAGACCGCCTAGATCCTGCCCGGACCCGCCTAGATCCGTCCAGACTGCCCAGAACCGCCCAGACTGCCCAGAACCGCCCAGACCGCCCGCCCGCCCAGCCATTAATCTGGGCGGTTTTCCACCTTCTAGCGCCTAGGCCGATTTTTAGAACACTGGGTAACCGTGATCGCAGCTTGAATCGCGGTACCTTTAATCATTATCAGTACTTTCAAGGACCTTCTAACACCATAATCTGTCAACTTTGCATTAAGTCGGGACACACCACTGCCACTTGCACTCCAACCATTGCTACTCAACCGGATGACCTTCCCACGACTTTTTCTGCAATGAATATGTCTAATGCTCGGTATGAACTTGCCACTTGGTACCCTGATTCCGAAGCAACTAATCATATGACATTTGATGACTCTGCTTTCACCAGTCGACAATGTTATCATGGCTCGGATCAAGTAACTGTTGCAAATGGGGCTACTCTCCCGATCATCGATATTGGTAACATGACTATCTCAACTTCCACATCCACTTTTTGATTGAACAATGTTTTACCCGTGCCTCACATAACAACTAATTTACTATATGTTTTTCGATTGATAATAATTGCACTTTTCAATTTGCTCATCCTGGTTTCTCTATAAAGGATTGGCACACGGGGAAGGTTCTACATCAAGGCACGAATAAAGGTTCTCTCTACCCATTTCAAGCACCCCCTAGCTCTCCTCCATTGCAAAGTTCTATATTTTCTGGATTAGTTCGAAATAATTCTCCTCTACCTGTATGGCACAATCGACTTGGACACCCAAGTCCTCGTATTCTTCATCATTTAGTTCAAAATAAGTGCCTTAATGTTCTAGGTAGCCTTAAAACTTAGAATTTTTTACATTGTTCTGTGAACAAAAGTTGTCATTTGAATTTCCCTTTATCTTCTTCTAGATCTTATGCTCATCTTCAATTAATTTATGCAGATTTGTGGAGTCCTGCTTCTGAATTATCATGCGGAGGTTTTCGCTATTATGTTACTTGTGTTGATAATTACTCCAAATACACATGGATTTATCCCCTTGTTGGCAAATAAAAAACATTTGATATTTTTGCAATAAATTAGTTGTTGAAAATTTGTTTGGCATAAAAATAAAACAGTTCAATTGGATGGTGGAGGGGACTATGATGATATGAGATTTGCAACATTTCTATCCAACAACGACATCTATCATCGCTTCACTTGTCTGCATACCTCTCAGCATAACGGGGTTGCGGAAAGGAAGCACCGACATATTGTCGAAACAGGGCTCACTTTGCTTCATCAAGCATTTTTACCATGTCATTTTTGGATGGAGGCATTCTCTATTGCCTTATATCTTATTATTATTATTATTATTATTATTATTATTATTATTATTATTATTATTATTATTATTATTATTATTATTATTATTATTTTGGAAAGGCAAGCAGGGTTTTTATAGGATCCCAGAACCCATAAAGATGCCGCAAGCTGGGTTTGAACCCATGACCTAGTGGTACCATCCGCCAAGCTCTAACCATTGAGCTGTCATGCCATTGGCCAAAGAAATCATGCGAGAGGGCTGGTCTTTGTGAGCGGGCTGCGAGAGGGTTGCGAGGGGCTCTGCGAGAGGGCTGCATCTCGGCTGCGAGTCTGCCAGAGGGCTGCATCTCGGCTTCCTTCAGATCAGTTCTCCTTCAGACTGCATCTCCTTCAGATCTGCTTCCTTCAGGCTATATCTCCTTCATATCTGCAGGCTCCAGATTTGTGTTTGAGACCTTCTTCTGATCTGCGAGAGGAGGGTAGTGCTCTCTGTGAGAAAGAGGGTAGCGAGGTCTGCTCTCTGCAAGAGGAGGGCTGCAAGGCTCTCTTCAGATCTGCGAGAGGAGGGTTGCGAGGCTCTGTGAAGAGGAAGGTACACAGATGCAAGAGGAGGGTTGCGAGGCTATCTTCAGAGCTACTCTCTGCAAGGGTTGCGAGGTATACTCTCTGCGAGGGTAGCGAGGCTCTGTGAAGAGGATTCAGATCTGCTTCGAGAGACTCTGCGAGAGTTTTAGATCTACCGGCCACCGCCAGTCGCTATTCAGGCCTAGCTTGATCAGGACACAGTGGGTTATGACGGCTCCTCTAGCCGTCAATCCTCCCCCTTTGGGGGGCAGGGAACCTACTGAAGCAGCTCCTAAGCCTACTTTCGCACAGATATTGGGGAAAATTCTAGTTGATGAGATTAAGGAAATACAGGTGGAAGCAACTAGATTTCGGAAAGAAGGAGAGTCTGCCATTGGGATTACAACATCTGATGAGACACGTGGGGAAGCTTTAATGGAAAAACATGTGATAGTTCTAAAGTTCTCTAGTTACCGACCTACGTTGGACGACATTCAAGCTTCGATACACAAAACTTGGGGTATCCTAGGAGATTTCTCGCTAGGATTACTTGATCAAAGTCACGTTTTGGTACGTCTTCAATCGGAGGTTGAAACAAAGAAAGTTCTATCCTGAGATTCTGTTTTGATTCGTGGAGTCCACTTTATAGCCTTCCGTTGGCACGATGGTTTCAGTCTGAGAGCGGATCCGATCTTAGTTCCTTTATGGGTAGAGTTGCCTAACTTGCCTTTGCATTTATTTCATCCTCCTCTTTTGAAAGCAATTGTGAACTCTTTTGGTGTGGTTTTTTGCACATGGATGATCATACTCGATGTTTATCTCGCTCGGGTTCTGTTCGTGTTTGCGTTGAGATGTCTTTGGCGGATAAGCTACCTAATAGAATTTGGATAGACAGGGCCAACAATAGGGGCTTTTGGTAGAAAATTGAGTACCCGGGGTTAAAATATTGTGATTATTGTTCATTGCTAGGGCATCAGGAGGAAACTTGCAGAAAAAAGTTAGGTCATAAGGGCAATGTGACAACCTTCAACTTGGTGAAAGAAGAGAAGACTGAGAAACAAAAGGTGGAAGCCAAAATTATCAAGCAACAATATGTTCCAGTGGCCAACAAAAATAAATTGACAAAACCAGAAGTTGGCACGAGTGGCGCAAAGAATAATCAGGGTGAGGAAATCAAGGAGGGAGTTGGGGTTGAGCAGTCAATGACCAACGATCTGGTGAAAGTAAGATTGTCAAACAAATTCGAGTCACTTATGGAGAACATTGTCGAAGATGAGAATAACCAAATAGATAATCAGTTGGTTAGTAAGGAGAAGTTTCCTGCCAGTGACACGATCTCTCAAGAAACAACGGCTGAAGGCCTTCTTGAGGCGGGGTATACATCTAGTGAGATTGAAAAAGCGATTGGGAAGCAAGGAGAAACAACTAAATATGACACAGCTATGCTCAACAGCTGTGCCCATAATGTGAGTGACATCAATGTTGCAGTGACAGAATAAAATCAGGCAGCAGTTATAGAAGACCTAGCAATAGACAAGAATGACAACGAATTGGTGGCAGAACATGGAAGTAAGTACCCAAATGAAATTGTGCCCAACTCAATCGAGGATGATAAAGTAGGAGAAGTCAACAACATGCAGGCAGCCAATAGTTCAGGTACAAAGAAAGACAACAACTCCCAAGATGATGGTGTGCAATTTGGGCACCGCAGTGTGATACAACTCACCGAAGCAGAACTGAATAAAGCTAAAGGTTTCCTTTCTCTTCCTAAGATTGAATATGCGTTAACGATGATAAATGAATACGAAAAGGGGAATGTAGTTCCTTCTACATTGTGAGAAGCTATTGCAAGTCATGGCAAAGATGCAGTGAAGGCAAACTACATTTGGTTAAAAGATGTATCGGAAGAGGATAAGAACCGCACATGCAATAGATTGAGACATGAAATTTGTCAGGTTCCTGAAGAAGAGCATGAGCCAGACCTCTCCAGTGATGATGATGTGTTTACAAAACTGGCTGCAAAGACGTTCTCTAACACCCACACCAAAGATTTCCGACTATGTCCCCGAAAATCCAATAGAACTAAAAAAGCAAACAAATGGTACAAAGGCTGAGTTGGTTTATAGTCTAGGTTTGTTTTGGTGAATCCTCTCTTGTGAGAATTTGTTTCAGTATTTGCTTTTACTTTTGTTTCATTTGTATAAAGGTTTTGGGGTCCTTAAAACCCAACTCGATTTCCAATATATATATATATATATATATATATATCTTATTAATAGGTTGCCCTATCCCCATATGAACTATTATTTCATCAATGTCCAGATTATGCTACCTTACGTTGTTTTGGATGTCAATGTTTTCCATTTTTAGGTGCAACCAAACATACAAGCTATCTCCAAAGTCAATGCCATGTATCTTTTTTGGGTATGCTACAAATTGGAAAAGCTATCATTGTCTTGACACTCAAACCGGACGAATCTATTTGTCTCGCCATGTTCGTTTTAATGAGGACCATTTTCCCTTTGTCGATATATTATCGCGCGGCCCACTTCAATCCAGCAATCGCATGGAGCTCTGGCTTAATCCCACCGAGTCAACCGTCTCACCAACTAGACTACTATTTCCTAACTATCCCACACCAAAAATCTCCAGCAAACAAAATCTATCACCATCCCAAATTTCCATATCTTCATCATCAATAGGACAAAACCAAACCATTGAAATGAATTCTGATGATACACCAAAACGATCACATCCCTGAGCCATACACGTGTCATGATGATGTCGAGGAATTACATGCCCCAGCGTCAGCCCTACACTGATCTGGCCCAAGCGGTTCTAAGCCCGCCTAATGTAGTCCGCCAAATGGACCCAAACTTTCACAACTTGCTTAGCCCATACGTCTCACAACTATCCTCAATACTCGTAAGCCCTGTTAAGGCAAGTGTCTCGAGGATCGGCTTCGAAAAGGCAACTAGAGCAGCTCTTCGCTTCCAACTAGGAAGTAAATACCAAAGTATATATCACACAGGAAAACATCCTCTTACGGATTACCTTGAGATTGGGAACTATCTCCCGCGTATCTAGGAGCACACGGCTAACAAGGGAATTCTTTTCTACAACACGACTCCTAATTAAAGAAGGATTTCCACAAAGATCTCCTTCCTAAACTACGCTCTCGATGGCCTGGTCGAATCAGGACTCCTGCATTATAAATAAGACATGAGCTTGGTAAGCTAAGGTGTGCTACAAATTCTCTGTTTACAACATTACACCTTTCTCAGATCCACGTCTGACTTTAGCATTGGAGTGCAATCGGCCACCACAACGATGGTCTGTGGCTCACGTGCATTCTTGTACAGGTTAGCAGGACTAGGTCAAAACAGGGAGCGAAAAAATGAATGCATCAAATTCCAATGACTCCACCTCTCCTCTTGGGCCCATATCCAATTCATCCAATCAAATGCATTTAAGCCAATCCACCATAACTTCAGTACTCACATTGACCCACCTAAACAATATCCTATGACTACCAGACTCGGTGCTGGAATTCGAAAGCCGAAGGTTCCTTATGTAGGTCTTGCAAGTTGACATCCCATCCCGACATACCTACAAACAATTCTTCATGATGATTCTAAGCTAACATGTTATAGTAAAGCCTCTAAATTTCCTCATTGGCGTTCTGCAATGGTCGATGAATTTAATGCTCTTCTTTGACAACAAACATGGTCTCTTGTTCCGGCTAGTCAAGACAAAAATGTTGTGGAGTGTAAATGGGTGTTCAAAGTAAAAAGAAAAGCAGATGGTACCATTGAAAGGCACAAAGCTCGCCAGGTCGCTAAAGGGTTCAGTCAACAATATGGAGTAGACTTCGCCAAAACCTTCAGTTCGGTTGTCAAACTGCCTACAATCCATCTAATTCTTTATATTGCACTCAATCGAGGATGGAGTATTCGTCAACTCAACGTTAAAAAAACATTCTTGCATGGCATCCTTAATGAGGCTATTTACATGACGCAACCACCGGGCTTTACAGATTCACATTTTTTGAACCATGTTTGCCTTTTGCACAAGTCAATTTATGGTCTTCGCCAAGCTCCTCAAACCAGGTTTGATGGTTTTAGCCGAGCGTTATTTGAACTTGGCTTTACAAGAAGTCGTATCGATACTTCAATGTTTATTCACTATGTTTCTCATGGTATTACTATACTTCTTCTCTATGTGGACGACATCATAATCACGGGAGGAAACAATGAATTCATCTCTACCATATTGTTTCGTCTACACTCTTGATTTGAAGTTAAAGATCTTGGTCTCTTACATTACTTCTTGGGGATTGAAGTGAAACTAGATCCATTCGGCTTACAATTATGTCAAACTAAGTATGCTCTTAACTTATTAAAAAGATCCAATTTTCTTCTAGCCAAACCATGCTCGTCTCTGGTGGCACGGGTACAAAGTTATCGCGTATTGACAAAGTCACATGTTGCCGCCACAGCTTACCGAAGCATTGTGAGTGCCTTACAAAATCTCACCATCACTAGACCCAATCTTACCTATATATGTTGTGAATCAAGTGTGCCGATTTATGCATGAACCTTGTCAATCTCATTTGGCCGCGATCAAACGCATATTGCGTTATTTAAAGGATGCTTCTCACTTCGGCACTCATTAGGCACACTAGCTTTGTTCTTAAAAAAAATTGTAACACCACAAAAATTTTAAAAATCGGGGCTTTACAAATATTAGTAACACCTCGACGTGTGACAACCTTCAAATTTTGTAACAGTTGTCCAAGGTTGCCAATGACACTGTAGCATGTTACAATATTCAAATATTAGGTGTTACAAATGTTTTTCTTTCAAAAATTAATATGTAAAATTTTATTTGTTTTTAGTTAAATAAACAATAATGTATCAACAAATGAATGACATCCAATGAGATTATAAAACCTAAATATTCAAATACCAATGTTAATACCCAAATTAAAATAATCTTGAAACCATTACTCGTCCAATATCTCGAGCAAAAAAAAAAACCTTTTATTTTTATTTTTGAAAAATTGAGCCAGGGTTTATTTAGGATCCAAAACCCATAGAAAAAAAGAGCAAGAGATTACAATCTAGTTTATATTTCCCTATTGCACCCTCGTGAACCAATTTTTTCACATCCTCAGCAGATGAACTAGGAACTACTTCAAAAGAATTCAAATAAAAAGGATAAAAGGCCAGCAAGGGACCAGCCACCCTATTTGTCTCTCTATAGTGGTGTTGAATGGTAAAATCACCTAGCTTCTCATGTTATCTGCCGATCCTTTTGATGAGGTGTCTGATAATCACATAATTATAACATTATTACCTCTTATTATAATTTTGTTAATCCTTGTTTTATCTTATTTTAGATTAATTATTAAATTTTTGTGTTTTTGTAGAATTTGGAGCAATAATGAAGAAATCGAAGAAAAATGAAATGAACAAATCACAGATGGTGACTTCAGAGAAAGTGGAGGTGAAAATAACCTGAGCCCTTGGCTTAAACCCAAAACAAAATCCATCAACCCAAACCCATTGCCAAGCCCAATCAAACCCAAAACATATTCTTTTAATTATCCAATATTCTGGTTTGATTTAGGCCTTAAATCACTCATTGAATCCTCCCCTTCAAGTTGTCCATATTCATTTTTCTAGTTATCTATAAATACAAGGGAAATAAATGAGAAAAAGGGGAGGAAGCAGAGAAGGGAAAAGAAAACATTACAGAAAATCCAAACCTCTTCCTTCACAAAGTGATTTTCATCACACTCATCTCTCACTCCCTCTCTGTCCAGACCATCAGTCCTCACCTCGCCACCGTCCAACAGCCAACCACCGAGCACCACCATCATCCACCATCACAGTCCTCGCGCAACAAAACAGGGAGCATCTCCCTGTTTTCTCGTCACGTTCCCCTCCCTCTCCCTGTTCCATCATGCCACACAACCATCACCACCACCGGAGCACGACCCCCTGTCCTCTTTTCTCCACCTCGCCTTCCTTCCTCATCCATCTCTCCCTGCTCTCTCTCATTCCCGTCACATACAAGAAACCAACAAGACCGCAACCAGAGCCGCCATCACCGCCACCAGAGCCACTTCCCACCGCCATCACCCACCACGAAATAGAGCTCGCAAGAGTACCGGAGCGGTCGGAGGAAGAAGAAGCTCGTGAGGAGTGAAGACGAAGCTCGCGAGGAGTGCGGCTCACTGGAGACGGAGGCGCAGAAGACGTGCAATTTTTCTAGCGGGAACCAAATGTTTTTCAAAATAGTTGGCTGTTTGAAACATGCTGATCTGCTGAGTACCACCGCACCGAGGCGGCGACAAACCAAAAAGGGTTGCATAATTTATTTTACCGACTTAAATGCTTAATTGTTAATTACAATTTTATTTCAGAAATTTGATAAATTGCTTTCACCTTTCATGTTTGATTAAAACTTGATATGTTTGGTAGTTAGATTCACATTTTATCAATATTCAAAGCATGTGCTAACAAATATTGAGCCTGAACTTTGATTAAGTGTGCCCTAAAAAGACACTTAATGCTTGTTAAGAGTTTATTTGCTTGAGATAAATTGTTCATGTTTGACAGAGACTTGATATGATTGGAATTGGATTTTAATGATCACATCTTCGGTGTAATCAAGGGATCCTCATCCCTAAAGCTTCTCGTTTATAATTTCAATAATTTAGATTTAAATATATTTGCTAACTCATCGGTGAGTCCAAACCCCACAAAATCCATCACATCCATTTTTTCCTTTTATTTTATTTTTCTTATTTTTAATTTATTTTTAGTTTAGTTTTAAAAACACTGTAACCCCATTTTTCTGTAAATTAGTTTAGATAAATTATTAAATTCAATTTAATCCACCTTCCTCGTGGGATCGACCTATACTTGCCATTGTCTACCAGTTAGACACCGTGCACTTGCGGTTATTACAAGTAGGTTTATTAGCTTATTAATTTAGGTTAATAAAAGTGTTGAATGTTCCAAGAGGATTCTTTGGACTTGGTAAAGTAAATAGTGGGCATATGTAGAATCGATGCTGAAAACCACTTTCCTCATTCCATACAAGGCGCAATCAATTTCAATGTTGCCTCAAAGCCCTGCGATTCATGCCTTATAACTGAATAACCAAAAGCTGCTACTACCTAACAAGCCCTGGTAATTGCACCATATCCTCCAACAAGCCCTTGCAATGATCCATCTGAGTTTGTTTTGAACCAGGGTGGCTTCTTCTTCACCACCTCTCTCATTTTTCTTCGATTTCTTATTGAATTTTGACATTTTGAAGGAAATGTAACTCTAGGGAAGCTTAAATATCACTGAAGATTTAAGCTCCATTGAAAGACCTCCATTGAATATTATCACGAACAACCCAAGATGGGCAAAATATGGAAGAGAGGCTACTTACTCTATGGTCCTCCTCGCACTAGTAACTCACTATTCAAAGCTTTTTTTTAATAGGAATTCTACTTGGACGATATAGATGGAAGTTCGCTAACATTATTAAGGTTAAAAATGTTAAAATATTATGACGATGGGAACGAAGTTAAAATGAAGTGAATGAAACAATAAAGAGATTTGGTGGGGATATATTGAAGCAAGATGTCACAGAACTAAGAGTTCTATAAAAAAGGAAGCACTATGGTGAATCAAAACATTATTGAAGACAAATGTGAGGTAACCACAACTCAATCATCTAAGGGAGAAGCTCCTCAAAGATCTTCTCGAACCAGGATGGTAAACCCTAAATTCAAGGTATAAACAAAAACCAAGAAGTTAGAAGAAGATCAGCATCAGCTGCTGGAATCTTTCAAGAATTAGTATATTCTTAGTTTTTAATTGCTTTACTTTTTGAGTCCATATGCTTCTAGATCATCATTTTGACCTTTTTCTATTGTTAGGGAAGGGCATGAAGACCCTTATCCTCAAGATGATTAAGCAATTGATTGGTGTCTATAAAGATCACGAGTTTAAGCTTGTGCACCAAGAAATCATCTTGACAGCAATTCACTTAGTGAGTTTAACCCTTAGCCTAAATTCATCTTTTAGCTTGTTCGGGGAGTTAAAATTTTTTTTTTCCCTATGATGATGTAGTGAATGATGAAGGGATTATTTAGTGGGTAAATTTGATGCATTTTTAATGCTCTTTTATTAGTCTCTTAAAAGCCCAACTTGCTTTTAAAAAAATTAAAATTCCTATAACGAGAATTCACTCAATTTAGAAACTTGAGCTACCAAAAGTGCTATTGGAAAGGTTCAACAACTCCTAGTGTCATGAGAATTCGCTCAGTTTAGACACTAGAGTTACCAAAAGTGGTAATAATCTAACTTCCCAAACAAGAAACTATTGCGTTTTTTATTAGTTCAAGTGGGTTTCGTAGTGATCTTCAAACAAAGCAAACTATAGTTCATACCAATAAGAAAATTACAAAAACAACATTCTCTTGGTCTTCTTTTTCTTTTTCTTCATGCCCTATCCATAAATTCTCTCAAACATGGAGGAAGTTCTCGCTCTTTCTTCTGCTCTTGCAAATAAGAGCTCTTCATGTCTCATGAGTAAGGGTAACAATCTCGGAATCCTTCTTAATGCTCTTCGACTAGGGTCATCTTTGTCAAATTTTATGTTCCTATGGCAAGCAATCTCAAAGGTGATCAGATTGTTCCTAAAGATCAAAGCTAGTTTGTTCTTTTCAGCTGCCGTGGTTATTGGCAAGAACTCCCGCAAATGACCATAAAAGTCCCAGAAATAGGTGCATCAAATTGGTACCGCAACAAAATGTACATTGAGGTCAAAACATACCTATCTGAGATTGCACCAAAACATGCAATCAGACTCAAAGCAGAAAAGATCTCGAGCAGCAACATGTTATGTGCATGCATGCTACAGGGCCATGCAAGTGCTCACATAGCCCACATATTCTAAGCCACTCAGAGGGGTGGAGATATGCTTTCCTATTTCATGTTAAGTTAGTTCTGTATTTTGTATTTAGCTATTTAATCATTCAATCTAGAAGAAAGGCATGGAAAATTAAAGATCGATCCTATCTTCTTATACATTTCTCCTTTGTCAAATTCATTCCTAACATTGGTATCAGAACGCAATTTCGACCATGGACACTCACGGCAAAACAAATGCAGAATTTTGCAATGAGGTTAATGAGATTCTTGCATGACACGAGAGCAATTTTGACCAAGTTAACAACGCTTTACAACAAGTGTTGACTGAGCTTCAAGCACTACGTGTTATTTGTAGCTCGCGACCCAAATCCCTCTAATTCAATTTGCTCTCGCCAGGGGAATCTTTCAACACTAATGGTGAGGCTCATAACCCACACCTTAAACTACCTTTCCCAAAATTTAACGGTGACGATCCTTCTGGGTGGATCTATAAGGTAGAGCAATATTTTGATTTCAAAGGAGTACCCCCTGAACAACAGGTTCAGTTAGCATCCTTTCAGTTAGAAGGGATTGCTCTACAATGGCAATGGTGGCTTACCAAATTTCGGGGACCTTCGACATGGCCCGAACTAACCAAGGTGGATTTCCACTGCTTCAGGCCAATGGACTATGACGATCCTTCAGAAGCTTTAACACAAATGAGGTAGACCACAACGGTAGCCGCCTATCAAGAGGCCTTCGACCCATAGGGTAGATGGCTTACCCGAGAACTTCTTGATCAGATGCTTCATTGCTTGACTCCGAGATGACATTCGTTTAGATGTTAAAATCAAACATCCAAATACCTTAGTCGATACCATCGGTGTAGCCAGGTTGATAGAGGAAAGAAATCAACTACAGAGAAAGGTGACGACACCGTACCGAACTCCAACATCTACAATTGCCAAGGTAAATGTCAAACCCACAGCAGGATTATTGGGTCCTCTACTCAATCCGTGTGCTAGTCCAGCTTCCCAACCCACTGTTGCTTGTAGACTTTCCAATCAGGAAGCACGCGAGCGAGATGAAAATGGGCTTTGTTACTATTGTGACAAGAAATTCATACCGGGTCATCGCTGCAAGAAACCTCAACTATTCATGATAGAGGACATACACGACCCAGCTCAGGAGCAAGAGAATGACGATCCACTCGAGTATGATCATCAGGAGGTGATTCAAGAAATTTCCTTCCATGCCATCGTAGAGGCTAGCCACCCACAGACCATTAAAGTGATGGGGAAATTAAAGAACAAAGAACTGGTGGTATTGATCGATGGTGGCAGCACTCACAACTTCATTGATCAGGCCATTGTTTCTAAATTCGGGCTGCCAATGATCCAGAGCAAGAAGATACATAGGTCGTGGTTGCCAACAAGGAGAGAATCGAGTTTGTCGGACTATGCTGAACACTGACCGTAATCATTCAAGGTACACCAATAACAGTAGATTACTACGTTTTACCGGTGGCTGCTTGTCCGCTTGTCCTTGGAGTACAATGGCTCGCAACACTTGGCTCCATTGAGATCGATTATTCGAAATTTACCATGACATTCCAGCACGCAGGGGTCTCTCATACGTTTCAAGGCTTAAGTCACAAGGGAATAGAAGTCCTAACTGATAAGGACTTCCACTGCATAACGACACTAGATATCTCCTCCATCTAATAGCAACCGAATCCAACAACCAAACTGAGTCCCACCCAACGGATCTAGAGCAGCTCCTCACGTATTTTGCCTCTGTGTTTTCTCGGTCTACTTCTTTGCCCCCTCAACGTGCACATGATCATCGAATTCCTCTACAACCCAATGTGGAATCGGTGACTGTTCGGCCCTACCGATACCCATACTACTAAAAGATCGAGATCGAAAGAATGGTAAGGGAACTTTTGCAAATAGGGCTCATCCGCCATAGTCATAGCCCATTCTCGTCACGGGTCTTGCTAGTGAAGAAACTCGATGGAGAGTGGAGATTTTGTGTCGACTACCGAGCATTGAACAACATCACAATTAAAGATTAGTTTCCAATACCTGTGATTGACGAATTGAATGACGCTAAATTTGTCTCTAAGTTGGATCTTCGGGCTGGCTACTGCTAGATTAGAGTCCACGGCAGTGACATTTCGAAAATGGATTTCCGCACTCATGAGGGCCATTACGAATTTTTGGTAATGCCATTCTGCCTTACCAATGCTCCAGCCACCTTCCAAAGCCTCATGAATGATCACTTTCGATCTCACCTGTGACGATTCATACTGGTTTTTTTTACGACATATTAGTGTATTAAAAAACATGGGAAGAACATATTTCACACTTACACACTGTTTTGTCTATAATGTCTGAAAACCAATTGTTTGCTAAGCAGACTAAATGCAGGTTTGGAGTTACCACAATCGATTATTTAGGACATATAATTTTAGAACAAGGGGTAGCCGTGGATCCATAAAAAATTGAAGTCGTTCTCTCTTGGCCGACTCCCACGACAACCAAGGGTGTTGTGGATTCTTGGGGCTGGCTGGATATTACAGAAAATTCATTCGTCAATTCGGTGGAATAGTCGCTCCGTTGAATCGACTCCTAACCAAAGAAGGATTTCATTTCACAATAGAGGCAACCGAATCCTTCAAACAACTTAAAGAGGCCCTGACTTCACCGCCCGTCCTTGGTCTTCCGAATTTTTCACAACCATTTGTGATTGAATGTGATGCTAGCGGAATCGAATTGGGCACAGTTCTCACACAGCATGGCCAACCCATAGCCTATTTTAGTGAGGCTCCCAAAGGAGTTGCTTTAACTCTGTCCACGTATGAAAAGGAGATGCTGGTCATCGTAAAATCCATTTGAAAGTGGCGACCTTACTTATTGGGCAAACCGTTCACTGTGAGAACCGATAAAAAAAAGTCTCAAGTATCTACTTGAGCAGCGCATCACTACTCTGCACAAACTCGGTGGCTTCCCAAGATTTTAGGTTATGAATATGTTATTGAATACAAAAAGAGCTTGAAAACAAAGCCGTGAATTCTTTATCCCGCATGGTGGAATTCCAACTCATATCGGTCTCGATGCCGCATGCAGAATGGTGGTCTACATTACAAGTAGAGGTGCAACGAGATCCTTTTTATATAGCCTACAATCAGAGTCCTCTTCATTACCTTCGAGATGGGGTCTGGTTTCACAATGGCAAGATTTCCTTGAATGCTTCTTCCCCTTTAGTGCCCACGATTATGGCTGAATGCCACTCCTCACCACTGGGCGGCCACTATGGGTTTCATAAAACCTTGTCCCGTTTGCAACGTTCATTTACTTGGAAGAACATGCAAAAAGCGCTCAAGGAATTTCTTCAAACATGTGACGTTTTCCAATGGTATAAGCATGACAACATGAAACCGACCGGCATGCTTCAACCGTTGTCCATTCTGGAACGTGTTTGGTCCGAGATATCCATGGAATTTATCGAGGGATTACCGGTATCTCATGGGTTCTTGGTTATCATGGTGGTAGTAGACAGGTTATCTAAATATGCCCATTTTGTTGCCTTAAAGCACCCTTTCACGGTGCTGTCGATAGCTAAGGCTTTTGTTGTGAATATAGTCCGCCTCCACGGAATACCAACTACCATTGTAAGTGATAGGGACAAGATTTTCGTAATCTCTTCCTGGCGTGCTCTTTTCCAGCTCCAAGGGACTCAATTGAACATGAGCTCAAGCTATCACCCCCAAACGGACGGCCAGACATAAGTTATTAATAGAGTGCTTGAGCAATACTTGTGGTGTTTTGTAGGGGAACGAACCCGTTCTTGGGTGGATTGGCTACCATGGGCTGAATACAATTATAATACATCAGTTCATTTTTTGCACTCGAATGACCTTATTTGAGGTTGTTTATGGAGTTCCACCCCCGGATAGTAGAGATGACATCTTACATGCGCTAAGATCTAATCTTTTGCGGGCTTAAGATCGGATGCGTAGCTTTGCCGATGTGCACCGATGGGATGTCTCATTCGAGGTAGGTGACTTCATCTATTTGAAGCTTCAGCCGTATCGACAATAATCGATAGTCTTTCGCCAATCCATGAAGCTCGCTCCCAGGTTCTTTGGTCCATATCAAATTACTGAAAAACTAGGGAACGTAGCTTATCGCTTGGGTCTTCCTCTTGGGTCCAAAATTCACGATGTATTTCATGTTAGCTTGTTGCGTAAACACTTGGGGCCAGTGACTGCAGTCTCAGATCAGCTCCCACCTATTGATGAAGATATCTCCACGATTATACCTCAACCCGAGTCAGTGCTTGACCGTTGTGTCATTCAGAAAGGGAAGTGTCGAACGAAGGACGAAATATTAATCAAATGGAAGGGAGCTCCAGTGGAAGATGCGACTTGGAGAATGCTTGGCGATTTTCGCGGACCTACCCTGATTTTATCCTTGAGGACAAGGATTCTTAAGGTGTGGGGAATGTTATGTGCATGCATGCTATAGGGCCATGCAAGTGCTCACGTAGCCCACGTATGGGTCACGTAGCCCACGTATTCTAAGCCACTCAGAGAAGTGGAGAAATGCTTTCCTATTTTCATGTTAAGTTAGTTCTGTATTTTGTATTTAGCTATTTAAGTCATTCAATCTGGAAGAAAGGCATGGAAAATTAAATATTGATCCTATCTTCTACTTTTCTCCTCTGTCAAATTCATTCCAAACACAACAAGGTCACCCTCACCATGGACGAGAACGAGGAAATTGAAGACTAGTTTGAAGGAATAAAATTCACGTGGGGTTATCATGTTCTTAGAAAAGATGGTGGTTGTAACACTCGTGCTTTTTCAATGACCTTAATAAATATTTTTTGTACAAAAATAAAATAAAATGTAATGACCTCATTTCCTAGAACGGCCTAAATATATTTACCTCCATGTTTGAAGTTTGATAAAATGGATCTTTTATTGATGTCAATCAAAACTTTATTTGCACATTAATAATGCATGGTTTACAAAATTAGTATACTAGTGATAGTCAAATATTTGGTAGCTAAATAGTGTATTTTTATTATTTCATATAATATTTTATTAGTTATATATGATTAGTTTAAATATATATATAAAAATGGGTGCAAATATAAATATTTACTTAAACCCTAATTGTGTTGGATATACTTATCTATGGACTTAATTTGGAGTGGCAGCTAGAAGGGGTGCAAATATAACTACCTACTTAAAACCCTAAGAGGGATGTCTTTGGGTTTAAGTATTCTTTTTGGCCGTACGGTGCTTGGAGTGAAGAAAAAAAAAGAGAAAGGGGAGAGAAAAGAAAGGGAAGAGAAAAGAAAGGGAAAAAGAGAGAAATAGAGATGATGAAGAAGAAGACAGAAAAGAGGAAGGGAATGAGAAATTGAAGAAGAGAAAAACTAAAATAAGGGAAGGAAAAATATATGAAGAAAAGAGAAAAAGAGAAAATAAGAAGAGAGAAATAAAGAAAGAGAATAGGATGTGACATGTGTGCTTGTGTGGGTGATGTGCACATGTTTTTGCTCGAGAAATTGATTGGGTATTCACATATTTGTTATGATTTTCGATTTTGCGGGATTTTAGATCAATGCGGCTTTTGTGATATTCCTTGCGTGATCAAATAGGTGAGTTTTTCTTCATTCTCTTTATATTTATTTTAAAATAATCTATGAATATTTATGAGTAGTTGATGGAAAATATGGAGTTTGTGGAATAGTACAAGTCTGATAAAGGAAAAACACAATAGTATAAATAGTTAGTGTTTTAGAGTGTTTTATATAATGTTTTTTGATTAATAGTGTTGTACATGTTATTTGTTTTCTTAGGCATAATAAGGAGTTAGACTTGACATGTGGAGTAAGTTTGATAAATTGTTAAGGGTTGTATTTTGTGAAATGGTAATTAATTGAGGAATGATTAAATGATGGAATAAAATATTTTATTGTTAATTGATTTAAAGATTTGGAATGAAATTTTCTTGCTTAAATTGGGGTTTTAATATATTGATGGAATTGGGCTTATAAGATGTAGGATATGGACTGGACTTACAGATTGGATATGGATGGTGGATTTGACTTATAATGAATATGGGTTGTTGACTGGGCTGGGCTTATAAGTTCTGAAAATAAAGGATATGGGTTGGTGATGGAATTGGGCTTATAGGTTCAGAAAGTAAAGAATTGGGTACTGATTTGAATTGAATCCAGAAAATAAGGAATTTGGTACTAATTTGATTTGGAATTGGGTATTGATTTGAATTGAGTCCTGAATTGAATTGGAATTGAGTTCATAAATTCAGAAATTGGGTATTGCTACGGGCCAAACTAAATAGTTAGGCCCAATGTTGTTTAGTTGAATATATATGTGGGCTGAACTTATATTTAATGATTTATGGGTTGGTTTAAACTTATCAAATTTGGGTATTTAAGGAGGGTGAGTTACGGTTTGTTTGGCCTTATAAATTTTGGAGTTTTAGAGAATAAATTATGGTTTGATTAGGATGATCAATTTTGGAATTTAATAGAATGGGTTATAATTTGATTGGGTTTATCAATTTTGGTATTAAAAGACAATGGGTTATGTTTTTGGAATGGGTTTATAAATTGTGAAAATAAATTATGAGTTACTGTTGGGGTTGATGTTATAAGATTTGAAATTTTGGATGATGGTAATGTAAATATGTACATTAAAATTAAATTTGAGGATTTATCATTGATGAGATGAATTTGGGTATGTGTATTATTATGTGGATTGGCATTTGTATTTGTATTTGTATTGTGACTTAAATTTTGATTGTTATGCAAATTGCCTTGATAAGAAGTATAAACTATTTTTATTGCATGGGCTTTGATCCCCGTTTTGTTAAAGAAAATTTTTTTTATAGGAAAGTGATGGTTGCCTCAAAATAATAAGAGAATACTATGATTAAATTATTAATTATCGACAAGATGTCAAATGATTTGTTTCCCAAAAAATGTGAGTGGATACTGATGTAATTGATATATGAATGACAAAATGTCATTGTGTCAGAAAATTTAGATATTACAATAAACGATATTGATAAACTATGATTCCTTAAATTTTTATTATCTGGAATTGTATCACTTAGAACTACCAAACCTCTTCTTTTTATTTGTGATTTCCCATCTCTTATAAAGAAACTAAATAACCTTCAGGTTGTCTTTTGGATGTGGGGCGCCTATTTCTTATAGAGAAACTAAAATAACCTTCGGGTTAGTCTTGCAGAAATGAGGTGAATTTTTAGGCCTAAGATAGGCTTTGATATTTATCCATAAAAAATGTGACGTGAGTTATGCGCATTGATAATCCAAGA
The DNA here is from genome assembly GCA_963556465.1 of Berberis vulgaris. NCBI lineage: Eukaryota > Viridiplantae > Streptophyta > Magnoliopsida > Ranunculales > Berberidaceae > Berberis > Berberis vulgaris. Next base: position 10,638,958 of record OY747134.1, read on the forward strand.
GTGGCTTTTTGTTACTCATATAGTTAGGAGTATCCGGTGATGCATGCATGTATGTGATGTGTCCCCACTTGGGCATGAATGATAGAGAAGTCCTATTTTATATGAGAAAGGCATACGAGCATGTATGTTCGGCACGGAAGTGGTGCGAATGTGGTATCGTCTAAGTGATCAATCCATTAAAAATGAATAAATTCAATAAAAATGAATAATATGCGTAAGTCAAATATTGTACGAAGACAACCGTTTAATTAATAAATTACATTTATATTGTTTATACACTACACCAAATTTTCCCATCAGCAACGGTTTGGAACCGTGGGGGTAACCGATGGCCACGGCTAAGAGGCGTGGGCTGTAGAGGCGTCGCGAAATCATCCGTGACGGCTATAAACCGTGGCTAAAATTTTAGCAACGGTTTTATGTTTAGGATGGTCGATGATTTAGCCACGGTTCTAAACCGTTGCTAACATTTTAGCAACGGTTTTAAGCCGTGGCTAGTAAAAAAAAAATTCAATTTTTTTTTTAAAATTAACCTCCAGTGGGAGGGGCAACTATGGAATGCCAGACCTTTATTACTTATCAAAAATTGACTTACAAATGCTACGGGGGTACATTACGACGTTACCCGTATTAAAACCTGTCCTTAAAACAATTGCCACGACAAAGACAGAACTTAAAACAACAAAAAGACTTGAGGCCAAAACAAATGACCCAACCAGAATGCGCGTAAATATGCCCAAGCAGCCAGCACACGCTGAAACACCAACGCCATCTGAATAATCACCCTGAAAAACAGCCAACAGGACGCTGCATCGTACGTACCCTCGCGAACTGTGTTTCGCAACATCATGCAGTAACCATCCCTTGCATCCACCATCTCGACGTTGGGCACAACAACAACATCTCCTCAACAGGCCGCAACATCTCAGTAGGCTGCAGAAAATCATCAGTCCGCAACATCTCAGCTCCCAGCATACACTCTGTTTTGCAACAGAGTGTTCCAGCCAACAACCTGTTGGATGTGGTACTAGAGTGTAGTTGCGCTGCAAGCCTGCTCGACGCGCATCCTTGCTCCTACATAAAAAACAACAACATCCTATACACCAGAGAAATGCACAGCTCCAGTGCGAACCGCGCACTTGCAGTCCAGCAAGTATAGCAGGCTGAGTGCCTACGCTCATTGTGATTCCCGCAACTGCCTCTCCTACAATGCCCCTGCAGTCCATGACAGGTATGAAAGAATGATGCTTGAAGAATTCATGATAATTTTCCAAAGAGAAACAGTTAAAAAAAATTGATGAAGACTTCAAGGATAGGGGAAAGCAAGATGCACATGCATTTGGAACAGTTTAATTGCATCTAAAGTTTTTAGAGTGTCGGAATTTCATACCTTGATTCCAAGAATAAGGATTCAGATAAAGGTTCTTCCCATCAGGCTTAACATGAAAAGGGCCGACTTCCTCTGCTACCCCATGGAGAATAAATTTAAAGCCTTGCAGGTTTAGCTTTGACATGCTGCATCAGAATATCCTAGTTCTTAAAATAAACATGATTTAACATGGAGAATCAATTATGGCTATTTACAAAGAATTACATACACAAAGAAAACAGTGATAATCGGATCAAATCAGGAAGAGCATATGTATAATTTTTAACAGTTTTAGAAATGGGAGTGTGTTAAGTGTATGTAGCAGACCTTGAGGAGTTCAGAGGGACGGAAGCCACCCATCCACAGGAAACAGCGCTCGGCTGGAGTTATCCACATACCGGTGATGATATGGAAGATGTCGGACTTTGCTGCAATGCCATTAAGACGGAATATCTCATCGTAATGGGCTAAATGTCCATCCAGTATCAATCTGAGATCACCATCAGATAGGTGTGCTTGTAATGCTGTCCGGAGCTCTGAAAACTACAACATTACAAGTACAAAATAACAAAAACATCACCATCCTACAACTCTAAGACAAACACATCTCTGTGGTACTAGCACTACAAGAAAAATGTTGATTCATAGCGTTTCAAAAACGCTATGGTAGGATACCATAGCGTTTTAGTAAACGCTATGATAGCCGGCGCTATAATAGACCCAGGGGATATTATAGCGGTTTTAAAACGCTATGGTAAGTTTGGCTTTTATAGCGTTTCAAAACCGCTATGGTAGCCTCTGTCATAGCGTTTTAAAAACGCTATAGTAGACTCTACCATAGCGTTTAAAAAACGCTATGGCAAGTATACATAGCAAAATTAAATTTTTTTTTTATTATTTTTTTTATACTATCAAATGACTTTTTATTACATCTCATAAATTTTATGTCTAGAAAATAAAAATTTAAATGTGCCAAAGTTAAACATTTCCATGAATGGAGGCAAAGTAATGTAATTAATTAATAAACTGTATTACATCGAGTCACAAAATCTATCAAATAATAAAAATAATGTAATTAATAAGATAATGTATTACAATTATGGTACTTGGGATAACAAACTGAAAATTAAGTGATGGTTTTGCCCATTGGATCAATGAGAATCATGCCAATAACACCACCCGCTTCTCTAACAAAAATGGCTTTTTTGCTTCTAAGGTCTGGGAGTTCAAAAGCACAGACAACGATCTTCCCCTTTATCAAGCTACGATCAAGAGTGTTGTTCTTGCATAAGCTGAAAAAACAGATCAAGACATAATAATTAGCACTATATATATGAAGATGAGTGTTCATCAAGCACATTGGACAAGCATATCATCCCTAAATGTGCAAATGCATGAGGATAAAAATCAAGAACGTGAATCACCTGAATGGTACCAAAACTGCCATACATCTCTACGCCCCAGCTGCGCCAAAAAAAACAAAGTTTATAAAGCTTTGTTTTTGAGACAGAGCCAAATACACTGTGCAGTGCAGTCCAGAATATGAACCTTGCTGAGGAAAACAGCACCAGCAGAGCAGCACACACTGCTGAAAATTGTCATCAGAGCAGCAGAACAGCTGCAGTGCAGTCCAAATACGCTAAATATGTTAAATGAAGGTACAAATTAAGAAGAATTCACTAAATCAGGATCAGTAAAAGTTATTTTTCGTAGAATTGTATCCACTAAATATGTTAAATGAAGGTACAAATTAAGAAGAATCCCAAATACAAAAGCAAACAAAATAAAAGAAATCCATGGGCATCTTATTTTTACTCAAAAGTTTTATCCATAGGATATGTGGACCTTCCTGTAATCATAAATAAATAAATAAATAGAATCCAATAATCATATTAATAAAATTCTCATTCAATTAAATCCTACACCCAAAGCGCTTGATCCATTCAAAGGTAAAGTAAATGAAAGTGGACAGTGATAAAGGATTACCTGTGCTTCCAGGTGAAGTGTGCTTAGTAATGCCACTACCTGGCAGCTCCAGTTGATCTGCAGCAGTCACTCCTAATTGCTCAATCAATCTACCTTGAACCCCTAACCCAGGATTGCCTATCAAACCCTTGCTCAGAGATCCATGTTTCATAGCCTTCTTTACATCATTCCACTAAGATGATTCTGTCCCAATATACGACTTACCAACCATGTCAGAATTCCTGGAAGGCACAGTTTCATTTCTGACAATGGACAACTGCTCAAACAATGTCCCAGATTGAGATCTATGAGACAGCTGATCTTAACTGAGCACTCCTATCCAAATTTACCAATTGATCCTGCATAAAGCTGCCAAAATTGGAGTCTCGAGGCCCATCCGTGAAGGAACTGCCAGATCTGTCCATAGACCATAGCTCACCATTATGCCTGTCTTCTTCTACTCCTGCTTGCGGCTTTGATGCCATTGAAAACTGCCTTGCCAGCAGTTGCTCTTGCTGAAGACGGAGCTGCTGATTCAGAGATGTCTGACCACGCTTTGCACCTGATAAATGATCCAGCAAATCAACATAATGTTCTTATTGGTTGCAACGTCTTTTTTATGCAGAAAATCTTGATGTCGTAAAAATATTCAGGGTATCTAGGGAATAAACTTTATCAATTTACAGGAGTAGGGACAATGACGCTTTGAGCAAACAAATATTGGATTGTAGAACTCCCAAAGCTTCTCATATTCCTCTATGTTCCACGCTCCCTTCATTTTGTCACCACAACTGTATTGTACGAAGCTCTGAAACCCAGCCATACAGAAATGACATGCAACTGCTCGTCTTCATCTGTTCATGGTTATGCATGCTGATCATTCGTGCTTTTCAAGTAACCTTAATTCAAACCTAAACACCAATACAAAGAAAACCCAAGATTTAAATACAAAGAAAATCTTCAAACTTAACCACACACACCACCACTACCAAAAAAAGGTAAAATTAACAAAACTACACCTGAATAGGATAAGGATTCGCAAGCATCATAGAGCAGGACAGTATCAGAGTAGACACTCTGGAGATCAGCAGTTGACCAGTTTGATCACAAGTCTCTCTTGCTACCTGACCTCCCAAGGGAGAAGGGGGATCCTTTCCAGGTGAGGGTCATCAACGTTTCGATTATTTACATTATGAATGTATTATGGCGCGATAATAACACATATGCAGATATGTAGGTTTACAAGAAGAAATATGATTAATAAAATGAAATCTATAATGGGAATAAATAGTTATAATATGCGGGCATGCCTCGATTTTGGTGTAATTTAAAGCACGTGTCTGTCACCTCGTACCCAAATTCTACATTGACACAAGTACCCATATTGTCATTAAATAGAAAAGAAAATATTTGTGTTTGTTTTTTTTTTTTTTTTTTTTTTTGGGGGGGGGGGGGGAGAAGGTAATATATAACAAAGAGCACATTACAAACCATTCAAGGAAAATGATATGTCTACAGGAGGTTACAGCTTATATAACAGAGAAAAGAGATTATTTACTGAGACATAATGATGTGCTACAATCTAGGAGTTAACATCTTAAAAGGACTGCCATGATAACAAAATGCCAGTAAAGGTAGATAATCCAATATCAAACATGTCACTAGCAAGTGCAGAAAACAACAATGTTGTAGTAAAGAGTCGGCAATGGTAGATCATTGAATTATCAAACGGATTTATTCAAAACACAGAAGCATGATCCTATCCATGTGACATGTTTGATATGAACTTACAGATTTAGAATGACCAGTCAAAGAATGGACTAAGCTCCCATCAACAACATTCCAAACACAGATTCTACAATCTGCATCAAAACAAGCTTGTTTGCATAATGATGGCATAAGGGTGTATGAAAAACATCAGAACATACAAAGGAAAGGAAACAACATACAAAAAAGAAAAGATTTAAAAATAAAAATAAAAAATGGACAGCCGATTCCGTCTGGTTGATCTGAGATTATTGTTCTGTAAAAGTATCAAGTGACGACTGCCATGGCAATATAACTTATCTTCCAAAACACTCGCTGAAGTTCTTGGATAGGGTATATAAACTAGTCTGGGTTCTAAATGATCACTTCATATCTACAAAGGTTAACTTTGGTCAACTATCATCAGAATATATCTCATCACCAATGTTACCAAAGGAACACAGATAACTTTTTACTTTTTTTCCTTTCTTTTTCTCTAAAAGTACTTTGTTTTAATCATCTCAAACTGTGACATTTAGAAGGATTCCTTCCTATAACTTTCTTTCACGGTGTTTATAAGTCAAGCAACTCTAGAAAGATAAGGAAATATCATTTGACCATGTATTGAGTGAGGATAGTTTACCACAGAGATGCTTGTATACTTGATGTTTAAGAATTCCTCATCAACAAGAAGAAATATCAATAAAAACCAAGAAGATGCATTACATAGTCAAACTTTCTATTTCACCATCTAGGCAAACTTTCTATTTCACCATCTCCTATATAGAAACTACCCTTAGGTAGTAGAACTCTCCATACAGAAAAGAAAGACACCAGGAGGAAAAAATCAAGGTGTTGTAAAACTGATATAACCTAAGATTGAGATTCTCCCTTCCAGCAGAGACTGAGATTCTACCTTCAATTCCTGCATCCTCTTCACTCTCCTTACATCATCTAGTCCTAAGTTTACAGCATCCCATCAATCACCGGATAACTGGCCTTGTATCTTGGGCAGGAGAGTTTAACCATGTTTGGAGTTGCATTTCAATAGGCGTAAAGTTCCAAGACTCTACATCTGAACATAGACGATCCAGCCTCTTAAAAAAAGAGAGGGGAACAAATTTAGAATAAAGGAATGAACAATGCAAATGAAACTACTAAAAAAAGGAAATCAAAAAACAAATAAAGAAGCCTACACTCCTATCAAGAAAAGCATGACATGTATGGAAGGAGAAAATGTAGCATAGGGGATCCCTTATCCCCTGCATACTGTCTAAAACCTTCGTCAACATTAAAAATTGAAATAAATGTTTATCCATGAAGTGATATAAATCTTAGCATAAGCACAATTGAAAAGTCTTTTACTGCGTCCTGCATCACAAATAGAAAAGTCTTGAGAATAGCTATTACTTTTATCAATAATGTTGAATGGGAAATAAAGTTCATGTAGAAAATCTTGAGTTCCGAAACAGTTATCACATTAGCACACACATTTACTACAGTATATCACCTTGTACGTTCTTATTTTCATCAGAATGAACATCTTGTACAATCTGTTAGGTTAAACTTAGAGCGCATAACACATTTATTTTTACCATCAGAAATAATTAATGCAGAAAGACCTCACCTTTGCAAGTCGTGTCACATATGCTGCAGCCAAGGCTGTTGCCAAGAGGCCTAAGGCAAGTGTTATCAATTGACCATTTCCTCCAGGTAAACCAACATAAGGGCACTTTGAAATTTCAAATCCTGCAAAGCATGTAAATGCCAAAAGGCAGCAAAAACAGACTGAACGCACTTCTCACTATGACTTTTCAAACAAGATTAGTGAAGTTTGACCACACTACAATATATCATGAAGCTTCCCACACTGAAAGAATACGCTACAAACTTAGAAGCAAACCTTAATATAGGACTAGAAGTATTCAAATGCAAAATATATTTCAGATGAGTTTAACCTTAAAAGAACAAAGCACAAGACAAACAAGAGATCTTACGAGGCAATTAACATGCAGGTGATCCCAAGCAGTTGAAGTCTATGTCTTTCAATGTAATTTTGAGAGAAAAAATGATCAATTATGAGACAGACTGAGGTGAAGTGTATCTGGAGCCAGCTTATATTCTTCAGAAACCTGAAAAAGTAATAATAATAAATTATCAGTACCATGTAACTATGGCATGAAATGAATATCCTTGTCCATTATGACAAAGCATAATTGAAACTAAACAATTCTTATAGATGTAAGAAGTAAATATAACTTGTAATTTCTAGCAAATTCACAGTAGTCTATAGATATATCATATATGATCCCAATCATAAAGCCAATAAACAGTTTATGGCTATGGATTTATAATGCAAGAGAAAAATCTCTTATGGAGCTGCATGGCATTTTTTGGTTGCCTTAAGATGCAGTTCAAAGCTGAAAAAGCATGTTGATCCATTACTTCATTTGAGGTAAAAGTCAAGTACACAAGTAATTCAGCGGGAGATTAGGAGTTATGATGTTGCAAAACTGAGAAATTCATTGATTGAAAATTCTTCTATGCATCCAAAAGCATGGTGCACCCAGATAACTTCAGGTTTTAAGATTGGTAAGTTTTGTTAATTTGGTTGCAACTTAAGTGAGTAGTAACTTTTGTATGCCATATTAGTTACTAAGTGAGTGATAGCTTTGGTCACATGAGGGTAACTTTGTGTATATCAAGTAGTAAGGTAGCGTACATTGGGTGGTAACTTTTTGTGGATGTACCATACATCCAAATTTGTGTATGTATCGAAGCATTGCTCTCTTCATTTATTTATGTTCTAATTTGTTCTCACATTAAGATAATAAGGTAGATCTGCAGTTCTATATTGTTTGAAACTGAACTCTTCTTTTTTAATTTGTCATTTTCTTTCAACCAATTTGAGAATCTGATATGTGCTTGATATTCAATTAAACGACTCTTTTCAATAACAGCATAGATTTCAAGTTTAATATTCATTTTATAGTGAAGAGATAAACATATTTTCCCCCATATTCTTTTACTTATCTTACAAAATGAATAACATCTTTTAATTCCTCATTTCATATTTTTAGGAACGTCCAACTTTATAGTCGCTTTAGAAACAGAACAGACATTTCTATATGGTATACAAGTTACTATGCTGTGATAAAATGGATTATTACATGGTACTTATAATTTTAGTTCTACATGACCAACATTAATGGTGTAAAGACCAGGAGCATTGTTTTCAACTTACTAATTACTTCAATAAATTTTCAAATATAATACTCGTAAAGTGGCAATGTTCAGTGAAAGACCCTAAAACTAACCTCCACCAGCCAATTAATCAAAATTCCTCTTATACTTTGAGTGATCTCCCTTTGTATAGTCTCCATGAAATTAGAAGGCTTTTGAAGGAGCTGAAACCAGAAAGGGCATTACCATAATCTTTCATGAATAGCTATAAAAATAGAACAGACGGTTAAAAAGGATGTTCCTAGCGAACTATAAATCATTTCTTAGACCACATAATATTTGTCTTTGCTGAATAAGATTATATAACACTCAAACATGGATATACAAGCACTAAGCTAGAGCATGATTAATCTTAGTATCATATCATATGCTCAAAATTTGATGAAATAGAAATAAACATAAAAGTATGCCACCAAAGTTCTCCTTTATTCACGTCCACCACTTGGGTTGTTAAGATATGCAGGTAGAAGGTCTTACTGGGTCTTACAGGGTGGACGTCATCATGATGAGGGAAGAAAGGTTATTCTGAAACAAGATAGCCAAGAAATGTTGTATCTTTGACTCCTTTGAGAATATTAAGATCTTTCCTAAAACTTTTGTTTCTGCATACTTGCTACATTTGCAATTCGTCTCGGCCAGGATCATGCAATGGTACTTAGTGTTACATGTAAACACGTACCTAAAGTGCATATGTTTATCGGATATTTGAACTTGTTATGATAACTATTTTAAACATGTGCCTTACATGCATAAAGTTAGAAAAATAGGAACTAGTTTTTAAGCTATTTCTTTTTCTTAGTTAGTGTGCCATTTATGAATATTTCATACAGAATATCCACAGCATGCTTCACGTTATATAGGATTATCACTTCATTTATTTTACAATATCAAGCCTAATGAGTTACAATAGGGACAAACGAAACTATCTACTGAATGAAACCGGAGGGGAAATGACAATCAATCAAGCCATAAGGACCACAAAATAATGAAGAATTTCAGATAGATGAGGCCCTGTTCCAGGATGATCCCATATTACCACAATCTCACCAAATCCAAGGGAAATAACAGAAAAGGCCAACGTAAAAGCAGGGAATAGATCCAACCATCTAATGAGAATGCATGAGAAATAGTTCGATGTTGAAATATCTTCCCTGGAAATTTTTTCTTTTTCACTTAAAAAAATAAGAATATGCGGTTCAATGCATGTTGAATGACACATTGCAAAGTCTTGAAAATTTTAAATCTTGAAACAAGAAGTACCTATATGGTGGAATCTTATTGCTAAATGATAACTAATGTTCTTAATCTGCAGTTCTACAGAAATCACAAAAAGTTGATCCATATGCACTCATAATTCTGGACATAAAGAAAGAACTTCCAATTCATCATCAAAGATATTGACAATAAACCCATTTCTTAGAGCGTGAGTGATTGCACCACTATGGTGTAAAGTGATTCCACCAACAACCTGTGTTAAAAAAATTGGTTTGTTTAAAACCATTGGAAGTTAATATCATCAGGCTAGAATGATATCCTAGAAATAGGACTTACTGCAATTTTCTCTGGTGTGACATATAACAACTTGTATTTACAGTGATCAGAAGCCAGTTCTCTAAAGATGTCATGTTGTTCACTCCATTCCATATTAGCACTCAAGTAAGCAGTTGGGATGTTTGCCTAAATTGCAAAATCAAATGAAAATCTTAACAATGAATGACAAAATTAGACAAAACAACTGAATCATCCAAAGAAGTAATTGCATTACCAGCAACAAGTGCATGATTTGGTCTTGAATGAGTGAAACAAGAGGAGACACAACTAGAGTTATTCCATTACAAATTAGGGCCGGCAGCTGCAAATAATAAATATGAGTTATACAAAGACTCGCATGATCTTAGGAAAGTGCAAAGAATTCTCAAAGTGACAAACAAATGAAAAAATACATACCAACTTATAACTGTGTGAGATCTCAGATTCTGAGTTACCTCAAAATTTCACACCAAGAAAAAGGGGAATTTTTTTTTTCGACGGACTCGCTTCTTCTTCGCCCCTGATTTCGTCGTATCTCTCTGAGTGAGATAGATTGAAGAGGAAATTATGCTCTTGTTGGCCTTATTTGATCATTCAAAAAGAAAAGAAACCTAAACCTTCACTGCCCCATTCTCCCCAACTTTCTCCTCCACCCCATGTTAGATGAATCAAATTGAGAGAGAAGCGAAAGTGATAGACAGAGCGACGAGAGTGGCGAGAGCAACAGAGAGAGCGACAGTGGTGAGAGCGACAGAGAGAGCGAGAGCAGGGAGCGAGGCGAATGGCAGAGCGATGGAGGGAAGAAAATCGCAGGGTTGTGTGTTTCATTCTTCTTTGTTAGGTTTTAAGTTGGAGGAGAGACTCTGAAATATTTTGGCGGTCAAGCGTTTTTAATCTCCCGCTTGATTCTTTAATAGCGTTTTGAGATTACAATATAGTAAAATTAGGTTTTTTTTATAGCATTTGAGTAAAAAACGCTATCCTCAAATGCTGTTAAAGATCATTTTTGTTGTAGTGTAGTTTAACTGTGCCATATCTTTTTCTGAAGCAAATTTTGCATCCATATTAATTTCATTCTATATCTAAGGTTGTTCAATATCAAGTACTATAAGTAAGCACTGTGCTAATGAGTTGATCTATTTTTAATTCTTGTTTATTCAACTGATTTGCTATGCACATGATCAGAAGGGAGTGCAGTGCAACAAAACTTGCCTGAACATATTAGACTGTAAGCATTTTTTTAAACAAATAAGCCTTAGCTAATATAATAAATCTTTTTATTACTTTGATTGTTTATCTAATATGTACACATTTCATTAAAGAAAAAAAAATTGGACACATTAATTTGTCACTGATGAGAGGATTGGCTTCATAATATTAGCACACGCATTGATGAGCAAGCTAAAACACACATATCAGTCTACACAATCCCATCTGTTCAAAAGTAAGATGACGTGACCCCAAGCAGCAGAATAACAACGTGAATTTTCATATGTTGAAATCTTGAAGATAACTAACCTTGTTCTTGGTGGGCATTACCCCGAACTCCACCTCTAAACTATTGCCACTTTAATCTTTAAAGGCTATAGTTTTGTCTTCAAAATTACTCAAAGATAAGGTAGACCATGCCTCAGATGGAAAACAAGTTAGTTTGAGCAGTGTTGTATATTTGTATTGTAACCAAAAGAAAGAACTTACCCTCAAGAAGCAGCGTTCAGCAATAGAAGCAGAGATTTCGGCTCCAAAACCTCCAGTCACTGGAGCTTCATGACTAACCTAACAATTGGACATAGGGAGGTTTGGTTAAAATTCAAGAACTACAATTAGAAAAAATATTGTAGAGAAAAAATTCACTCACAAGTAGCTTTCCCGTCTTTCTGACGGAGGCTTCTACTGTTTCTTTGTCCCAAGGGATCAAGGTTTTTAAGTCTATCAGTTCACAAAATATTCCATCCTGCAAAACCACAAATATCAAAAGAAAATCTAATCATTCAGTGGGGATAAACTAAGACTTATATCTTTAAAAGCAGTCTGTTCTGGGCCGTACTCAATCAGATGATGAGCATACCTTTTCAGCATCCTTACATGCCTCTTCCATGGGAGCAAGTTGAGCTCCCCATCCGACAAGTGTTATGTCACTGCCTTGACTAATCACCTGATAAAATATAACACGTAATTACTACCTAACATCAACAATAATTATTCCAATGAGTATATTTCAGAAAAGACATATCTCTGCCTCCGACAAAGGCAACATGTAATCATTCTCAGGAACATCTTCTACTGCCAAGCGGTAAAGCCATTGAAAATCCAAATTACCAATGAATTCTTGTGTGCAACCAAAATATAAGAGTAAATCATCCAGTACCTTTGGCTCAAAGAAGAGGGTAGGATTTGGGTCACGTATACATGACAATAGTAGTCCTTTTGCTTGTTGTGGACTTCGAGGAATGACCACCTATCCAAGAAATTTTAGTGGGTTACATTTAGACCTTGGATTCATATTGGCAGACATAAAATGAATAAAATTTGCTAATCAAGGAAAAATACTTTTTTTGACACTTGGAATGGGAGGCAAAATGTTACTTTGATACATTCCAGAGCAGTGTTTGATGAGAGAACAAGGTAATACAAACAAGAAGTAAATAAATAATTGCCACATCTAAAGTGATACAAAGGGGTCTCATATCGAGTGATGGAAAGCACCCAAAACTTGTTCCTTCTCACAAAGCATTCAGAGTTCGTGATTTGTGAGTTGGAATCCATATCTTTTCCTCTTATAACAATTGAGTTAGAGACACAGGCAGACAAGAATGCAGGGAGTGAAGAGAACAAACCTTTATACCTCGAACATGACAAAAGAAAGCCTCTGGAAATTGAGAGTGATAATGCCCGCCATGGCCTACAGCTCCATAAGGTGATCTTATCGTCAAACCTGAACAGCACATTTAGCTTATCACCATGAGAATATAAAAAAAAACCAAAATGTTGTAGACAGAAGTTGAACCTCCACAATTGAATTGATTCCCACTACGATATCTGAATTTGGCGGCTTCATTAACAATCTATAACGACAACAACAACAGCAAATCAAGAAAAGACTTCAGTAAGAAATTTTGTAAAACTACATAGTAAGTTTAAGTGCAAAAACAGTAGGCTTGCCTGATTAAAAGCAGGAAAAATATAATCCGCAAATTGAATCTCTACAGTAGCTCGGTTCCCCTGTCTCATTAAGTAAACCCAATGATGTAAATCAGTGTAAAGGAAAAAAGTGAAATGCATTTGAGATGGAACAATAATAACATATAAGCAGAAAGTTGAAACACACCATTGCTGCCAAACCGATACCAAATCCGACCAAACCCTGCAAAACATAAAACTTCTTACATGAAACTTATATGTAATATGTATGGGTTGGAGATCAACAGAAGGAAGCACAGATTTCCAGAGTGTGTGCCAAAGCATAAAACAGACTACTAAAGTCACTGAAGAGTGTGATAGGAACTAACCTTTTTAAGGTGGTATTTCTACAGGAAATGAAGAGACCAAGCAATTCAAGGCTGAATGACTCTGTCAGAGTTGTGATTCCTGGAAGCAACAGAACTTGCAAGACACAATCAAGATGAAATTCAGCTACAAGAATCTGATAGTCACTGAAGATTGCTTGAGAAAGAAAAGAAATTTGTATAGAATGAATTGTGAGATTACAATGAAGAAAAATGAAATGTATCAGGCATATTTCGAGATTGCCAATCTCCTAGGAGCAAAACTCACTGTACAATGATTTTCTTACAGAATGAATGCCCTTATTTCTTTTGCTAACTCTTATTTATAGCAATCAGAATTAACATTGACTAACAGTGGATCTAACAGAACATTCTCTAATTAATAGAGCACCTTACAGAATGTCTTTATAGACTAACAGAGCACCTAACAGGAATGTCTTTACAGACTGCCACAGAATTCCTTTACAGACCGTTATAACAAAATAATGGAGCACCCAATTCACTTCTTTGTTTGATATTTCCTCCTTGTATATGTAAACTTGATGTGAGGCTGAGTCCTAACAACCTTGCATTTGGAAAGACAATTACTAACAGTAAATTTATACAACGTTACTTACCATTCCAATGTTATCTGCATCCACGATATGACCATTAACGGTGCCTGTGGCATAGACTGTTATGCCTTGTATTGTTATCCATTTTTTAAAAAAATTTGTGTCTCGTCAAAAACATTTTTGAGGTCTTGCTTTCCAAACATATATATCTTCGAGCTCAGTTTGTTTCTTAAAAGCTGTCTCTTTCATCCTACTAGCTTTTAGATGATCAAACCGTTCAACTTCCACCTCAACCTAACAACAAGAAAATGTTGGTACAAGTAAAACAAGCTAAACTGCTAAATCTAATCCAATATAGTAGTATGTACGTATAAACAGTAGACTCGATTGGCTAACCTATTCAATCAATTCAAGAGCAAGGGCCCCAGGGATGGTGACTTCATCCACTCGAGCTGAGACGGTAGGTTATTGAGTGAGCAAATAAATATCAACTAAGAAGCAATCAAAATAAAAAAACTTAGAGATCTATCATTTACTCACAGCTGATATCTATGAATTGCATCATCTCGCTTGACTAACGATACATCTTTGTCCTTAAACTAAGAGGTATGATTAGTCTGGAAATTGCCTGTAAAAGAGTAATATTCCTTCCAGTAAGCCAACCGAGAGTTTATAGCTTTCATATTGATAACAAAACAAAATAAGTTGTATAAAACTATAACAAAATTTTTTGTCTCTCATTGTAAAACTAGATAGAAATTGGCTTTGTGCTACGTTAAAATGCCCAACAAGCTCCCTTGATGTATTTAACATGTTCTATATCATTGGATATGTGGTTCAACAAATAAGTGCAAATAATCATAAACTTTGCATAATTGCATCCCAATAACAGAAACAAGTGAAATGAAGATGAAAGTCGGATTCATGAATCAAAACATAAAAATGATGCAAGTCTTCTATACGAAACTTATTGATGACAAATAAGACGACGGTAACTTATTAACACCAATAATAATGCAATAAAGATAAAAGAAATAAACAATTGCTGAAAGAGGACCTGCTGCAGTTGAACCTCCATTGTCACTGGGACCATAGTGGTAACAGGTTGCACAACCTGTTCAGGTATGAAGTTAATTTTTTAATAAACCAAATGAACTGTTAACAGAGATACAAGACTCCAAATAAGGCCCATTTGACCGTACTATTCTTTGGGAATTTCTTTCTCTGTTGTCTCTAAAATAAAAAGTGTGTTTCTAGTTTCTAATTGCTCTCTGACTCTCTCCTTATAGACAAATAGAATGGAAAGTAAACCACATCATCATGCACAACAAAAATAATATTCTTTGTGTTTTGACAGTGAACAATATGCATTAAAATTCTAAGTCACTAGCATACACAAAATTATCAAATTTGATAAACATTTAGGAATTAGGATTAAGAGTGAGATTGAGCACATTCAATAAAACATTCAAACTATGAACTAAGATCTACTATTAGAGAAGCTTTCAGCCCTCGTTCCAACTAAATACTAATTTGTCAAAATGGTAGAAAATAAACGAAAGTTTTGACATATTGAACAAAAAAGGTACAAACTTCTCAAGAATAATGGAAATCCGGAAATTTCTTTGAATATTCAACAAACATATGAGATAAAATGAGCAGAGATTTGTACCTAAGATTAGCATAACCTCCAATTGCATACATAATTGAAGCATTTTATCAAACAACTAGTGTTCACTTGAAATTGTTCCATATCTTTCAAACTCTTTCATCAAGGGATAGATTAATTGAAGCATTTTATCAAACAACTCGTGTTCAAGTCAAATTGTTCCATATCGTTCAAACTCTTTCATAAGGGATAGATTTTCACATATTTATTCTCAATGTTAGTAATTCTCGCTGTTAATGATCTTTCCTACTCGAAGTAGAGGGTTTTCCTCTAAATCTTCAAAGCAAGATGAATTAAAGAAGATGAGAGTTCATTGATACATTTACCTTGGAAAATCGATGAACTCAAAGAAAAATTTGTATCTGAAATGAAGCACAAAAGACCTAGAAATAAAAATAGCCATCAATGAAGCTCACTACACCTCCTTTAGATTATCTTCTAGGTCTTCGATTCGATTTCCTTCAAAGACATCTCCATAGGTAAAACAAAAAGAACATATGTCACAGGATGTAACCAATAAGAAGAAGAAAAAAAAATAAGAAGAATAGATCAACAAAGAGATCTAAAGAATAAGGAGATCTAAAGAAAAAGAAGGAGATCTTACCTTCTCAAACTTTCTTCTTTTTCTTCTTCTTCTTCTTCTATCGTCCTTTCCTTCTTTCGCCCTTCTTCTTCTCTGCTTCGAGAATCAGTGATTGTGAAGAGGAGGTGTGGAGAGAGTCTGTTTTTCCCCAATTTTTTTCGCCAAAGCGCGAAACTGCTCACTCCAAAGCGCAAAAGTGAAAAAAATTTTAGCTACGGTTTTAAACCGTTGGCAGTTTTAGCTACGGTTATAAACCGTTGGCAATTATAGCCATGGTTTAAAACCGTGGCAACCCTTTTGGTGTAGTGTTTTTTGGCCACGGTTTTAAACCGTTGGCCGTTATAGCCACGGTTTTTAGCCGTGACAATTAAACCAACGGCTTAGAGCCGTGGCCACCTCCCCGTAGCTAAACAAGCCTTTTGGTGTAGTGATAACCCTTTTCATGCAGGATGACAAGTCCACTAATATTTCTGTAGGTCAGACTTGCCATAGTCAACTTCTACAGTGTAAGTACAAGTAAATACATATTTACTTATTAGGATGACATGATTTTTTATTTTTTTTGAAAGGCAAGCAGGTTTTTTATAAGATCCCAGAACCCATAAAGATGTCGCAAGGTGGGTGTGAACCCATGACCTAGTGGTACCATCCGCCAAGCTCTATCCTTTGAGCTGTCATGCCATTGGCATTAGGATGACATGATTGCCTCATTGAGAAACTAAATTCTTTAAACTGTGATTTTCTTGCATGACACATTTGCCTTATTGAGGAACTACCTGTTTGTGTGGTTGTTCATTATTTGTGCTTAATTTTATGTTATCACTTGCAGATGTGTTGATTTTTGGGATGAAGATTAATCACACCAGCTTTATTGCTGACCCAAGTGAGCTTTTGCTTCTTGGGTACATTCCTTTGGGAATGTAGCCGATTAGCCTTTCAGGTTTAAAGATTTTGAGCAGCGTCACTGGAGTTCCGTTAGAGGGGCTAGCAACGTAAAAGTTTCCTGGTTACATAATTTTTAGTTTTTTTAATTTTTTCTCAAACTATGTTTTAGTTGTTGCTGCTAATTGTTTTGTTGTTATTGAATTTTTCACGTCCCGAGTTTTGGGGAAACGGATAATCCTACGTGAATTTTGGGATTTTCGTTTTCTTAAAAAATCGGGGCGTGATAGTGGTGGTGGTACAACTCTTGAAAAATGGTACTGGTTGACGTTTGATAAGAAGTATAGAGATGTTATTAACGAGAAGTATTTCAATCATGTAAAGGAGGTTGCAGAGAGTGTTGATTCCAGGAATCGAAAACTAATGTTGTACACGAATTCAAAGGGTGAGTGTGTGTGGACAAATGTCGTGTTTAATCATCTTGCTTCGTTTAGGACACTTGCCATGGAAGGGACGAAGAAGGAAGAAATCATGGAAGATTTAATAACTTTCTGCAAGAGCAAAAAGTCTTATGCCAAGATGGGCAAAGCATGGAAGAGAGGCAACTTACTATATGGTCCTCCTGGCACTGGTAACTACTCACTCTTTTTCTTGTTTTCTTTTTATTTTCAAGAATTAATAGGACCGACATTTCAATCAATCATACAAACTAATTGTTGAGATTGCTATACTTTACTATGTTGCTCATGTTCAGGTCATCAATTAACTAATTTTTTTTACTTACTTTGTTGTTCAGGTAAATCGACAATGATAGCTTCTATAGCTAATCTCCTTGAGTATGATATTTATGATATGGAATTAACTGCAGTCGCGTCCAACTCTGATCTCCGCAGATTATTAACAAATACTACAAACAAATCTTTAATTGTAATTGAAGATATTGATTGCTCATTGGTTGTTACACGTGATCGAAAAACTAAAACTGTAGGTAAAGGTAAAGATGATGATGACAATGGGAAGAAGAATAAGAGCAGTAAGGTCACTCTATCAGGTCTGCTGAATTTTATTGATGGGTTATGGTCAGCGAGTGGAGAATAAGGATTCATTATTTTTACAACGAATAATGTGAAGAAGCTAGATCCCGCACTTATAAAGCGAGGTCACATGGACAAGCACATAGAGCTATTGTCACTACAAGAAAAAAATGTTCATTAATAGCATTTTAAAAAGTTGTGTTTGCCGGAGCTATAATAGATACAGGGTCTATTATACCGTTTTAGAAACGCTATTGTAAGTTGACTATTTATAACGTTTTTGAAACGCTATAGTAACAATATTTATAGCGTTTCTGAAACGCTATAGTAAGTCTATTATAGCGTTTTAAAAACGCTATTGTAAGTTGACTATTTATAGCATTTCTGAAACGCTATAGTAATAGTATCTATAGCGTTTCTAAAACGCTATTGTATAGTTACCAATAGCGTTTCAAAAACGTTATTGTCTTCTCTCACGTAGCATTTAACAAATGCTATTGTATTAATTTCTATAGTGTTTCTCAAGACCCTTTTTTTCTATAGCACTCATCAAGTTTTATCAAATGACTTTTTATAACATCTTATAAGTTTTATTTCTAGAAAATACAAAACCAAAATGTGCCAAACACTTAAACATTTCCATGAACGGAGGCAAAGTAATATAATTAATAAGGTAATGTATTACATTGAGTCACAAAATCTATCAAGTACGTACAATGAATTTTTTTGAAATTCATGTACTTTTCTACAACATCACGAATATCAGAGCGCGACTTATAGTTCCCAAAGAAGGTACCCTTGAGAGTCCTTTCATTCAAAAGGTTCATTGGGTGGTTGTTGAATGCGTCATCTTTGTTTGGTATGCCAACAAGTAGTATTGCCACACCCCAACCATCATGGACACTCAAATGCAGATCATTGCAGTGAGGCTTCCAGTACATTAAATGCTGCGGTCCACTCCTCCATTTGTCATTTCGGCAATCATTTGATAATGAACAATCACAGCAAAATTGCAGTCAATAACAATATGATGGGGTTCACAAATTCAGGCTTGCTATGATCTTTGTCACAAGTTAAACAATACGAATTAGTTGGAAAGTCTATAATAGAGTTTATAACTCCAAAACCAAAATCAGCAACATATCAGCACCTCAAAAATGCAAAACAACAACATATCAGCAATGCAAAACAGCAACATATCAGCCTCAGCAATGCAAAACAACAACATATCAGCCCCAACAATGCAAAACATCAACATCACCACAGCCTCACCAATGCAACATCGATCACCACAGCCTCACCAATGCAAAACAGCAGCAGCACCGTACCTC
Organism: Berberis vulgaris; assembly: GCA_963556465.1. NCBI lineage: Eukaryota > Viridiplantae > Streptophyta > Magnoliopsida > Ranunculales > Berberidaceae > Berberis > Berberis vulgaris. The sequence continues at coordinate 10,658,370 of OY747134.1, forward strand.
AGCAATATCACCACAGCCTCACCAATGCAAAACAGCAGCAGCACCGCACCTCAGCAATTCAGTAAACACAGCAGCAACCAGCCATTTTAAAATGACACAATCAAATAACTTAAATTTAATCAACTATAAATCAAAGATGGAAGATGCAAACATGCATTGGGCCAGCTTATTTCTGAGAGAACAAAATGAGAAATACTTAAAGGAAAAGAACAAGCAAGTAAGAAACATGAATGTACCTAAAATAGGGTACACTTTTTATTGTACTGACAGGCAACTCTTTTACTTGGGCTTGTGCAAGGTCTCTTTGGTGCCTTAGTTGTTCAATTTCCATCTCCATCTAGAAACATCGTTACATGTCAATATGTCATTGATAGAACGCAATGCACATCTCTTATATCCAAATGAAAACCTGAAAGTACATTCATGGAATACCTGCTGAATTATCTTATATTTTTCCTTTGTTTCCCCTTCCGAACCTGAACGATCATAGCTAATTCTTTCTTCGTGGGATCAAGGCTACTTTGTAATTTGTTCCCATCTGAAATGTAACAAAGAATTTCCTTAAATAAACTGCATAGAATATTGTAACAAATGATTTCATATGGCACTCCTTGTTTCTGACATGCATCAAATACAAAATGATGATATTTTCTATCAAGTTCATATTATTCCCAAAGGTGTCCGAAATTTGTAAGCCTGAGTGAACTAAAAATAGAATTATCATCAATGTGAATCTTGCCACTAATGGAAGTGCAACATGAGTGTAGAAACTTCAAATCCAGTGGGTGCTGGAAATTTACAAGTCCGCTCACATCACTTCATATAGAAGTTTTCGAATGGGCTTGGTGCTCTTTAATGAGCATGACATCCTCACCATATTGATTAGCCTTAGAAGTTTCCAGCCATAATTTTCCAAGTTTCGAGGGTAAATGAGTGCTATAACTACAGTTTTAGACAATAATGAGTCTTATTCTTACTTGACTCCTTGATGTGCAACATCTCTTTGGTATCTATTTAGAATTTCATAACTAGGGTTCTACTGATCCTCTGAACCTTAATTTTTGTCGGAAAATGAGGTTACAACATGCCAAATGGAATACCTGAGTGACTAGTGCATATAGTCGCAAAGTACTGTAGCTACAGAGGAACTGCCCTGCAAATTTGAAAAAAAAAAAAAAAAAAAGACAATATGTACCTCTTGATGTTGTTTCTTCAAAAGAAAAGGATTTGGCAACAACATCCATGGTACAGCAACAAGGGCCAGGAATAGTAACACCAGCTGTACGGTTTTCTGACCATCAAAAAGCTCATTTTCGCCCAAATCCTTCATTGGACTTAGGAACATGTATATCATCACGTGGTAAAGATCAACTTTCGAACCAATGCACCACTTCACGATAATGAGAAGGGAAAGATAACCAAACATGCTATTTAAGAATATCAATTCAGGCATAAACAAACACCTAGAAAATGCAAGAAGAACGACAATCACAAACAATGGGCAAAACAATTTGATAATAAGCAAATGTAGGCACATCTAACCATCCAAATGAAACTGCAGATATGAAGTTACAAAAGTTTAAAATAAAATTAAAAAAATTAAAAAATAAATTAAAAAGACAAAGAAAAAAAGAAAGATGAACCTAATAAATTTTATTACTATGCTTGAATTATCATATGATGAATTCTTAATCATACTAGTTACAAATTGGTGTTATTTATGGATGTATCCAAGTTAACCTTCTAGCTCACCAGATATTTACGCTATTTGCAAAGAACTTGGCATTGAAGTAACTCAACAAAATTCCAAGATTCATTTGGGCTACACCAAGAAGAATGGACATCTTCATTTTCAACGAGTTAAGGAATGGCAACTCACTTCTAGTACCATGCCACTATGGATCCAAACCAAATGGATAAGTCGGACCAACCTTAATTAAACCCACTGAAGTTGAATCCCTACAAGGATGAAAGACATTAAGGTAAATAATAGAAGAAATTCTATCATGAACAAGAACAAGACCAGGAGGAAGAGAAAATAAACATAATGATTTAAAGAACATTACTTGCAGGAAGGATCGCGACATGCATATGCAAAGCCAAAAAAGTCAAATGGATGTGAGAAGAACTCGTTATAAATGAATCCAGTGTAGATGGAGAACAGAGCCGTCATCATAATAACATAGCGGCCACCAAATGTCATTTCCGTAATGTCTCCAAGTTTCTGTAACTTGAAAATACATTAAAAAAAATGGGCACTGATATAAACTGTGTAGAAGAAGTGAAGTGCTACTACCTAAAACTAATATGGAATATTGTGAACTGCAAAAAAAAGAAGACTAAATAACCGATCAAGAGTATCTAACATTAAAGATTTTTAATAAAAACATTGTATCCTGAAAAACTTGCCATAGGCCTCAATATCTAGGTATAACTATCTCCATAATAATGATTTAGACTTAAAATCAGAGGGATGAAACCTATAGGACTTCTAAACAATACTAGGTTTCGGGCTTCACCTGGCAGGATAGTTTCTTTTCTCTGGCTATAAAGACCAATGTGGCAAGTAACAAGCATATACCACGACCCCAATCACCAAACATGACCGCAAATAGAAATGGAAATGTAATAACAGTATATACACCAGGGTTTGCTTCTTGATATTTAGCCACGCTGCCATTGCAAGAACCAGTGTGTCAGTAAAACTTCTATGTTGGCAATTCAACTATAATCAAAAGTCAAGTTCCTTTTTTGGTGAATCTATCCAGTGATCCATGTAGGAAGAAACTCACCCATACGCATCAACTATCTCTTGAAAAGCATATTTAAATTTGTTTGTCCTAAAATATGTGGGTGCCAATTCCGTTGTCTGCAAGACCTGGAATATGGCTCCAACTTGTGAATTGCTGTCATAGGTTGCTAGCTGCAACGCAGCCTGAATCTACATCAATCAACTCTGAATTATAAGTATCATGTTTGTCGAAAGTCTAAGTAAGTTTCATGCCTAATTATAAGAAAACCATGTAGTTCAAATAGAAAAATAGACACCTCTTTTGCAGCAAAAACAGGACTCCAACCCTCTGCTACAAGACACTTTTTGTTACGTCAAAGCTAAGCATGTTCAACGTGTGGTAGATAAATTTTTCCTTCCTCAGCTTCATAAGTTCATAAAATACAGAGTTTAGTGATTGCACACGATCCAATAATAAATAACAACTACAATAACTAACAATCGCAAGGATAGGTAAGAAAAACTAAAAAACTTCATGCTACAGCTTTTCGGTCAAGAGAGTGTCCTGACTAACCAACATGTTCCACTGCTCAATTTCGTAGCCAATAGTCTTCAATAGATTGTCACGGTGCATCAATCCAGCATCTATAGTAGTTTTCAGCTCCGTTAGCCTTCCAGACACCTGGAAGTGAAGTTCAACTGTTATAAAAGAGATGACGTACCACTTACCACATTTGCTCTGATCGACACAAATTGTAACTAAATGAAATGCTTGTAAAAGGCTGGAAGTCAGAACTAATGCAATACATGCATCATCTCAAGAAATAGAGACATCTTAATACTTCTTTAGCTCTTAAAAGTATTGGGGAAGAAAATAAATTTGGTAAGTGTAAAATATATAAGGATGAGTACCAAGATCAACATTCAGAAGAGAAAACCATGATAACTGCCTCGGATATTGTCTATACTTGTTTTCCCAGATCATCTGTAAACGGGTAGCGGTTTGCACCAAACGCATCACATATTTTTAAAATTTTGGTCCTTGCTCTTTTTCCAGAAAAGAAGACCACGAATACATTTTTTTCAACCTATAAATTAATCAATATTGATCACCAACAAACAAACAAAAAGTATGATCTTTTCAAAGAAACCTACATTTCATCTTTACATGTAATACAATTATATAGTACAAACCTTCTCCCCTGGCAATGGATCAGTTCCACGTTCGTCCACAACAGCTTGCTTAAGAAACACATTACCCCACGTAGCTCGAAATAGAATAATTTCAAGTGCCATAAACTTCTCTCTAGACACAAGACCGCTGACATACCCCAATTTAACTTGCTTTGATTGATCAGTTGAAAAGTCCTGGACAACAACAAAATCAAAGTGTTTCAAGGAAAAAAAATCACATAATAAGGAAATGATACATTGTGAATAGAGATTATACTTGTTCCAATAACAAACGACTATCAATGGAACCTCCAACAATTTGGTGGAGTTAACTTTCTCTCTGCTAAGTTGCAGCGCTCCTTTGAGCTGATTTAAAAAAGGCGCATGCCTGAAAGGTCAAATAAACATCAATTAGGGGAAATAGTCAACTAAAATTATCTGTCATAAACTCACAATCATGATATCAGGGAGTACAGTTAGTAATCGATTACTGGCAAAAAGAACCACATTGCAATGTTTGTACTCTATGGTCCAAGCCTTGCAAATAGGGATTTGGGAGTATCATCTCTTTGTTCAATGTTCATTTACTTCGAAGGTTTGGACCTCCTTTCTTGTTTATATGTTTCTAAGGCGGGTGATGCCATGCATGACAACAGAGCTCTTCTTCCGTTGGAGAATTGATTATCACCTCCAAAGGAAAGAAGCTTTGGAATTTAATCTCCTTTACAATTTTATGGGAAATATGGTTCTAGAGCAATAAATTATCATTAAGCGGAGCTTTGATTTGGGTCAGTATAGTCAATTTTTAAGATCAAAAGCATTATGTTTAGCTGGTATCGGGCCTATCATGTACTTTTGAAGTTCATCAGTATTCATTGTGAGACCATTTTTTTCTTGTGTTGTAGATCATCTCAGCCTCGTCGTGTCTTCTATCTTTCTATAGATATTAAACTTAACATGCCGATACAAATACATAATTCAAACATGTGGATAGCAGTAATGAACCATACCTTTTGCATAACAAGTTTATATTCCAAAAGCTCGTTATAAGCACATTGCAACTTCTCACTATTTGTGTTGATTTCTATCAGCTCGCTTTCAAGCTCTCCAAATTTAATCTATTCAAACAAACAAAAAGTATAATAAACATAGGACATTTGATTCACATATAAACCAAACCGTTGAAGTAAGCACGACAAAATACCTCCATGGTGTCCAAATCAATATTAACTCTGGCTGGGGTCCTTGCAGAAGATGACCATCCAGCCTTCTTCATTTGATCCTTAAAATATCGCGACTTCCTTGCCATCTCTCCAATCTCTTTATCTGCAAATTATGGGCATACAAACACTCATGAAAAACTATATACCAGCTATTTTTCATTGGTTGGCGACCTTTATAAAAAGATGAATTATCTATAATTCATATCAATAGGGGATCATTGTTTATTATTGATTCTAACTACGTCAATGTAATTTCTCTCGGGTATGAACCCTTTTTTCCAAGAAAATCACAACATTTCCGTCTCATAATGATGTAACCGCGTAAAAGTAAGCAAGTTGAAGATCATCAGAATGTACCTGATTAGCATATGTCCTCTGAAAGGGGCTCTTCTCAGCATTAAGATGCAATAGATCATAACATAAACAAATGATTTATGCTTTAAAAAAGTGCATGAACACCAATTGGGGGAAAAGCTAGATTCAATACTTTTCTGACTTAAGACAAAGCGGAAAAACACTAATTGCCCAAAATTAATTGGGGGAAAACAAAAAGAAATGAAGGAAATCATTAAAAGGGTTGAAAGAAATCTCATTTAAAGACTGGAAACACCAAAAGGGTATCTCTAAAAAGCTGAATTCAGAATTTTATGACACAATTAAAAGCAAACAGTGAATAAAATCCATAAAAAAATAATAATAAATAGATTTCTTCTTAATCCAACAAAAAGAACCCAAAAAGAAGAAGAAGCTAACTTTGTTGTTGTTGAAGAGATGGAGGTAGAGCCATGGTTTGCTGCGAAGAAGAGAAAGGAAATGGGGCATTCAACATAAAAATTCAGTAACATTCAACATAAAAATCGAAACTTTATTAAAGGGTTGTTAGGAAATCATACCAGTCATGCAAGACCATGCCTCTTCAGCAACATAGTCTTCGCCAGGGACGGAGAAATCGATCCATTTGTGGCGTTGATGTGAGATGAGCACCCCAGAAAGACAAGAACAACTACTGTCGAATCGAGTGAGAGGTGAATCGAGTGCAAGAGAGAGGTGAATCGATTGCAAGAGAGTGAAATCAAGCGACAAAAAAGGGAGGGAGAACAACAGATAGAGGGAGGGAGGGCGACATTGAGATGGAGGGAGCAGTGAGGGAGATGGAGATATGAAGAGAGCAGGGAGGGCGATGGAGAGATGGAGGGAGCAGTGAGGGAGATGGAGATATGGAGAGAGCAGTGAGGGAGATGGGGAGATGGAAGGAGCAGTGAGGGAGATGGCGAGATGGAGGGATGAAGGGAGATGGAAAGATGGATGAAGACAGGGGGAGGGAGGGTGAAGGAGAGATGAAATAGGCGAGCGGCAAAAAGCCCGCCCAATTTTTTACAGTGTTTTCATTTTTGAAGTCATTAAAAATTGACTTTGATAGCATATTTGGCAAAAACACTATTAGCAAATGCTATTAATGAGCATTTGTGTTGTAGTGTATATTGCAATTATGAAGGGTTCAAGGTTCTCACCAGAAACTACTTGGAATTGGATACTCGTCCATCATTTGATAGGGTAAAGGAGTTGTTGGACTTGGTTGAGATTACACCAGCTGACATTGCTGAGCAGTTGACATGTAAGAGTGATGAGATTAACGATAGGCTGGAAGGGTTGATTACATTGCTTGACAAATGTCCAAGAAAGGAAAAAGAGAAAAATGATAATATTGATACCGAAATAGATCCCCCAATCAAAAAAGGTTCCCCGATCAAAGGTACTGCTCCAACACAGTTGATGAAGTAAGTAGGTGGCAGTTGCCCCACCCGGGTATTGAGAGTCTCCTCAAACATTACATCACTCGAATGATATTGTGTATGTGTGCTTGTCTAGTCTTCTATGGTTTGCTCTTGACACAGTATATGTATGAATTTGTTTTTGTCTTACATGTACCTAGGGGTGGGCATCCCATCCCGCAATCCAGAACTTGTCCCGATCTCGTCCCCTCCCGTCCCATTTTTTTTGGGTGGAATTGATCAAACTCATCCCGATCCCGTCCTGTCCCGATCTAGAGTGGGATGGTATCAGGATGGAGATTTTCAATCCCGTCCCATCCCGAATTTATTTATTTAATTATTATTATTATTAATTTTAATCAAAATATTCTTTTAAATTAAAGTTTTTGATGTGTTGAAATTAAATCAATATAAGATGAAATTCTATATGAAATCTAAATGAAATTTAATATTTATTTGCCTTCCAAAAAAAAGTTTATATTTATTTATTTAATATTTATTATTATTTATGATGTAAGTTATATGTATATAAATTTGACATTATTGGCGTGAGTAATGTGAGATAAAAAAAATTTTATTTTTTATTTAAAGACTATTTAGTACGTGCTCATCCCGTCCCGATCCCGAATGAACGGAATGGGATGGGGATAGGTCCATCTCGTCCAATCCCGTCCCATGCCCACCCCTACATGTACCCTGTTGAATAAATTTTTTGATTAAAGATTGATTTCTTTGATTTTGTTTAGACAATTGTCTGGCGATTCTATCTTTCACGTATGTCGATGATTTATTTAAAATCTGTCACCCATCTCTTGCTCAAATAATTCTTTAAGACATGACTTGGTCCAGTCGTACCAATGGTTTGATCCTAAACCAAACACACACACTCTGCATAACAACCGTCCCAGCAGCAGCAAATAACTCACCCATTCAAGTCACAATCACCGTATGTTTCAACAACTAGTATTGGTCTCCTAAGTCTCTTGAAGCAACCCAACAAAGCTAACTTTGACAACACTCACACCAAGTGAAGCCATCCCACGTATATGAGAAGAATATTGTGGAACTTCTATAGATATTATGTTTTAAACCATCTTGTTTTCTATTAAACATTGATAAGCTAGTCCGGCAAAAATATATACAAATTGTAATTTTTCATATTGGACGAAGACTTAGGAGTTTAATCACGGTTTCGGAGAATCAATTTGGATTTATGCCGGGTAGGTCTACTGCGGAGGTTATCTTCCTGCTTAGGCAAACTATAGAAAAATACCGAGAGACACGTAAGAATTTGCATATGGTTTTTATTGATCTAGAGAAAGTATATGATAGGGTCCCCAGGGAGTTAATTTGGTGGGTGCTTGAAAGGAAGAAAGTGTCTCAATGTTATGTCGATATCATTAAGGATATGTATGAAGGGGTTGTAACAAGTGTTCACGCAGTAGATGGGATGTCCAGTGAATTTTCAGTGTCAGTAGGACTACATCAAGGGTCGGCGTTAAGTCCATATCTCTTTGCTTTGGTCATGGATGAGTTGACGAGACATCTGCAAGAAGATGTACCTTGGTGCATGTTATTTGCAGATGATATTGTCTTAATTGATGAGACTAGTGCAGGTTTAGGTAAGAAATTAGATAGGTGGCGAAGGCTTTAGAGAGTAAAGGTTTTAGAATTAGCCGTTCGAAGACGGAGTATCTAGTGTGCAACTTTGGTTGTGAATCACGAGGAAGAAGTAATGCAATTGAGATCGAAGGTGTAGAGGTCCCAGAGTGTGACGCTTTTCGATATCTAGGATCTATAATTCAAAAGAATGGGGCTATTGGAGAAGATGTCGACCATAGGATTAAAACTGGTTGATTGAAATGGAGAATGATGTCAGGAGTATTATGCGATAGAAGGATGCCTGCAAGGCTAAAAGGGAAATGTTATAAGACAATTGTTCGACCAGCTATGCTATACGGTTCAGAATGTTGGGCTACTACGGGACAACATACGCATAGGATGGCAGTAGCAGAAATGCGTATGTTAAGGTGGATGTGTGGTAAAACTCGTAAGGATAAAATTAGAAATTAAAAAATCAGGAGATACTTAGGTTAGCGCCCATAGAGGAAATAATTAGAGAAATACGTTTAACTTGGTTTGGTCATGTGCGGAGGAGACCAAGCACGACGCCAATTAGAAAATGTCTAGATTGGCAAGTTAATGAAGGGTGTAGACGGAGGGGACGACCGTTGAAAACTTGGATGAAGGCGGTGAATGAAGATATCATTGAGCTTGGATTAGGCGAGGATATGTGGGAAGACCGCATTGCTTGGAAAACCAAAATCCATGTAGCCGACCCCGAAAATATCGAGAATGGGCTTTGATGATGATGATGATGATCATATACTTCAAAGACATCCCTTGATTTAGTGTGTGATTTGAACTACAACTTTTATACATAATGCATTCATTTCCTGCCTGCTACTAGATCTTTTGATACCTTGTGTAAATGATCGACCATGTTGCCTATCACCACAGATACTGATAAAAGAGCTAGTGTGAGACTCTGGAGTGGGCGGACCTGAGGGTGAGGATGAGGGTTGGAGCCCAACGGGCCCAATAGGCCCGAGAGAGGTTAGACGAGCTACAAAGGCGGACATAGTCCCACATCGCTTGAGTGCGGAAGGGAGATGTGCTATATATGTGCGAGGTCGGATCCCCATAGTATCACGCGTTTTAAAGCCATGCGGGCCGGTTGGGCCCAGAGCGGACAATATGATACTGTGCGGATCGAGTTGTTACAAAATGGTATCAAAGCCTGACCCAGCCGGGAGTGTGCCGACGTGTACGTTGGGCCAGTGTGCCAACGTGGACGTTGGGCCCCAAGGGGGGTGGACTGTGAGACCCTGGAGTGGGTGGACCTGAGGGTGAGGGTGAGGGTTGGAGCCCAATAGGCCCAAGAGAGGTTGGACGAGCTACAAAGAGGGACATAGTCCAACATCGCCTGGGTGCGAAAGGGGGATGTGCTATATATATGCGAGGTCGAATCCCCATAGTATCACGCGTTTTAAAACCGTGCGGGCTGGTTAGGCCCAGAGTGGATAATTTGATATTGTACGGATCGGGTTGTTACAGCTGAGATCTCGTGTAAAGTACCCTGAGGGACAATAATTAACATGGACATTGAAAATACTTGTGAAGTTGGAACCTGAGCAGGGGATGGACAGTGGACTGTCCTGCAATTTAATGAACTATGGATGTATCAACCTGACCCTAATACACCATCTTTGTACTGTTGATTTGATTACCATTTCTACGAGGTTTACTGGGATATACACCATCCAAGTATACATGCCAAACACCTCAGTTGGCATTTATGATGACATCAATCATTGCAAGTGAATGGTGGTTCGAACTAATTGAGAACATATGGAACTCTACTAATGGTTAGTGCTTAAATGCACACACTATAATACATAGTTGCAGTGTGTCATACTGTTTTTAGGATCTAAGAGAAATATATGACAAGATTGGGCTCAGTTGAACAATCCAATTAAGTGGCCTCAACGGACTCATGTATTTTGTGTCACCTAACCATGAACGTACCCAGCCTAAGGTTCTCATTATCCATTCTCTTCCTCTTTGCTCTATTCCCTCAAGGTTATATTGTTGACTTGATCACCATTGCTATCAGGCTCCACTGTGTATTGGAGATGTTTTTTACTAACTTGCCTCACCTAACTATTTATAAGGCATACGACTTTACAATTGTTAGGCATAAAAATTGACACACACACACATATATATATATATGCAACTTAAGGCTTAAAGGAATGTAAACTATTTCAGGAGAGTGAAAAATTAATGTTAACTGTAACTATGCAATTCCTTTTCCATTAACATACTCGCATGTTTTTATCTTACAATTTCATCAAACACTTGTGAAATTGGAAGTGAAAAATTAATGAGTTTTTTAGTTCTCAATTAGCTAACTGTACTTGCTGCATTGAATCAACTTTAGGAGAGCAGGAACATGGGAAGAAAGCCTTATATTGATGATTTCGCTCCCAACCCCATTCATTTAGCCATCTGCACTTCACCGCTTATCATGGGACTGCATCTTTGTTCAGCTGGAAAAAGTAATGACTGTACAGCTTGACTGTACCCTAATTTTCAGCCTCTTTTTTTACTCTTTCAAATCAACACCGCCAGCATGGCTCCCACCTAATCCTCCACATCATCCGGGTTTCTAACCTGGTTACTTAACACAATATATAAACTGTATTTTATTGTGAGAACAACGATAATGACGAAAACTCCAAACATAATCTATTGCATAATTTTCTAACGCTTTCTTATTAATCCAACAATATAACTACGAGAAATGAAGAATAGTTAAACAAGCATATACGGCTGGATTAAACTTCACGATTTCATGGAAAAAAAATGTAGGCCATTATGACAAGATGTGTCACAAGGGTAGGGACAATCAATCTCCTGAAATGAACTTCGATCATAATACCAGTCTCCAACTGCTTTTGCAATTGAACTCTTGTTTAGTACAGGAGAATCTTCTCGGAACCAATACTCTTGCATCTCCGACTGGCAATGTGAGTAACACGAGTTAATAAACATCCCTCTTGTAGGATTGCCCCGTCCTATTAAAACACTTAAGAACTCCAACCTAAAATTCTGTATAGTCTTGAGTTGGTCTGTAGAACAATAAGTTATATTGAGCTTGCAGTCTTTCCAAGTTCCATGGGGATCTACATCTCCTGGTAGTAAATTGTTTTTAATTTGCCATGTATCGTAGGCTGCATTTAGTATGAAGAGTGGTGTACGGGTCTGGTATACTGCATATTGTGGGAAAAAACACAAATTTGGCTTGATTCTTGAAGTACAAGATGCAGGCAAATTCTTTGCTGATCCATGTGTTCTGACCACATCATCATAATAGGCTTGTATGCGTAATGCTCCTGAAATATCCTTCACATTTATAAAGTAACCAGCATCTGAAAGGCATTTTACTTTGGTACCCTTAGCGAAGAGGGAGCTGAAGCTATCACAATGGAGAATGGATGTCAAACCACCAGCTGAACAGCCCGAAAGAAGAACATTTGAAGCACTTCTCATCCCTTTTGCGAATAGTTCCTCCATAACAGCTTGCCAAACCCGTGCTCCTCTGAAGTGAAGATTAGTTGCTGGATCTACCTCTTCCAGATCTCCTGTGAATGATGATCCATCACAATATCTGACCTTTACTCTATTCCAATTATGAAAATCTGGGTTAAATTTTGCCCTGTTGCTCAAAATACCAGAAAAAGCAATTTGCTTTACCATATGATTCGAAGAGCCCATACGTGTGTCTTTACGAACAAGACAAGTTATAAGGTTGTGACACCAGCCTCCTCCCTCAATTTGAACCAACCAATTGTAAATCCCAGTACCGGATCCTCTATCAATATGGTAAGCCGGCGGACTCCCATCCAAACAAACAGCTCCTTTAGCTACGGCATTTTCAACCAGATTCATATTCACAACAAGTCCGTCAATGACATGTTGATTTAGCCGAATCAATAAATAGATGAATGCAGCATATAAGCATGTATAAGATCTTCCGTTGATCATTTTGCCTGGAAAGAACAATGCAATAGGAGGAGATCAAGAATCAATTAGATATGAAACAAGTTGAGAAGAGAGTGAGACAGGGAAAGCCTTTTGAGATTGATTTAGTTTAACTTGTTGGAACGGCATTCGAACCCGATAACCCAAGATAAAGATTTAAAGCATCTTCTCTGAGTCATCTGTAACTCAAATTTGAGCCTATGGCTGCCAACATCAGAATAGGAGCTGCCAACATGAAAATAGGAACCTCATCCTATATTTTTTTGGTTGCCAACTTTAGAACGAGTCTTCCCTTTAAGAGCTATTTGGATATCGGAAAAAATCACATACACTACAACTTGTGTATTTTGGTTGAGAAAACTCGATTTTCTCTTCCTTGTACCATATAGGAAATGGTTACTATATAGTTTCAAAATTTTCTAAAACCTTATTAAGACAAAAGTATACTATACATATTGTAGTGAAAATATTGGACAGTAGATTGGAAGTGAAACTTACAACTACACTCTGTGTTACATAAATTCTGATCCTTTGATTGGAGAGATCGACTACCAAAACAATTCTTTGATGGGGATTAGCCACCAACTACTCCTATGATCGTTCAACTAACAATTGAATCTCTTTTACAGAGTAAAACCATAGAGTTCAATGTAATTTATAAAAATATAGAATTAGAAAGCTGTCTCTACTTCAATCTCTCTTGTTATCTCAGGAGAGGCCATCGACACCACCGCCACCTCCTCAAACACCATCATCCATAGACATGTAGTCTGAAACTCCATCCAGTGCTCTCCAAAACAAGTATGACCTCAGCGTACTATGTCTTGTACTACTTTCTCCATGGCGTTGTTTATCAATATCTGTTTACCAGAGACAACACTCGATTTCCATTTTATGATGTTTGATTGCCAATATTTACAAGGAAAAGTGTCATTTTATGAGATTTTGTGGTTTGGGTGCAAATAGTTTCAATGGAAATATCATCATCTTATACATTAATATATTTTCATCAATTTATCAATATCAAACAAGAATTGCATAAAAAAATTCATTTAGTACATAATACTCAATGGAAGTTGTCTAACACTAATGTAATTTGTATCATTAAATAAGTACCCATGGATGAAGCAAGTGATGGGAAAATAAGTGACGAAGATGATAACAATGCAGAAGAGTTGAACTTAAATCCATTACGATAGGTGGAAGGTTGGAATTGAACAAAATTACTAACAATCAAACCTTTGTTTGTCGGTCAAACAGATCGAGGAAGGTCAATCCCAAGTACATCTAAACCTAAGAAAAAACTAACTAATAAATTCGATGAAGACAATTAATATGCGATGCAGATGATCTACGAATTCTTGTATGGATGCTAGATTCAAGCTAGTATTTAGTAGGTTTACTTTCAACTTTCAATGCTCTCAAGATCTCTAGGTTGATTTCCCTTGCATCTTAAGCACCTTATTAGGTGTAAATCATGTGATAATGATGATTAAACAATTGATTGGTGTTTATGAGAAAGTAGACCAAGAAACTACTACTGCAGCAAGCAACTTTGCAAGATTATTTCCCAACTTGGAGACCGTTGAGCTAGATCTAATTAGTTTGTTTGTTGAGGATTTGAACAAATTTTCTGTTTCTATTCATAATGTAATGAGGGAATAAATTAGCGATTGTATTTGCATCGTTATTTTTTTTTATTAATATAAAGATTTGGGGATCCTTCAAGACCCTAAAGTGATGTGAAAACCATCTGCAAGTGTCAGTGATGATCATTAGTCATCATTAAGAATTTAGAGGTTGAAGAAAGATATGCAGGGTTTTATTGTTTTCCATCCTAATTCAAGTGGTTCTGAAAAGAGCATTTCATTCATAATTCATTAACAATTTTTTTTTTCTGGCAGTACTCGCAACAGTGGAATTTCAGTGAAACGTCGTGGGATCTTTCCAATTCATATGCAACGCCATAAAGTATGAAGTGGACATTAGAAATAAAAAGAATAAAAAAATAAAAAAAAGATTTACATGATCAAGTAGTTTGCTTATTCATCTTTCAATAGTACTGGGATGTGAGAGTTTAATTCATATTGCTTATAATATTTATGATTATATGGAATATTTAATTGGCAACACCGGCATGAGGATAACTGTTCGCCTTAGTAATGCACAACACCAGAAATTCAAGAGGTATTTCTAGCTGTAGAGAGAGACGAGTAGACAGCAAGTTTTCATGCTGACATGGATGCTAGGTAGGTGGCTGTGGACATTGATGTAGTTGAATCCATGACAAGTTGGAATCATGGCCTTGTGTAGCATGAGATTCCTTGAAATCTAAGATCAACCAAAGAGTTGGCTTCCAATTACCACGGAAAAGTGATCAGCCAAGCACACCCTCAGATTTGAAATTCTTCGAGATCTTTGTTTTGCAATCTTACATGATATTTGTTTCTTATTCGCTGTTTGTAGAGCAGTAGCTAGTGTCAACCAGTCCAGGAGCACAAGATGTGGCAATGGATTCGTGTGCTTTTATTTATTTATTCATTCATTGTTAAAATATAAAAATTTTAAATTAAGGAATAACAGAGTAATTGAGCCCTGGAGCAATTTAGCAAATTCAAAAACAGCAATGAATTGATGTTATTGCGAGGCTACATCAAGAGTGACTGAGTTGTCACCAAAGCCAAGTTGGATTGGGAGATGGATTAATTTTTAGTAATACAGGACTCCGATTGCTCCCATGCAGTTAAAGTCTATATTAATTTGGAAACTTCCGATTTTTTATTCTTAAGTTTCTTATTTATTCGACCAAATTTACAACAAAGAAAGAACCCTCTGTACTTCAAAATTCTCAAAGAACTCTTTGTTCTTCTCAAGAGACCACCTCTACCACCATCAACGCATGTATCCGTCCAGTATTGACCACCACCTCTATCATCCATCAGTTATTTCTCCATCCATCATTGACCATCACCACCAATACCTTCACCAAAACTAAATAATAACATGGATACCTCAAGTTTTTCAAATCTGGGAGTTTGTCAGCTTGTTGTAGAGCGCCTTTTCTAAACGGCGAGGGCTCGAAATACGTGCTGTTGCTAATCTCGAGGGAGAAGAAGGGCTCGTTGTAGAGATGCCATACCATGGAGGACTGAGTAGCTAGATCCCTCAATCATGTCTCCATCCAGTATTGACCACCAAAACCACCACCTCAATCATCCATCGGACATATCTCCATCCACTAATGTCCAAGACAAGAACTCTCCGCATACTGGTCTCTCACTATTGAAATAGTTTTTTCACGCTCTTTGTCTGTCGACATCTATTCAGCAGAGATAGATATCTATCCAACATATTGCATGCTCTGGTGAGACAAAGTAGGACTCATAGTCCATTATGTAATTGGTGTTGACTCCCAATTTATTGGGAGTTAAAGTCTTTCACAAACAAGAGTTAAAGTCCTTCACAAACAAGGATCTTATTCTCTCTTTAAAACAGCCAATACATCAACATGTGCAAAGAATAAAACAAAGTAACAACGCAGCAAAATAGCAGCAACAACGCAACGTTAGATTGGCAACAAATACAATGTTGAAACAAAGCAACAGTGTGGCGTGAAACAAGCTGCGAGTTCGACGTGATTCGGTGTGTGTGCATTGTGAAACAATAGCCAAGTAGAAGGATTAGAATCGAGTGATTTCGGATGTTATTCGTTTGCGAGTTTCGTCAAACCTTTGGTGGTATTGTTTGCTTGAGATTGGGTAATCTCAAGGATCGTTGTTTGACAATGTTGTAATTTTTAAGTAAGTGTTTTCATATCAATAAAATAGTTACAGAGTCATCGTCCATGGAGTAGGCAAAGCCGAACCACGTAAATCTCGGTGTCATCTTTATTTTCTGCATATTATTTGTTGTTGCTATTACTTGCATAGCGTTCTTAGCCATTCACTATCACCACCTAGGTCCAAGACTTGTGTTGGAATTATTTGCATTAGCTAGTGTTTTCCTTGCTAGTGGTATCAGAGCACTAGTTAGTTGGTGTTTGTGTTTTGAAGGTGTCAATTAAAATTGCTGAAAGGTCTTCTTCATCACGTGATGATGGCTATGTCAAAGTTCATGGGTTCGATATTGTTCGATTCAATGGTAGGAACAATTTTAAAGCTTGGCAGATGGATTATAAAGATATTCTGGTTAGTTTGGATCAGATTGATGCATTAGATGAGAAAAATAAACCATTATCAGATAAGGCGACGGTTGAGGTTATCGAGAAGTAGAGTAAAATGGATCAGAAGGCATGTAGTACTATTCATTTGTCTTTTTCGCAATGTGGCTTACAACTTCGCTGATGAGATGACGGCTCAGGGTATTTGGGATAAGCTTCAGGCTATGTATCTTCAAAATGATCAGATGAGTATGATGTACGTACAGAAAAAGCTCTTCACTTTCAGGTTGCAGTCAGGTAAACTCATGACTGGTCTCATAAATGAATTTGAATGTTTATACTCAGATTGTGTTAGCTTGGGAGCTAAATTTGTAGATAATCAGAAAGCATTATTCTTGTTAATTTCTTTGTTACCGGAATGGGAACTGTTTGTTGATCAGATGACAACATTGAAGAAAGAGAAATTTGTGTATAGTGATATTGTTCAAGCTGTATTTGCAAATGCTTCCAGAAAGAGTGTTTCGAATGAGAAGGTTCAAATACATGGTCTTTCAGTGACAAGGGGAAGAAATTACAAAATGAACAACTACAGAAGAAACCGGTCTAAATCAAAAGGCAGAGATATATCTAAGGTTGAATGTCACAAATGTAAGTGCAAAGGCCATTATATAAGGAAATGCCCAGACTGAAAGGATAATCACAATAAGCAAGAGACTGAGAGTAAGGGCGTAGTGAATATTGTTGAGACACCGGATGTGATTGAGGATATTCTAATTGAGGGTGACTTAGCACATGCACTGATGACAAAATCTCACTACAATAAATTGGGAATTTAACGGCGGTTATTTAGCGACGGTTTGAAAAAACCGCCCCTAAATTACTTATTTAACGATGGTTTTTCAACCGTTGTAAAATAATATTGTCTAACGACGGTTTAACCACTGTTATACATAAAACATCAATTTAATTTTACCTTTATGTTATTACAAAAATGCCATTACAACATATAAACTAAAAATCCCTTAAATTCTCTTTACTCTCCATAACACACACAGTCAGAGAAGAGAACAACCGTCAGGGCCGATTAGGTGATTTGGTGAGAGGAAGAGTCGTTGGAGGGAGATGACGATGTTGGATTGGGATTCGATTGAGTGTTTTAGGGTGGAGAGAGTGGTGGTGTTTGGAGAAGGAGAAGTAGAATCGATCCATCAGATTGGTGATGTTTTGAGATTCCGAGAGAGACAACAAGAGAATA
This sequence comes from Berberis vulgaris, assembly GCA_963556465.1. NCBI lineage: Eukaryota > Viridiplantae > Streptophyta > Magnoliopsida > Ranunculales > Berberidaceae > Berberis > Berberis vulgaris. The sequence goes on from OY747134.1 coordinate 10,676,290, forward strand.
GTAGTTTTCTTTGCTCTATTGTAGGGTTTTGGCTCTCTTTCTCATCCCTATTCTCGCTAACAACAATTACATCTTTGAGAAATCTCTAATGCCAGATACCTACCTACCTGCTTCCTTCATTTTCCAATTTTAGGGGCTTTTCCCATTTTTGTTTTATTTTATATAAGATTAGATTGTATTTCTACATAAAATTCGAATATTTTTAATGTCCATTATGTGCAATTATGGAGTTCAGTAATTCTTCACCAAACAGAATAGTACTGACCTATTGCAACATCAAAACCCATGATTTCAGTACTTAGCTTGTAGCAGTTCCATAGGTTTCGATTGAGATAAAAACTTGACAGTATTGAGGGATACAATATATGTGAAAGGTAACTAACCTTTGATATTAACTTCAGTTTCCTCTTTAAACAGGAAAAGAGGAGTGTCTCCTCTGTCTGATGTTCTTGTATTTAGTTTTTGTTGACATAATTTTTTTTACCATGACAGGCATGCACATCTTGATGAGCCTGGAAGAACCAAATGGGAAGGATTTTATTCAGGAACAAAAGCAGCAATTGCTGGTTACTGGTATATGCACTAACCTTGCTTAAATGTATTAAAAATCTTGGCCTCAAAATTTAGGAGATAACCATTCTATTATACAAAACAAAAAAAACAATTGAAAGATCCTTATCTTATAGTTAAGGTAAACTCCTTGAAAGAGCACCTAAATCAGTAGTTGATGTTGTAGGCTATTAAGCCCCCCTTCACTTCTCCTCTTTTTGGAGTCAAAATTGGAGCATAGATAAGTTACTTTGAGTTGGTTACAAAGAAGGTTAGTTTTTATTTTATTTTTTCGGTTGGATATTCTGTTTGCTTGCTTATTTATTTGGTTCAATTGCACCCATTTCTTAGTGGTGTATCTTTATGGTAGTATGTGAGAGTAGATTATGGGATTTCAATATAATGTTCTTGTAGTATGTTTAGCTCCAATTTGATAGATAGGTTTTTGAGTAAATTGATTCAATATAATGTTCTTGTAGTATGCTGGCACCATTGGGAGCAACGTGAAAGTAGCTCTTACCATGGACAAAAACGAACAAGTCATCGATACCTTTGAAGGTAAAACAATGAAGTGGGATTATCAACCTTCTAAAATCAGTGATGGTAAGGGTGGTTATTTTCAAGATTCCATGAATTCCTACAAATTGACATTTGTTGGAAAAGATAAAGATGTTGCTGAAAAGTATCTAGAGTATATTAAGACGAGTGCTCACGATATTACGCTAAAGAACCGAGACCGAAGGCTTTATACAAATATGAATGAGTGGACAGGTGTGATGTTTAAGCACCCAACTTCGTTTGATACTCTTGCCATGGAAGAGTGGAAGGAGGAAATTATGAACGATTTACTGAGCTTTAGCAAGAACAAGGAATATTATGACAAACTTGGGAAAGCACATAAAAGAGGCTATTTACTATATGAACCTCCAGGCACTGGTAATCTAGTCCAACCCTTCTTTGAATGTTCTTGGTGATTTTATTTAGAACATTTATAGATTAATACCTAAACTATTTGTTTGTTAATATGTTCAGGTAAATCCACCATGATAGCTGCAATGGTCAATTTCCTGGAATATGATATTTATGATCTTGAGTTAACTTCAGTCAAGTCTAAAACTGATCTTCGTAAATTACTAATAGGCATACAGAACAAGTGTATACTGGTTATCGAAGATATTGATTATTCCTTGGATTTGACTGGTGATCGAAAAAAAAGAGATTAAAGGAGATCGTAAGAAGAATATTGACACTGAATGTAAGAAGATCACTATTTCAGGTCTGTTGAATTTTATTGATGGGTTATGGTCAGCCGGCAAAGAAGAACGAATTGTAGTTTTTACAACGAAATCATAAGGAGAAGCTAAATCCAGCACTAATAAGAAGAGGCCGCATGGATATGCACATAGAGTTGTCTGATTGTACTTATGAGGGGTTCAAAGTGTAGCCAAGAACTACTTGGGTTTGGATACACATTCATTATTTGATAACACTACACCAAATTGGCACTTTTGTAACAACTCTCAAAACAGCATCACTTTTGAGATGTTACAATCCACCAAACAATTTCAAGTCAAAACTAAATTTAGTCAAAAAAATGAAAAACAAAAACACAAAAAAATGATACAATAAGTTGGATAATAGTATCACTTTTATAGCCATACTCTTCATGGTGATACAATTATTGTATCATTTTTTTGTGAAAATGTGTAAAATTGTTAGGTGGATTGTTACACTTCAAAAGTGATACTGTTTTGGAGGTTGTTACAAAAATGCCAATTTGGTGTAGTGTAAGGTGAATGAGCTGTTGCATTTGGTTGAGATCACACCAGCAGATGTTGCTGAGCAGTTGATGTGCAAGATTACTAGTTCTCTTGCTGACCAGGGTAGTGAAAGGCTATAAGAATTGATTGAATCGCTTGAGAAATGTCTAAGGGACAAAAATCTAAGAATGTGCAAAAGTATGCAAGTGTGTTCTTCACCACCGAGCATCAAGGATACTAAACCAATAGATAAAGAGATGGATGTGCATTCTTCAGAGACAAAACCCCCACTTGCCATTAAAGGTACTGATCCAACTGATACAGAGACGGAGTCATGTTCTTCAGGGTCGAAACCCTACTTGCAACCAACGGTACTGACCCCGCGAATAAAAAGTTTGAAGTATTAAGGTCACAGGCTCACAGCAATACTAAAACTCCTCAATATTAAAGTTGGTAGTTGATTATCAGGTTGGGGGTAGGACATTGCACTGCCAGAAATATACCTCTAGGACCTAAATATTGTTGAAAGTCATCACAGACTCTAGTTTTCTCTAGAGACTTCAAGTCTCTCCTATTTCCCTCAATATATCTCTAGAACATAGGTAATATAGAAGCTCTAGAATTATCCTAACAATTTTCAAAAATGTGTAGCTCTCTAGAAATCTCTTTGGAAATATCTAAGATTCTACACACTTCCTCAACCTCCTTAGAACTAGTATAAATAGGGGTGAAGGTTGAGTTGTGAAGGTATAAGAGCAAATAAGTTAAATTGTGAGTTCAATCAAGAGTGGGTGTGAGTTTGTAGCATCTTTGAGAAATCAATAAAATCCAGTGTTTTGTAAGTCCAAGCTCTCATTCAAATACCAACAATTTGGTATCAGAGTCGGAGTAATATTGTTCGCCAGAGTTGTAGTACTATTTAATAGAAGATGAAACTGTTCAACACTGTTCATGAGTTGAACACTATTCAACACTGTTCACAGTTGCCATTGGTGAGACGCTGTTTATCAATGATCGTTCGTGCACAGTTTGGACTATGAAGCAGATTGGTCTGGGGCCAAGCTTACTCGGTAGCATAAAAGAAGTTGCACCTTGTCACGATGGGAGATCTTGTTGACACAACTAGCGGGCTTACACAGCTCAACCATAACAATTATAAGAGCTGGCAAACAAGAATAAAGTCCTATTTACAAGGACAAGACTTGTGGCAAGTTGTTGGCTGTAGTGACACTACGCCACCGCCAATCGATAACGCTACTAAATTTAGGAAATGGGAAATCAAAAATGGGAAGGCACTTTATGTGCTCAAAACGACAATCGAGGAAAAGATGCTTCAACACATCGAAGACAAAGACACGCCCAAAAGAGCATGGGATACATTTGCATCCCTATTCTCAAGAACAAACGATGTCTGCCTGTAGTTCTTGGAGAATGAATTGATGAACTCTAGACAATGAGGTATGTCTATTGGAGAGTATTTTTTGAAAATCAAAAATTTATGTCGTGAAATTTCAAAACTAGTCCCATCCTCAAAACTTAATGAAGATAGGATGAAAAGAATAATCATCCACGGATTAAAGCCCGAGTATACCGAGATTGTCACGACAATATGTGGTTGGCCAACTCAACCCTTCATTGTGGAGTTCGAAAGCTTGTTGGCCAATCAAGATAGCCTCACTAAGAAAATGGCAGGCGTCTCTTTGAAAAATGAGGAAGAAGAGGCACTCTTCAATAAAACGAAGGGTGGATATAAAAAGAAGAAATTTGTAAAAAAAAAAAATAAAGAAGAAGATAACAGACCCAAGATGTCCCAAGAAATGAGTCATAAGAAAGGGAGAGCTAAGCAAGGAAGGAGCAACAGTGGCCGACCAAGTTATAGTTGCTACAACTGTGGCAGGAAATGACACTACGCAATAGAATGTCAGTCAATGAAGAAGACAGTTGAAGGAAACTTGGTGACATCTTGCAATCACCAAGACAGTAGTAACAAAGAATGGGACTTCCACGCATCCTTTGCAACTACTCAGTCTGTTCGTGAAAATTCTCTTGAAGAAGAAGTAAACTTCTCCAAGAATGAAGTAGCTATGACCTGTGAAGATAAAGTAATAGAAATCAACTATAACAAATATTGGATCGTTAACTTAGACTGCTCCAATCATATGACCGGAGATAAGGAGAAGTTGTCCAACCTCTATGAGTACAAAGGAGATCGGATCGTGATAACTGCAGACAACACGAGATTGTCCATTGCTCACACTGGAGAGACTGCATTCACCCCCCGCTTCAGTCCCAATCAAGTTCAACAGCAAAAAGTCTATCATGTTCCAGGTATGAAAAAGAACATATTGTCAGTATCCCAATTAACAACATATGGCAACTACGTGGTGTTCGGGCCAGAAGATGTTAATGCCATCGGGTACACCCATTATGGAGGGACGTAAGTTAGAGTCTATCTACGTGATGTCTGCGGAATCAGCATATGTAGATAAGACTCGACCCGGTGAAACTGTTGATTTGTGGCATGCTAGGCTAGGCATGTTAGCTATAAAAGGTTGAAGGCGATGATGAGCAAGTCCATGCTGAAAGGCTTACCCTACCTGGATATACATAGAGAAACAGTCTGTGCTGGATGTCAGTATGGAAAAACTCATCAACTACCCTATCAGGAGTCGGAGTTCACAGCCAAGGAATCGTTGCAACTCATCCACTCAGATGTGTTCGGTCGAGTAAAATAAGCCTCAATTAGCAGGATGCACTACATGGTAACTTTTATTGACGATTTTTCAAGGTACATGTGGGTTTATTTTATGAAGGAAAAATCAGAAGTCCTTAATATATTTAAGGAATTCAAGAAGAAGATTGAATTTAAAGTAGGAAAGAAGATTAAATGCCTGCGTACAGATAATGGCGGAGAGTAAACATCGGATGAGTTCTCCAATTACCTGAGGAAATGTAAAATCAGGAGACAATTAACATGTCCAGGCATTCCACAACAAAATGGAGTAGCTGACAGGAAGAACCAACATTTGGCAGAGAAGTGCCGAAGCATGTTTCATTCCAAAAATGTGCCAAGTTGATTTTGGGTCGAGTGTATGAAGACTACAGCCCATGTTATCAACAGGTTGCCACAAGCAAAGTTAGGGTTTGTTTCACCCTATCAGAAGTTATGGAATACTAAACCCACAGTGAGTCACTTTCGAGTTTTCGGATGTGTGTGTTACGTCTTCGTGCCTAATCACCAGCGAAGCAAGTTCAATAAGAAGACGATTCGTTGCATCTTTGTGTGATATGACAATCAAAGGAAAGGATGGAAATGTTGTGACCTTACAAATGGGCGATGCTACACATCAAGGAACGTGGTGTTCAATGAAGCTTCATCATAGTGGTCTGCACAACAACTACTACTGCCGGATTCCAAAATTTTAGAAAAAATACAGGAATTTGAGTCAACACCTACAAAAGGTGAAGAAAAAAGCAGACTCAGCTCACCGAAGACAACAAATGCGTCCAATAACCCATGGCAAACTGGTGTACATGAAAGGGCGCTAGAAGAAGATCAAGGCAATTAGGAAGATTTGGGGCAACAACTGAGAAGGTCAACCAAACAACGCAAACCCAATCCAAAGTATGCAAATGTCGTGGTCGAAGAAGACAACAATAGAAAACCCACAACATTTGAAGAAGCATCTCAGAGCATGGAGTGGCAAAGGGCAATGGAAAAATAAATCCAAGCTCTGAAGCAAAATCAAACTTGGGACTTAGTACCAAAACCCAAGGATGTGAAGCCTATATCATGCAAATGGGTCTACAAAATAAAGACCCGTCCTGATGGCTCGATAGAAAGGTACAAGGCTCGATTAGTAGCCTGGGGGTTCTCACAGCAGTATGGATTGGACTACGATGAAACATTCAGTCCAGTAGCTAAGATCACTACAGTCGAGGTCTGCCCTAGCAGCAAGCAAATCTTGGAAGTTATGGCAGATGAATGTGAAGAATGTCTTCCTGCACGGAGAAGTTGACCGAGAAATATACATAGAGCTACCTAGGGGGTTTGAGAGTAAAACCCACCAAAATTATGTCTGCAAGTTAAAGAAGGCTTTGTATGGATTGAAGCAAGCACCAAGAGCCTGGTGTGGGAAGATAGCAGAGTTCTTAGTTCAAAACGGGTACACAGTTGCATATTCGGACTCAAGCATGTTCATCAAATCTCAAAGAGACAAACTAGCAATAGTGCTAGTATATGTAGATGATCTAATTATCACTGGAGATGACAAAGAAGAAATAGGAATAGTACGAAGAAACTTGGCAGTCCGATTCCAGATGAAGAAATTAGGAGAACTAAAACACTTCCTGGGGCTCGAGATTGAACGAATTGACAAAGGATTATTCCTTTGTCAACAGAAGTATGCTAGATATCTTTTGAAGAAGTACGTGATGCTTGAGTGCAAGCCGATCTCAACACCTATGGAGGCTAATGTTAAGCTATATGCTGAAGAAGGCAAAGACTTTAAAGATACAACAATGTATCGCCAGCTTGTCTACCTAGCGCTCACACGGCCAGACATAGCCTATGCAGTTGGAGTAGCAAGTCGATTCATGCAAAAGCCAAAGAAGCCTCATCTCGAAGCAGTCCGAAGAATATTAAGGTATGTGAAAGGAACCACTGATCTTGGTATCTTATACAAGAAGGGTAAGGAAAGTAAAATAGTCGGCTACTGTGATGTTGACTATGCTTGAGATCATGATAGGCGAAGATCAACTATCGGGTACGTGTTCAGTCTTGGTTCAGGAGCAATCACTTGGTGTAGCAAAAGACAACCAACTGTATCTCTCTCGACTACAGAAGCAAAGTATAGAGCAACAACTATGGCAACACAAGAAAGTATTTGGCTAGTGCAATTAATGAAGGATTTGCACCAGCCAGTGGAGTAAGCAATACCATTGCATTGTGATAATCAGTCTTCAATACGCCTAGTTGAAAATCCAGTGTTCCATGCAAGGACAAAGCATGTCGAGGTTTACTACAACTTTGTAAAAAAGAAGGTACTTCAAGGAGAGATAGAGATGCAAATAATCAGGACAGACAACCAAGTGGCAACTATATTCACCAAAGGACTCGATACTACAAAGTTCGAAGAATTTTGAAGACAACTTGCAATGCCCTTCAAGGGAGTAAGTGATGAGGGGAGTGTTGAGAGTCATCACAGACTCTAGTTTTCTATAGAGACTTCAAATCTCTCCTACTTCCCTCAAGATATCTCTAGAACATAGGTAATCTAGAAGCTCTAGGATTATCCTAACAATTGTCAAAAATGTATAGCTCTTTAGAAATTTCTTTGGAAATATCTAAGATTCGACACATTTCTTCCACCTCCTTAGAACTAGTATAAATAGGGGTGAAGGTATAAAATAAGCTCAATTGTGAGTTGTGAGTTCAATCAAGAGTGAGTGTGAATTTGTAGCATCTTTGAGAAATCAATAAAATCCAGTGTTTTGTAAGTCCAAGTTCTCATTAAAATACATATATGTGCAAGTTCCTATGATCTAAAAGTGTACATACTTAACCCATCGAATCACTTAAAAGAAAAACCCAAATTTGTTGGTAGCTAATTGTATTTCTTATTGTTGTTTCAGATGATGTCAGCTGTTGTTTGCCGCAAATTACAGTGTTATGTTTGGCATAGTAATAGGAACTTGAAGTTTTAATTTTATTATTTTGATTGGTTATAATAATTAAGCATAGACAATGTGCTCAAGACATAAGGGAAACCATGCAAGAAGACTAAACAGCTAATGCTGATTTCCCAATCAATAATGGATTCAGTTAGAAATGCAATGACTTAATCACTTAGTTGTGGCTTTAGCATTTTGGCTTTTTCACCACTGCAATGTTTCTTAAGAAAACTCAAAGAGTTATATGAACTTTCTTTAAATAGATCGAATATGGAGTAGAAATATTGATTATGTGGATACACAGTTGCATGCTGACTCCTTATCAAATTTATTGAAAGTTGATTCAAGTCTAAAGTCTCTCCTTGTATCAAAGACAACAAACACCTAACGGTATAACCTACTTGTTTAGTGCTGCAAGTTGGACAGGAAAATTTCTAGAGATTGCGAAACTATTCGAATCCAAAAATGCCTATTTCCAATAAATCTGGAATTTTTTTAAAAGGAATTGAAATATCTTTGAAATATCTGATTCCGATGGGAATAATTCTAAAACTTGCCTAAAGTGTTCCGATCCGAAAATTTTCAAGATTTTCTTAAATAAATAACATTTCATATATCCAAGCTCAAGGACATACTATTGCTGCCTCTCCTTTGAAAGATCCTTTTTCTCAAAATGACAAAAGGAATTTCAAAGATCATTGAGCAAAACAATTATACAAATGTTTTGTTACATGAATTGGGAGACAATTTAGTTTACAAATCAGGAACATCTATTCATCCTCCCCCAGATATTCCTAAACCAGTAACGTTCTTCACTCCTCTTTCTGTTGAAAGAAATGTGTTGACTTCTCCTCATCATCTCATGGATGAAATCAACAAAAGGCTTGAGTCTTTGAAAATTAAAGACCAACCCTCTCCCTCTACAAAACAGATTAACACTCTGTCCAATCCAGTTGAATTCGAAGATTCTAACTACTCTAAAGAGTTTGATCCAATGTCCGAATTAGATAAGCTTCAAATGCAAGCTAATCCTATTCATGCATCTCGTTATCAATCTCGACAAAATTATCAAAATCCTTTACCAACATCTAGGAATTTTTATCCTAGGCCTACACTTCCAGATATGCAGTATGAAGAAAAACCCTTACAAACTTTTGGATCATTTTCTACATGCAACATCTATACTTGGAATATAGATGGATTGACTGAAGAAAATATCATTGAACTGACACAAGAAATGATCATGATGGCTACTACTCATCGCAGTGAACACAAATCTGATCAAAGTATTATTTCGGTTATTATAGCTGGTTTTTCTGGTCAATTGAAAGGATGGTGGGATAATTATCTTTCTTATATTGAACAACAATATATCTTCACAACAGTTAAGAGAGATATTGCTGGAAATCCAATAAAATCTGATAATAGTGAAGACATCCCTGATGCTGTCAATACCCTGATTTTTGTCATTCTCAAACATTTTATAGGTGATCCTTCAAAATTCTGGGATAAAGCTGGAAATCTTCTTATGGTCCACCGGTGTCCTACACTTGGTGATTTTAGATGGTACAAAGATGTGTTTATGAAAAAGGTTATGCATCAAAATGAGGCTAACAATCCATTCTGGAAACGAAAGTTTCTTGCTGGATTACTGCCCATTTTTGCTGAATCAATTCGAACCAACCTTCAAGCTTAGTATCATGGTGATATACCTTATGATATGCTTACGTTTGGAGATTTGATTGCCTTTGTTAATGAAGTCACCTTGCATCTTTGCAATGATTTGCGTCTTAACGCACAATTGAAAAAACAAAATATTTCAAGTCCTCGTGAAATAGGATAATTTTGTCAACAATATGGGTATGAGGATTTCAAGGCCCCTTCACATAAACAAACATCTCGCCAAAAGTATAGGTCTCATCCGGCCTGTGCTTTTAAGTCCAAGAGGGCTTATGGCCCAAAACAACCCAAACAATTTAGTTCTTATTATTCCAAACCCAAAAGGCATGGCACTCATAAGCCCAAGCCTTATAAGTCCTTTTCTAAATCCAAAGACCCGATTGTTCTAAAACCCATTTGTTTCAAATGTGGAAAACTCGACCATTATGCAAACAATTGTCGCACATCTCAATAGATTCAGGAACTCAATGCTCCTGAAGACATTAAAAATATGTTTATCAAAGTCGTGGTAAATTCTGAATCAGAAAGTGATTCATCTGATGATCTCCAAGTCTATCAATTAAGATACGATACTGATTCAGATCAATCAGAAGATTCTGATCAGGACCTATGTGTCAATGCATGTCAATGTAATGCTTTAACCAGTATCAATATGCTTTCAAAAACAAAAGAATCAAGTAGTATTTTTGATTTTGTTGATCGTATTGAGTACCTTAAGCATATTAAGACTACTTTTACAAAAAAAACCTATTCCTGAGATTGTAAACCCATTCTACAATCATAAAGATATCATTGATAAGTTTAAAACTCATGTTCATCAACCAATCACCATATCTGATTTACAAGCAGAAGTTAATACCATGAAAAAAGAGATTCAACAGCTCAAGCAACATCAATCTTGGCTTGAACTCAAACTTATGAATTCCCAAATTCTTTATGAATTCCCAAATTCTTTATGAATTCCCAAATTCATAAAAAGGTGTCTCCCTCTTTTTCTGATATTCCTTCCACTTCTAATCAGATAGTTGCTGAAGTTAATGAACCAAGTACTACTTCTTTTCTTAATGAAATCACAGAAGTTAAGTTTCACAAATGGTATATCAATATAACTTTAGTTATTAACCATAGTTATACGGTCAATACCATCGCTCTTGTTGATTCTGGAGCAGATCTTAACTGTGTGGCTGAAGGTCTATTACCTGTTTCATACTTCAAATCCACAAAACAGAAATTATTTTCTGCTGATAATAGCCAATTACAAGTTCTATATAAACTTACCACTACACCAAAAATACCCATTAGCAACGGTTTTAAACCGTGGGGGTAACCCATTGTCACGGCTTAGAGCCGTGGGCTGTAGAGGCGTCGCTAAATCCCCAGTAACGGCTAAAAATCGTGGCAAAAATGTTAGCAACGGTTTTATCTCGAGGACAGTTGATGATTTAGCCACGGTTATAGACTGTTGCAACAATCTTAGCCACGGTTCGAAGCCGTGGCCAGGAGTAGCAACGGCTTAAAACCGTTGCAAGTTATGGCCACGGTTCTAAACCGTTGCAATAGCTTTAGCAACGGTTTTAAGCCGTGGCCAGTACTAGCCACGGTTATAAGCCGTGGCAATTTTTTTTTTTTTTTTTTTGTCACGGTGTTAAGCCAATGCAGTTCTACTGACAGTGATGCAATACAGGCAATGAAGAGAAATTAGAGACTGAAGAACTTGTAATTGTAATTCTAAATTGATGACAGTAAATGGAATGGATTGTATTCAATAAAAAAGCTAATTCGAGATAGCTAATCTCCTGTAGAGAAAATGCTCAAGTGTACAATTTTCTTACAAATCAAATGAATCCCTTTTTCTCTCTTATGCTCTCTTATTTATAGTACTACATTTATTGACAACTAATCTAACAGAAATCCTTCCTAAACAACATTACATGTAACAACATAGCACTCTGCAACATATAGCAACCTGCTCCCTTTAGTAACAGCACTTGTGTTAGCAGCCTGCATTCCATTCATGCACAAATTAAAAATGGGAATCCAAGAATTAATCATGTCAAGCAATCTCAGAGAAAATATATTTCAAGCTATTATTGCTGAATCAATTTCCTAAGGCTCCTTTTATTAAATATAACATCAGAAACAAATAAATAGATAAAAGTCACAAGAGCTCACATGCAATATCCTTGAGAACGAGACCAACCACTAAGAAGCTCTGTGAATTGTGACACTCCTCCATAGCAATGGTCTCCAATGCCTGTCACAATATAGCTTAAAATACGACTCGAGAAGGTCCATGATGCAACTTTAAATCATTCTGAAAGTGTAACATAAATATAGAAAGACAACAATAACCATATACAATACCATATTAACTCCAAATGAAAATTAAAAATGAGATTAAACCCTAATTAAAAATTGGGACCAAATCAGTTTCACCTAAAAATCAACCACAATGATCCCATGTTTGTCTCCCTCCCATTCCTTGTATTAAGGGTAAAATGGTATCTTCACCCTGCGAACTTCAACATCAAAACCATTTATTGCTACCACACATAACAGTTGTTTACCATTAATAAAATTCTTCTTCTTCTTCACTGTTTCTTTCAATATATCAACCTTCAATATAGTATCACACACATACAATCTATAATCAATCCAGAACATCTTTTGTAAATGTTAAATTCAATCAATATAAAAAAGAAATTAAAGAGAAGCTCACCATGCAAAACGATGAAGGGTAGAGCAGCAGAGAAGGGTATGAATACCAAGATGAAAATGAAGGCTGAGATGGTCTGTGGAGCCATGAATGTTGCAAAGTGAGTTTACAACCACTGTGTTTCTTCTTCACCTTGCAGCAATTTAATGTATATAGTTTTTGAATTCTCTAAGAGAACAAAACTGATTTTATGCCAATAAGGAAAGTGTGATGACAAATGAGATGAAAAGTTGGGACTTTGAACAATTGGGTGGACACTTTGTAGAAGTCCAAAAAGTTGTATAATCTAATTTATGGTGGGAAAGGAAATTGAAAACAAGAGTTAACTCTATGTTTAATGAAAATTCTCTTCAAGAGTTGATATTAAATTTTTAAATGAGGAAAACTTTTCAATATAGAGTTATGTTGGATATATGCTAGGATACCCCAATTTTTTTCTAAAATTTGTAGAATTTATCTTATAATCATGATATCCCAACAATAAACATTTCAATATTGTTTGTTTAAAATCCCTTAAACAAATAGAAGTGCATAACATCTAAAACTCACAAAGCCCTCTCTATTCATCTACCCTACCAAAATGCTATGGAAAAATACCTTATAAATGCAAGTTCTGCCCAGCCACACAATTTGATCCAGAAACAAGAAAGTTGATGGTAACGCATTTTTGGACTGAAAAATAAACATTACACTAAGGGCCTGCATAGGATAAGCATTGAAACTAACATGCACATTCAACCATTGCACTAAAAAATTGCACCTTTCCAATTAAAACGATCGGAAGTGGTGTTCCTTTGGTAGGTGGGCTTATAAGAGCATGCAAGTCATTGACAAACTGCAAGTGCAGTTGATGATGCAAAATGCAAGTGCGGTTGATGACGCAAACTGCAAACATGATGCAAACTGTACCAGGCTCTCCATTGCTCACAAATTTCGAACCATAGTGTATTGCCCTGCATATCTTATCCCTTGCTTCGGCCTTCTTCATATACAAAACCAAAAGAGCAAGCTCTGCTTGGTCGCATCTAAAGTCCTCATTTTATCTGCACAGTAAAAGCAAATTTGAACATCATTTTATTTCCCTGTTTAAATTTTCAGCATGCATTTCAGATGAAATTTATTAGGTAAAAAATTTTCTAGTAAAGGTTTTGACTACAAAATAGTAAACATCCAGTCCCAGTTCAAAATTTACTTGTAGTATTCATCTTACAAGAGTACAGAAGTGACAAGATGTAACTAGAAGATATAAAGCTGCATCAGAAGATTTATATGCAGAAACAAATAAACAATTACCAAACCATTTTATAGGATATTTCAGATACGAGGATAGAACTCTTATTTACCTGGTAGGAATTAAGCCCAGGAACTACTGAAAACTGTCCTGGTCCACGCTTAAATGCACCAGCAGGGGGTACATCCGCCCCCCACTCGCACTGGAAGGTCCCTGAATGTTTGTCATTCCATTTCCAAAACTGCCACCAGAATGCATACTGTTATTGGACATAGGGAGGTTTGGTTAAAATTCAAGAACTACAATTAGAAAAAATATTGTAGAGAAAAAATTCACTCACAAGTAGCTTTCCCGTCTTTCTGACGGAGGCTTCTACTGTTTCTTTGTCCCAAGGGATCAAGGTTTTTAAGTCTATCAGTTCATAAAATATTCCATCCTGCAAAACCACAAACGGTGCCTGTGGCTTAGACTGTTATGCCTTGTATTGTTATCCATTTTTTTTAAAAATTTGTGTCTCGTCGAAAACATTTTTGAGGTCTTGCTTTACGTGGGAGGATTGTATTATTAGAACTGACTAAGTATTGTAATTAAGAAATAATGCATGTACTCACAAAGTTCCAGCGATCCGAGTGCTGATACGGGTGTTATCCTCTTCATCAAGTTTTGCCAAACCAAAGTCAGATATCTTAGGCTTAAGATCTTTATCAAGCAGTATATTGGTAGCTTTGATGTCTCTATGAACAATTTTAAGTCTTGATTCTTCATGGAGGAAAGCGAGACCTCTTGCTATACCAACACAAATCTTGTGCCTTGTTGAATCCAACTTCAATTGGCATTCTAACGGACCTTCAGATCATCACATAAATTCTCTAGTAAATATTCAGAATATGCTTCTTTTACTAGTCAATGCGAAATAAATACATTGAATCAAATTGTTACGAACTTACCGAACAAAGCACGTGCAAGGCTGTTATTTTCCAAGTATTCATAAACTAGTAATAATTGGTTTCCCTCAATACAACACCCATGCAGCTTTACGAGATGAGGATGTTGCAGAGCAGAAATCATCCCTATCTCATTCACAAATTCACGGTTTCCTTACTTTGATTTTGAGGAAAGTTGTTTAACGGAAATTATGGTACCATCTGCTAGGAGGCCCTACAGATGAAAATAGATATAAGTTATTGTTCATACAAAATATGATGAGAGATGAAAGATGCATCACACTAGAAACATGATGGTTCAATGCAAATTTCCATGTACAATACCTTGTACACAGGACCAAAACCTCCTTCTCCAATCTTATTTTCATCATCAAAGTTGTTGGTGGCAGCTTTAATTTGCCTTAAAGTGAAAGAACCAGTTTGCAGATCCAAACCTCTAAGCTCTGTCGAAAAAGCAAATAAGAAGTAAGTGCATCATGGTTGGTTTCGAACAATTTTACATTAAGTAGATCAAATCACTCATGGTTAATGTGAAAACAAACAATTTCACTAGGCTTGCAAGTATATACCTTTTAGTTTATTCCATATTTTGCCTTGTTTTCATCATTCGCTTTAGTGTTGCAAGCCAGAAGTTGCACTCATCCCATTCACTTGTTGTAAGAAGAACATGTTGCAAAAAACAATGGATCAATAACAAAGCATAGAATCAGTGAATTTGCACGGGCTGAAATGCATATATATTTTCAAGCAGCGGACCTGTTTTTGTAAGGCAGTGTTGTAGTCCCCATTGTCTAAAGCCTGGCAAAGTTCAACAAGCTTATCAGCTGCATTCTTAGAAATGTCTCCACTATTGAGTTTCGAAAATAAAGCACCAATTTTTTTTTGAATTATCTTCTATTTCTCGCTTTTTTACTGGATTTGCACGTGAGCCTCCAAACAAACAGTAACAATTCTAGGGTCAGGGCAGACAAGGAGATCACACAATGGCTTAATGCAACCCTGTTCCACCAGGTACCTGCAAGGAAAATTATCAAATGAACCACGCACTAAATTGTATACTGGAAGAATAAGAGAATGAAAATAGCTGGAGATGGAAAATACTTTATTTGTTCATGGGTTCCACCAGAAGTAGCATTTGAAATTGCCCATGCAGACTCTTTCTTGATATCAAATTCAGCAGTTTGAAGAAGTTGAACCAAGGGGGCAATGATATTAGCAGAAATAACAGCCTACACAATTTAAAACCGTAATTGGCATAAGATATTGTTGAGATTTTGTCTTTTTAAAATAACAAAAATTGAAAAAACCAAATATGTGGTTATCTGGTTTTGAACCCTGGACCTCTCCCCTGTTTTGAATTACACTCTAATGGATAGTCCCATATCAACTATATATCTCTATGAGGTAGAGTATATAAGAAGATATGTAGGACTTGGGTTTAGACCCCTAAGGGGTACCACTCTTTTATGAGGAGGGGAGAGATAGGCCCTCGCGCCCGCCGCCGTCCGTCGGGCGGGTCGGGTCGGGTCATTTAGAAAGCATATTATTTTTTGCTAAAACTTCTTTTGCTTTTAAGTGGACGGTTTCATCTGTTCATCTGCTGCTTTCGGTTCCGCGATTTCAGCAGCCAACGAATCTCTTGTCTTTCCAGCAGAGACATTTTAGGTTCTCGCATCAGAGCTTCAAATCTCTGTTTTGTTGCAAAAAAAAAAAAAAAAAGTTCACCTTCCAGCGCTTGCAGTTCTTTCGTGATTTGAGTTTCATCAGTATTTCGATTGGAGTTAGAGCTTCTTCCAGTTCTTGCAAAACAAACAGCTTCTTCTAAAACTGTTTTTCAAAACAGAGTTCTTGTGAGCATCGCAATCAGTTCTTGCAAAATCTGGAACAGAGTCCAGAGTCTTCCCACTTGGTTCGAATCTGTTCTTGCCAACAGTCCGAGTTTCGAATCTGTTCTTGCAACAGACCGTGTTTTATACTTGTTCTTGCCGATTTTGATTCCGAGCAATTAAGAAGAGGGTGATTTGCATTCCGTTCAAATACTGTGCAATTTTTGAACGAGACAGAGATACTGGGCTGTTTTATCCTGGGGACGACGGGGCTTCGAAACTGCTTGCACAAATTGGGGCAGAGCCGCGAAACGTCTTAAAGAGAGCGACCTAGTCCGCGACTCAACCCAAGGAATACTGGTACCATCGTTCCTACTATTTATTTCGAATTAACAGCATATTGTTTCAACAATTTTAAGACGAATTTCTATGTCTGCTGCCATGAATGCTATTACTGAAATTGCTGCTAAAGACCTTAATCGGCCCTTTCGTTTTGAGGGCCAACACTTTAAAAGATGGAGACAAAAGATGCTGTTTTTTCTAACAACACAAAATATTGCTTATGTCTGTGATACTGAAAAACCGACATTGCCTGCTGAACCTACTGAAACCCAAACCAAAGAATTAGACCGTTGGATTGGAAATGATTTTTTATGTAAAAATTTTATCCTGAATGGTCTGTCTGGTGAACTTTATGATTACTATTGTTCTGAACAAACCGCAAAAGATATTTGGGATGCCCTTAGAAAGAAATATGACACTGAGGAGGCTGGCACAAAGAAATATGCTGTCAGTCGCTATCTGAAATTTCAGATGACTGATGATAAGTCAGTGGAAACCCAATCACACGAGCTTCAAAAGATTGCTCATGAAATTATATCTGAGGGAATGACTTTAGATGAGCAGTTTCAAGTAGCTGTTGTGATAGACAAATTGCCCCCTAGCTGGAAAGATTTTAAGAATGTCCTTAGGCATAAAACTAAAGAGTTTTCCCTAGAAAGCCTGATAACCCGACTTCGAATTGAGGAGGAAGCCAGGAAACAAGATCAGAAAGATGAAGTTCTGATTATTTCAAACCATAAGA
The DNA here is from genome assembly GCA_963556465.1 of Berberis vulgaris. NCBI lineage: Eukaryota > Viridiplantae > Streptophyta > Magnoliopsida > Ranunculales > Berberidaceae > Berberis > Berberis vulgaris. Next base: position 10,693,753 of record OY747134.1, read on the forward strand.
AGTCTACTCCTGTTTCTCTGAAGCCCAATGGAAAGACGATGAAAAATCAGAATAACAACAAAAACCGAAATTATCAGAAACGGAACCAGCAGAACCGGAACAATCAGAACCGCAACCATCAGAATCAGAATCCTCCGCGAAATCAGAATGGACAGAAACATCCCTCCAAGAATGAATCAGCACAGTTCCTTTGCTACACCTGTGGTAGGCCAGGGCATATGGCCAGGAACTGCCGGAACGGATCTCGCCCTGCACCTCAGGCGAACCTAACCGAAGACCAACTAATTGCCATGATCTCTGAGATCAATTTTGTTGGTGGTTCCGAGGGATGGTGGATTGACACTGGTGCTTCTCGACATGTCTGCTATGATCGAGAAATGTTTAAGTCCTATTCTGAAGCTGAGGACAAGAAAGTGTTGTTGGGTGATTCCCACTCCACTACAGTTGCTGGAACTGGAACAGTCGAACTGAAGTTTACCTCTGGCAAGACAGTTACCCTGAAAGACGTCTTGCATACTCCAGAGATGAGAAAGAACCTAGTTTCTGGTTTTCTTCTGAACAAGGCTGGGTTTACTCAAATTATAGGGGCTGATTTGTACTCCATTACTAAGAATAATGTATTTGTGGGGAAAGGGTATGCTACTGATGGAATGTTTAAATTAAATGTTGAAGCGAATAAAATTTCTAGTTCTGCTTATATGTTGTGCACTTTTAATATCTGGCATGCTAGACTTTGTCATGTTAATAAGCGAATTATTAAAAACATGAGTAATTTAGGACTAATTCCAAAATTGTCCTTAAATGACTTTGAAAAGTGCAACTATTGCAGTCAAGCAAAGATAACCAAAACTCCACATAAATCTGTAGTTAGAGAATCTGAACCTTTAGATCTGATACACTCAGATATATGTGAACTTGATGGTATCCTGACTAGAAATGCAAAACGTTATTTTATTACGTTTATTGATGACTGTTCTGATTATACTTTTGTATACTTAATGAAAAATAAAAGTGATGCCTTTGATATGTTTAAATTATTTTTGACTGAAGTTGAAAATCAATTTAATAGAAAGATAAAGAGACTTAGAAGTGATAGAGGCACTGAATATGATAGCAACACTTTCATTGAATTCTATAATTCTCAAGGAATTATTCATGAAACAACTGCTCCATATTCTTCTGAAATGAATGGCAAAGCTGAAAGGAAAAATAGAACTCTTACTGAGTTAGTAGTTGCCATAATGCTTAACTCCGGTGCTACATCGCACTGGTGGGGAGAAATCATCTTGACAGTCTGTTATGTGCTAAATAGAGTTCCCAAATCGAAAAGTAAAACATCTCCCTATGAGATTCTGAAAAATAGACAACCAAACTTGTCTTATTTGAAAACTTGGGGTTGTTTAGCTTATGTTAGAATTCCTGATCCTAAAAGGAATAAGTTAGCCAGTAGAGCATATGAATGTGTATTCATAGGATATGCCATAAACAGCAAAGCTTATAGATTCTATAATATTAAAGATCAAGTTATTATAGAATCAAATGACGTTGACTTTTATGAAGATAAATTTCCTTTTATTTCGAGGAATAGTGGGGGTACATCCTCAAACAATGTACCTTTGATCAGGATTAATGAAACTGAAAAAATCACAGAATCTGAGCCAAAAAGAAGTAAACGGAAACGAACTTCTAAGACATTTGGCCCCGATTACTATGTCTTTTCAGTCGAAGAGGATCCTCTTAGTTTTCAAGAGGCTCTATCCTCTATTGATGCCAATTTTTGGGAAGAGGCTATAGATGATGAAATGTACTCTCTTGAGTCTAACAGAACCTGGCACTTAGTCGATTTGCCACCAGGTTGCAAGACAATAGGATGTAAATGGATATTTAAGAAGAAATTGAAACCCGATGGTAATGTTGACAAGTTCAAGGCTCGTCTCGTAGTCAAAGGGTATAGACAGAGAGAAAATGTTGATTTCTTTGATACATATTCTCCTGTAACCAGAATTACATCTATTCGAGTGTTAATTTCTCTTGCTGCATTACATAACCTAGTTTTGCACCAAATGGACGTTAAGACTGCGTTTCTTAATGGCGATTTGGAAGAAGAAATATACATGGACCAACCTGAAGGTTTTGTTATTCCAGGACAAGAACACAAAGTTTGCAAACTAGATAAATCACTTTATGGTTTAAAACAAGCACCAAAACAATGGCATGAAAAATTTGATAACCTTGTCATCGCACATGATTTTAATGTGAACGAAAGTGACAAATGCATTTACTATAAAGCTGAAAATGGCATTTGCACTATTATATGTCTGTATGTGGATGACTTGCTTATATTTGGTTCTAATATCCATGCCGTGAATAAAGTAAAAGCTTTATTATGTGCAAACTTTGATATGAAAGACCTTGGAGAAGCGAGTGTAATCCTTGGTATAAAGATTACTAGATCTGAAAAGGGAATTTCTTTGGATCAATCACATTATATCGAGAAGATCCTAAAGAAATATAATTACTCTGACTGTAAACCTGCATGTACTCCTTATGACTCTAGTGTAAAGTTGTTCAAGAACACCGGTGACAGTGTTAGACAATCTGAGTATGCGAGCATTATTGGTAGTCTTAGATATGCTACCGATTGCACTAGACCCGACATAGCTTACGCTGTTGGATTACTATGCAGATTTACAAGTAGACCTAGTATAGAGCATTGGCATGCTATAGAACGGGTCATGAGGTACCTGAAGAGGACTAAGAACCTCGGATTACATTATCAGAAGTTTCCCGCTGTCCTTGAAGGATATAGCGATGCTGATTGGAACACCCTTTCAGATGACTCCAAAGCCACCAGTGGCTATATTTTCAATATAGCTGGTGGAGCTCCAAGAAACAGACCATTTTGGCACAGTCCACGATGGAGTCAGAGATTATAGCATTAGCTACGGCTAGTGAAGAAGCAGGTTGGTTGAGAAACCTGCTAGCAGAGATCCCTTTATGGGAAAGACCGATACCAGCTGTCTTGATCCATTGTGATAGTACCGCGGCTATTGCAAAAATACAGAACCGTTATTATAACGGCAAGAAACGACAAATACGTCGTAAGCACAGTACGATTAGAGAATTTCTATCTACTGGTGCTGTGAGAGTGGATCATGTACGAACTGATGTGAACTTGGCTGATCCTTTGACGAAAGGATTAGCTAGAGAGAAGGTTTTCAAAACCTCGAAAGGAATGGGACTAACGCCCTTAGATTGATGAGTTATTCATGACGGTAACCCAACCTATAGACTGGAGATCCCAAGAAATAGGTTCAATGGGTAATAACAAGTCGTGAATGATATGATGTGAATCATGCTGACAAAATAGAAATCTCATTCCTAGATTTAAGCATGAATTCCTGAAGCGATAGAAGGATGAGTTTAAAACTCTTAATGATGTCTATACTCTATGTGGAGTGGAGTACCTAGCTACAGGAGTACTCTTGATAGACTCACCTAAGTGATTGTGGAAGTTTGGCCGCTTCCTATGGAATTTGTGGGCAAAATTCCTAGAGCCTTCACTATACTGGGATATACGTGCATGGCCGTAAAGCACGGGCTTTTTAGACTTCACCCTGAAAAGGTTGTGCGTGTAATGTCTGTTAGAGATAGAGTTCAAAACTACGAGTTACTCTAGTATATTCTAAAGCATGAACACTACGCAAGAGTTCAAGTCGAAAGACACTTTTGTTTATGCACAATCTTATATGTTATAGATTGCTCGATGAAAATTGTTTTAAAAATCCAAGTGGGGGATTGTTGAGATTTTGTCTTTTTAAAATAACAAAAATTGAAAAAACCAAATATGTGGTTATCTGGTTTTGAACCCTGGACCTCTCCCCTGTTTTGAATTACACTCTAATGGATAGTCCCATATCAACTATATATCTCTATGAGGTAGAGTATATAAGAAGATATGTAGGACTTGGGTTTGGACCCCTAAGGGGTACCACTCTTTTATGAGGAGGGGAGAGATAGGCCCTCGCGCCCGCCGCCGCCGCCGTCCGTCCGGTCGGTCGGGCGGGTCGGGTCGGGTCATTTAGAAAGCATATTATTTTTTGCTAAAATTTCTTTTGCTTTTAAGTGGACGGTCCTTGTTGCGGAATCTTTTTCATCTGTTCATCTGCTGCTTTCGGTTCCGCGATTTCAGCAGCCAACGAATCTCTTGTCTTTCCTTGTCGGTTTTTATTCTACAAAAACCATCTCGCATCAGAGCTTGAAGGCAACACACACAACAGCAGAGACATTTTAGGTTCTCGCATCAGAGCTTCAAATCTCTGTTTTGTTGCAAAAAAAAAAAAAAAAGTTCACCTTCCAGCGCTTGCAGTTCTTTCGTGATTTGAGTTTCATCAGTATTTCGATTGGAGTTAGAGCTTCTTCCAGTTCTTGCAAAACAAACAGCTTCTTCTAAAACTGTTTTTCAAAACAGAGTTCTTGTGAGCATCGCAATCAGTTCTTGCAAAATCTGGAACAGAGTCCAGAGTCTTCCCACTTGGTTCGAATCTGTTCTTGCCAACAGTCCGAGTTTCGAATCTGTTCTTGCAACAGACCGTGTTTTATACTTGTTCTTGCCGATTTTGATTCCGAGCAATTAAGAAGAGGGTGATTTGCATTCCGTTCAAATACTGTGCAATTTTTGAACGAGACAGAGATACTGGGCTGTTTTATCCTGGGGACGGCGGGGCTTCGAAACTGCTTGCACAAATTGGGGCAGAGCCGCGAAACGTCTTAAAGAGAGCGACCTAGTCCGCGACTCAACCCAAGGAATATTGGTACCATCGTTCCTACTATTTATTTCGAATTAACAGCATATTGTTTCAACAATTTTAAGACGAATTTCTATGTCTGCTGCCATGAATGCTATTACTGAAATTGCTGCTAAAGACCTTAATCGGCCCTTTCGTTTTGAGGGCCAACACTTTAAAAGATGGAGACAAAAGATGCTGTTTTTTCTAACAACACAAAATATTGCTTATGTCTGTGATACTGAAAAACCGACATTGCCTGCTGAACCTACTGAAACCCAAACCAAAGAATTAGACCGTTGGATTGGAAATGATTTTTTATGTAAAAATTTTATCCTGAATGGTCTGTCTGGTGAACTTTATGATTACTATTGTTCTGAACAAACCGCAAAAGATATTTGGGATGCCCTTAGAAAGAAATATGACACTGAGGAGGCTGGCACAAAGAAATATGCTGTCAGTCGCTATCTGAAATTTCAGATGACTGATGATAAGTCAGTGGAAACCCAATCACACGAGCTTCAAAAGATTGCTCATGAAATTATATCTGAGGGAATGACTTTAGATGAGCAGTTTCAAGTAGCTGTTGTGATAGACAAATTGCCCCCTAGCTGGAAAGATTTTAAGAATGTCCTTAGGCATAAAACTAAAGAGTTTTCCCTAGAAAGCCTGATAACCCGACTTCGAATTGAGGAGGAAGCCAGGAAACAAGATCAGAAAGATGAAGTTCTGATTATTTCAAACCATAAGAAGTCTACTCCTGTTTCTCTGAAGCCCAATGGAAAGACGATGAAAAATCAGAATAACAACAAAAACCGAAACTATCAGAAACGGAACCAGCAGAACCGGAACAATCAGAACCGCAACCATCAGAATCAGAATCCTCCGCGAAATCAGAATGGACAGAAACATCCCTCCAAGAATGAATCAGCACAGTTCCTTTGCTACACCTGTGGTAGGCCAGGGCATATGGCCAGGAACTGCCGGAACGGATCTCGCCCTGCACCTCAGGCGAACCTAACCGAAGACCAACTAATTGCCATGATCTCTGAGATCAATTTTGTTGGTGGTTCCGAGGGATGGTGGATTGACACTGGTGCTTCTCGACATGTCTGCTATGATCGAGAAATGTTTAAGTCCTATTCTGAAGCTGAGGACAAGAAAGTGTTGTTGGGTGATTCCCACTCCACTACAGTTGCTGGAACTGGAACAGTCGAACTGAAGTTTACCTCTGGCAAGACAGTTACCCTGAAAGACGTCTTGCATACTCCAGAGATGAGAAAGAACCTAGTTTCTGGTTTTCTTCTGAACAAGGCTGGGTTTACTCAAATTATAGGGGCTGATTTGTACTCCATTACTAAGAATAATGTATTTGTGGGGAAAGGGTATGCTACTGATGGAATGTTTAAATTAAATGTTGAAGCGAATAAAATTTCTAGTTCTGCTTATATGTTGTGCACTTTTAATATCTGGCATGCTAGACTTTGTCATGTTAATAAGCGAATTATTAAAAACATGAGTAATTTAGGACTAATTCCAAAATTGTCCTTAAATGACTTTGAAAAGTGCAACTATTGCAGTCAAGCAAAGATAACCAAAACTCCACATAAATCTGTAGTTAGAGAATCTGAACCTTTAGATCTGATACACTCAGATATATGTGAACTTGATGGTATCCTGACTAGAAATGCAAAACGTTATTTTATTACGTTTATTGATGACTGTTCTGATTATACTTTTGTATACTTAATGAAAAATAAAAGTGATGCCTTTGATATGTTTAAATTATTTTTGACTGAAGTTGAAAATCAATTTAATAGAAAGATAAAGAGACTTAGAAGTGATAGAGGCACTGAATATGATAGCAACACTTTCATTGAATTCTATAATTCTCAAGGAATTATTCATGAAACAACTGCTCCATATTCTTCTGAAATGAATGGCAAAGCTGAAAGGAAAAATAGAACTCTTACTGAGTTAGTAGTTGCCATAATGCTTAACTCCGGTGCTACATCGCACTGGTGGGGAGAAATCATCTTGACAGTCTGTTATGTGCTAAATAGAGTTCCCAAATCGAAAAGTAAAACATCTCCCTATGAGATTCTGAAAAATAGACAACCAAACTTGTCTTATTTGAAAACTTGGGGTTGTTTAGCTTATGTTAGAATTCCTGATCCTAAAAGGAATAAGTTAGCCAGTAGAGCATATGAATGTGTATTCATAGGATATGCCATAAACAGCAAAGCTTATAGATTCTATAATATTAAAGATCAAGTTATTATAGAATCAAATGACGTTGACTTTTATGAAGATAAATTTCCTTTTATTTCGAGGAATAGTGGGGGTACATCCTCAAACAATGTACCTTTGATCAGGATTAATGAAACTGAAAAAATCACAGAATCTGAGCCAAAAAGAAGTAAACGGAAACGAACTTCTAAGACATTTGGCCCCGATTACTATGTCTTTTCAGTCGAAGAGGATCCTCTTAGTTTTCAAGAGGCTCTATCCTCTATTGATGCCAATTTTTGGGAAGAGGCTATAGATGATGAAATGTACTCTCTTGAGTCTAACAGAACCTGGCACTTAGTCGATTTGCCACCAGGTTGCAAGACAATAGGATGTAAATGGATATTTAAGAAGAAATTGAAACCCGATGGTAATGTTGACAAGTTCAAGGCTCGTCTCGTAGTCAAAGGGTATAGACAGAGAGAAAATGTTGATTTCTTTGATACATATTCTCCTGTAACCAGAATTACATCTATTCGAGTGTTAATTTCTCTTGCTGCATTACATAACCTAGTTTTGCACCAAATGGACGTTAAGACTGCGTTTCTTAATGGCGATTTGGAAGAAGAAATATACATGGACCAACCTGAAGGTTTTGTTATTCCAGGACAAGAACACAAAGTTTGCAAACTAGATAAATCACTTTATGGTTTAAAACAAGCACCAAAACAATGGCATGAAAAATTTGATAACCTTGTCATCGCACATGATTTTAATGTGAACGAAAGTGACAAATGCATTTACTATAAAGCTGAAAATGGCATTTGCACTATTATATGTCTGTATGTGGATGACTTGCTTATATTTGGTTCTAATATCCATGCCGTGAATAAAGTAAAAGCTTTATTATGTGCAAACTTTGATATGAAAGACCTTGGAGAAGCGAGTGTAATCCTTGGTATAAAGATTACTAGATCTGAAAAGGGAATTTCTTTGGATCAATCACATTATATCGAGAAGATCCTAAAGAAATATAATTACTCTGACTGTAAACCTGCATGTACTCCTTATGACTCTAGTGTAAAGTTGTTCAAGAACACCGGTGACAGTGTTAGACAATCTGAGTATGCGAGCATTATTGGTAGTCTTAGATATGCTACCGATTGCACTAGACCCGACATAGCTTACGCTGTTGGATTACTATGCAGATTTACAAGTAGACCTAGTATAGAGCATTGGCATGCTATAGAACGGGTCATGAGGTACCTGAAGAGGACTAAGAACCTCGGATTACATTATCAGAAGTTTCCCGCTGTCCTTGAAGGATATAGCGATGCTGATTGGAACACCCTTTCAGATGACTCCAAAGCCACCAGTGGCTATATTTTCAATATAGCTGGTGGAGCTGTTTCTTGGAAGTCCAAGAAACAGACCATTTTGGCACAGTCCACGATGGAGTCAGAGATTATAGCATTAGCTACGGCTAGTGAAGAAGCAGGTTGGTTGAGAAACCTGCTAGCAGAGATCCCTTTATGGGAAAGACCGATACCAGCTGTCTTGATCCATTGTGATAGTACCGCGGCTATTGCAAAAATACAGAACCGTTATTATAACGGCAAGAAACGACAAATACGTCGTAAGCACAGTACGATTAGAGAATTTCTATCTACTGGTGCTGTGAGAGTGGATCATGTACGAACTGATGTGAACTTGGCTGATCCTTTGACGAAAGGATTAGCTAGAGAGAAGGTTTTCAAAACCTCGAAAGGAATGGGACTAACGCCCTTAGATTGATGAGTTATTCATGACGGTAACCCAACCTATAGACTGGAGATCCCAAGAAATAGGTTCAATGGGTAATAACAAGTCGTGAATGATATGATGTGAATCATGCTGACAAAATAGAAATCTCATTCCTAGATTTAAGCATGAATTCCTGAAGCGATAGAAGGATGAGTTTAAAACTCTTAATGATGTCTATACTCTATGTGGAGTGGAGTACCTAGCTACAGGAGTACTCTTGATAGACTCACCTAAGTGATTGTGGAAGTTTGGCCGCTTCCTATGGAATTTGTGGGCAAAATTCCTAGAGCCTTCACTATACTGGGATATACGTGCATGGCCGTAAAGCACGGGCTTTTTAGACTTCACCCTGAAAAGGTTGTGCGTGTAATGTCTGTTAGAGATAGAGTTCAAAACTACGAGTTACTCTAGTATATTCTAAAGCATGAACACTACGCAAGAGTTCAAGTCGAAAGACACTTTTGTTTATGCACAATCTTATATGTTATAGATTGCTCGATGAAAATTGTTTTAAAAATCCAAGTGGGGGATTGTTGAGATTTTGTCTTTTTAAAATAACAAAAATTGAAAAAACCAAATATGTGGTTATCTGGTTTTGAACCCTGGACCTCTCCCCTGTTTTGAATTACACTCTAATGGATAGTCCCATATCAACTATATATCTCTATGAGGTAGAGTATATAAGAAGATATGTAGGACTTGGGTTTGGACCCCTAAGGGGTACCACTCTTTTATGAGGAGGGGAGAGATAGGCCCTCGCGCCCGCCGCCGCCGCCGTCCGTCTGGTCGGTCGGGCGGGTCGGGTCGGGTCGGGTCATTTAGAAAGCATATTATTTTTTGCTAAAATTTCTTTTGCTTTTAAGTGGACGGTCCTTGTTGCGGAATCTTTTTCATCTGTTCATCTGCTGCTTTCGGTTCCGCGATTTCAGCAGCCAACGAATCTCTTGTCTTTCCTTGTCGGTTTTTATTCTACAAAAACCATCTCGCATCAGAGCTTGAAGGCAACACACACAACAGCAGAGACATTTTAGGTTCTCGCATCAGAGCTTCAAATCTCTGTTTTGTTGCAAAAAAAAAAAAAAAAAGTTCACCTTCCAGCGCTTGCAGTTCTTTCGTGATTTGAGTTTCATCAGTATTTCGATTGGAGTTAGAGCTTCTTCCAGTTCTTGCAAAACAAACAGCTTCTTCTAAAACTGTTTTTCAAAACAGAGTTCTTGTGAGCATCGCAATCAGTTCTTGCAAAATCTGGAACAGAGTCCAGAGTCTTCCCACTTGGTTCGAATCTGTTCTTGCCAACAGTCCGAGTTTCGAATCTGTTCTTGCAACAGACCGTGTTTTATACTTGTTCTTGCCGATTTTGATTCCGAGCAATTAAGAAGAGGGTGATTTGCATTCCGTTCAAATACTGTGCAATTTTTGAACGAGACAGAGATACTGGGCTGTTTTATCCTGGGGACGGCGGGGCTTCGAAACTGCTTGCACAAATTGGGGCAGAGCCGCGAAACGTCTTAAAGAGAGCGACCTAGTCCGCGACTCAACCCAAGGAATACTGGTACCATCGTTCCTACTATTTATTTCGAATTAACAGCATATTGTTTCAACAATTTTAAGACGAATTTCTATGTCTGCTGCCATGAATGCTATTACTGAAATTGCTGCTAAAGACCTTAATCGGCCCTTTCGTTTTGAGGGCCAACACTTTAAAAGATGGAGACAAAAGATGCTGTTTTTTCTAACAACACAAAATATTGCTTATGTCTGTGATACTGAAAAACCGACATTGCCTGCTGAACCTACTGAAACCCAAACCAAAGAATTAGACCGTTGGATTGGAAATGATTTTTTATGTAAAAATTTTATCCTGAATGGTCTGTCTGGTGAACTTTATGATTACTATTGTTCTGAACAAACCGCAAAAGATATTTGGGATGCCCTTAGAAAGAAATATGACACTGAGGAGGCTGGCACAAAGAAATATGCTGTCAGTCGCTATCTGAAATTTCAGATGACTGATGATAAGTCAGTGGAAACCCAATCACACGAGCTTCAAAAGATTGCTCATGAAATTATATCTGAGGGAATGACTTTAGATGAGCAGTTTCAAGTAGCTGTTGTGATAGACAAATTGCCCCCTAGCTGGAAAGATTTTAAGAATGTCCTTAGGCATAAAACTAAAGAGTTTTCCCTAGAAAGCCTGATAACCCGACTTCGAATTGAGGAGGAAGCCAGGAAACAAGATCAGAAAGATGAAGTTCTGATTATTTCAAACCATAAGAAGTCTACTCCTGTTTCTCTGAAGCCCAATGGAAAGACGATGAAAAATCAGAATAACAACAAAAACCGAAACTATCAGAAACGGAACCAGCAGAACCGGAACAATCAGAACCGCAACCATCAGAATCAGAATCCTCCGCGAAATCAGAATGGACAGAAACATCCCTCCAAGAATGAATCAGCACAGTTCCTTTGCTACACCTGTGGTAGGCCAGGGCATATGGCCAGGAACTGCCGGAACGGATCTCGCCCTGCACCTCAGGCGAACCTAACCGAAGACCAACTAATTGCCATGATCTCTGAGATCAATTTTGTTGGTGGTTCCGAGGGATGGTGGATTGACACTGGTGCTTCTCGACATGTCTGCTATGATCGAGAAATGTTTAAGTCCTATTCTGAAGCTGAGGACAAGAAAGTGCTGTTGGGTGATTCCCACTCCACTACAGTTGCTGGAACTGGAACAGTCGAACTGAAGTTTACCTCTGGCAAGACAGTTACCCTGAAAGACGTCTTGCATACTCCAGAGATGAGAAAGAACCTAGTTTCTGGTTTTCTTCTGAACAAGGCTGGGTTTACTCAAATTATAGGGGCTGATTTGTACTCCATTACTAAGAATAATGTATTTGTGGGGAAAGGGTATGCTACTGATGGAATGTTTAAATTAAATGTTGAAGCGAATAAAATTTCTAGTTCTGCTTATATGTTGTGCACTTTTAATATCTGGCATGCTAGACTTTGTCATGTTAATAAGCGAATTATTAAAAACATGAGTAATTTAGGACTAATTCCAAAATTGTCCTTAAATGACTTTGAAAAGTGCAACTATTGCAGTCAAGCAAAGATAACCAAAACTCCACATAAATCTGTAGTTAGAGAATCTGAACCTTTAGATCTGATACACTCAGATATATGTGAACTTGATGGTATCCTGACTAGAAATGGAAAACGTTATTTTATTACGTTTATTGATGACTGTTCTGATTATACTTTTGTATACTTAATGAAAAATAAAAGTGATGCCTTTGATATGTTTAAATTATTTTTGACTGAAGTTGAAAATCAATTTAATAGAAAGATAAAGAGACTTAGAAGTGATAGAGGCACTGAATATGATAGCAAAACTTTCATTGAATTCTATAATTCTCAAGGAATTATTCATGAAACAACTGCTCCATATTCTTCTGAAATGAATGGCAAAGCTGAAAGGAAAAATAGAACTCTTACTGAGTTAGTAGTTGCCATAATGCTTAACTCCGGTGCTACATCGCACTGGTGGGGAGAAATCATCTTGACAGTCTGTTATGTGCTAAATAGAGTTCCCAAATCGAAAAGTAAAACATCTCCCTATGAGATTCTGAAAAATAGACAACCAAACTTGTCTTATTTGAAAACTTGGGGTTGTTTAGCTTATGTTAGAATTCCTGATCCTAAAAGGAATAAGTTAGCCAGTAGAGCATATGAATGTGTATTCATAGGATATGCCATAAACAGCAAAGCTTATAGATTCTATAATATTAAAGATCAAGTTATTATAGAATCAAATGACGTTGACTTTTATGAAGATAAATTTCCTTTTATTTCGAGGAATAGTGGGGGTACATCCTCAAACAATGTACCTTTGATCAGGATTAATGAAACTGAAAAAATCACAGAATCTGAGCCAAAAAGAAGTAAACGGAAACGAACTTCTAAGACATTTGGCCCCGATTACTATGTCTTTTCAGTCGAAGAGGATCCTCTTAGTTTTCAAGAGGCTCTATCCTCTATTGATGCCAATTTTTGGGAAGAGGCTATAGATGATGAAATGTACTCTCTTGAGTCTAACAGAACCTGGCACTTAGTCGATTTGCCACCAGATTGCAAGACAATAGGATGTAAATGGATATTTAAGAAGAAATTGAAACCCGATGGTAATGTTGACAAGTTCAAGGCTCGTCTCGTAGTCAAAGGGTATAGACAGAGAGAAAATGTTGATTTCTTTGATACATATTCTCCTGTAACCAGAATTACATCTATTCGAGTGTTAATTTCTCTTGCTGCATTACATAACCTAGTTTTGCACCAAATGGACGTTAAGACTGCGTTTCTTAATGGCGATTTGGAAGAAGAAATATACATGGACCAACCTGAAGGTTTTGTTATTCCAGGACAAGAACACAAAGTTTGCAAACTAGATAAATCACTTTATGGTTTAAAACAAGCACCAAAACAATGGCATGAAAAATTTGATAACCTTGTCATCGCACATGATTTTAATGTGAACGAAAGTGACAAATGCATTTACTATAAAGCTGAAAATGGCATTTGCACTATTATATGTCTGTATGTGGATGACTTGCTTATATTTGGTTCTAATATCCATGCCGTGAATAAAGTAAAAGCTTTATTATGTGCAAACTTTGATATGAAAGACCTTGGAGAAGCGAGTGTAATCCTTGGTATAAAGATTACTAGATCTGAAAAGGGAATTTCTTTGGATCAATCACATTATATCGAGAAGATCCTAAAGAAATATAATTACTCTGACTGTAAACCTGCATGTACTCCTTATGACTCTAGTGTAAAGTTGTTCAAGAACACCGGTGACAGTGTTAGACAATCTGAGTATGCGAGCATTATTGGTAGTCTTAGATATGCTACCGATTGCACTAGACCCGACATAGCTTACGCTGTTGGATTACTATGCAGATTTACAAGTAGACCTAGTATAGAGCATTGGCATGCTATAGAACGGGTCATGAGGTACCTGAAGAGGACTAAGAACCTCGGATTACATTATCAGAAGTTTCCCGCTGTCCTTGAAGGATATAGCGATGCTGATTGGAACACCCTTTCAGATGACTCCAAAGCCACCAGTGGCTATATTTTCAATATAGCTGGTGGAGCTGTTTCTTGGAAGTCCAAGAAACAGACCATTTTGGCACAGTCCACGATGGAGTCAGAGATTATAGCATTAGCTACGGCTAGTGAAGAAGCAGGTTGGTTGAGAAACCTGCTAGCAGAGATCCCTTTATGGGAAAGACCGATACCAGCTGTCTTGATCCATTGTGATAGTACCGCGGCTATTGCAAAAATACAGAACCGTTATTATAACGGCAAGAAACGACAAATACGTCGTAAGCACAGTACGATTAGAGAATTTCTATCTACTGGTGCTGTGAGAGTGGATCATGTACGAACTGATGTGAACTTGGCTGATCCTTTGACGAAAGGATTAGCTAGAGAGAAGGTTTTCAAAACCTCGAAAGGAATGGGACTAACGCCCTTAGATTGATGAGTTATTCATGACGGTAACCCAACCTATAGACTGGAGATCCCAAGAAATAGGTTCAATGGGTAATGACAAGTCGTGAATGATATGATGTGAATCATGCTGACAAAATATAAATCTCATTCCTAGATTTAAGCATGAATTCCTGAAGCGATAGAAGGATGAGTTTAAAACTCTTAATGATGTCTATACTCTATGTGGAGTGGAGTACCTAGCTACAGGAGTACTCTTGATAGACTCACCTAAGTGATTGTGGAAGTTTGGTCGCTTCCTATGGAATTTGTGGGCAAAATTCCTAGAGCCTTCACTATACTGGGATATACGTGCATGGCCGTAAAGCACGGGCTTTTCAGACTTCACCCTGAAAAGGTTGTGCGTGTAATGTCTGTTAGAGATAGAGTTCAAAACTACGAGTTACTCTAGTATATTCTAAAGCATGAACACTACGCAAGAGTTCAAGTCGAAAGACACTTTTGTTTATGCACAATCTTATATGTTATAGATTGCTCGATGAAAATTGTTTTAAAAATCCAAGTGGGGGATTGTTGAGATTTTGTCTTTTTAAAATAACAAAAATTGAAAAAACCAAATATGTGGTTATCTGGTTTTGAACCCTGGACCTCTCCCCTGTTTTGAATTACACTCTAATGGATAGTCCCATATCAACTATATATCTCTATGAGGTAGAGTATATAAGAAGATATGTAGGACTTGGGTTTGGACCCCTAAGGGGTACCACTCTTTTATGAGGAGGGGAGAGATAGGCCCTCGCGCCCGCCGCCGCCGCCGTCCGTCCGGTCGGTCGGGCGGGTCGGGTCGGGTCATTTAGAAAGCATATTATTTTTTGCTAAAATTTCTTTTGCTTTTAAGTGGACGGTCCTTGTTGCGGAATCTTTTTCATCTGTTCATCTGCTGCTTTCGGTTCCGCGATTTCAGCAGCCAACGAATCTCTTGTCTTTCCTTGTCGGTTTTTATTCTACAAAAACCATCTCGCATCAGAGCTTGAAGGCAACACACACAACAGCAGAGACATTTTAGGTTCTCGCATCAGAGCTTCAAATCTCTGTTTTGTTGCAAAAAAAAAAAAAAAAAGTTCACCTTCCAGCGCTTGCAGTTCTTTCGTGATTTGAGTTTCATCAGTATTTCGATTGGAGTTAGAGCTTCTTCCAGTTCTTGCAAAACAAACAGCTTCTTCTAAAACTGTTTTTCAAAACAGAGTTCTTGTGAGCATCGCAATCAGTTCTTGCAAAATCTGGAACAGAGTCCAGAGTCTTCCCACTTGGTTCGAATCTGTTCTTGCCAACAGTCCGAGTTTCGAATCTGTTCTTGCAACAGACCGTGTTTTATACTTGTTCTTGCCGATTTTGATTCCGAGCAATTAAGAAGAGGGTGATTTGCATTCCGTTCAAATACTGTGCAATTTTTGAACGAGACAGAGATACTGGGCTGTTTTATCCTGGGGACGGCGGGGCTTCGAAACTGCTTGCACAAATTGGGGCAGAGCCGCGAAACGTCTTAAAGAGAGCGACCTAGTCCACGACTCAACCCAAGGAATACTGGTACCATCGTTCCTACTATTTATTTCGAATTAACAGCATATTGTTTCAACAATTTTAAGACGAATTTCTATGTCTGCTGCCATGAATGCTATTACTGAAATTGCTGCTAAAGACCTTAATCGGCCCTTTCGTTTTGAGGGCCAACACTTTAAAAGATGGAGACAAAAGATGCTGTTTTTTCTAACAACACAAAATATTGCTTATGTCTGTGATACTGAAAAACCGACATTGCCTGCTGAACCTACTGAAACCCAAACCAAAGAATTAGACCGTTGGATTGGAAATGATTTTTTATGTAAAAATTTTATCCTGAATGGTCTGTCTGGTGAACTTTATGATTACTATTGTTCTGAACAAACCGCAAAAGATATTTGGGATGCCCTTAGAAAGAAATATGACACTGAGGAGGCTGGCACAAAGAAATATGCTGTCAGTCGCTATCTGAAATTTCAGATGACTGATGATAAGTCAGTGGAAACCCAATCACACGAGCTTCAAAAGATTGCTCATGAAATTATATCTGAGGGAATGACTTTAGATGAGCAGTTTCAAGTAGCTGTTGTGATAGACAAATTGCCCCCTAGCTGGAAAGATTTTAAGAATGTCCTTAGGCATAAAACTAAAGAGTTTTCCCTAGAAAGCCTGATAACCCGACTTCGAATTGAGGAGGAAGCCAGGAAACAAGATCAGAAAGATGAAGTTCTGATTATTTCAAACCATAAGAAGTCTACTCCTGTTTCTCTGAAGCCCAATGGAAAGACGATGAAAAATCAGAATAACAACAAAAACCGAAACTATCAGAAACGGAACCAGCAGAACCGGAACAATCAGAACCGCAACCATCAGAATCAGAATCCTCCGCGAAATCAGAATGGACAGAAACATCCCTCCAAGAATGAATCAGCACAGTTCCTTTGCTACACCTGTGGTAGGCCAGGGCATATGGCCAGGAACTGCCGGAACGGATCTCGCCCTGCACCTCAGGCGAACCTAACCGAAGACCAACTAATTGCCATGATCTCTGAGATCAATTTTGTTGGTGGTTCCGAGGGATGGTGGATTGACACTGGTGCTTCTCGACATGTCTGCTATGATCGAGAAATGTTTAAGTCCTATTCTGAAGCTGAGGACAAGAAAGTGCTGTTGGGTGATTCCCACTCCACTACAGTTGCTGGAACTGGAACAGTCGAACTGAAGTTTACCTCTGGCAAGACAGTTACCCTGAAAGACGTCTTGCATACTCCAGAGATGAGAAAGAACCTAGTTTCTAGTTTTCTTCTGAACAAGGCTGGGTTTACTCAAATTATAGGGGCTGATTTGTACTCCATTACTAAGAATAATGTATTTGTGGGGAAAGGGTATGCTACTGATGGAATGTTTAAATTAAATGTTGAAGCGAATAAAATTTCTAGTTCTGCTTATATGTTGTGCACTTTTAATATCTGGCATGCTAGACTTTGTCATGTTAATAAGCGAATTATTAAAAACATGAGTAATTTAGGACTAATTCCAAAATTGTCCTTAAATGACTTTGAAAAGTGCAACTATTGCAGTCAAGCAAAGATAACCAAAACTCCACATAAATCTGTAGTTAGAGAATCTGAACCTTTAGATCTGATACACTCAGATATATGTGAACTTGATGGTATCCTGACTAGAAATGGAAAACGTTATTTTATTACGTTTATTGATGACTGTTCTGATTATACTTTTGTATACTTAATGAAAAATAAAAGTGATGCCTTTGATATGTTTAAATTATTTTTGACTGAAGTTGAAAATCAATTTAATAGAAAGATAAAGAGACTTAGAAGTGATAGAGGCACTGAATATGATAGCAAAACTTTCATTGAATTCTATAATTCTCAAGGAATTATTCATGAAACAACTGCTCCATATTCTTCTGAAATGAATGGCAAAGCTGAAAGGAAAAATAGAACTCTTACTGAGTTAGTAGTTGCCATAATGCTTAACTCCGGTGCTACATCGCACTGGTGGGGAGAAATCATCTTGACAGTCTGTTATGTGCTAAATAGAGTTCCCAAATCGAAAAGTAAAACATCTCCCTATGAGATTCTGAAAAATAGACAACCAAACTTGTCTTATTTGAAAACTTGGGGTTGTTTAGCTTATGTTAGAATTCCTGATCCTAAAAGGAATAAGTTAGCCAGTAGAGCATATGAATGTGTATTCATAGGATATGCCATAAACAGCAAAGCTTATAGATTCTATAATATTAAAGATCAAGTTATTATAGAATCAAATGACGTTGACTTTTATGAAGATAAATTTCCTTTTATTTCGAGGAATAGTGGGGGTACATCCTCAAACAATGTACCTTTGATCAGGATTAATGAAACTGAAAAAATCACAGAATCTGAGCCAAAAAGAAGTAAACGGAAACGAACTTCTAAGACATTTGGCCCCGATTACTATGTCTTTTCAGTCGAAGAGGATCCTCTTAGTTTTCAAGAGGCTCTATCCTCTATTGATGCCAATTTTTGGGAAGAGGCTATAGATGATGAAATGTACTCTCTTGAGTCTAACAGAACCTGGCACTTAGTCGATTTGCCACCAGGTTGCAAGACAATAGGATGTAAATGGATATTTAAGAAGAAATTGAAACCCGATGGTAATGTTGACAAGTTCAAGGCTCGTCTCGTAGTCAAAGGGTATAGACAGAGAGAAAATGTTGATTTCTTTGATACATATTCTCCTGTAACCAGAATTACATCTATTCGAGTGTTAATTTCTCTTGCTGCATTACATAACCTAGTTTTGCACCAAATGGACGTTAAGACTGCGTTTCTTAATGGCGATTTGGAAGAAGAAATATACATGGACCAACCTGAAGGTTTTGTTATTCCAGGACAAGAACACAAAGTTTGCAAACTAGATAAATCACTTTATGGTTTAAAACAAGCACCAAAACAATGGCATGAAAAATTTGATAACCTTGTCATCGCACATGATTTTAATGTGAACGAAAGTGACAAATGCATTTACTATAAAGCTGAAAATGGCATTTGCACTATTATATGTCTGTATGTGGATGACTTGCTTATATTTGGTTCTAATATCCATGCCGTGAATAAAGTAAAAGCTTTATTATGTGCAAACTTTGATATGAAAGACCTTGGAGAAGCGAGTGTAATCCTTGGTATAAAGATTACTAGATCTGAAAAGGGAATTTCTTTGGATCAATCACATTATATCGAGAAGATCCTAAAGAAATATAATTACTCTGACTGTAAACCTGCATGTACTCCTTATGACTCTAGTGTAAAGTTGTTCAAGAACACCGGTGACAGTGTTAGACAATCTGAGTATGCGAGCATTATTGGTAGTCTTAGATATGCTACCGATTGCACTAGACCCGACATAGCTTACGCTGTTGGATTACTATGCAGATTTACAAGTAGACCTAGTATAGAGCATTGGCATGCTATAGAACGGGTCATGAGGTACCTGAAGAGGACTAAGAACCTCGGATTACATTATCAGAAGTTTCCCGCTGTCCTTGAAGGATATAGCGATGCTGATTGGAACACCCTTTCAGATGACTCCAAAGCCACCAGTGGCTATATTTTCAATATAGCTGGTGGAGCTGTTTCTTGGAAGTCCAAGAAACAGACCATTTTGGCACAGTCCACGATGGAGTCAGAGATTATAGCATTAGCTACGGCTAGTGAAGAAGCAGGTTGGTTGAGAAACCTGCTAGCAGAGATCCCTTTATGGGAAAGACCGATACCAGCTGTCTTGATCCATTGTGATAGTACCGCGGCTATTGCAAAAATACAGAACCGTTATTATAACGGCAAGAAACGACAAATACGTCGTAAGCACAGTACGATTAGAGAATTTCTATCTACTGGTGCTGTGAGAGTGGATCATGTACGAACTGATGTGAACTTGGCTGATCCTTTGACGAAAGGATTAGCTAGAGAGAAGGTTTTCAAAACCTCGAAAGGAATGGGACTAACGCCCTTAGATTGATGAGTTATTCATGACGGTAACCCAACCTATAGACTGGAGATCCCAAGAAATAGGTTCAATGGGTAATAACAAGTCGTGAATGATATGATGTGAATCATGCTGACAAAATAGAAATCTCATTCCTAGATTTAAGCATGAATTCCTGAAGCGATAGAAGGATGAGTTTAAAACTCTTAATGATGTCTATACTCTATGTGGAGTGGAGTACCTAGCTACAGGAGTACTCTTGATAGACTCACCTAAGTGATTGTGGAAGTTTGGCCGCTTCCTATGGAATTTGTGGGCAAAATTCCTAGAGCCTTCACTATACTGGGATATACGTGCATGGCCGTAAAGCACGGGCTTTTTAGACTTCACCCTGAAAAGGTTGTGCGTGTAATGTCTGTTAGAGATAGAGTTCAAAACTACGAGTTACTCTAGTATATTCTAAAGCATGAACACTACGCAAGAGTTCAAGTCGAAAGACACTTTTGTTTATGCACAATCTTATATGTTATAGATTGCTCGATGAAAATTGTTTTAAAAATCCAAGTGGGGGATTGTTGAGATTTTGTCTTTTTAAAATAACAAAAATTGAAAAAACCAAATATGTGGTTATCTGGTTTTGAACCCTGGACCTCTCCCCTGTTTTGAATTACACTCTAATGGATAGTCCCATATCAACTATATATCTCTATGAGGTAGAGTATATAAGAAGATATGTAGGACTTGGGTTTGGACCCCTAAGGGGTACCACTCTTTTATGAGGAGGGGAGAGATAGGCCCTCGCGCCCGCCGCCGCCGCCGTCCGTCCGGTCGGTCGGGCGGGTCGGGTCGGGTCATTTAGAAAGCATATTATTTTTTGCTAAAATTTCTTTTGCTTTTAAGTGGACGGTCCTTGTTGCGGAATCTTTTTCATCTGTTCATCTGCTGCTTTCGGTTCCGCGATTTCAGCAGCCAACGAATCTCTTGTCTTTCCTTGTCGGTTTTTATTCTACAAAAACCATCTCGCATCAGAGCTTGAAGGCAACACACACAACAGCAGAGACATTTTAGGTTCTCGCATCAGAGCTTCAAATCTCTGTTTTGTTGCAAAAAAAAAAAAAAAAAGTTCACCTTCCAGCGCTTGCAGTTCTTTCGTGATTTGAGTTTCATCAGTATTTCGATTGGAGTTAGAGCTTCTTCCAGTTCTTGCAAAACAAACAGCTTCTTCTAAAACTGTTTTTCAAAACAGAGTTCTTGTGAGCATCGCAATCAGTTCTTGCAAAATCTGGAACAGAGTCCAGAGTCTTCCCACTTGGTTCGAATCTGTTCTTGCCAACAGTCCGAGTTTCGAATCTGTTCTTGCAACAGACCGTGTTTTATACTTGTTCTTGCCGATTTTGATTCCGAGCAATTAAGAAGAGGGTGATTTGCATTCCGTTCAAATACTGTGCAATTTTTGAACGAGACAGAGATACTGGGCTGTTTTATCCTGGGGACGGCGGGGCTTCGAAACTGCTTGCACAAATTGGGGCAGAGCCGCGAAACGTCTTAAAGAGAGCGACCTAGTCCGCGACTCAACCCAAGGAATACTGGTACCATCGTTCCTACTATTTATTTCGAATTAACAGCATATTGTTTCAACAATTTTAAGACGAATTTCTATGTCTGCTGCCATGAATGCTATTACTGAAATTGCTGCTAAAGACCTTAATCGGCCCTTTCGTTTTGAGGGCCAACACTTTAAAAGATGGAGACAAAAGATGCTGTTTTTTCTAACAACACAAAATATTGCTTATGTCTGTGATACTGAAAAACCGACATTGCCTGCTGAACCTACTGAAACCCAAACCAAAGAATTAGACCGTTGGATTGGAAATGATTTTTTATGTAAAAATTTTATCCTGAATGGTCTGTCTGGTGAACTTTATGATTACTATTGTTCTGAACAAACCGCAAAAGATATTTGGGATGCCCTTAGAAAGAAATATGACACTGAGGAGGCTGGCACAAAGAAATATGCTGTCAGTCGCTATCTGAAATTTCAGATGACTGATGATAAGTCAGTGGAAACCCAATCACACGAGCTTCAAAAGATTGCTCATGAAATTATATCTGAGGGAATGACTTTAGATGAGCAGTTTCAAGTAGCTGTTGTGATAGACAAATTGCCCCCTAGCTGGAAAGATTTTAAGAATGTCCTTAGGCATAAAACTAAAGAGTTTTCCCTAGAAAGCCTGATAACCCGACTTCGAATTGAGGAGGAAGCCAGGAAACAAGATCAGAAAGATGAAGTTCTGATTATTTCAAACCATAAGAAGTCTACTCCTGTTTCTCTGAAGCCCAATGGAAAGACGATGAAAAATCAGAATAACAACAAAAACCGAAACTATCAGAAACGGAACCAGCAGAACCGGAACAATCAGAACCGCAACCATCAGAATCAGAATCCTCCGCGAAATCAGAATGGACAGAAACATCCCTCCAAGAATGAATCAGCACAGTTCCTTTGCTACACCTGTGGTAGGCCAGGGCATATGGCCAGGAACTGCCGGAACGGATCTCGCCCTGCACCTCAGGCGAACCTAACCGAAGACCAACTAATTGCCATGATCTCTGAGATCAATTTTGTTGGTGGTTCCGAGGGATGGTGGATTGACACTGGTGCTTCTCGACATGTCTGCTATGATCGAGAAATGTTTAAGTCCTATTCTGAAGCTGAGGACAAGAAAGTGCTGTTGGGTGATTCCCACTCCACTACAGTTGCTGGAACTGGAACAGTCGAACTGAAGTTTACCTCTGGCAAGACAGTTACCCTGAAAGACGTCTTGCATACTCCAGAGATGAGAAAGAACCTAGTTTCTGGTTTTCTTCTGAACAAGGCTGGGTTTACTCAAATTATAGGGGCTGATTTGTACTCCATTACTAAGAATAATGTATTTGTGGGGAAAGGGTATGCTACTGATGGAATGTTTAAATTAAATGTTGAAGCGAATAAAATTTCTAGTTCTGCTTATATGTTGTGCACTTTTAATATCTGGCATGCTAGACTTTGTCATGTTAATAAGCGAATTATTAAAAACATGAGTAATTTAGGACTAATTCCAAAATTGTCCTTAAATGACTTTGAAAAGTGCAACTATTGCAGTCAAGCAAAGATAACCAAAACTCCACATAAATCTGTAGTTAGAGAATCTGAACCTTTAGATCTGATACACTCAGATATATGTGAACTTGATGGTATCCTGACTAGAAATGGAAAACGTTATTTTATTACGTTTATTGATGACTGTTCTGATTATACTTTTGTATACTTAATGAAAAATAAAAGTGATGCCTTTGATATGTTTAAATTATTTTTGACTGAAGTTGAAAATCAATTTAATAGAAAGATAAAGAGACTTAGAAGTGATAGAGGCACTGAATATGATAGCAAAACTTTCATTGAATTCTATAATTCTCAAGGAATTATTCATGAAACAACTGCTCCATATTCTTCTGAAATGAATGGCAAAGCTGAAAGGAAAAATAGAACTCTTACTGAGTTAGTAGTTGCCATAATGCTTAACTCCGGTGCTACATCGCACTGGTGGGGAGAAATCATCTTGACAGTCTGTTATGTGCTAAATAGAGTTCCCAAATCGAAAAGTAAAACATCTCCCTATGAGATTCTGAAAAATAGACAACCAAACTTGTCTTATTTGAAAACTTGGGGTTGTTTAGCTTATGTTAGAATTCCTGATCCTAAAAGGAATAAGTTAGCCAGTAGAGCATATGAATGTGTATTCATAGGATATGCCATAAACAGCAAAGCTTATAGATTCTATAATATTAAAGATCAAGTTATTATAGAATCAAATGACGTTGACTTTTATGAAGATAAATTTCCTTTTATTTCGAGGAATAGTGGGGGTACATCCTCAAACAATGTACCTTTGATCAGGATTAATGAAACTGAAAAAATCACAGAATCTGAGCCAAAAAGAAGTAAACGGAAACGAACTTCTAAGACATTTGGCCCCGATTACTATGTCTTTTCAGTCGAAGAGGATCCTCTTAGTTTTCAAGAGGCTCTATCCTCTATTGATGCCAATTTTTGGGAAGAGGCTATAGATGATGAAATGTACTCTCTTGAGTCTAACAGAACCTGGCACTTAGTCGATTTGCCACCAGGTTGCAAGACAATAGGATGTAAATGGATATTTAAGAAGAAATTGAAACCCGATGGTAATGTTGACAAGTTCAAGGCTCGTCTCGTAGTCAAAGGGTAAAGACAGAGAGAAAATGTTGATTTCTTTGATACATATTCTCCTGTAACCAGAATTACATCTATTCGAGTGTTAATTTCTCTTGCTGCATTACATAACCTAGTTTTGCACCAAATGGACGTTAAGACTGCGTTTCTTAATGGCGATTTGGAAGAAGAAATATACATGGACCAACCTGAAGGTTTTGTTATTCCAGGACAAGAACACAAAGTTTGCAAACTAGATAAATCACTTTATGGTTTAAAACAAGCACCAAAACAATGGCATGAAAAATTTGATAACCTTGTCATCGCACATGATTTTAATGTGAACGAAAGTGACAAATGCATTTACTATAAAGCTGAAAATGGCATTTGCACTATTATATGTCTGTATGTGGATGACTTGCTTATATTTGGTTCTAATATCCATGCCGTGAATAAAGTAAAAGCTTTATTATGTGCAAACTTTGATATGAAAGACCTTGGAGAAGCGAGTGTAATCCTTGGTATAAAGATTACTAGATCTGAAAAGGGAATTTCTTTGGATCAATCACATTATATCGAGAAGATCCTAAAGAAATATAATTACTCTGACTGTAAACCTGCATGTACTCCTTATGACTCTAGTGTAAAGTTGTTCAAGAACACCGGTGACAGTGTTAGACAATCTGAGTATGCGAGCATTATTGGTAGTCTTAGATATGCTACCGATTGCACTAGACCCGACATAGCTTACGTTGTTGGATTACTATGCAGATTTACAAGTAGACCTAGTATAGAGCATTGGCATGCTATAGAACGGGTCATGAGGTACCTGAAGAGGACTAAGAACCTCGGATTACATTATCAGAAGTTTCCCGCTGTCCTTGAAGGATATAGCGATGCTGATTGGAACACCCTTTCAGATGACTCCAAAGCCACCAGTGGCTATATTTTCAATATAGCTGGTGGAGCTCCAAGAAACAGACCATTTTGGCACAGTCCACGATGGAGTCAGAGATTATAGCATTAGCTACGGCTAGTGAAGAAGCAGGTTGGTTGAGAAACCTGCTAGCAGAGATCCCTTTATGGGAAAGACCGATACCAGCTGTCTTGATCCATTGTGATAGTACCGCGGCTATTGCAAAAATACAGAACCGTTATTATAACGGCAAGAAACGACAAATACGTCGTAAGCACAGTACGATTAGAGAATTTCTATCTACTGGTGCTGTGAGAGTGGATCATGTACGAACTGATGTGAACTTGGCTGATCCTTTGACGAAAGGATTAGCTAGAGAGAAGGTTTTCAAAACCTCGAAAGGAATGGGACTAACGCCCTTAGATTGATGAGTTATTCATGACGGTAACCCAACCTATAGACTGGAGATCCCAAGAAATAGGTTCAATGGGTAATAACAAGTCGTGAATGATATGATGTGAATCATGCTGACAAAATAGAAATCTCATTCCTAGATTTAAGCATGAATTCCTGAAGCGATAGAAGGATGAGTTTAAAACTCTTAATGATGTCTATACTCTATGTGGAGTGGAGTACCTAGCTACAGGAGTACTCTTGATAGACTCACCTAAGTGATTGTGGAAGTTTGGCCGCTTCCTATGGAATTTGTGGGCAAAATTCCTAGAGCCTTCACTATACTGGGATATACGTGCATGGCCGTAAAGCACGGGCTTTTTAGACTTCACCCTGAAAAGGTTGTGCGTGTAATGTCTGTTAGAGATAGAGTTCAAAACTACGAGTTACTCTAGTATATTCTAAAGCATGAACACTACGCAAGAGTTCAAGTCGAAAGACACTTTTGTTTATGCACAATCTTATATGTTATAGATTGCTCGATGAAAATTGTTTTAAAAATCCAAGTGGGGGATTGTTGAGATTTTGTCTTTTTAAAATAACAAAAATTGAAAAAACCAAATATGTGGTTATCTGGTTTTGAACCCTGGACCTCTCCCCTGTTTTGAATTACACTCTAATGGATAGTCCCATATCAACTATATATCTCTATGAGGTAGAGTATATAAGAAGATATGTAGGACTTGGGTTTGGACCCCTAAGGGGTACCACTCTTTTATGAGGAGGGGAGAGATAGGCCCTCGCGCCCGCCGCCGCCGCCGTCCGTCCGGTCGGTCGGGCGGGTCGGGTCGGGTCATTTAGAAAGCATATTATTTTTTGCTAAAATTTCTTTTGCTTTTAAGTGGACGGTCCTTGTTGCGGAATCTTTTTCATCTGTTCATCTGCTGCTTTCGGTTCCGCGATTTCAGCAGCCAACGAATCTCTTGTCTTTCCTTGTCGGTTTTTATTCTACAAAAACCATCTCGCATCAGAGCTTGAAGGCAACACACACAACAGCAGAGACATTTTAGGTTCTCGCATCAGAGCTTCAAATCTCTGTTTTGTTGCAAAAAAAAAAAAAAAAAGTCACCTTCCAGCGCTTGCAGTTCTTTCGTGATTTGAGTTTCATCAGTATTTCGATTGGAGTTAGAGCTTCTTCCAGTTCTTGCAAAACAAACAGCTTCTTCTAAAACTGTTTTTCAAAACAGAGTTCTTGTGAGCATCGCAATCAGTTCTTGCAAAATCTGGAACAGAGTCCAGAGTCTTCCCACTTGGTTCGAATCTGTTCTTGCCAACAGTCCGAGTTTCGAATCTGTTCTTGCAATAGACCGTGTTTTATACTTGTTCTTGCCGATTTTGATTCCGAGCAATTAAGAAGAGGGTGATTTGCATTCCGTTCAAATACTGTGCAATTTTTGAACGAGACAGAGATACTGGGCTGTTTTATCCTGGGGACGGCGGGGCTTCGAAACTGCTTGCACAAATTGGGGCAGAGCCGCGAAACGTCTTAAAGAGAGCGACCTAGTCCGCGACTCAACCCAAGGAATACTGGTACCATCGTTCCTACTATTTATTTCGAATTAACAGCATATTGTTTCAACAATTTTAAGACGAATTTCTATGTCTGCTGCCATGAATGCTATTACTGAAATTGCTGCTAAAGACCTTAATCGGCCCTTTCGTTTTGAGGGCCAACACTTTAAAAGATGGAGACAAAAGATGCTGTTTTTTCTAACAACACAAAATATTGCTTATGTCTGTGATACTGAAAAACCGACATTGCCTGCTGAACCTACTGAAACCCAAACCAAAGAATTAGACCGTTGGATTGGAAATGATTTTTTATGTAAAAATTTTATCCTGAATGGTCTGTCTGGTGAACTTTATGATTACTATTGTTCTGAACAAACCGCAAAAGATATTTGGGATGCCCTTAGAAAGAAATATGACACTGAGGAGGCTGGCACAAAGAAATATGCTGTCAGTCGCTATCTGAAATTTCAGATGACTGATGATAAGTCAGTGGAAACCCAATCACACGAGCTTCAAAAGATTGCTCATGAAATTATATCTGAGGGAATGACTTTAGATGAGCAGTTTCAAGTAGCTGTTGTGATAGACAAATTGCCCCCTAGCTGGAAAGATTTTAAGAATGTCCTTAGGCATAAAACTAAAGAGTTTTCCCTAGAAAGCCTGATAACCCGACTTCGAATTGAGGAGGAAGCCAGGAAACAAGATCAGAAAGATGAAGTTCTGATTATTTCAAACCATAAGAAGTCTACTCCTGTTTCTCTGAAGCCCAATGGAAAGACGATGAAAAATCAGAATAACAACAAAAACCGAAACTATCAGAAACGGAACCAGCAGAACCGGAACAATCAGAACCGCAACCATCAGAATCAGAATCCTCCGCGAAATCAGAATGGACAGAAACATCCCTCCAAGAATGAATCAGCACAGTTCCTTTGCTACACCTGTGGTAGGCCAGGGCATATGGCCAGGAACTGCCGGAACGGATCTCGCCCTGCACCTCAGGCGAACCTAACCGAAGACCAACTAATTGCCATGATCTCTGAGATCAATTTTGTTGGTGGTTCCGAGGGATGGTGGATTGACACTGGTGCTTCTCGACATGTCTGCTATGATCGAGAAATGTTTAAGTCCTATTCTGAAGCTGAGGACAAGAAAGTGCTGTTGGGTGATTCCCACTCCACTACAGTTGCTGGAACTGGAACAGTCGAACTGAAGTTTACCTCTGGCAAGACAGTTACCCTGAAAGACGTCTTGCATACTCCAGAGATGAGAAAGAACCTAGTTTCTAGTTTTCTTCTGAACAAAGCTGGGTTTACTCAAATTATAGGGGCTGATTTGTACTCCATTACTAAGAATAATGTATTTGTGGGGAAAGGGTATGCTACTGATGGAATGTTTAAATTAAATGTTGAAGCGAATAAAATTTCTAGTTCTGCTTATATGTTGTGCACTTTTAATATCTGGCATGCTAGACTTTGTCATGTTAATAAGCGAATTATTAAAAACATGAGTAATTTAGGACTAATTCCAAAATTGTCCTTAAATGACTTTGAAAAGTGCAACTATTGCAGTCAAGCAAAGATAACCAAAACTCCACATAAATCTGTAGTTAGAGAATCTGAACCTTTAGATCTGATACACTCAGATATATGTGAACTTGATGGTATCCTGACTAGAAATGGAAAACGTTATTTTATTACGTTTATTGATGACTGTTCTGATTATACTTTTGTATACTTAATGAAAAATAAAAGTGATGCCTTTGATATGTTTAAATTATTTTTGACTGAAGTTGAAAATCAATTTAATAGAAAGATAAAGAGACTTAGAAGTGATAGAGGCACTGAATATGATAGCAAAACTTTCATTGAATTCTATAATTCTCAAGGAATTATTCATGAAACAACTGCTCCATATTCTTCTGAAATGAATGGCAAAGCTGAAAGGAAAAATAGAACTCTTACTGAGTTAGTAGTTGCCATAATGCTTAACTCCGGTGCTACATCGCACTGGTGGGGAGAAATCATCTTGACAGTCTGTTATGTGCTAAATAGAGTTCCCAAATCGAAAAGTAAAACATCTCCCTATGAGATTCTGAAAAATAGACAACCAAACTTGTCTTATTTGAAAACTTGGGGTTGTTTAGCTTATGTTAGAATTCCTGATCCTAAAAGGAATAAGTTAGCCAGTAGAGCATATGAATGTGTATTCATAGGATATGCCATAAACAGCAAAGCTTATAGATTCTATAATATTAAAGATCAAGTTATTATAGAATCAAATGACGTTGACTTTTATGAAGATAAATTTCCTTTTATTTCGAGGAATAGTGGGGGTACATCCTCAAACAATGTACCTTTGATCAGGATTAATGAAACTGAAAAAATCACAGAATCTGAGCCAAAAAGAAGTAAACGGAAACGAACTTCTAAGACATTTGGCCCCGATTACTATGTCTTTTCAGTCGAAGAGGATCCTCTTAGTTTTCAAGAGGCTCTATCCTCTATTGATGCCAATTTTTGGGAAGAGGCTATAGATGATGAAATGTACTCTCTTGAGTCTAACAGAACCTGGCACTTAGTCGATTTGCCACCAGGTTGCAAGACAATAGGATGTAAATGGATATTTAAGAAGAAATTGAAACCCGATGGTAATGTTGACAAGTTCAAGGCTCGTCTCGTAGTCAAAGGGTATAGACAGAGAGAAAATGTTGATTTCTTTGATACATATTCTCCTGTAACCAGAATTACATCTATTCGAGTGTTAATTTCTCTTGCTGCATTACATAACCTAGTTTTGCACCAAATGGACGTTAAGACTGCGTTTCTTAATGGCGATTTGGAAGAAGAAATATACATGGACCAACCTGAAGGTTTTGTTATTCCAGGACAAGAACACAAAGTTTGCAAACTAGATAAATCACTTTATGGTTTAAAACAAGCACCAAAACAATGGCATGAAAAATTTGATAACCTTGTCATCGCACATGATTTTAATGTGAACGAAAGTGACAAATGCATTTACTATAAAGCTGAAAATGGCATTTGCACTATTATATGTCTGTATGTGGATGACTTGCTTATATTTGGTTCTAATATCCATGCCGTGAATAAAGTAAAAGCTTTATTATGTGCAAACTTTGATATGAAAGACCTTGGAGAAGCGAGTGTAATCCTTGGTATAAAGATTACTAGATCTGAAAAGGGAATTTCTTTGGATCAATCACATTATATCGAGAAGATCCTAAAGAAATATAATTACTCTGACTGTAAACCTGCATGTACTCCTTATGACTCTAGTGTAAAGTTGTTCAAGAACACCGGTGACAGTGTTAGACAATCTGAGTATGCGAGCATTATTGGTAGTCTTAGATATGCTACCGATTGCACTAGACCCGACATAGCTTACGCTGTTGGATTACTATGCAGATTTACAAGTAGACCTAGTATAGAGCATTGGCATGCTATAGAACGGGTCATGAGGTACCTGAAGAGGACTAAGAACCTCGGATTACATTATCAGAAGTTTGCCGCTGTCCTTGAAGGATATAGCGATGCTGATTGGAACACCCTTTCAGATGACTCCAAAGCCACCAGTGGCTATATTTTCAATATAGCTGGTGGAGCTCCAAGAAACAGACCATTTTGGCACAGTCCACGATGGAGTCAGAGATTATAGCATTAGCTACGGCTAGTGAAGAAGCAGGTTGGTTGAGAAACCTGCTAGCAGAGATCCCTTTATGGGAAAGACCGATACCAGCTGTCTTGATCCATTGTGATAGTACCGCGGCTATTGCAAAAATACAGAACCGTTATTATAACGGCAAGAAACGACAAATACGTCGTAAGCACAGTACGATTAGAGAATTTCTATCTACTGGTGCTGTGAGAGTGGATCATGTACGAACTGATGTGAACTTGGCTGATCCTTTGACGAAAGGATTAGCTAGAGAGAAGGTTTTCAAAACCTCGAAAGGAATGGGACTAACGCCCTTAGATTGATGAGTTATTCATGACGGTAACCCAACCTATAGACTGGAGATCCCAAGAAATAGGTTCAATGGGTAATAACAAGTCGTGAATGATATGATGTGAATCATGCTGACAAAATAGAAATCTCATTCCTAGATTTAAGCATGAATTCCTGAAGCGATAGAAGGATGAGTTTAAACTCTTAATGATGTCTATACTCTATGTGGAGTGGAGTACCTAGCTACAGGAGTACTCTTGATAGACTCACCTAAGTGATTGTGGAAGTTTGGCCGCTTCCTATGGAATTTGTGGGCAAAATTCCTAGAGCCTTCACTATACTGGGATATACGTGCATGGCCGTAAAGCACGGGCTTTTTAGACTTCACCCTGAAAAGGTTGTGCGTGTAATGTCTGTTAGAGATAGAGTTCAAAACTACGAGTTACTCTAGTATATTCTAAAGCATGAACACTACGCAAGAGTTCAAGTCGAAAGACACTTTTGTTTATGCACAATCTTATATGTTATAGATTGCTCGATGAAAATTGTTTTAAAAATCCAAGTGGGGGATTGTTGAGATTTTGTCTTTTTAAAATAACAAAAATTGAAAAAACCAAATATGTGGTTATCTGGTTTTGAACCCTGGACCTCTCCCCTGTTTTGAATTACACTCTAATGGATAGTCCCATATCAACTATATATCTCTATGAGGTAGAGTATATAAGAAGATATGTAGGACTTGGGTTTGGACCCCTAAGGGGTACCACTCTTTTATGAGGAGGGGAGAGATAGGCCCTCGCGCCCGCCGCCGCCGCCGTCCGTCCGGTCGGTCGGGCGGGTCGGGTCGGGTCATTTAGAAAGCATATTATTTTTTGCTAAAATTTCTTTTGCTTTTAAGTGGACGGTCCTTGTTGCGGAATCTTTTTCATCTGTTCATCTGCTGCTTTCGGTTCCGCGATTTCAGCAGCCAACGAATCTCTTGTCTTTCCTTGTCGGTTTTTATTCTACAAAAACCATCTCGCATCAGAGCTTGAAGGCAACACACACAACAGCAGAGACATTTTAGGTTCTCGCATCAGAGCTTCAAATCTCTGTTTTGTTGCAAAAAAAAAAAAAAAAAGTTCACCTTCCAGCGCTTGCAGTTCTTTCGTGATTTGAGTTTCATCAGTATTTCGATTGGAGTTAGAGCTTCTTCCAGTTCTTGCAAAACAAACAGCTTCTTCTAAAACTGTTTTTCAAAACAGAGTTCTTGTGAGCATCGCAATCAGTTCTTGCAAAATCTGGAACAGAGTCCAGAGTCTTCCCACTTGGTTCGAATCTGTTCTTGCCAACAGTCCGAGTTTCGAATCTGTTCTTGCAACAGACCGTGTTTTATACTTGTTCTTGCCGATTTTGATTCCGAGCAATTAAGAAGAGGGTGATTTGCATTCCGTTCAAATACTGTGCAATTTTTGAACGAGACAGAGATACTGGGCTGTTTTATCCTGGGGACGGCGGGGCTTCGAAACTGCTTGCACAAATTGGGGCAGAGCCGCGAAACGTCTTAAAGAGAGCGACCTAGTCCGCGACTCAACCCAAGGAATACTGGTACCATCGTTCCTACTATTTATTTCGAATTAACAGCATATTGTTTCAACAATTTTAAGACGAATTTCTATGTCTGCTGCCATGAATGCTATTACTGAAATTGCTGCTAAAGACCTTAATCGGCCCTTTCGTTTTGAGGGCCAACACTTTAAAAGATGGAGACAAAAGATGCTGTTTTTTCTAACAACACAAAATATTGCTTATGTCTGTGATACTGAAAAACCGACATTGCCTGCTGAACCTACTGAAACCCAAACCAAAGAATTAGACCGTTGGATTGGAAATGATTTTTTATGTAAAAATTTTATCCTGAATGGTCTGTCTGGTGAACTTTATGATTACTATTGTTCTGAACAAACCGCAAAAGATATTTGGGATGCCCTTAGAAAGAAATATGACACTGAGGAGGCTGGCACAAAGAAATATGCTGTCAGTCGCTATCTGAAATTTCAGATGACTGATGATAAGTCAGTGGAAACCCAATCACACGAGCTTCAAAAGATTGCTCATGAAATTATATCTGAGGGAATGACTTTAGATGAGCAGTTTCAAGTAGCTGTTGTGATAGACAAATTGCCCCCTAGCTGGAAAGATTTTAAGAATGTCCTTAGGCATAAAACTAAAGAGTTTTCCCTAGAAAGCCTGATAACCCGACTTCGAATTGAGGAGGAAGCCAGGAAACAAGATCAGAAAGATGAAGTTCTGATTATTTCAAACCATAAGAAGTCTACTCCTGTTTCTCTGAAGCCCAATGGAAAGACGATGAAAAATCAGAATAACAACAAAAACCGAAACTATCAGAAACGGAACCAGCAGAACCGGAACAATCAGAACCGCAACCATCAGAATCAGAATCCTCCGCGAAATCAGAATGGACAGAAACATCCCTCCAAGAATGAATCAGCACAGTTCCTTTGCTACACCTGTGGTAGGCCAGGGCATATGGCCAGGAACTGCCGGAACGGATCTCGCCCTGCACCTCAGGCGAACCTAACCGAAGACCAACTAATTGCCATGATCTCTGAGATCAATTTTGTTGGTGGTTCCGAGGGATGGTGGATTGACACTGGTGCTTCTCGACATGTCTGCTATGATCGAGAAATGTTTAAGTCCTATTCTGAAGCTGAGGACAAGAAAGTGCTGTTGGGTGATTCCCACTCCACTACAGTTGCTGGAACTGGAACAGTCGAACTGAAGTTTACCTCTGGCAAGACAGTTACCCTGAAAGACGTCTTGCATACTCCAGAGATGAGAAAGAACCTAGTTTCTGGTTTTCTTCTGAACAAGGCTGGGTTTACTCAAATTATAGGGGCTGATTTGTACTCCATTACTAAGAATAATGTATTTGTGGGGAAAGGGTATGCTACTGATGGAATGTTTAAATTAAATGTTGAAGCGAATAAAATTTCTAGTTCTGCTTATATGTTGTGCACTTTTAATATCTGGCATGCTAGACTTTGTCATGTTAATAAGCGAATTATTAAAAACATGAGTAATTTAGGACTAATTCCAAAATTGTCCTTAAATGACTTTGAAAAGTGCAACTATTGCAGTCAAGCAAAGATAACCAAAACTCCACATAAATCTGTAGTTAGAGAATCTGAACCTTTAGATCTGATACACTCAGATATATGTGAACTTGATGGTATCCTGACTAGAAATGGAAAACGTTATTTTATTACGTTTATTGATGACTGTTCTGATTATACTTTTGTATACTTAATGAAAAATAAAAGTGATGCCTTTGATATGTTTAAATTATTTTTGACTGAAGTTGAAAATCAATTTAATAGAAAGATAAAGAGACTTAGAAGTGATAGAGGCACTGAATATGATAGCAAAACTTTCATTGAATTCTATAATTCTCAAGGAATTATTCATGAAACAACTGCTCCATATTCTTCTGAAATGAATGGCAAAGCTGAAAGGAAAAATAGAACTCTTACTGAGTTAGTAGTTGCCATAATGCTTAACTCCGGTGCTACATCGCACTGGTGGGGAGAAATCATCTTGACAGTCTGTTATGTGCTAAATAGAGTTCCCAAATCGAAAAGTAAAACATCTCCCTATGAGATTCTGAAAAATAGACAACCAAACTTGTCTTATTTGAAAACTTGGGGTTGTTTAGCTTATGTTAGAATTCCTAAACAGCAAAGCTTATAGATTCTATAATATTAAAGATCAAGTTATTATAGAATCAAATGACGTTGACTTTTATGAAGATAAATTTCCTTTTATTTCGAGGAATAGTGGGGGTACATCCTCAAACAATGTACCTTTGATCAGGATTAATGAAACTGAAAAAATCACAGAATCTGAGCCAAAAAGAAGTAAACGGAAACGAACTTCTAAGACATTTGGCCCCGATTACTATGTCTTTTCAGTCGAAGAGGATCCTCTTAGTTTTCAAGAGGCTCTATCCTCTATTGATGCCAATTTTTGGGAAGAGGCTATAGATGATGAAATGTACTCTCTTGAGTCTAACAGAACCTGGCACTTAGTCGATTTGCCACCAGGTTGCAAGACAATAGGATGTAAATGGATATTTAAGAAGAAATTGAAACCCGATGGTAATGTTGACAAGTTCAAGGCTCGTCTCGTAGTCAAAGGGTATAGACAGAGAGAAAATGTTGATTTCTTTGATACATATTCTCCTGTAACCAGAATTACATCTATTCGAGTGTTAATTTCTCTTGCTGCATTACATAACCTAGTTTTGCACCAAATGGACGTTAAGACTGCGTTTCTTAATGGCGATTTGGAAGAAGAAATATACATGGACCAACCTGAAGGTTTTGTTATTCCAGGACAAGAACACAAAGTTTGCAAACTAGATAAATCACTTTATGGTTTAAAACAAGCACCAAAACAATGGCATGAAAAATTTGATAACCTTGTCATCGCACATGATTTTAATGTGAACGAAAGTGACAAATGCATTTACTATAAAGCTGAAAATGGCATTTGCACTATTATATGTCTGTATGTGGATGACTTGCTTATATTTGGTTCTAATATCCATGCCGTGAATAAAGTAAAAGCTTTATTATGTGCAAACTTTGATATGAAAGACCTTGGAGAAGCGAGTGTAATCCTTGGTATAAAGATTACTAGATCTGAAAAGGGAATTTCTTTGGATCAATCACATTATATCGAGAAGATCCTAAAGAAATATAATTACTCTGACTGTAAATCCTGCATGTACTCCTTATGACTCTAGTGTAAAGTTGTTCAAGAACACCGGTGACAGTGTTAGACAATCTGAGTATGCGAGCATTATTGGTAGTCTTAGATATGCTACCGATTGCACTAGACCCGACATAGCTTACGCTGTTGGATTACTATGCAGATTTACAAGTAGACCTAGTATAGAGCATTGGCATGCTATAGAACGGGTCATGAGGTACCTGAAGAGGACTAAGAACCTCGGATTACATTATCAGAAGTTTCCCGCTGTCCTTGAAGGATATAGCGATGCTGATTGGAACACCCTTTCAGATGACTCCAAAGCCACCAGTGGCTATATTTTCAATATAGCTGGTGGAGCTGTTTCTTGGAAGTCCAAGAAACAGACCATTTTGGCACAGTCCACGATGGAGTCAGAGATTATAGCATTAGCTACGGCTAGTGAAGAAGCAGGTTGGTTGAGAAACCTGCTAGCAGAGATCCCTTTATGGGAAAGACCGATACCAGCTGTCTTGATCCATTGTGATAGTACCGCGGCTATTGCAAAAATACAGAACCGTTATTATAACGGCAAGAAACGACAAATACGTCGTAAGCACAGTACGATTAGAGAATTTCTATCTACTGGTGCTGTGAGAGTGGATCATGTACGAACTGATGTGAACTTGGCTGATCCTTTGACGAAAGGATTAGCTAGAGAGAAGGTTTTCAAAACCTCGAAAGGAATGGGACTAACGCCCTTAGATTGATGAGTTATTCATGACGGTAACCCAACCTATAGACTGGAGATCCCAAGAAATAGGTTCAATGGGTAATAACAAGTCGTGAATGATATGATGTGAATCATGCTGACAAAATAGAAATCTCATTCCTAGATTTAAGCATGAATTCCTGAAGCGATAGAAGGATGAGTTTAAAACTCTTAATGATGTCTATACTCTATGTGGAGTGGAGTACCTAGCTACAGGAGTACTCTTGATAGACTCACCTAAGTGATTGTGGAAGTTTGGCCGCTTCCTATGGAATTTGTGGGCAAAATTCCTAGAGCCTTCACTATACTGGGATATACGTGCATGGCCGTAAAGCACGGGCTTTTTAGACTTCACCCTGAAAAGGTTGTGCGTGTAATGTCTGTTAGAGATAGAGTTCAAAACTACGAGTTACTCTAGTATATTCTAAAGCATGAACACTACGCAAGAGTTCAAGTCGAAAGACACTTTTGTTTATGCACAATCTTATATGTTATAGATTGCTCGATGAAAATTGTTTTAAAAATCCAAGTGGGGGATTGTTGAGATTTTGTCTTTTTAAAATAACAAAAATTGAAAAAACCAAATATGTGGTTATCTGGTTTTGAACCCTGGACCTCTCCCCTGTTTTGAATTACACTCTAATGGATAGTCCCATATCAACTATATATCTCTATGAGGTAGAGTATATAAGAAGATATGTAGGACTTGGGTTTGGACCCCTAAGGGGTACCACTCTTTTATGAGGAGGGGAGAGATAGGCCCTCGCGCCCGCCGCCGCCGCCGTCCGTCCGGTCGGTCGGGCGGGTCGGGTCGGGTCATTTAGAAAGCATATTATTTTTTGCTAAAATTTCTTTTGCTTTTAAGTGGACGGTCCTTGTTGCGGAATCTTTTTCATCTGTTCATCTGCTGCTTTCGGTTCCGCGATTTCAGCAGCCAACGAATCTCTTGTCTTTCCTTGTCGGTTTTTATTCTACAAAAACCATCTCGCATCAGAGCTTGAAGGCAACACACACAACAGCAGAGACATTTTAGGTTCTCGCATCAGAGCTTCAAATCTCTGTTTTGTTGCAAAAAAAAAAAAAAAAAGTTCACCTTCCAGCGCTTGCAGTTCTTTCGTGATTTGAGTTTCATCAGTATTTCGATTGGAGTTAGAGCTTCTTCCAGTTCTTGCAAAACAAACAGCTTCTTCTAAAACTGTTTTTCAAAACAGAGTTCTTGTGAGCATCGCAATCAGTTCTTGCAAAATCTGGAACAGAGTCCAGAGTCTTCCCACTTGGTTCGAATCTGTTCTTGCCAACAGTCCGAGTTTCGAATCTGTTCTTGCAACAGACCGTGTTTTATACTTGTTCTTGCCGATTTTGATTCCGAGCAATTAAGAAGAGGGTGATTTGCATTCCGTTCAAATACTGTGCAATTTTTGAACGAGACAGAGATACTGGGCTGTTTTATCCTGGGGACGGCGGGGCTTCGAAACTGCTTGCACAAATTGGGGCAGAGCCGCGAAACGTCTTAAAGAGAGCGACCTAGTCCGCGACTCAACCCAAGGAATACTGGTACCATCGTTCCTACTATTTATTTCGAATTAACAGCATATTGTTTCAACAATTTTAAGACGAATTTCTATGTCTGCTGCCATGAATGCTATTACTGAAATTGCTGCTAAAGACCTTAATCGGCCCTTTCGTTTTGAGGGCCAACACTTTAAAAGATGGAGACAAAAGATGCTGTTTTTTCTAACAACACAAAATATTGCTTATGTCTGTGATACTGAAAAACCGACATTGCCTGCTGAACCTACTGAAACCCAAACCAAAGAATTAGACCGTTGGATTGGAAATGATTTTTTATGTAAAAATTTTATCCTGAATGGTCTGTCTGGTGAACTTTATGATTACTATTGTTCTGAACAAACCGCAAAAGATATTTGGGATGCCCTTAGAAAGAAATATGACACTGAGGAGGCTGGCACAAAGAAATATGCTGTCAGTCGCTATCTGAAATTTCAGATGACTGATGATAAGTCAGTGGAAACCCAATCACACGAGCTTCAAAAGATTGCTCATGAAATTATATCTGAGGGAATGACTTTAGATGAGCAGTTTCAAGTAGCTGTTGTGATAGACAAATTGCCCCCTAGCTGGAAAGATTTTAAGAATGTCCTTAGGCATAAAACTAAAGAGTTTTCCCTAGAAAGCCTGATAACCCGACTTCGAATTGAGGAGGAAGCCAGGAAACAAGATCAGAAAGATGAAGTTCTGATTATTTCAAACCATAAGAAGTCTACTCCTGTTTCTCTGAAGCCCAATGGAAAGACGATGAAAAATCAGAATAACAACAAAAACCGAAACTATCAGAAACGGAACCAGCAGAACCGGAACAATCAGAACCGCAACCATCAGAATCAGAATCCTCCGCGAAATCAGAATGGACAGAAACATCCCTCCAAGAATGAATCAGCACAGTTCCTTTGCTACACCTGTGGTAGGCCAGGGCATATGGCCAGGAACTGCCGGAACGGATCTCGCCCTGCACCTCAGGCGAACCTAACCGAAGACCAACTAATTGCCATGATCTCTGAGATCAATTTTGTTGGTGGTTCCGAGGGATGGTGGATTGACACTGGTGCTTCTCGACATGTCTGCTATGATCGAGAAATGTTTAAGTCCTATTCTGAAGCTGAGGACAAGAAAGTGCTGTTGGGTGATTCCCACTCCACTACAGTTGCTGGAACTGGAACAGTCGAACTGAAGTTTACCTCTGGCAAGACAGTTACCCTGAAAGACGTCTTGCATACTCCAGAGATGAGAAAGAACCTAGTTTCTGGTTTTCTTCTGAACAAGGCTGGGTTTACTCAAATTATAGGGGCTGATTTGTACTCCATTACTAAGAATAATGTATTTGTGGGGAAAGGGTATGCTACTGATGGAATGTTTAAATTAAATGTTGAAGCGAATAAAATTTCTAGTTCTGCTTATATGTTGTGCACTTTTAATATCTGGCATGCTAGACTTTGTCATGTTAATAAGCGAATTATTAAAAACATGAGTAATTTAGGACTAATTCCAAAATTGTCCTTAAATGACTTTGAAAAGTGCAACTATTGCAGTCAAGCAAAGATAACCAAAACTCCACATAAATCTGTAGTTAGAGAATCTGAACCTTTAGATCTGATACACTCAGATATATGTGAACTTGATGGTATCCTGACTAGAAATGCAAAACGTTATTTTATTACGTTTATTGATGACTGTTCTGATTATACTTTTGTATACTTAATGAAAAATAAAAGTGATGCCTTTGATATGTTTAAATTATTTTTGACTGAAGTTGAAAATCAATTTAATAGAAAGATAAAGAGACTTAGAAGTGATAGAGGCACTGAATATGATAGCAAAACTTTCATTGAATTCTATAATTCTCAAGGAATTATTCATGAAACAACTGCTCCATATTCTTCTGAAATGAATGGCAAAGCTGAAAGGAAAAATAGAACTCTTACTGAGTTAGTAGTTGCCATAATGCTTAACTCCGGTGCTACATCGTACTGGTGGGGAGAAATCATCTTGACAGTCTGTTATGTGCTAAATAGAGTTCCCAAATCGAAAAGTAAAACATCTCCCTATGAGATTCTGAAAAATAGACAACCAAACTTGTCTTATTTGAAAACTTGGGGTTGTTTAGCTTATGTTAGAATTCCTGATCCTAAAAGGAATAAGTTAGCCAGTAGAGCATATGAATGTGTATTCATAGGATATGCCATAAACAGCAAAGCTTATAGATTCTATAATATTAAAGATCAAGTTATTATAGAATCAAATGACGTTGACTTTTATGAAGATAAATTTCCTTTTATTTCGAGGAATAGTGGGGGTACATCCTCAAACAATGTACCTTTGATCATGATTAATGAAACTGAAAAAATCACAGAATCTGAGCCAAAAAGAAGTAAACGGAAACGAACTTCTAAGACATTTGGCCCCGATTACTATGTCTTTTCAGTCGAAGAGGATCCTCTTAGTTTTCAAGAGGCTCTATCCTCTATTGATGCCAATTTTTGGGAAGAGGCTATAGATGATGAAATGTACTCTCTTGAGTCTAACAGAACCTGGCACTTAGTCGATTTGCCACCAGGTTGCAAGACAATAGGATGTAAATGGATATTTAAGAAGAAATTGAAACCCGATGGTAATGTTGACAAGTTCAAGGCTCGTCTCGTAGTCAAAGGGTATAGACAGAGAGAAAATGTTGATTTCTTTGATACATATTCTCCTGTAACCAGAATTACATCTATTCGAGTGTTAATTTCTCTTGCTGCATTACATAACCTAGTTTTGCACCAAATGGACGTTAAGACTGCGTTTCTTAATGGCGATTTGGAAGAAGAAATATACATGGACCAACCTGAAGGTTTTGTTATTCCAGGACAAGAACACAAAGTTTGCAAACTAGATAAATCACTTTATGGTTTAAAACAAGCACCAAAACAATGGCATGAAAAATTTGATAACCTTGTCATCGCACATGATTTTAATGTGAACGAAAGTGACAAATGCATTTACTATAAAGCTGAAAATGGCATTTGCACTATTATATGTCTGTATGTGGATGACTTGCTTATATTTGGTTCTAATATCCATGCCGTGAATAAAGTAAAAGCTTTATTATGTGCAAACTTTGATATGAAAGACCTTGGAGAAGCGAGTGTAATCCTTGGTATAAAGATTACTAGATCTGAAAAGGGAATTTCTTTGGATCAATCACATTATATCGAGAAGATCCTAAAGAAATATAATTACTCTGACTGTAAACCTGCATGTACTCCTTATGACTCTAGTGTAAAGTTGTTCAAGAACACCGGTGACAGTGTTAGACAATCTGAGTATGCGAGCATTATTGGTAGTCTTAGATATGCTACCGATTGCACTAGACCCGACATAGCTTACGCTGTTGGATTACTATGCAGATTTACAAGTAGACCTAGTATAGAGCATTGGCATGCTATAGAACGGGTCATGAGGTACCTGAAGAGGACTAAGAACCTCGGATTACATTATCAGAAGTTTCCCGCTGTCCTTGAAGGATATAGCGATGCTGATTGGAACACCCTTTCAGATGACACCAAAGCCACCAGTGGCTATATTTTCAATATAGCTGGTGGAGCTCCAAGAAACAGACCATTTTGGCACAGTCCACGATGGAGTCAGAGATTATAGCATTAGCTACGGCTAGTGAAGAAGCAGGTTGGTTGAGAAACCTGCTAGCAGAGATCCCTTTATGGGAAAGACCGATACCAGCTGTCTTGATCCATTGTGATAGTACCGCGGCTATTGCAAAAATACAGAACCGTTATTATAACGGCAAGAAACGACAAATACGTCGTAAGCACAGTACGATTAGAGAATTTCTATCTACTGGTGCTGTGAGAGTGGATCATGTACGAACTGATGTGAACTTGGCTGATCCTTTGACGAAAGGATTAGCTAGAGAGAAGGTTTTCAAAACCTCGAAAGGAATGGGACTAACGCCCTTAGATTGATGAGTTATTCATGACGGTAACCCAACCTATAGACTGGAGATCCCAAGAAATAGGTTCAATGGGTAATAACAAGTCGTGAATGATATGATGTGAATCATGCTGACAAAATAGAAATCTCATTCCTAGATTTAAGCATGAATTCCTGAAGCGATAGAAGGATGAGTTTAAAACTCTTAATGATGTCTATACTCTATGTGGAGTGGAGTACCTAGCTACAGGAGTACTCTTGATAGACTCACCTAAGTGATTGTGGAAGTTTGGCCGCTTCCTATGGAATTTGTGGGCAAAATTCCTAGAGCCTTCACTATACTGGGATATACGTGCATGGCCGTAAAGCACGGGCTTTTTAGACTTCACCCTGAAAAGGTTGTGCGTGTAATGTCTGTTAGAGATAGAGTTCAAAACTACGAGTTACTCTAGTATATTCTAAAGCATGAACACTACGCAAGAGTTCAAGTCGAAAGACACTTTTGTTTATGCACAATCTTATATGTTATAGATTGCTCGATGAAAATTGTTTTAAAAATCCAAGTGGGGGATTGTTGAGATTTTGTCTTTTTAAAATAACAAAAATTGAAAAAACCAAATATGTGGTTATCTGGTTTTGAACCCTGGACCTCTCCCCTGTTTTGAATTACACTCTAATGGATAGTCCCATATCAACTATATATCTCTATGAGGTAGAGTATATAAGAAGATATGTAGGACTTGGGTTTGGACCCCTAAGGGGTACCACTCTTTTATGAGGAGGGGAGAGATAGGCCCTCGCGCCCGCCGCCGCCGCCGTCCGTCCGGTCGGTCGGGCGGGTCGGGTCGGGTCATTTAGAAAGCATATTATTTTTTGCTAAAATTTCTTTTGCTTTTAAGTGGACGGTCCTTGTTGCGGAATCTTTTTCATCTGTTCATCTGCTGCTTTCGGTTCCGCGATTTCAGCAGCCAACGAATCTCTTGTCTTTCCTTGTCGGTTTTTATTCTACAAAAACCATCTCGCATCAGAGCTTGAAGGCAACACACACAACAGCAGAGACATTTTAGGTTCTCGCATCAGAGCTTCAAATCTCTGTTTTGTTGCAAAAAAAAAAAAAAAAGTTCACCTTCCAGCGCTTGCAGTTCTTTCGTGATTTGAGTTTCATCAGTATTTCGATTGGAGTTAGAGCTTCTTCCAGTTCTTGCAAAACAAACAGCTTCTTCTAAAACTGTTTTTCAAAACAGAGTTCTTGTGAGCATCGCAATCAGTTCTTGCAAAATCTGGAACAGAGTCCAGAGTCTTCCCACTTGGTTCGAATCTGTTCTTGCCAACAGTCCGAGTTTCGAATCTGTTCTTGCAACAGACCGTGTTTTATACTTGTTCTTGCCGATTTTGATTCCGAGCAATTAAGAAGAGGGTGATTTGCATTCCGTTCAAATACTGTGCAATTTTTGAACGAGACAGAGATACTGGGCTGTTTTATC
Source organism: Berberis vulgaris (assembly GCA_963556465.1). Taxonomy (NCBI): domain Eukaryota; kingdom Viridiplantae; phylum Streptophyta; class Magnoliopsida; order Ranunculales; family Berberidaceae; genus Berberis; species Berberis vulgaris. The sequence continues at coordinate 10,737,230 of OY747134.1, forward strand.
CTGGGGACGGCGGGGCTTCGAAACTGCTTGCACAAATTGGGGCAGAGCCGCGAAACGTCTTAAAGAGAGCGACCTAGTCCGCGACTCAACCCAAGGAATACTGGTACCATCGTTCCTACTATTTATTTCGAATTAACAGCATATTGTTTCAACAATTTTAAGACGAATTTCTATGTCTGCTGCCATGAATGCTATTACTGAAATTGCTGCTAAAGACCTTAATCGGCCCTTTCGTTTTGAGGGCCAACACTTTAAAAGATGGAGACAAAAGATGCTATTTTTTCTAACAACACAAAATATTGCTTATGTCTGTGATACTGAAAAACCGACATTGCCTGCTGAACCTACTGAAACCCAAACCAAAGAATTAGACCGTTGGATTGGAAATTATTTTTTATGTAAAAATTTTATCCTGAATGGTCTGTCTGGTGAACTTTATGATTACTATTGTTCTGAACAAACCGCAAAAGATATTTGGGATGCCCTTAGAAAGAAATATGACACTGAGGAGGCTGGCACAAAGAAATATGCTGTCAGTCGCTATCTGAAATTTCAGATGACTGATGATAAGTCAGTGGAAACCCAATCACACGAGCTTCAAAAGATTGCTCATGAAATTATATCTGAGGGAATGACTTTAGATGAGCAGTTTCAAGTAGCTGTTGTGATAGACAAATTGCCCCCTAGCTGGAAAGATTTTAAGAATGTCCTTAGGCATAAAACTAAAGAGTTTTCCCTAGAAAGCCTGATAACCCGACTTCGAATTGAGGAGGAAGCCAGGAAACAAGATCAGAAAGATGAAGTTCTGATTATTTCAAACCATAAGAAGTCTACTCCTGTTTCTCTGAAGCCCAATGGAAAGACGATGAAAAATCAGAATAACAACAAAAACCGAAACTATCAGAAACGGAACCAGCAGAACCGGAACAATCAGAACCGCAACCATCAGAATCAGAATCCTCCGCGAAATCAGAATGGACAGAAACATCCCTCCAAGAATGAATCAGCACAGTTCCTTTGCTACACCTGTGGTAGGCCAGGGCATATGGCCAGGAACTGCCGGAACGGATCTCGCCCTGCACCTCAGGCGAACCTAACCGAAGACCAACTAATTGCCATGATCTCTGAGATCAATTTTGTTGGTGGTTCCGAGGGATGGTGGATTGACACTGGTGCTTCTCGACATGTCTGCTATGATCGAGAAATGTTTAAGTCCTATTCTGAAGCTGAGGACAAGAAAGTGCTGTTGGGTGATTCCCACTCCACTACAGTTGCTGGAACTGGAACAGTCGAACTGAAGTTTACCTCTGGCAAGACAGTTACCCTGAAAGACGTCTTGCATACTCCAGAGATGAGAAAGAACCTAGTTTCTGGTTTTCTTCTGAACAAGGCTGGGTTTACTCAAATTATAGGGGCTGATTTGTACTCCATTACTAAGAATAATGTATTTGTGGGGAAAGGGTATGCTACTGATGGAATGTTTAAATTAAATGTTGAAGCGAATAAAATTTCTAGTTCTGCTTATATGTTGTGCACTTTTAATATCTGGCATGCTAGACTTTGTCATGTTAATAAGCGAATTATTAAAAACATGAGTAATTTAGGACTAATTCCAAAATTGTCCTTAAATGACTTTGAAAAGTGCAACTATTGCAGTCAAGCAAAGATAACCAAAACTCCACATAAATCTGTAGTTAGAGAATCTGAACCTTTAGATCTGATACACTCAGATATATGTGAACTTGATGGTATCCTGACTAGAAATGGAAAACGTTATTTTATTACGTTTATTGATGACTGTTCTGATTATACTTTTGTATACTTAATGAAAAATAAAAGTGATGCCTTTGATATGTTTAAATTATTTTTGACTGAAGTTGAAAATCAATTTAATAGAAAGATAAAGAGACTTAGAAGTGATAGAGGCACTGAATATGATAGCAAAACTTTCATTGAATTCTATAATTCTCAAGGAATTATTCATGAAACAACTGCTCCATATTCTTCTGAAATGAATGGCAAAGCTGAAAGGAAAAATAGAACTCTTACTGAGTTAGTAGTTGCCATAATGCTTAACTCCGGTGCTACATCGCACTGGTGGGGAGAAATCATCTTGACAGTCTGTTATGTGCTAAATAGAGTTCCCAAATCGAAAAGTAAAACATCTCCCTATGAGATTCTGAAAAATAGACAACCAAACTTGTCTTATTTGAAAACTTGGGGTTGTTTAGCTTATGTTAGAATTCCTGATCCTAAAAGGAATAAGTTAGCCAGTAGAGCATATGAATGTGTATTCATAGGATATGCCATAAACAGCAAAGCTTATAGATTCTATAATATTAAAGATCAAGTTATTATAGAATCAAATGACGTTGACTTTTATGAAGATAAATTTCCTTTTATTTCGAGGAATAGTGGGGGTACATCCTCAAACAATGTACCTTTGATCATGATTAATGAAACTGAAAAAATCACAGAATCTGAGCCAAAAAGAAGTAAACGGAAACGAACTTCTAAGACATTTGGCCCCGATTACTATGTCTTTTCAGTCGAAGAGGATCCTCTTAGTTTTCAAGAGGCTCTATCCTCTATTGATGCCAATTTTTGGGAAGAGGCTATAGATGATGAAATGTACTCTCTTGAGTCTAACAGAACCTGGCACTTAGTCGATTTGCCACCAGGTTGCAAGACAATAGGATGTAAATGGATATTTAAGAAGAAATTGAAACCCGATGGTAATGTTGACAAGTTCAAGGCTCGTCTCGTAGTCAAAGGGTATAGACAGAGAGAAAATGTTGATTTCTTTGATACATATTCTCCTGTAACCAGAATTACATCTATTCGAGTGTTAATTTCTCTTGCTGCATTACATAACCTAGTTTTGCACCAAATGGACGTTAAGACTGCGTTTCTTAATGGCGATTTGGAAGAAGAAATATACATGGACCAACCTGAAGGTTTTGTTATTCCAGGACAAGAACACAAAGTTTGCAAACTAGATAAATCACTTTATGGTTTAAAACAAGCACCAAAACAATGGCATGAAAAATTTGATAACCTTGTCATCGCACATGATTTTAATGTGAACGAAAGTGACAAATGCATTTACTATAAAGCTGAAAATGGCATTTGCACTATTATATGTCTGTATGTGGATGACTTGCTTATATTTGGTTCTAATATCCATGCCGTGAATAAAGTAAAAGCTTTATTATGTGCAAACTTTGATATGAAAGACCTTGGAGAAGCGAGTGTAATCCTTGGTATAAAGATTACTAGATCTGAAAAGGGAATTTCTTTGGATCAATCACATTATATCGAGAAGATCCTAAAGAAATATAATTACTCTGACTGTAAACCTGCATGTACTCCTTATGACTCTAGTGTAAAGTTGTTCAAGAACACCGGTGACAGTGTTAGACAATCTGAGTATGCGAGCATTATTGGTAGTCTTAGATATGCTACCGATTGCACTAGACCCGACATAGCTTACGCTGTTGGATTACTATGCAGATTTACAAGTAGACCTAGTATAGAGCATTGGCATGCTATAGAACGGGTCATGAGGTACCTGAAGAGGACTAAGAACCTCGGATTACATTATCAGAAGTTTCCCGCTGTCCTTGAAGGATATAGCGATGCTGATTGGAACACCCTTTCAGATGACTCCAAAGCCACCAGTGGCTATATTTTCAATATAGCTGGTGGAGCTGTTTCTTGGAAGTCCAAGAAACAGACCATTTTGGCACAGTCCACGATGGAGTCAGAGATTATAGCATTAGCTACGGCTAGTGAAGAAGCAGGTTGGTTGAGAAACCTGCTAGCAGAGATCCCTTTATGGGAAAGACCGATACCAGCTGTCTTGATCCATTGTGATAGTACCGCGGCTATTGCAAAAATACAGAACCGTTATTATAACGGCAAGAAACGACAAATACGTCGTAAGCACAGTACGATTAGAGAATTTCTATCTACTGGTGCTGTGAGAGTGGATCATGTACGAACTGATGTGAACTTGGCTGATCCTTTGACGAAAGGATTAGCTAGAGAGAAGGTTTTCAAAACCTCGAAAGGAATGGGACTAACGCCCTTAGATTGATGAGTTATTCATGACGGTAACCCAACCTATAGACTGGAGATCCCAAGAAATAGGTTCAATGGGTAATAACAAGTCGTGAATGATATGATGTGAATCATGCTGACAAAATAGAAATCTCATTCCTAGATTTAAGCATGAATTCCTGAAGCGATAGAAGGATGAGTTTAAAACTCTTAATGATGTCTATACTCTATGTGGAGTGGAGTACCTAGCTACAGGAGTACTCTTGATAGACTCACCTAAGTGATTGTGGAAGTTTGGCCGCTTCCTATGGAATTTGTGGGCAAAATTCCTAGAGCCTTCACTATACTGGGATATACGTGCATGGCCGTAAAGCACGGGCTTTTTAGACTTCACCCTGAAAAGGTTGTGCGTGTAATGTCTGTTAGAGATAGAGTTCAAAACTACGAGTTACTCTAGTATATTCTAAAGCATGAACACTACGCAAGAGTTCAAGTCGAAAGACACTTTTGTTTATGCACAATCTTATATGTTATAGATTGCTCGATGAAAATTGTTTTAAAAATCCAAGTGGGGGATTGTTGAGATTTTGTCTTTTTAAAATAACAAAAATTGAAAAAACCAAATATGTGGTTATCTGGTTTTGAACCCTGGACCTCTCCCCTGTTTTGAATTACACTCTAATGGATAGTCCCATATCAACTATATATCTCTATGAGGTAGAGTATATAAGAAGATATGTAGGACTTGGGTTTGGACCCCTAAGGGGTACCACTCTTTTATGAGGAGGGGAGAGATAGGCCCTCGCGCCCGCCGCCGCCGCCGTCCGTCCGGTCGGTCGGGCGGGTCGGGTCGGGTCATTTAGAAAGCATATTATTTTTTGCTAAAATTTCTTTTGCTTTTAAGTGGACGGTCCTTGTTGCGGAATCTTTTTCATCTGTTCATCTGCTGCTTTCGGTTCCGCGATTTCAGCAGCCAACGAATCTCTTGTCTTTCCTTGTCGGTTTTTATTCTACAAAAACCATCTCGCATCAGAGCTTGAAGGCAACACACACAACAGCAGAGACATTTTAGGTTCTCGCATCAGAGCTTCAAATCTCTGTTTTGTTGCAAAAAAAAAAAAAAAAAGTTCACCTTCCAGCGCTTGCAGTTCTTTCATGATTTGAGTTTCATCAGTATTTCGATTGGAGTTAGAGCTTCTTCCAGTTCTTGCAAAACAAACAGCTTCTTCTAAAACTGTTTTTCAAAACAGAGTTCTTGTGAGCATCGCAATCAGTTCTTGCAAAATCTGGAACAGAGTCCAGAGTCTTCCCACTTGGTTCGAATCTGTTCTTGCCAACAGTCCGAGTTTCGAATCTGTTCTTGCAACAGACCGTGTTTTATACTTGTTCTTGCCGATTTTGATTCCGAGCAATTAAGAAGAGGGTGATTTGCATTCCGTTCAAATACTGTGCAATTTTTGAACGAGACAGAGATACTGGGCTGTTTTATCCTGGGGACGGCGGGGCTTCGAAACTGCTTGCACAAATTGGGGCAGAGCCGCGAAACGTCTTAAAGAGAGCGACCTAGTCCGCGACTCAACCCAAGGAATACTGGTACCATCGTTCCTACTATTTATTTCGAATTAACAGCATATTGTTTCAACAATTTTAAGACGAATTTCTATGTCTGCTGCCATGAATGCTATTACTGAAATTGCTGCTAAAGACCTTAATCGGCCCTTTCGTTTTGAGGGCCAACACTTTAAAAGATGGAGACAAAAGATGCTATTTTTTCTAACAACACAAAATATTGCTTATGTCTGTGATACTGAAAAACCGACATTGCCTGCTGAACCTACTGAAACCCAAACCAAAGAATTAGACCGTTGGATTGGAAATGATTTTTTATGTAAAAATTTTATCCTGAATGGTCTGTCTGGTGAACTTTATGATTACTATTGTTCTGAACAAACCGCAAAAGATATTTGGGATGCCCTTAGAAAGAAATATGACACTGAGGAGGCTGGCACAAAGAAATATGCTGTCAGTCGCTATCTGAAATTTCAGATGACTGATGATAAGTCAGTGGAAACCCAATCACACGAGCTTCAAAAGATTGCTCATGAAATTATATCTGAGGGAATGACTTTAGATGAGCAGTTTCAAGTAGCTGTTGTGATAGACGAATTGCCCCCTAGCTGGAAAGATTTTAAGAATGTCCTTAGGCATAAAACTAAAGAGTTTTCCCTAGAAAGCCTGATAACCCGACTTCGAATTGAGGAGGAAGCCAGGAAACAAGATCAGAAAGATGAAGTTCTGATTATTTCAAACCATAAGAAGTCTACTCCTGTTTCTCTGAAGCCCAATGGAAAGACGATGAAAAATCAGAATAACAACAAAAACCGAAACTATCAGAAACGGAACCAGCAGAACCGGAACAATCAGAACCGCAACCATCAGAATCAGAATCCTCCGCGAAATCAGAATGGACAGAAACATCCCTCCAAGAATGAATCAGCACAGTTCCTTTGCTACACCTGTGGTAGGCCAGGGCATATGGCCAGGAACTGCCGGAACGGATCTCGCCCTGCACCTCAGGCGAACCTAACCGAAGACCAACTAATTGCCATGATCTCTGAGATCAATTTTGTTGGTGGTTCCGAGGGATGGTGGATTGACACTGGTGCTTCTCGACATGTCTGCTATGATCGAGAAATGTTTAAGTCCTATTCTGAAGCTGAGGACAAGAAAGTGCTGTTGGGTGATTCCCACTCCACTACAGTTGCTGGAACTGGAACAGTCGAACTGAAGTTTACCTCTGGCAAGACAGTTACCCTGAAAGACGTCTTGCATACTCCAGAGATGAGAAAGAACCTAGTTTCTGGTTTTCTTCTGAACAAGGCTGGGTTTACTCAAATTATAGGGGCTGATTTGTACTCCATTACTAAGAATAATGTATTTGTGGGGAAAGGGTATGCTACTGATGGAATGTTTAAATTAAATGTTGAAGCGAATAAAATTTCTAGTTCTGCTTATATGTTGTGCACTTTTAATATCTGGCATGCTAGACTTTGTCATGTTAATAAGCGAATTATTAAAAACATGAGTAATTTAGGACTAATTCCAAAATTGTCCTTAAATGACTTTGAAAAGTGCAACTATTGCAGTCAAGCAAAGATAACCAAAACTCCACATAAATCTGTAGTTAGAGAATCTGAACCTTTAGATCTGATACACTCAGATATATGTGAACTTGATGGTATCCTGACTAGAAATGGAAAACGTTATTTTATTACGTTTATTGATGACTGTTCTGATTATACTTTTGTATACTTAATGAAAAATAAAAGTGATGCCTTTGATATGTTTAAATTATTTTTGACTGAAGTTGAAAATCAATTTAATAGAAAGATAAAGAGACTTAGAAGTGATAGAGGCACTGAATATGATAGCAAAACTTTCATTGAATTCTATAATTCTCAAGGAATTATTCATGAAACAACTGCTCCATATTCTTCTGAAATGAATGGCAAAGCTGAAAGGAAAAATAGAACTCTTACTGAGTTAGTAGTTGCCATAATGCTTAACTCCGGTGCTACATCGCACTGGTGGGGAGAAATCATCTTGACAGTCTGTTATGTGCTAAATAGAGTTCCCAAATCGAAAAGTAAAACATCTCCCTATGAGATTCTGAAAAATAGACAACCAAACTTGTCTTATTTGAAAACTTGGGGTTGTTTAGCTTATGTTAGAATTCCTGATCCTAAAAGGAATAAGTTAGCCAGTAGAGCATATGAATGTGTATTCATAGGATATGCCATAAACAGCAAAGCTTATAGATTCTATAATATTAAAGATCAAGTTATTATAGAATCAAATGACGTTGACTTTTATGAAGATAAATTTCCTTTTATTTCGAGGAATAGTGGGGGTACATCCTCAAACAATGTACCTTTGATCATGATTAATGAAACTGAAAAAATCACAGAATCTGAGCCAAAAAGAAGTAAACGGAAACGAACTTCTAAGACATTTGGCCCCGATTACTATGTCTTTTCAGTCGAAGAGGATCCTCTTAGTTTTCAAGAGGCTCTATCCTCTATTGATGCCAATTTTTGGGAAGAGGCTATAGATGATGAAATGTACTCTCTTGAGTCTAACAGAACCTGGCACTTAGTCGATTTGCCACCAGGTTGCAAGACAATAGGATGTAAATGGATATTTAAGAAGAAATTGAAACCCGATGGTAATGTTGACAAGTTCAAGGCTCGTCTCGTAGTCAAAGGGTATAGACAGAGAGAAAATGTTGATTTCTTTGATACATATTCTCCTGTAACCAGAATTACATCTATTCGAGTGTTAATTTCTCTTGCTGCATTACATAACCTAGTTTTGCACCAAATGGACGTTAAGACTGCGTTTCTTAATGGCGATTTGGAAGAAGAAATATACATGGACCAACCTGAAGGTTTTGTTATTCCAGGACAAGAACACAAAGTTTGCAAACTAGATAAATCACTTTATGGTTTAAAACAAGCACCAAAACAATGGCATGAAAAATTTGATAACCTTGTCATCGCACATGATTTTAATGTGAACGAAAGTGACAAATGCATTTACTATAAAGCTGAAAATGGCATTTGCACTATTATATGTCTGTATGTGGATGACTTGCTTATATTTGGTTCTAATATCCATGCCGTGAATAAAGTAAAAGCTTTATTATGTGCAAACTTTGATATGAAAGACCTTGGAGAAGCGAGTGTAATCCTTGGTATAAAGATTACTAGATCTGAAAAGGGAATTTCTTTGGATCAATCACATTATATCGAGAAGATCCTAAAGAAATATAATTACTCTGACTGTAAACCTGCATGTACTCCTTATGACTCTAGTGTAAAGTTGTTCAAGAACACCGGTGACAGTGTTAGACAATCTGAGTATGCGAGCATTATTGGTAGTCTTAGATATGCTACCGATTGCACTAGACCCGACATAGCTTACGCTGTTGGATTACTATGCAGATTTACAAGTAGACCTAGTATAGAGCATTGGCATGCTATAGAACGGGTCATGAGGTACCTGAAGAGGACTAAGAACCTCGGATTACATTATCAGAAGTTTCCCGCTGTCCTTGAAGGATATAGCGATGCTGATTGGAACACCCTTTCAGATGACTCCAAAGCCACCAGTGGCTATATTTTCAATATAGCTGGTGGAGCTGTTTCTTGGAAGTCCAAGAAACAGACCATTTTGGCACAGTCCACGATGGAGTCAGAGATTATAGCATTAGCTACGGCTAGTGAAGAAGCAGGTTGGTTGAGAAACCTGCTAGCAGAGATCCCTTTATGGGAAAGACCGATACCAGCTGTCTTGATCCATTGTGATAGTACCGCGGCTATTGCAAAAATACAGAACCGTTATTATAACGGCAAGAAACGACAAATACGTCGTAAGCACAGTACGATTAGAGAATTTCTATCTACTGGTGCTGTGAGAGTGGATCATGTACGAACTGATGTGAACTTGGCTGATCCTTTGACGAAAGGATTAGCTAGAGAGAAGGTTTTCAAAACCTCGAAAGGAATGGGACTAACGCCCTTAGATTGATGAGTTATTCATGACGGTAACCCAACCTATAGACTGGAGATCCCAAGAAATAGGTTCAATGGGTAATAACAAGTCGTGAATGATATGATGTGAATCATGCTGACAAAATAGAAATCTCATTCCTAGATTTAAGCATGAATTCCTGAAGCGATAGAAGGATGAGGTTAAACTCTTAATGATGTCTATACTCTATGTGGAGTGGAGTACCTAGCTACAGGAGTACTCTTGATAGACTCACCTAAGTGATTGTGGAAGTTTGGCCGCTTCCTATGGAATTTGTGGGCAAAATTCCTAGAGCCTTCACTATACTGGGATATACGTGCATGGCCGTAAAGCACGGGCTTTTTAGACTTCACCCTGAAAAGGTTGTGCGTGTAATGTCTGTTAGAGATAGAGTTCAAAACTACGAGTTACTCTAGTATATTCTAAAGCATGAACACTACGCAAGAGTTCAAGTCGAAAGACACTTTTGTTTATGCACAATCTTATATGTTATAGATTGCTCGATGAAAATTGTTTTAAAAATCCAAGTGGGGGATTGTTGAGATTTTGTCTTTTTAAAATAACAAAAATTGAAAAAACCAAATATGTGGTTATCTGGTTTTGAACCCTGGACCTCTCCCCTGTTTTGAATTACACTCTAATGGATAGTCCCATATCAACTATATATCTCTATGAGGTAGAGTATATAAGAAGATATGTAGGACTTGGGTTTGGACCCCTAAGGGGTACCACTCTTTTATGAGGAGGGGAGAGATAGGCCCTCGCGCCCGCCGCCGCCGCCGTCCGTCCGGTCGGTCGGGCGGGTCGGGTCGGGTCATTTAGAAAGCATATTATTTTTTGCTAAAATTTCTTTTGCTTTTAAGTGGACGGTCCTTGTTGCGGAATCTTTTTCATCTGTTCATCTGCTGCTTTCGGTTCCGCGATTTCAGCAGCCAACGAATCTCTTGTCTTTCCTTGTCGGTTTTTATTCTACAAAAACCATCTCGCATCAGAGCTTGAAGGCAACACACACAACAGCAGAGACATTTTAGGTTCTCGCATCAGAGCTTCAAATCTCTGTTTTGTTGCAAAAAAAAAAAAAAAAAGTTCACCTTCCAGCGCTTGCAGTTCTTTCGTGATTTGAGTTTCATCAGTATTTCGATTGGAGTTAGAGCTTCTTCCAGTTCTTGCAAAACAAACAGCTTCTTCTAAAACTGTTTTTCAAAACAGAGTTCTTGTGAGCATCGCAATCAGTTCTTGCAAAATCTGGAACAGAGTCCAGAGTCTTCCCACTTGGTTCGAATCTGTTCTTGCCAACAGTCCGAGTTTCGAATCTGTTCTTGCAACAGACCGTGTTTTATACTTGTTCTTGCCGATTTTGATTCCGAGCAATTAAGAAGAGGGTGATTTGCATTCCGTTCAAATACTGTGCAATTTTTGAACGAGACAGAGATACTGGGCTGTTTTATCCTGGGGACGGCGGGGCTTCGAAACTGCTTGCACAAATTGGGGCAGAGCCGCGAAACGTCTTAAAGAGAGCGACCTAGTCCGCGACTCAACCCAAGGAATACTGGTACCATCGTTCCTACTATTTATTTCGAATTAACAGCATATTGTTTCAACAATTTTAAGACGAATTTCTATGTCTGCTGCCATGAATGCTATTACTGAAATTGCTGCTAAAGACCTTAATCGGCCCTTTCGTTTTGAGGGCCAACACTTTAAAAGATGGAGACAAAAGATGCTGTTTTTTCTAACAACACAAAATATTGCTTATGTCTGTGATACTGAAAAACCGACATTGCCTGCTGAACCTACTGAAACCCAAACCAAAGAATTAGACCGTTGGATTGGAAATGATTTTTTATGTAAAAATTTTATCCTGAATGGTCTGTCTGGTGAACTTTATGATTACTATTGTTCTGAACAAACCGCAAAAGATATTTGGGATGCCCTTAGAAAGAAATATGACACTGAGGAGGCTGGCACAAAGAAATATGCTGTCAGTCGCTATCTGAAATTTCAGATGACTGATGATAAGTCAGTGGAAACCCAATCACACGAGCTTCAAAAGATTGCTCATGAAATTATATCTGAGGGAATGACTTTAGATGAGCAGTTTCAAGTAGCTGTTGTGATAGACAAATTGCCCCCTAGCTGGAAAGATTTTAAGAATGTCCTTAGGCATAAAACTAAAGAGTTTTCCCTAGAAAGCCTGATAACCCGACTTCGAATTGAGGAGGAAGCCAGGAAACAAGATCAGAAAGATGAAGTTCTGATTATTTCAAACCATAAGAAGTCTACTCCTGTTTCTCTGAAGCCCAATGGAAAGACGATGAAAAATCAGAATAACAACAAAAACCGAAACTATCAGAAACGGAACCAGCAGAACCGGAACAATCAGAACCGCAACCATCAGAATCAGAATCCTCCGCGAAATCAGAATGGACAGAAACATCCCTCCAAGAATGAATCAGCACAGTTCCTTTGCTACACCTGTGGTAGGCCAGGGCATATGGCCAGGAACTGCCGGAACGGATCTCGCCCTGCACCTCAGGCGAACCTAACCGAAGACCAACTAATTGCCATGATCTCTGAGATCAATTTTGTTGGTGGTTCCGAGGGATGGTGGATTGACACTGGTGCTTCTCGACATGTCTGCTATGATCGAGAAATGTTTAAGTCCTATTCTGAAGCTGAGGACAAGAAAGTGCTGTTGGGTGATTCCCACTCCACTACAGTTGCTGGAACTGGAACAGTCGAACTGAAGTTTACCTCTGGCAAGACAGTTACCCTGAAAGACGTCTTGCATACTCCAGAGATGAGAAAGAACCTAGTTTCTGGTTTTCTTCTGAACAAGGCTGGGTTTACTCAAATTATAGGGGCTGATTTGTACTCCATTACTAAGAATAATGTATTTGTGGGGAAAGGGTATGCTACTGATGGAATGTTTAAATTAAATGTTGAAGCGAATAAAATTTCTAGTTCTGCTTATATGTTGTGCACTTTTAATATCTGGCATGCTAGACTTTGTCATGTTAATAAGCGAATTATTAAAAACATGAGTAATTTAGGACTAATTCCAAAATTGTCCTTAAATGACTTTGAAAAGTGCAACTATTGCAGTCAAGCAAAGATAACCAAAACTCCACATAAATCTGTAGTTAGAGAATCTGAACCTTTAGATCTGATACACTCAGATATATGTGAACTTGATGGTATCCTGACTAGAAATGGAAAACGTTATTTTATTACGTTTATTGATGACTGTTCTGATTATACTTTTGTATACTTAATGAAAAATAAAAGTGATGCCTTTGATATGTTTAAATTATTTTTGACTGAAGTTGAAAATCAATTTAATAGAAAGATAAAGAGACTTAGAAGTGATAGAGGCACTGAATATGATAGCAAAACTTTCATTGAATTCTATAATTCTCAAGGAATTATTCATGAAACAACTGCTCCATATTCTTCTGAAATGAATGGCAAAGCTGAAAGGAAAAATAGAACTCTTACTGAGTTAGTAGTTGCCATAATGCTTAACTCCGGTGCTACATCGCACTGGTGGGGAGAAATCATCTTGACAGTCTGTTATGTGCTAAATAGAGTTCCCAAATCGAAAAGTAAAACATCTCCCTATGAGATTCTGAAAAATAGACAACCAAACTTGTCTTATTTGAAAACTTGGGGTTGTTTAGCTTATGTTAGAATTCCTGATCCTAAAAGGAATAAGTTAGCCAGTAGAGCATATGAATGTGTATTCATAGGATATGCCATAAACAGCAAAGCTTATAGATTCTATAATATTAAAGATCAAGTTATTATAGAATCAAATGACGTTGACTTTTATGAAGATAAATTTCCTTTTATTTCGAGGAATAGTGGGGGTACATCCTCAAACAATGTACCTTTGATCAGGATTAATGAAACTGAAAAAATCACAGAATCTGAGCCAAAAAGAAGTAAACGGAAACGAACTTCTAAGACATTTGGCCCCGATTACTATGTCTTTTCAGTCGAAGAGGATCCTCTTAGTTTTCAAGAGGCTCTATCCTCTATTGATGCCAATTTTTGGGAAGAGGCTATAGATGATGAAATGTACTCTCTTGAGTCTAACAGAACCTGGCACTTAGTCGATTTGCCACCAGGTTGCAAGACAATAGGATGTAAATGGATATTTAAGAAGAAATTGAAACCCGATGGTAATGTTGACAAGTTCAAGGCTCGTCTCGTAGTCAAAGGGTATAGACAGAGAGAAAATGTTGATTTCTTTGATACATATTCTCCTGTAACCAGAATTACATCTATTCGAGTGTTAATTTCTCTTGCTGCATTACATAACCTAGTTTTGCACCAAATGGACGTTAAGACTGCGTTTCTTAATGGCGATTTGGAAGAAGAAATATACATGGACCAACCTGAAGGTTTTGTTATTCCAGGACAAGAACACAAAGTTTGCAAACTAGATAAATCACTTTATGGTTTAAAACAAGCACCAAAACAATGGCATGAAAAATTTGATAACCTTGTCATCGCACATGATTTTAATGTGAACGAAAGTGACAAATGCATTTACTATAAAGCTGAAAATGGCATTTGCACTATTATATGTCTGTATGTGGATGACTTGCTTATATTTGGTTCTAATATCCATGCCGTGAATAAAGTAAAAGCTTTATTATGTGCAAACTTTGATATGAAAGACCTTGGAGAAGCGAGTGTAATCCTTGGTATAAAGATTACTAGATCTGAAAAGGGAATTTCTTTGGATCAATCACATTATATCGAGAAGATCCTAAAGAAATATAATTACTCTGACTGTAAACCTGCATGTACTCCTTATGACTCTAGTGTAAAGTTGTTCAAGAACACCGGTGACAGTGTTAGACAATCTGAGTATGCGAGCATTATTGGTAGTCTTAGATATGCTACCGATTGCACTAGACCCGACATAGCTTACGCTGTTGGATTACTATGCAGATTTACAAGTAGACCTAGTATAGAGCATTGGCATGCTATAGAACGGGTCATGAGGTACCTGAAGAGGACTAAGAACCTCGGATTACATTATCAGAAGTTTCCCGCTGTCCTTGAAGGATATAGCGATGCTGATTGGAACACCCTTTCAGATGACTCCAAAGCCACCAGTGGCTATATTTTCAATATAGCTGGTGGAGCTCCAAGAAACAGACCATTTTGGCACAGTCCACGATGGAGTCAGAGATTATAGCATTAGCTACGGCTAGTGAAGAAGCAGGTTGGTTGAGAAACCTGCTAGCAGAGATCCCTTTATGGGAAAGACCGATACCAGCTGTCTTGATCCATTGTGATAGTACCGCGGCTATTGCAAAAATACAGAACCGTTATTATAACGGCAAGAAACGACAAATACGTCGTAAGCACAGTACGATTAGAGAATTTCTATCTACTGGTGCTGTGAGAGTGGATCATGTACGAACTGATGTGAACTTGGCTGATCCTTTGACGAAAGGATTAGCTAGAGAGAAGGTTTTCAAAACCTCGAAAGGAATGGGACTAACGCCCTTAGATTGATGAGTTATTCATGACGGTAACCCAACCTATAGACTGGAGATCCCAAGAAATAGGTTCAATGGGTAATAACAAGTCGTGAATGATATGATGTGAATCATGCTGACAAAATAGAAATCTCATTCCTAGATTTAAGCATGAATTCCTGAAGCGATAGAAGGATGAGTTTAAAACTCTTAATGATGTCTATACTCTATGTGGAGTGGAGTACCTAGCTACAGGAGTACTCTTGATAGACTCACCTAAGTGATTGTGGAAGTTTGGCCGCTTCCTATGGAATTTGTGGGCAAAATTCCTAGAGCCTTCACTATACTGGGATATACGTGCATGGCCGTAAAGCACGGGCTTTTTAGACTTCACCCTGAAAAGGTTGTGCGTGTAATGTCTGTTAGAGATAGAGTTCAAAACTACGAGTTACTCTAGTATATTCTAAAGCATGAACACTACGCAAGAGTTCAAGTCGAAAGACACTTTTGTTTATGCACAATCTTATATGTTATAGATTGCTCGATGAAAATTGTTTTAAAAATCCAAGTGGGGGATTGTTGAGATTTTGTCTTTTTAAAATAACAAAAATTGAAAAAACCAAATATGTGGTTATCTGGTTTTGAACCCTGGACCTCTCCCCTGTTTTGAATTACACTCTAATGGATAGTCCCATATCAACTATATATCTCTATGAGGTAGAGTATATAAGAAGATATGTAGGACTTGGGTTTGGACCCCTAAGGGGTACCACTCTTTTATGAGGAGGGGAGAGATAGGCCCTCGCGCCCGCCGCCGCCGCCGTCCGTCCGGTCGGTCGGGTCGGGTCGGGTCATTTAGAAAGCATATTATTTTTTGCTAAAATTTCTTTTGCTTTTAAGTGGACGGTCCTTGTTGCGGAATCTTTTTCATCTGTTCATCTGCTGCTTTCGGTTCCGCGATTTCAGCAGCCAACGAATCTCTTGTCTTTCCTTGTCGGTTTTTATTCTACAAAAACCATCTCGCATCAGAGCTTGAAGGCAACACACACAACAGCAGAGACATTTTAGGTTCTCGCATCAGAGCTTCAAATCTCTGTTTTGTTGCAAAAAAAAAAAAAAAAAGTTCACCTTCCAGCGCTTGCAGTTCTTTCGTGATTTGAGTTTCATCAGTATTTCGATTGGAGTTAGAGCTTCTTCCAGTTCTTGCAAAACAAACAGCTTCTTCTAAAACTGTTTTTCAAAACAGAGTTCTTGTGAGCATCGCAATCAGTTCTTGCAAAATCTGGAACAGAGTCCAGAGTCTTCCCACTTGGTTCGAATCTGTTCTTGCCAACAGTCCGAGTTTCGAATCTGTTCTTGCAACAGACCGTGTTTTATACTTGTTCTTGCCGATTTTGATTCCGAGCAATTAAGAAGAGGGTGATTTGCATTCCGTTCAAATACTGTGCAATTTTTGAACGAGACAGAGATACTGGGCTGTTTTATCCTGGGGACGGCGGGGCTTCGAAACTGCTTGCACAAATTGGGGCAGAGCCGCGAAACGTCTTAAAGAGAGCGACCTAGTCCGCGACTCAACCCAAGGAATACTGGTACCATCGTTCCTACTATTTATTTCGAATTAACAGCATATTGTTTCAACAGATATCATATACTACAATACCAAATTATACTTTAGACGAAGATAGCATGATTAATGACAACTTTAAAGGATCAATTCTTCTTTACCTGTATCTGATCCTTGTTCCCAGCTGTGATATTTGAAATGGTCCAACAAGCTTCTTTCTTAACAAACAAGTGGGTGTTTGTAGATGTGCATGTTGTATGATGCCCTTCTTCCCTTGCAACCCATGAAAGGAATCTAATAAAAAGTACACATAAAGGCAACGATAAAACCTCACAAGTCACAACTAAAATGAACTTTTTTCTTTTTTATGTACAAAACCCAACTCTTCCAAGCATTAGCCTTTTACTTTATTCCCCTATTCATCACAATATCAAGACTTACCTATTAGTCAAGTCCGTCAACAAGAAGAGTTCCAGCATTGCTGCCAGCCCCAATAACTAAATCATCACTGCAAACAGGACCAGTATTATAAGAAAACCGGTTGGCCTTTGCTCATTCTCTATTTTCACGAAATGAATAAGCAGTACCTGTGAATATTCTTGGCAAACTCTATATGGTGGATCACGGGAAAATCCAGTGCATTTTCTGCTAAATACTCAAATAGCCTGCACCAAAAAAAGAATTCATGGTTTAGATGACTAGCAAAGATGTTAATTAACAATTCAAAAGCATCGGTCAGAACATTTCCTCCTTGCAGCATGCACTCTGCTGGTTTTGTCTTCAGTACTTGGGAGATGATGCAGAATCATTGTAGCATCAACATCCTTCTCGTAGGATTCATCTCCTCGGATAGATATAGCCAAACGTGTACTTGCGTGCCATCCAGTACCAAAAAGATGAATTAATTGTCTGGATTAAATGTCATCTAATTAGTTCAATACTAAAAGGGAGATGAGGAGGGATTAAAAAGAAAAACATATACCTTCTGGCAAAAGCTTGTGAGCACCAGATGACAGTTCCTGAAGATTTACCAAGGCAATGGCATGGGGCAATGGCTTTGTTAGCTGCCCGGACAAGGGAGTAATTATTCCCATACTCGTGTCTACCAACCTCTTTAGGGCTAGCCGCTGAACGAAACAAAGGAAATTAGAAGTCACTCCCATATCAACTATGAAGTTTATGCCACTTCATGTCAGCAATATAGATACAATTGATACATAATAAATTTTTATGATAAAAAAAATGACTCAAGTGTGTTATAACTTATAAAGTGAAAAAAAAACAGGTCAAGTGATACAATACAGAAGAAGTTTACCACTCCTAGTTGAAGAGCTGATGCTTTTGTACCCAGGTTAGCCAGTCTTCTGCAAGGGTCAATTTCTTCCTCTGGTGGTTCTGTGAACACCCTGATTGTATCACCCAGACCATCCTATAAACATTTGAAGTGTTTTGATCTATGAAATCACAACCAATAAAGAGCTAGAGAAGAATCTTAACATACCTTAGTGGCTAGAGCTAGTATCTAAGTTTCTAGGGGGAGTAGTATTAGAAGTTGAAGTATGTGAATTTGTAGTCTGAGACAGTTTAGGTTTCTTGACAGCTGAAGAAGACCCAGAAGAACCAGCAGCAGGAGTGGTGGTAGTACATAGCTGACGTTCACGACGCCGAGCCGCAGGGACCCACGTGCTTTTCACGTGAGTAGCACAAATATCCACATCGTGATGTTCATTACTCTCACATATATTTTTCACGGGTCAAGGGTTGATACCCGCCCACAAGATATTACATCTGAGATCCAAAACCATAGAACAAAGGTAAACAAATCTCTACTTGAGAAATCCAAAAATATGAGATACTAGCTAAGTGTCACAATAATCCCTGGTCAAGATTTAGAAGAAAACTCTAGATAAAAGCACTATCACCTGCCACTGTCCATCATGGAACTATAAAATAGGGTTGAATGAATACCTTTCTTTTACTCTCCTCTTGATAGTAACGTTCTTTTGGAATGTAAACTCCACTTTTCTCCCGCGCATCATAAACCTCTTCAAAAAAAAAGCCAATTATTTACAACTAAATATGCTATGTCAAAAGAAAAGCATATGAGTAATCAGACTGCAGAACAGGAAGCATACACTACCTGCTTTAAGCCGATCAATTTCTCCGTAAAGGTCCTTGATAAGAGTTGATTTCATCATCTTTTGATTTACCTGGAAATAATACGTAAAAGAAAAAAAATAGTTAACTGAGATTGAAATAAATCAGAACAGGTTCTAGAACAATTGTCGAAAATATAGGATCCATTGCAAAATATAATGACAGCTAATAGTTATTTTTCACAATTCCTTGTACACCACACCATCATGTCAAACAAGACTTCATTTCTGAAGAATGAAGTGTGCACAAACTTCAAGTAACATAAACACTCACACAGATTTAACATTTTAACCATCTAATCTTGAGACATCTTCTAATTATAAATTATCATACAGATTAATGAGAATGAGAAAATACAATTAAAACATTAACGTTTTTGGTAAATTTAAGTACACGTTAGATCATGATATTGATTATGCACAAGCAAGTGCTGACAATGTATCCCCTTTTCGCTCCTCTATGGCAGCTACAAGCAGCCGTACTTGTTCAAGTGATATTTTGAAGGACGATTGGGCTTTGTTGAAACAAGCAATGGTAACAATGTTCCCGTCCAAGTACAAAAACACAAGATCAAAGATTTCAGAGCCCAAGACAATGGTTGGTTCAGGGATGCGAAGGAACTGATCTATTTTTGTGGAAAGTGAAGAAACATTTTGGTGTCATCTCAATGGAGGAAGAGAAAGACAAGGTTCTTTCAATTATGATGCATCTTACCAACATGATCACACTCGATAAAATTATGTTTGACATTTTTTTCAAGCTAATACCAATTGTTCAGCACTTCAATAATTCAACAAAGCATATAGACAGGAACAAAATAAGAACCACCACATGATAATTTCATAAAATCGTTTCCTATTATAGACATAAATGAAACTATGAACAAATGAGAAATAATTATCAGCTCCAACAATTAAAAACCCACCTCTCTTGATCAATCGCAGACCTAATCCTGGGTTGACCATCGGGGGAGTTTACTTCTTTGCTTTACGAACCTGAATCTGTCCACTTGTCTCACAAGTGGAAATGATCCAGGTTCAAATTCATCCACCCTTTTCCTCTCCATTCTACTATCTCAATTGAACCCTTCCAGTCCAAAATCAGAGTACTAACCAATCATTGCTGGTCTTAAACAAGGTGATCAAGCTCTGGAACACATAAAAACGTGAGTGTTAAGGTAAATTAAATCAGATTTCCACAGTAATACTAATAACATAACAGACTTATAGCAATAGACTGTTTGAAATATAGTGAAAATCCCCCACATTTTCGAAAGATTGCTCGCCACTCGAGTATTGTAGTATCCTTCAAGTAAATCACAAATTCAAACTAACAGGTGACAGTAAAAAGGCATGGTTGGCCCAAGCTTCTATAAGATCATAATGACCTTCTGAATTGAACAAACAAGACCAGCATTTGAACAAAATAATTTTGTGAAAATCCAATACCTGTAATAGAATATGCTCTCAATGAGTCTATAAAAGACAAAGTGTCAGCACCATTCCTGAGAGAATTACTATGATCTCAGTGCATCAGTAAACACCCAATCTAGATATAGAAACCATTATATATTGTCTTCAAGATTTGGTCGACCTTCAATTATCTGAAACATTGAGCTGTCATCTCAGTACAGATTGGGTATAAGCCCAAAACTAAGACAACAAGAATAGGAGAGTGGATTGAGAGCAAGCACCGGAAATCGAATTGTACAATGCAATTTGACTTATATGGTGAAGATGTAAATGAAAACCCCTAAGAAAAAGTGATGATTCATTCATATGAAGCCAAACAGCCATAGTACAAACACAAACAACAAGAATTCAACAGTGGCATGTAAACAAGAAGAAAAACAAACCACAATTAATGATGAAAAGAAAAAGAACAACACTTTGATAAAACAAAAAACAACCCAATTAAGGAATACAGAGCCAACTCAACCAAACAGACCGGTTGAGAAACTATTAACAAAAATAAAACTAAACCCACGAATTAGTTTCGACAGAAAAACAAACCCATTTCTTGCTGTGATCATTTGGTTGATTTTGTGGTTGATTAGAAAGATACCCAATGGTTGATAATGAGCATGAGTGAAAGAGAAACTGAGATTTGGAAGAATGGGCCAACCTGGTGTTCCAAGTTCCAACGCGATTATTACTAGCTGAAGGGGGTGAGATGCTTAGATGCTTCTTCTACTTGTGATTTGGACAGAGAGAGAAAGAAATCGACTGGAAAGAAGAAACTGACAATGGAGTTCCAATTTCATGTTCTTCTTCAGTTCGGTTCTCTCAAGATCTAAATAAGAAGAAAGAGATCTAACCTTCTCAAACTTTCTTCTTTTTCTTCTTCTTCTTCTTCTTCTTCTTCTTCTTCTTCTTCTTCTTCTTCTTCTAACGTCCTCTCCTTCTTGAGTTCTTCTTCTTCTCTGGTTCGAGAATCCGTGCTTGTGAAGAGGAGCTGTGGAGAGAGTGAGAACCTATTTCTCCCCATTTTTTTTTGCCAAAGCGCGAAACTACTCCCTCCAAAGCGCGAGAATATTTTCACAAAATCGCAAAAGTGTAAATCTGATAGCTACGGTTTTAAACCGTTGGCAAGTTTAGCCACGGTTATAAATCGTTGGCAGTTATAGCCACGGTTTAAAACCGTGGCAACCTTTTTGGTGTATGTTTTTTAGCCACGGTTATAAATCGTTGGTCGTTATAGCCACAGTTTTTAGCCGTGGCAAATAAACCAACGGCTTAGAGCCGTGGCCACCTCCCCGTAGCTAAATAGCCCTTTTGGTGTAGTGTACAAATGCTCATATTTGTCAAGACTCTATCTGCATTAAACAAAAAATATAGTTAGTCAAAGATATGGCTCAAAAGATCATACTTGGAACACCATTTTTAACTACAATTTATTTGTTTAATGTTACAGAAACTGGTATTCATACCAGTGCTCTTGGCAGTAACCTTACCTTTAAATTTCTCATCCAATCAAAAGTTGTAGAAACTAATTCTTTAAAAACAAAGAATTTATTTCTCAATTTCCTCTCTCAAAAAAATTCCCATTTGCTTTATTTAAAGCAATAAATATCTTATAAGTGTGTTGAAGAACAGCTTAAAGATTCCTCCATACAAACTAGCATCATTGGTTTCAAAGAAAGATTTGGTTTCTGAACTTTGTTCAAATCTTCCCAATGCTTTCTGGAATCGAAAGTGACATATGGTTCATTTACCATATGATTCCTCATTTAGTTAATCCCATATCCCTACCAAGGCTCGTCCCATTCAAATGAATTATGAATTAATGGAATTCTGTAAGAACGAAATTACTAGTTTGCTTTACAAACGGCTAATTCATCTATAACAATCCACATGGAGTTGTGCAACATTTTACGTTCGTAAAGCTGCTGAAACTGAGCGAGAAACACCTCCACTTGTTATCAATTATAAGCATTTAAACAAGGTTTACAATGGATTAGGTACCCCATACCTAACAAGAGATATCTAATTAAGAGACTACACTCTGCACGTGTCTTCTCTAAATTTGACCTCAAGTCTGGATTCTTTGAAATCCAGATTCATCCTCATGATCGATACAAAATAGCGTTTAATGTTTCATTTGGTCATTATGAATGAAATGTTATGCCATTTGGCCTTAAGAACGCGCCAAGTGAATTTCAAAATATCATGAATGATATTTTAATCCCTTTTTCCCAATTTTCCACTGTGTATATCAATGATATACTGATCTTCTCTGACTCTATAGAAGATCTTCTCTGACTCTATAGAAGACCATTGGAAACATTTGTATCAATTTTACAAAATTATCAAAGAAAATGGTTTGGTTTTATCTCCAACCAAAATTGATTTATTTCAAACAAATATCCGTTTTCTTGGCCATAAAATTCATCATGGGATGATCACACCAATATCTAGAGCAAGAGAGTTTGCTGATAAATTTCCTAATGAAATTAAAGACAAAACCCAATTACAAAGATTTTTGGGCTCTCTCAATTATGTTGCTGAATTTTACAAAAATCTCCAAGTTTTACTTAAGTCCTTGTTTGCAAGACTTAAGTCCAACCTAGGTCCATGGACTAAAACTCATTCACAAATAGTTCGTCAAGTCAAAGCCCAAGTCAAGAGTCCTCATTTTCTAGGCATCTCAAATCATGTTGCTTTCAAGATAGTAGAAACCGATGCGTCTAACCAGGGATACGATGGTATTCTTAAACAGCGTCTTCCGGAATCTACCCAAATACAATTGGTCCGATACAATTCTGGTATCTGGAATTCAACTCAACTCAATTACTCGACAGTAAAAAAAGAAATTTTATTGATTGTTTTGTGCATCATGAAATTTCAAGATGATTTGATTAATCAAAAGTTTTTACTTCGTGTTGATTGTGAATCTGCAAAAGAGATTTTAACTAAAGATATTTTAAATCTCATTTCCAAACAGATTTTGGCACGATGGCAAGGACTATTGTCAGCTTTTGATTTTGATATAGATTATATAAAAAGAGAAGATAACTCTCTTGCATATTTTTTGACAAGAGATTTCTTACAAAAATGAGTTCTCAAAACTACTATTCTTCCCGTCCTCCTCCTCTTTCTCCAAAACCTCAAACCAAGTCCCAGTATGCTATGAAACCTTTTGTTTCACAACAGCAAAAGCCTCCTCTTTCTTATGCCCTCGCCTTTACAAATCCTTTCCAACCCTTGTCTCAAGCAGAAGAATCAAGCTCTGCGATGACAAATTTTACGAAGCCTCAAACTTCGGCCCCAAATCTATACATTACAAAACCAAGTCTGGAACAGATCACCATGATCGAACCAGTCTTTTATTCTCTTACAAAAGATCCCCATTCAATAGTAAAAAAATTGTTTTCTCCAAAAGCCCAATCTGAAGAAGCAGATATTCTCAAAACCCAAGAATTCTATGAGTTCATATTGGTCGATTCTTACTCAGTATTGATCTCCCATCATAGAGATCGGTCTCATCCAGAGATGATCACCCACTCCAAATGTCAGATTATGAAGATCTTGTCTGAAGCTGATTGGAAACAACATCCACATTTCCACAAAAGGTTCTCAGTCAATTATCTTCCTGCCTCCTACAATTATCTAGATTAGAAACAAGCATGGTTTCGTGCTTTCTATCTCTTTTTCTAAGAATCGTGGTAATTCATGGTTCTTTCCCTTTCTGCAAAAAACTCAAACCTCAATCAATTCCCCTATGGTTCCAGCATACATGGTGGAATTATTTTGGTCCTATTCAAGATATCTTGCCTCTCCCATTTTCTGAAGGATGGCAAGTTTTCAAATCAAAATTCAATCCGCCAATCCCAATCTCAGAACAGGTATTGTCGCTCTGGTTTTTTGTCAAGTTGAATCTGTCATGGATCTGTTGTTGGGATTTTCTTCCTACAACACTCTTTGTTCCATGCCAATCGGCCCAACCTCCTCTCTGGTTCTGCCGCCGATTCAAAGTCAAATGGTGGGCTCAATTCGACTACACCAATGTTACAAAAGAAGCTGTCACACGCTTCTTCTCAGGAAAAGGAAATTTACCAAATTTACTGGTAAATCCAATCAAGAATCCTTCACAAGCTCAACTTTTCGACAACATATCAAGAAACAGTTTTCAGGAAAACCTACAAAAGCCCAACTGTTAGAAACTTTGTCCAAAATCTGCTCTGAAGATTCAGATGAAAACGATGAACAAACAGTACCAGACAATGAGAATGAATGTTATGGCATCTTTTTGCCACCAGCATAAAGTCCTACCCTACAAGCATTATTATGCCTATGACTCGGCAGAGTTCTAGAAGCAATAATTACAACACTACAAAGACATCTGCCACCTCCACTAGATGACGAAACTACTTTCGGCCAACCGACGACATCTTATTTACAAAGCAACCGCGTGCATCCACAGTGCCTGCACCCACAAAAGGTCAACAGTTGAAGCATCTTCAACTATACCACCAACTCCAATATTACTAGCAACATGACAAAGCTTCTCCATTCAGCTTTTCATGATTACAAAAAGACAAACGTCCGCCCACCTTCCACCTCATCTTCGAAAAGGCTTATCCCTTCTCTTTCAATTATTGTATCTTATTTTTCTCTTCTATTTAAGCTAGTGTGTAACTCTGCATAAGGCCAGAATTATCTTCCCATGTAATCGTTTACTCTCTTGTAAGTCACTCTCTCCTGTAATTACAATTTTTCTTATAAATAAAATATCATGCATATGTTTTCTTAACTTGTTTCTTCTCAAATATTTTCTAAGAACTGATCTTTGTTGAACATCTCGTTATACTAGCATCAAACCTAGTATCGGCACTGTTCTCTTGAACATTTCAAAGAAAATTCTTTAAATGGATCTTATAATTCTTGGTTTGTGTGTTTATCTTTATGTCCTTTTATTAGTTTATATTCATTTTTTCCTCTCTCATCTTCTTTGTTGAGTTCATTTATTTATCTTGTTATTGTTAATTTGTGTTCCTTGTCTATCTGATAGTTGTTAATTTGTGTTCCTTGTCTCTCAGAGCCATGCTGTCTGTTTTTTCGGGGGGAAATAGTGTCTGTGAGTTCCAAGGTATTGTTGGTCAGCCGTTGATAGCGTTGGTAAGCCTTAGGGTATGTTGGTCAGCCATTGGATGCCCCTTGTAAGTCACCAGGACGAGCGCATTTAAGTTGGGCTAGGTGGTCCGAGTACAGTGTTCCAGACCCTCCAACCTCTTAAAATCCATACAAAATGTCTTTGCTTTCAAAATTTACCCGAGCTTCTGGCTCTAGAAAAAGAAACCCAAATTTACAAAATAGGATGGAATGTCGAATTCCAGAAGTAGAACAAGATTTACAAAAATGGTGTATCCCAGAAGTCCCTTACAAAAAGATTTATGAGATTTCAAAATCTATCTTTTCTCAAAAATCTGAAGACCTCATAGACATTGTCGAACAGACAGTGCCTCTTGATGGTTCTTTGGAATCAAAACAATTGATTTCTACAAATACTCTTGAATTTTTCAAAAATCAAGAATACAAATATATCCATATTGGTCTTATCCAGGTAGGAATTAAGCCTCTTACTAGGACTGGCCTTAACACTTGTGCTCTTATCGCTCTTCGTGATTGTAGGCAAAATAGATTCCATGATTCTCTGCTTGGAATTGCATAATCTACTCTTGCTATGGGTCCAGTCTACTTCGACTGTTACCCCAATTTCTCAGTGTCTCTCAAGAATCCCAATGTCCTTGAAACATTAACCCTCAATATTCAGACCTCTGGTTTCAATATGCTTTTTGGATCTGAATCCCTTGCCCTTAGTTACAAAATCACATTTAAAGCTATGAAGACTCAGTTGAGTCCTAAAGCTTTAACAGAGTCTGAAAAAGGTTATACAATTTTGTTTCAAGCTAACAAAGACAAGACTAGTGTAATTATCCCAAAGACAATACACTGGAATCAAGTTACTCTTCCTGTAACTTGGCAGGTCCAAGCCCAGCCTAGGAGACCTCCCCCTAGTCATCTGAATCAGGAACCTTAGAAAATGAAACTGTAGAATTACAGTTCTCAGAAACTAGAAAGACTAGGCTTCGGCCTTTAGATTTTCAATCAGGACGTAGATCTGAATCATCTTTTAGAACTGCTCCTTCAAAATTTCCTTCCAGGAATCCTACCTCAGAAGTCCTAGAAGTCCTTCCTCATCTAGATCTTGCTCATTTAAGATCTAATCCTCATTACCCCCACAATGAGAGATCTCCAACTCGATCTGAAATGGAAGAACCCCATTCCCAATTAAATATGATATCTACTGATTTCAATCTTGACAAAGATTGGATTAAAGCAGAATTATCTAGAGATTACAATTTTGAGAAACAAAAAACATTTTATGCTCAAACTACTCCTTCTCAGATAGATGAATAGGGTAAAATGTTTTATAAATGTTGTGAAGATATTAGAGAAAACATGTCATTTTTATATTGGTATGAATCTATTTATCTTCCCAATATTAACGTTATCAGAAATTCTTCTAAGCCTTGGCATTTGAAGTTTAGCAACTCTGTTGTTGAATCAGTCTTGCCTCCATTAGAAGAAATTAAAATCCAAGCTCAAGGACAGACTATTATTGGCTCTCCTTTGAAAGATATTTTTTATCAAAATGACACAAAAGGAAATTCAAAGATCATTGAGCAAAACAATTATACAAAGGTTTTGTTACATGAATTGGGAGACAACTTAGTTTACAAATCAGGAACATCTCCTCCCCCGGATATTCCCAAACCAGTAACGTTCTTCACTCCTCTTTCTGTTGAAAGAAATGTGTTGACTTCTTCTCATCATCTCATAGATGAAATCAACAAAAGGCTTGAGTCTTTGCAAATTAAAGACCAACCCTCTTCCTCTAAAAAATAGATTAACACTCTGTCCAATACAGTTGAATCTGAAGATTCTGACCACTCTGAAGAGTTTGATCCAATGTCCGAATTAGATAAGCTTCAAATGCAAGCTAATCCAATTCGTGCATCTCGTTATCAATCTACAAAATTATCAAAATCCTTTACCAACATCTAGGAATTTTTATCCTAGGCCTACACTTCCAGATATGCAGTATGAAGATAAACCCTTACAAACTTTTGGATCATTTTCTACAGGCAACATCTATACTTGGAATATAGATAGATTGACTAAAGAAAATATCATTGAACTGACACAAGAAATGATCATGATGGCTACTGCTCATCGCAGTGAACACAAATCTGATCAAAGTATTATTTCGGTTATTATAGCTGGTTTTTCTGGTCAATTGAAAGGATGGTGGGATAATTATCTTTCTTCCACTGAACAACAATATATCTTAACAGCAGTTAAGAGAGATATTGCTGGAAATCCAATAAAATCTGAGAATGGTGAAGACATCCCTGATGCTGTCAATAACCTGATTTTTGTCATTCTCAAACATTTTATAGGAGATCCTTCAAAATTCCAGGATAAAGCTAGAGATCTTCTTATGGTCCACCGGTGTCCTACACATGGTGATTTTGGATGGTACAAAGATGTGTTTATGAAAAAATTATGCATCAAAATGAGGCTAACAATCCATTCTGGAAACGAAAGTTTCTTGCTGGATTACCGCCCATGTTTGTTGAATCAATTTGAACCAAGTTTCAAGCTCAGTATCATGGTGATATACCTTATGATAAGCTTACATTTGGAGAATTAATTTCTTTTGTTAATGAAGTCACCTTGCATCTTTGCAATGATTTGCGTCTTAAGGCACAATTGAAAAAACAAAATATTTCAGGTCCTTGTGAACTGGGATCATTTTGTCAACAACATGGGTATGAGGATTTCAATGCCCCATCACATAAACAAACATCTCACCAAAAGTATAGGTCTCATCCGGCCCGTGCTTTTAAGTCCAAGAGGGCTTATGGCCCAAAACAGCCCAAACAATTTAGTTCTTATTATTCCAAGCCCAAAAGGCATGGCACTCATAAGCCCAAGCCTTATAAGTCATTTTCTAAATCCAAAGGCCCGATTGTTCAAAAACCTATTTGTTTCAAATGTGGAAAACCCGGCCATTATGCAAAAAATTTGTCGCACATCTCAATAGATTCAGGAACTCAATGCTCCTAAAGACATTAAAAATATGATTATCAAGGTCATGGTCAATTCTAAATCAGTAAATGATTCATCTGATGATCTCCAGATCTATCAATTAAGATATGATACTGATTCAAATCAATCAGAAGATTCTGATCAGGATAACTGTGTCAATGCATGTCAATGTAATGCTTTAACCAGTGTCAATATGCTTTCAAAAACAAAAGAATCAAGTATTCTTTTTTGATTTTGTTGACCTTGCTCTTAAAAAAAGGTACCTTAAGCATATTAAGACTACTCTTACAAAAAAAAACCTATTCCTGAGATTGTAAACCCATTCTACAACCATAAAGATATCATTGATAGGTTTAAAACTCTTGTTCATCAACCTATCACCATATCTGATTTACAAGCAGAAGTTAATACCAAGAAAAAAGAGATATTCAACAGCTCAAGGAAGGTCAATCTTGGCTTGAACTCAAACTTATGAATTCTCAAATTCATAAAGAGGTATATCCCTCTTTTTCTGATATTCCTTCCACTTCTAATCAGATAGCTGCTGAAATTAATGAACCGAGTACTACTTCTTCTTTTCTTAATGAAATCACAAAAGTTAAGTTTCATAAATGGTATATCAATATAACTTTGGTTATTAACCACAGTTATTCGGTCAATACCATCGCTCTTGTTGATTCTGGAGCAGATCTTAACTGTGTGGCTAAAGGTCTAATACATGTTTCATACTTCAAATCCACAAAACAGAAATTGTATTCTGCTGATAACAGCCAATTACAAGTTCTATATAAACTTACAAATGCTCATATTTGTCAAGACTCTATCTGTATTAAATAAAAAAATTTGTTATCAAAAATATGGCTCAAAATATCATACTTGGAATGCCATTCTTACCAGTGCTCTTGACAGTAACCTTACCTTTAAATTTCTCCTCCAATCAAAAGTTGGAGAAATTAATTCTTTAAAAACAAAGATCTTCTTTCTCAATTTACTCTGTAAAAAACAGTCTCATTTGTTTTATTTAAAAAAAGAAATATCTTATAAGTGTGTTGAAGAACAGCTTAATGATTCCTCCATACAAACTCACATCATTGGTTTCAAAGAAAGATTGGTTTCTGAACTTTGTTCAAATCTTCCCAATGCTTTATGGAATCGAAAGCGACATATGGCCCGTTTACCATATGATTCCTCATTTAGTGAATCACATATCCCTACCAAGGCTCGTCCCATTCAAATGAATTCTGAATTAATGGAATTCTGTAAGAACGAAATTACTAGTTTGCTTGACAAACGGCTAATTCGTCCTTCCAAATCCCCATGGAGTTGTGCATCCTTCTACGTTCGTAAAGCTGTTGAAATTGAGCGAGGAACACCTCGACTTGTTATCAATTATAATCCTTTAAACAAGTTTTACAATGGATTAGGTACCTCATACCTAACAAGAGAGATCTAATTAAGATACTACACTTTGCACGTGTCTTCTCTAAATTTGACCTCAAGTCTGGATTCTGGCAAATCCAGATGCATCCTCATGATCGATACAAAACAGCGTTTAATGTTCCATTTGGTCATTATGAATGGAATGTTATGCCATTTGGCCTCAAGAACGCGCCAAGTGAATTTCAAAATATCATGAATGATATTTTCCCAATTTTTCATTGTGCATATCGATGATGTACTGATCTTCTCTGAATCTATAGAAGACCATTGGAAACACTTGTATCAATTTTACAAAATTATCAAAGAAAATGGTTTGGTTTTATCTCCAACCAAAATTGATTTATTTCAAACAAATATCCGTTTTCTTGGAGATAAAATTCATCATGGGATGATCACTCCAATTTCTAGAGCAATAGAGTTTGCTGATAAATTTTCTGATGAAAATAAAGACAAAACCCAATTACAAAGATTTTTGGGCTCTCTCAATTATGTTGCTGAATTTTACAAAAACCTCAGTGTTTTACTTAAATCCCTTGTTTGCAAGACTTAAATCCAACTCAGGTCCATGGACTGAAACTCATTCTCAACAAGTCAAAGCCCAAGTCAAGAGTCTTCCTTTTCTAGGCATCTCAAATCCTGTTGCTTTCAAGATAGTAGAAACTGCTGTGTCTAACCAGGGATACGATGGTATTCTTAAACAGCGTCTTCCGGAATCTACCCAAATACAATTGGTCTGATACCATTCTGGTATCTGGAATTCACCTCAACTCAATTACTCAACAGTCAAAAAAGAAATTTTATCGATTGTTTTGTGCATCATGAAATTTCAAGATGATTTGATTAATCAAAAGTTTTTACTTCGTGTATATTGTAAATCTGCAAAAGATATTTTAACTAAAGATGTTTTAAATCTCGTTTCCAAATAGATTTTCTTATGATGGCAAGGACTATTGTCAGCTTTTCATTTTTATATAAAATATATAAAAGGATAAGATAACTCTCTTGCAGATTTTCTGACAAGAGAATTCTTAAAAAATGAGTTCTCAAAACTCCTCTTCTTCCCGTCCTCCTCCTCTTTCTCCAAAACCTCAAACCAAGTCCCAGTATGCTATGAAACCTTTTGTTTCACAGCAGCAAAATCCTCCTCTTTCTTATGCCCTTGCTTTTACAAATCCTTTCCAACCTTGTCTCAAGCAGAAGAATCAAGCTCTGCGATGACAAGTTTTACAAAGCTTCAAACTTCGGCCCTAAATCCATACATTACAAAACCATGTCTAGAACAGATCACCATGATCGAACCAGTCTTTTATTCTCTTACAAAAGATCCCCATTCGATAGTCAAATATCTGTTTTCTCCAAAAGCCCAATTTGAAGAAGCAGATATTCTCAATACCCAAGAATTCTATGAGTTCATACTGGTCGATTTTGAAGAAGCTGACTCAGTATTGATCACCCATCATAGAGATCAGTCTCATCCAGAGACGATCACCCACTCCAAATGTCAAATTTTGAAGATCTTGTCTAAAGCTGATTGGAAACAACATCCACGTTTCCAGAAAAGGTTCTCAGTCAATTATCATCCTGCCTCCTACAATTATCTAGATTACAAACAGGCATGGTTCCGTTCTTTCTATCTCTTTTCTGAGAATCGTGGTCATTCATGGTTCTTTCTCTTCTGCAAAAAATTCAAACCTCAATCAATTCTCCTATGGTTCCAGCATACATAGTGGAATTATTTTGGTCATGTTCAAGATATCTTGCCTCTCCCAGTTTCTGAAGGATGGCAAGTTTTCAAATCAAAATTCAATCCGCCAATCCCAGTCTCAGAACAGGTATTGTCGCTCTGGTTTTTTGTCAAGTTCAATCTGTCATGGATCTGTTGTTGGGATTTTCTTCCTACAACACTCTATGTTCCATGCCAATCGTCCCAACCTCCTCTCATGTTCTGCCGCCGATTCAAAGTCAAATGGTGTGCTCAATTCAACCACACCAATGTTACAAAAGAAGTTGTCACACACTTTTTCTTAGGAAAGGGAAATTTACCAAATCCACTGGTAAATCCAATCAAGACTCCTTCACAAGCTCAACTTCTTCGACAACATATCAAGAAGACGCTTTAAGGAAAATCTACAAAAGCCCAACTGTTAAAAACTTTGTCCAAAAGCTGCTCTGAAGATTCAGATGAAGACGATGAACCAACAGTACCAGACAATAAGGATGACTAGTGACTACTATGGCATCTTTTCGCCATTAGCATAAAGTCCTACCCTACAAGCATTATTGTGCCTATGACTCAGTAGAGTTCTAGAAGCAATAATTACAACACTACAAAGGCATCTGCCACTTCCACTACAAGACGAAGCTACTTTCGGCCAACCGACAGCATCTTCTTTACAAAACAACTGCGTGCATCCACAGTGCCCGCACCCACAAAAGGTCAACAATTGAAGCGTCTTCAACTATACCACCAATTCCAATATTACAAGCAACATGACAAAGCTTCTCCATTCAGCTTTTCATGATTACAAAAGGACAAACGTCCACCCACCTTCCACCTCATCTTCGAGAAGGCTTATCCTTTCTCTTTCAATTATTGTATCTTCTTTTTCTCTTCTATTTAAGCAAGTGTGTACCTCTGCATAAGGCAGAACTTATCTTCCCATGTAATCGTTTACTCTCTTGTAAGTCTCTCTCTCCTGTAATTACTATTTTCCTTATAAATAAAAGATCATGCATATGTTTTCTTTACTTGTTTCTTCTCAAATATTTTCTAAGAACTGATCTTTGTTGAACATCTCATGATACTAACATTAGTATCGGCACCGTTCTCTTGAACAGTTCAAAAACAATTCTTTAAATGGATCTTATAATTCCTATTTTGTTTGTTTATCTTTATGTCCTTTTATTAGTTTATATTAATCTTTTTCTCTCTCATCTTCTTTGTTGAGTTCATTTATTTATCCTATTATTGTTAATTTATGTTCCTTGTCTCTCTGATAGTTGTTAATTTGTATTCCTTGTCTCTCTGATAGTAGTCCTAGGTAAATTTGGTATAAAAGACTAAACAGCTAATGATGATTTCCCAATCAATCATGGATTCAGTTAGAAATGCAATGACTTAATCACTTAGTTGTGGTTTTAGCATTTTGGCTTTTTCACCACTGCAATGTTTCTTAAGGAAACTCGAAGAGTTATATGAACTTGCTTTAAGTAGATCGAATATGGAGTAGAAATATTTTTTTTATTTTAATTTTTTTTAAGTAGAAATATGGAGTAGTAATATTGATTATGTGGATACACAGTTGCATGCTGACTACTTATCAAATTTATTGAAAGTTGATTCAAGTCTAAAGTCTCTCCTTGTATCAAAGACAACAAACACCTAACGGTATAACCCACTTGTTTAGTGCTGCAACTTGGACAGAAAATTTTCTAGAGATTGCGAAACTATTCGAATCCAAAAATGCCTATTTCCAATAAATCTGAAATTTTTTGAAACGGAATTGGAATATCTTTGAAATATATGATTCCGATGGGAATAATTCTAAAACTTGCCTAAAGTGTTCCGATCCAAAAAATTTCAAGATTTTCTTAAATAAATAACATTTCATATATTGTAGTACAAGTTATAACTATATACATTCTCATATTAATGAAGTAGGTAATATATTTATAATTTACAAATTACAACTACATATTTGCATATATCATAATACCAATAAAATAAGATCAAATGTATAATCATTTGTAAGTTGTAGTTAAGTATTTTTTTTGCCCTATTAGTTAATCTAAATAGAGTTTAACTTTGACCCCCTGGCTATTTTAAAATTTAATTGAACCTAGCCCCCATTTTCCACAAATTCAATTCCAAAATTTTCCCAAAAACAACCTTCAAAAATCGTAAAAGTGAAATTCTGAAAATTTTCAAAATTTTTGAAAATCTTTGGTTGGAAATTTCCGATTCTGATGAAATTGATATTTCCATATGTTGGTCATAGCTACTATTGCCTGAAAATAAAATATACTGGAAAGAAAATATTAGTATGAATTGTGGATGTCTTCTACATTACACTTGGTCAAGTTGACTGTGGAAATAAATTGAATTGACTTGTAGTCTTGCAGTCTCCTTCCAGCTCCCCTAATTGAACGAACAAAATTGATCAAAGGTTTCAAATAGTCACAAAACTTCACCTTCATGACTAATGTAACAAGGGTTGCTTATTTGTCAACTACCATGTGCTTTTCAGCTTTTGTGCTTCATATCATTCATATTTCCTTTCAAACAGTAGTCAAATAACAACATTTAGGTGATGTTTGGATGTTTTCATGAGGTTATATTTTTCCTTTCCATTTTAGAAAAGAAAGAAGAGAAATCCAATAGGATCAGAACCAAATTGCAAGATAAAAAAATAAATAAATAAATAAATAATTCACTGGGGCAGTGAGAAAATTGATTTTCCATTTCCATATGCATGTAAAACT
Organism: Berberis vulgaris; assembly: GCA_963556465.1. NCBI lineage: Eukaryota > Viridiplantae > Streptophyta > Magnoliopsida > Ranunculales > Berberidaceae > Berberis > Berberis vulgaris. The sequence continues at coordinate 10,771,639 of OY747134.1, forward strand.
CCCTTTAGTTTTAGAAATTGTTCAGTCTTACTGAAGATTCTTGATTACAGCACATATCTCTTGATTATCCTATTTTAAAATTGATCATGTTGCAGTTAAACTAGGATTGTGTGACTAGTCCAAACGAAAAAGAATTTCTTCTTTGTTATGAAGTAGGATTTAGATTCCTTATTGGCATAGGTTTCTTATCACGTTTCAAATTGGGATACTATATATATAATTGCTACTTCTATATATAGAGGCTCATATCAATGAATAATAGAGCTCTCTGTTTTCCTCCCTAACAATTAATAATAGAGCTAACTAGTCATCTGATCCCGCGAGGAAGCGCGGTAGACCACTGGGTTCGATGGATTCTCATCCTAGGAAGAGGATGCAGACGGCACAAACCAATCCATTGACATCACTATCTCGATCGAACCATCCCATGAGAATATCCCAGACTATGGATATGTCCGAGAGGAGTCATCGTTGGGGGACGCCTCAACATCGATACCTACTCCCGAGAATAGAGAAATCTTGGTCAATTATGCATGCATAGATGGGACATGGAATCGAAACGAGATCATCATCGATGATGTATTTGCATACTCGATTGCACGCAAAATCATGGCTTGCGATGATATCGAACCCCGCTCTGTTGAAGAGTGTCAACGTAGAGCTGACTGATCAAAATATAAAGATGTGATCCAGGCTGAATTGGATTCCCTAACGAAACGGAAGGTGTTTGGGCCGGTACTGCCAACCCCTCCAGGTGTAAAACCTGTCGAATTTAAATGGGTATTCGTTAGGAAGCATAATGAGAAAAACGAGATTGTGAGATATAAGGCTCGTCTCGTGGCGCAAGGTTTTTCTCAACGCTCTGGATCGATTACGAGGAGACGTATTCTTCCGTAATGGACGTAATAACGTTCTGCTACCTTGTCAGTTTGGTAGTTTCCAAAAACCTGAATATGCAGCTTATGGATGTGGTTACGACATATCTCTACGGGGATCTAGATACAAAGATATACATGAAAATCCCGGATGCACTTCGTTTGCCCGAATCAAGTAGTTCTAAACCACGGAGCACGTTTTCTATCAGATTGAAATGTTCACTTTACGAATTGAAACAATCCAGACGGATGTGGTATAACAAAATAAGTGAATACTTGATCGAAAGGGGATACATAAACAAGGAGTTATGCCAATGCGTGTTCATTAAGAGAACAAGTTTCGGGTTTGTTGTTGTTGCAGTTTAGTCGATGATATGAATTTGATTGGAACTCTAGAGGAGTTAAAGGAAACCGTTGAGCACCTGAAGTCTAAATTCGAGATGAAGGATCTTGGGAAAATTCGATTTTGCCTCGAATTGGAGATCAAGCACCGTGCCGATGGGATTATGATTCACCAATCGGGCTATATTCAGAAATTGTTAAGGTGCTTTAATGAGGATAAAGCTAAGCCTTGTAGCACTCCCATGATCGTCCGGAGTCTGGATCCGAAAAAAATCCATTCCGTCCCAAGGAGGAAGACGAGGCATTACTAGAGGCAAAGGTGCCCTACCTAAGTGCAATAGGCGCATTATTGTACTTAGCGCAATGTATGAGACCGAACATCTCATTCGTTGTGAACTTGTTGGCTTGATTTAGTTTTGCGCCGACACGCCGCCATTGGACTGGCATTAAAGACATATTTCAATACCTAAGAGGTACGATTGATATGGACTTGTTTTATCCCTACAGAGAGAGATCAAAATCGGACGTTGATCCTCATGAAGTGGGAAAATTCCCAAAAACCGACGGCATGGCCACATCTCCCACCGCCGATCAAGCCACCGTCAACGCCGGCAAACGTGTTGCTGCTCGCTTTGGTCAGACTCCAAGTGATGTCTTGACAGGTTTTGCTGATGTCGGTATCTCTCTGACCCGCACAAAAGACGTTCCAAACGGGTTATGTCTTTACCATGGGGAACACAGTAATATCTTGGAGATCGACAAAGCAAACTCTTGTTGCTACTTCTTCAAATCATGCAGAGATTATTGTTCTTCACGAAACAGTTCGTGAATGTGTATGGTTGAGATCCATAATTAGGCATATTCAGAGTACTTGTGGTTTGAAGTCAACCACAGATGAACCTAAGTGCATTAATTACGAGGATAATGCCGCTTGCATTGAACAAATGAAGCTAGGTTACATCAAAGGCAACAATACTAAGCATATATCGCCGAAGTTCTTCTATAATCAGCAGCAACAAATGCTCCTGAAAATTGAAGTAAAAGAGGTTAGATCTGATGACAATGTGGCAGATCTTTTCACGAAAGCTTTACTGAAAGCAACTTTCGAGAAACATGTATGTAGTATCGGACTATGTAAATTGTCTGATCTCCCTTGATTGTTGGTATCAGGGGGAGACGTTGGCATTAGGGAGAGATTTGATGCGCAACGAAGATTTTCTCGAAACATTTACTTCATCTTCAAGGAAAGAACGCGTTGTACTTTTTTTCCTTCGACCATGGTTATTTTTTCCCACTGGGTTTTTGTTACTTGGCAAGGTTTTAACGAGGCAACATGGCATGCGACATCAACGTAACATAACATCACGTTTGGACGTCTTAAGGGGGAGTATTGCAGTTAAACTAGGATTGTGTGACTAGTCCAAACGAGGAAGGATATTTTCTTTGTTATGGAGTAGGATTTATTCCTTATTGGCATAGATTTTCTATCACGTTTCAAATTGTGATATTATGTAATTGCTACCTCTATATATAGAGGCGCATATCAATGAATAATAGAGTTCTCTGTTTTCCTTCCTACTCTTGTTTTTTGCTTTCTTTACGTTACTTTCAAGAGATCCTATGCTCATAGAAGTTACAATCACTTAAGAAAGCGAAACTACTTAAGTAATCTGTGTTTGATCTTTGCTTTGTTTACCTTTCTTCTTTAATGTAATTAGTAATCTGAAAGGGATGATATCAAGGTTCTGTATGCCGGCCAGAAAGGTAAAAAATGTATTATAACACAATGAAAGTGAGAAAAAGGGAAGACTACTGATGAAATTGTTTGAAACATGGAATTCAAAAGGACCAAGAGAAAAGACAATTATCAGTACAAACCAAACTGGTGTTTGATGTTTATTTCACTTTGATTAAAACGTTATCGTTACATTCCCATACACTTCTTTCTGCTCTTCTTTCTGTCTATTCATTGGATGGTAATGTTGGGTAATTTCCACGATTTGTCTTTGAAACACTTGAATCCTTTCGACGATGTTTCCATAAATGGGATTATGTTATCTCTAACATTGTTGTAAGTCAACAAGAACGTGGTACGAAAATCAAAGTTTGAAGGTTTATATTCTTTCTAGAATTGCTGTCATGAGGGGGACACATTATTTGGTGGGAAAACACATTTTCACACTTGAAGATAAACTAATATTGATTGTTACTATTATCAACTCTATTATAGTTGTAGGCTTTGAATCAAAAGTAGAAGAATGTAAAAAGATAATGTGTATGATCATCTTATTAGTTGACAAGTAATAGACGTTGAAATTGATTTTTCTCCTACATTATTTTCCTAGACAGTTCTGAGAAAGACGTCACTAGATTATTATATCTCTACTTGCCTGCCTATATAAAGGGAACATGAAAATTGAAATAAGCAGCTCACAATCTATTGAGATCAGACATAGAGATGTAAGAATATGAGGGAGAAGGTGGTGGAAAAGAAAGAGATTATGGTGGGATTGCTTCTTCGTCGTAGTATATTTGGTGCTTCATTACAAATAGCAGTAGGTACCATTTCTACTACGTCGAACAAGCAACCCCAACTTCAATACTCTGAACCAAGTTTCTCAATTTACAATATACATTTACAACTAAAGGTACTAAGACATTCGACATCTTTCAGAGTTACTTTACTTTTCGTAATGAATTCTTAATTAGTTGATCGTTTTAGCAGAATACTGGATATTCACAATCTTCTCTTCAATTTCCTCTACAACGTTTCAAGACTACAAGGTTGACTGTCAAGGGGTAGCAATTGAGTAACTGAGTTAATGTTCATTGATATCGTGAACTCATCTAGACAGGTTGTCACTCTGAATCTCTAATATTTTATTATATTTTATAGTTTTTTTTTTTTTTTTTTTGAAAAGTGAGCTGGGGTTTTTAGGATCCTCGAACCTTATAATTAAAAAAGATGATGATAAAGCTTACTTTATAATTGGATTAGCAGTTAAGAAATGATAGTTATGGTGGCTATATTACTTAATAACAATTTGATGCAATGATATGGCACCGCACAAGTATAAAACAAGGTCGTTGACAGTGAGATATTAATCATAAGTTAACCTACAACCTTATTGTTTTTTGATAAAACACGACATGGTTACTGTGGATTAAAATTGTTTATAGTGTGAAACGAGTATCATGCGACATGATTGTTATGGAGGAAATATTATCTTACAGTAATATGATGCAATGATATGGTACCATAAGTATTAAACAAGGTTGCTGACAGGCATGTGTCAACCTCATTAAACTTGCAACCTTTTCGTTTTTATAAAACAAGTTGAACTATGAATGAAATTTGTTGTTCAAACCACATATCATGCAATATGGTACTGATAGAAATTGTTTTAATTCAATCCACTATTGTTATGATTACAATGATGAGAATCCAATCTTGCAAACTTGATGATTTGGAAGATACAGAGGGGGGAAAAGAAGAGATTGAGATTCTCAGTATTACAAATAAAAGTCAAAAAAAGGGGTGTACTATTGTTAGTGCGGGAATTCTAATTGGCGAGGAAACCAGCTAGGGGGAGGGTGTCACCGCTCATCCCCTCGAGATGCGTGTCTGCACCCTCGAGATGTGCAGCAGCGCAAATCTCAAGGGGGATGAGTGGTGACACCCTCCCCCTCGCTGGTTTCCTCGCCCCTTTCCTCGACAGTTAGACAGGTTCATTGTTAGTGACAAAGCTGTATTCTGTAAGGAATCTTTTTATGTATAATCATGGGAAGTGGCGAATTTGTTGTGATCCTAGTTCTAAGTAAGTGGCTGTCCGCTGCTTGAAAATTTGGGCATTTCAGGATTATCTACTAGATCTGAACTTCGGAACAAAATTCCCATTACATATTATTTTGTCATGCTCTTTAAAATCCAAAGCTTTAATGTAAAAAGAAATAAATAAATAAAATCAGTAAATAATATAAGAACTATCTCTTACTCACTTGAGAAATCTTAATGAAGATATGGTTGGTCACCAAAGCAGCAAAGAGAAACTCAGTTAAATCCCACATGATAGAGTAGGCCCCTTCACATCTTAAAACTAGATCAATAAGATAATTAGCTGATGGTGATGAATGCACAGAGTACTCTTATTGTCTTTATTGATTAAATAAAGATGTCAAGTGGTGTTTATCTTGAAGAGATGGATGATTTATAAGTTAATAACAATTTTAGATATCAGCTTTTATTAGATCCTGATGGAATTCAAGATGTCTTGTTGAGGACTCACTCATGATTTCATGACAGCATCTTCGCTATCTCGTCTAGGCCGGTTCTCATCACAAAACTAAACAAAGACCCAATAAAATTCTGATGGAGGAGCGAAAACAAAGCTGTAACAACAACAAAGAAGAGCTTACAAGTGAACATTCAGAAACGGGGATAAAGAAGTTGCAGGGACTCTTGTTAGGGGAAGATGACACCTACTATGCTGACATGCAAAGCCGGTGTCATCTCTCCCAAACAAGACTCCCACAATCTCTGTTACACTTGTGAATCGCCAACAACCTAACTGCTCTATCTGGTGCTATTTATCGTTGAGGACACCATCCTCACTCCCCACCTTTGTTTTTGTCTTCTCTATTGGGTGTCTTTCGTCGTAGTAGTGATGTGGGAAACCTTGAGGATGCATCATCAAAACTACTACTGATCATAGAGTAACCTTCAATGATCGTTCCAGGAAGTATCTAGGTAGTTTGCATCCTTCGAAGTCAATACCGCGTGTGCCAAAACGAAAATGAAGTGTGAGCTTCTTTTACTTTGATTTTGGGTCTAAATTTTATGAACCTCAAATTAGGAGACCTTTCATTTTATTTAGTTATTATTTCAATCGTAGTTATTGTCCCTATATCTCTCATATATTTGCTCTCTTTGTTCAATGAACAGATGCAATATATGTTAGGCGTGGCGTTTACGTTCATTCTTTGAGTTTCTTACTTTCTGTGGTTATTTACTAAAACTTTTATTAGTTCATCAACAAAATATTTCCATCAAATTTCTCCAACATTTCCATAAAAGTTCTAGGAAACACAACAAATTGTTTTTTAGTTATTTCCTTCTATAAAGCCAGAGCCAACTCCTCAGAGAAGAAGGGGCAACTCATATACTATTGAGAAATACTGAGAAGTGAAGAGACTATTTCAATGGAGAATAACAATGAGAAGAAAGAGATTTTAGTAGGGTAGCTTCTTCGTCGTAGTAGAAATGAGACGTATTAATGCCAAAAAGCAGATTGTCCAATTTCTACTACACGAGAAGCTTCCTCAGCTTCAATACTCTACCAGATTTTCAGTTGAGTACAGCTTCTCTCAGGACACTTTCACTTGAAGGTAAAATAGCTCATGTTAATTGCTAATTATGTATATCAAACCAATATAGTTCTCATAACTACAGGTAAGAAAGTAATGTATTTTTATTGTATTTGGGATCAATTGGCATATTGTAACACTTGAGCTAAGAAAAAGTATTGCATTTTTATCGTCTTTGCATATTGTTATCTGAACTCATTTCATAGAAAGCTTGGGTCACATCCTATGATGGATGAGAAAGAATGCCATCACCCAAAATAGAAACTTAAAGGATGATAATCATTGCTATTAAACAAATACCTAGTCACCACTTTGATGAGTTCATCTAATTTTACATTAATTATCTGTTTATTTTATTGCACCAAAACGATGAGGTGATAGCACTTAGGGGTAGTTTATAGACATAGGTACTAAATTACTTGCTCATTATTGAACTTCCACCCTTATCCCTCTCTTGCTTTCTTGATAAAGAGAATGGCAATTTATCATTTCTTGATGGTGATAATGACTTAATATATAACACCTGTTGTCCAAACATTACTAAAGCTATAAAATTTCCTTTCTTTTTATAGGTTTTATTTATATTTCTTGATGAGCTTTTATTTGGCTGATAGTTGAAGAAGAATTGCTTCAGAGTACTCCTCCCTAACCCTTCTCAAGGGAAGGGTTTCAAGACAATGAATTGATTGATTTGTTGACGAGGTCTAAGTCGTTTAAAACATGTTGCAGGCAAACTTTTGCTAAAGATGTTTGTTTTGCATGTCATCCAACAGGGGCCTGGTGAATAATCTTCAACATTTTGTTTTTTCAGTGAAGCATATTTAAGTTTATAGTAACGATCCTCATCAATGGATTGTTACAGGTAACTATATCAATAATCAGGGGCGGACCTGCTAAGCTGTCCCCCTCAACTTTTAAAATAATTTTATTATATACTTAATCTTTAAAAAAATTAATTTTATAATGTATAATACAATATGTAAATTGTTCATTCTACTATTTGTACATCTTTTTATTGATGTAGTGGTTGGAAGTTTGTAAGTTTTTGTAAACAACCCGAGTTCAATACTCATCAAGAGCATATTTTTTTTATGGCTATTCACTATACATTTTTATAGTTACTGATAATTATTATTTTTATCATTGTTACACGCCAAATTTTTTATTTTCAATACAATTTATAGTAATTGCAAGCATTAAAAAAATTGTTTAGTTTAATAAAAATTTATTTTTGGTCCTCTCGGAGCGAATGATTTCTTTTTCTGACCTTCTCGATGTGGTCTGACCTTATTACTCTTGCTCAAATTTCTTTTGTCAGAAACGGAGCTTAAAATATGGAGATCCCCTGATCTGGATAATTTCAGGCTGATACATAACCTTGTTCCATATATTGTTGTTGTCGCAACCTTGTTCCATTTATTGCTGTCCAATTGAACCTCCTTGACCTAAACGTGTAAAGCTGAGGAGAGATGATAAGGTTTGAAATCGTCAAGATTGTTAGATAACGACTACTCCCAAAAAATGGTACTATCAATGTAAAGCTGCAGTGCACTATATTACTCGTGGTCCTTCAATGCAGGAACATAGACATATCTTATCCCATGATTTTGATTAAAATTCGTACTGTTCATTTTCAAAAAAAAAAAAAAAAAGCTAAAACAAAAGAGGAGAGGACCCGATTGAATAATAACTATATCAGCTTATTCTGATAATGAGCTTCCCTGGAGATAGAATTATAGCCAATTGTAGTGATTTTGATTTCTTATTCTGATATTGTCATCTATATTTTTTGAATTGAGAATGCAAACTGTGTATTTCTATCCAAAAAAATGAAGATCTACTATTTGGTAATATATGATGCAAGGATAAGGTAACGCAAGTACTAAATAAGGTCGTTGATAGTGGCTTGTTAATCAATAACCTTACCCTTTTTTGTTATAAAACACGACATTGTGTACTTTGGATCAAAACTGTTTAGTGCACAACTAGTATCATACAAAATGATTGTTATGGTGGAAATATTATTGTACGTAATATGATGCAATGATATGGTACCGCAAGTATTAAACAAGGATGTTGACAGGCATGTGCACCTCGATAACTTGTAACCTTTTCTCTTTGATATATCATGCATGACATGGTGAATTATGATTGAAGTTTTTCACTTCAAAACCAATATCATGGCAGATGATGTTGATTAATTAAAATTGTTTCATTCTCACAGACTATATTCTTTTGTGATTTAGTTGCAATGGTGAGAATCTACTCCTGCAAAACTTATTGGTGATTTGAAAGATAAAGCAGGAGCAGAATGAAGAGGTTCTCTGATGAAGATGCATGCTCAGTAGTGGTACGTACAATTAAAATTCAAAAAAAGGGGCTTAGCATGTAGGGACTCTTTTTATATATAATAGTTGCAAGGGACAAATTAAATTTTATGATTCTACAGTCCTTTTTAAGTGATCGGTTGGCTTTCGGATCCTTGACAGCAAGGATTTTCAGGAGTTCTAGCTGGTTTGAAAAAAATTTCCATTGCATTATTTTGTTATGTCCTTGGAAATCAAAAGCAGTAAGTCAAAGAATGCTGAAAACACACAAACACAGTTGAACCACACATGCCTTGGATCCTGATGGTCCTAAAAACCAATAGTGTGACCTCCTGGAACAGCGCCAGAAATTTGTGTTGGGTGGGGCACTAAATCGTTAAGAAAAATATAACTTTTAATTTAACCACTATGATATTGGTTTTTATGTTGGTATATTGTCAAACAAAAAAAGTCAAATTTTACTAGTTCATCATAATTTAAAAATTAAATTAACATTTTTTTTAATGGCCATCATTGCCCCAATAAATAATACATTTAAGATTTATAATGAAAATGCATTATCAGATATTACAAGAAAAATACTGAAACAATTTTCAATCTCTTTAACTAATAAATTGAATCAAGTTTTTTTTTTATTTTTTATTGTAAATTAAGGCAAGGGTGATTCTTAAACAAATCACCAGTCACCATGTTTTTGTCTAGTTTTATTGTCATTTGTTAGATCAATTTTTTATCATACCAAAGGGATGAGATGATACACTTGGGAGTGATAGGTACTAGATTACTTGTTCATTATTGAACTTACATCACTTTAGTTTAGATGAGAACAGTGTATCCTGCTCTTGCTTTATTGTTGGTGATCACAAATTAATTAATATAAAAACTTGTCTAAACACTGATAAAGCTATAAAATTTCCAAAAAAAACCCTAGCTCTTTCCAAAAAAAAAAAAAACTATAAAATTTCAGTTCTCCCTTGACGAGTTTTACCTGATTGATTATTGGAGCAGAAGAATTGCTAATAGTGTCTGCCACCCTTCCCTCTGGATAATATCCCGGACAATGAAGGGATTGATTGTTTGAAATGAAGGGATTATACGTCTGAAACATACTGCAGGCAAATTTATGTTAAAGATGCTTGTTTTGCATATCATCCAAACAAATAGGAGCGTGGTATTGGTATATTATCTTCAACATTTTGTTTTCCAGTGGAGCGTATTATAGTTTTTCAATAACGGTCACGCGCTATTGATTGATTGTTACAGGTACACTATATCGATAATGAATTATGAAAGTGAAATTTATTATACAATAGTAATATAATGACATCAAATAGTACCACAAGTGACTAAAAATACATTGACTGATAGTGCTACATGTGGAGCTCAACCTTTAATCTTATCATTTTATGGCATTGATTGGGTTTTTTTTCCAAATATAACATCTTCTAGCAATCGATCTATTGATTTCAAGTACCATATTCCTCTGTCTTTCTTTCTTTTCCTTCTTCTTTTTCTAATTTTTGTTTTTTCTCTCAATGGTGGGATTTGTCTCGGTCCTTCCAATTTACATGTGGTGTGGAGAATTTCAGGTTAATACATAATTTTGTTCCATATGTTGGTGTTGTTGTGTTTCATCAGTTCTATCAACTATGCCTCAACCATTCGTTCAATTTAACCTCTAAGTTACTGGAAAGTGTAAAATTGAGGAGAGATGATAACATCTGAAAAGATAGAATCCACAAAACTGAGGTAGATGACAACAACTACAACTAAAAAATGGTCTGTACGTAGTGTAAAGCTACAGTTTTGAATAACATCCATATTATTTTTCAATAAAATTAGTTGTGAAGATATCAGCCAGATTGATTAATGACTATAACAGCTTATTCTGGTAATGAATTTCCTTGGAGATGGAATTCAATTGTAGTGTAGGACCCAGTTTTCCCATGAGAGCAAAGCGTAAAGCTGACTATTACTTGTACGAGGGGGGGGGCAAATCAAATCAATCAATTTTTTGATAAAAATTTAGATGTAGAAATGTGCATTTATCAACGTGGTGGCAATAATGAGAAGGCAGTTGGCATTGGCCTTTCATCTTTGCAGAACTGATACTCAAGAAAAAAAAAATGCAACGTGACACTGGCTATTGTGTAATTGAGTTTTTATCCCAATTGTAAACTAGCTAGGGCTATTCTACAAGGCGTACAGGTTGCATATCTCTCCGCGACAAGAATCTATAAACTTCTAATTTAATTTCTTCCTTACATCCCTGATTAATTCAGCGAAAATTCTAGGGGTCGAGGGAGGGAACGAGGGAAAGGGGAGAGGGATGGGTGGAAGCCACCCATCCGCCTCGAGATGAGCGACATCGCGCATCTCGAGTCTGATGCACTCATCTCGAGGCAGATGGGTGGTTACCACCCATCCCTCGCCCCTTTCCCTCGACCCCTAGCAAAGCTCTTAATTCAGAATCCCTTCTTAGTGTCATTTATATTGTTTGAAGAACCATCATGCATAGAGAAAGACAAAAATGTTGGCATTTGAAGGAGAACTTGGACTTACAAAACACTGGATTTTATTGATTTCTCAAAAATGCTACAAACTCACACCTACTCTAGATTGAACTCACAATTGAGCTTATTTGCTCCTATGTCTTCACAACTCAACTTTCACCCCTATTTATACTAGTTCTAAGGAGGTGGAGGAAACGTATAGAATCTTAGATATTTCCAAAGAGATTTCTAGAGAGCTACACATTTTTTACAATTGTTAGGATAAATCTTGAGGAAAGTAGGAGAGACTTGAAGTCTCTAGAGAAAACTAGAGTCTGTGATGACTCTCAACACTCCCCCTCATCACTGACTCCCTTGAAAGTCATTCCAAGTTGTCTTCGAAATTCTTCAAACTTTGTAGTACCAAGTCCTTTGGTGAATATATCTGCCACTTGGTTGTCTGTCTTGATTGCTTGCATCTCTATCTCTCCTTGAAGTACTTTTTCTCTTACAAAGTGGTAGTGGACCTCGACATGTTTTGTCCTTGCATAGAACACTAGATTTTCAGCTAGGCGTATTGTAGACTGATTATCACAATGCAATGGTATTGCATACTCCACTGGCTGGCGCTAATCCTTCATTAATTGCACTAGCCAAGTACTTTCTTGTGTTGCCATAGTTGTTGCTATATACTATGCTTCTATAGTCGAGAGAGATACAGTTGGTTGTCTCTTGCTACTCCAAGTAATTGCTCCTGAACCAAGACCGAACACGTACCCGGTAGTTGATCTTCGTGTGTCATGATCTCTAGCATAGTCATCATCACAGTAGTTGACTATTTTACATTCCTTACCCTTCTTGTACCAAGATCAATGGTTCCTTTAACATAACTTAATATTCTTCGGACTACTTTGAGATGAGGCTTATTTGGCTTCTGCATGAATCAACTTACTACTCCAACTGCATAGGCTATGTCTGGCCGTGTGAGCATCAGGTAGATTAGACTCCCGACCAGCTGGCAATACATTGTTGTATCTTCCAAGTCTTTGCCTTCTTCAGCACATAGCTTAGCATTAGCCTCCATAGGTGTTGAGATCGGCTGGCACTCAAGCATCCCGTACTACTTCAAAAGATTTCTAACATACTTATGTTGACAAAGGAATGAGCCTTTATCATTTCGTTCAGTCTCGAGCCCCAGGAAGTGTCTTAGTTCTCCTAATTTCTTCATCTAGAATCGAACTACCAAGTTTCTTCGTACTATTCCTATTTCTTCTTTGTCATCTCCAGTGATAATTAGATCATCTACATATACTAGCACTATTGCTAGTTTGCCTCTTTGAGATTTGATGAACATGCTTGAGTTCGAATGTGCAACTGTGTACCCGCTTTGAACTAAGAACTCTGCTATCTTCCCATACCAGGCCCTTGGTGCTTGCTTTAATCCGTACAAAGCCTTCTTTAACTTGCAGACATAATTTTGTTTGATTTTACTCTCAAACCTTCTAGGTTGCTCCATGTATATTTCTCGATCAACTTCTCCATGCAAGAAGGCATTCTTCACATCCATCTGCCATAACTTCCAAGATTTACTTGCTGCTAGGGCAAGCAGAACCCTGACTGTAGTGATCTTAGCTACTGGACTGAATGTTTCATCATAGTCCAATCCATACTGATGTGAGAACCAGCGGGCTACCAATCGAGCCTGCTTGTACCTTGCTATCGAGCCATCGAGATGGGTTTTTATCTTGTAAACCAGTGTTCTAAAAATCGCTAGGCGCTGGGCGGGCGGCGAGCAGGTGCCTAGCGCCCAGGGGCCTAGGCGGGTGCCTAGGCGGTCTTAGGTTTTGTATTATAAATTTAATAATTTACAAAAGTTAAGCATAATACCTTATCAATTACATCCAATTTAATGTCAATATACATATGCAAAATTTAAAAACATGAAAAATTAACAATCGTGAACAAAATTTATTAAAACTCAAATGACTGAAGTTGGTCATAATGGGTACTTTATATAAATTTGAATTTGTGTACTCTTTTATTTTTCTTCAAATTGCATGTATAACCTCAGTTATGTTTGATAAAATCTACATTAGTAAAATTGGTACCGGCAGATCCTTTGAGAATTCCATTAAGTAATCATCATTCGCTACATTTAGACATATACTGAATAAAAAACAATTAAATAGTTTATTTCTAAAAAAATAGGAAAGAAAAATAAAATAAGAACACAATCAACCTTATTAAAAAATAAATAATAATAATAATAATAATAATAATAATAATAATAATAATAATAATAATAATAATAATAATAATAATAAATCTCCCAGACCGCCTAGACCCCGCCTAGAGTCCGCCTAGGCCGCCTAGACCCCGCCTAGCCCGCCTAGACCGCCTAGCCCGCCTAGGCCGCCCAGACCCGCCCAGACCGCCCAGACTGCCCAGACCGCCCAGACTGCCCGCCCAGGCATTAATCTGGGCGGTTTTCCACCTTCTAGCGCCTAGGCGCCGCCTAGACCGATTTTTAGAACACTGTTGTAAACCCATCTGCATGATATAGGCTTCACATCCTTGGGTTTTGGTACTAAGTCCCAAGTTTGATTCTGCTTCAAAACTTGAATTTCTTCTTCCATCACCTTTTGCTACTAAATGCTCTGAGATGCTTCTTCAAATGTTGTGGGCTCTTTATTGTTGTTTTCTTCGACCACGACATTTGCATACTTTGGATTGGGTTTGCGTTGTCTGGTTGACCTTCTCAGTTGTTGCCCCAAATATTCCCAATTGCCTTGATCTTCTTCTGGTGCTCTTTCATATACACCAGTTTGCCATGGGTTACTGGACGCGTTTGTTATCTTTGGTGAGTTGAGTTCGCTTTCTTCTTCACCTTTTGCAAGTGTTGACTCAATTTCCTCCATTTCTTCTTCTAGAATTTTGGAATCCGGCAGCCGTAGTTGTTGTGTAGACCACCATGATGAAGCTTCATCGAACACCACGTTCCTTGATGTGTTGCAGCACCCAGTTATAGGGTCACAACATTTCCATCCTTTCCTTTGATTGTCATATCCCACAAAGATGCAACGAATCACCTTCTTGTCGAACTTGCTTTGCAGGTGATCAGGCACGAACATGTAACACACACATCCGAAAACTCGGAACTGACTCACTGTGAGTTTAGTATTACATAACTTTTGATAGGGTGAAACAAACCCTAACTTTGCTTGTGGCAACCTGTTGATAACATGGACTGTAATCTTCATACACTCAACCCAAAATCGACTTGGCACATTTTTGGAATGCAACATGCTTCAACATGTCTCTGCCAAATGTCGGTTCTTCCTTTCAACTACTCCATTTTGTTGTGGAGTGCCTAGACATGTTAATTGTCACCTGATTTTACATTTCCTCAGGTAATTGGAGAACTTATCCGATGTTTACTCTCCGCCATTATCTGTACATAGGCATTTAATCTTCTTTCCTACTTTACTTTCAATCTTCTTCTTGAATTCCTTAAATATATTAAGGACTTCTGATTTTTCCTTCAGAAAATAAACCCACACGTACCTTGAAAAATCGTCAATAAAAGTTACCATGTAGCACATCCCGCTAATTGAGGCTTGCTTTACTCGATCGAACACATCTGAGTGGATGAGATGCAACGGTTCCTTGGCCCTGAACTCCGACTCTTGATAGGGTAGTTGATGAGCTTTTCCATACTAGCATCCAGCACAGACTATTTCTCTATGTATATCCAGGTAGCGTAAGCCTTTCATCATGGACTTGCTCATCATTGCCTTCCACCTCTTATAGCTAACATGCCCTAGCGATCGTGCCACAAATCATCAGTTTCACCACGTCGAGTCTTATCTACATATGTTGATTCCGCAAACATCACGTAGATAGACTCTAACTTACGGCCCTCCATAATGGGTATACCTGATGGCTTTAGGCTTCGGTACACCTTAACATCTTCTGACCCGAACACTATGTAGTTGCCAGATGTTGTTAATTGTGATACTGACAATAGGTTCTTCTTCATACCTGGAACATGATAGACTTTCTACAGTTGAACTTGATTGGGGCTGAAACGGGGGTGAATGCAGCCTCTTCAGTGTGAGCAATCGACAATCTCGTGTTGTCAGCAATTATCACGATCCGGTCTCCTTTGTACTCACAGAGGCTGGACAACTTCTCCTTGTCTCCGATCATATGATTGGAGCAGCCTGAGTCAACGATCCAATCTTTGCTGTAGTTGATTGCTAGTATTTTATCTTCACAGGCCATAGCTATTTCATTCCTGGAGAAGTTTACTTCTTCTTCAAGAGAATTTTCATGAATAGACTGAGTAGTTGGAAATGATGCTTGAAAGTCCCATTCTTCTTCACTACTGTCTTGGTGATTGCAAGATGTCACCAAGTTGCCTTCAGCGGTCTTTTTCTTTGACTGACAGTCTACTGCGTAGTGTCTTCTCCTGCCGCAGTTGTAGCAAACACAACTTGGTCGACCACTGTTGCTCCTACCTTACTTAGCTCCCCCTTTCTTGTGACTCCTCTCTTGGGACTTCTTGGGCCTGTTATCTTCTTTTTTTATTTTTATTTTACAAATTTCTTTTTTTTTATATCCACCCTTCGTTTTATTGAAGAGTGCCTCTTCTTCCTCATTTTTCAAAGAAACGCTCTGCTATTTGCTTAGAGAGACTCTCTTGATTAGCCAACAAACTTTCGAACTCCACAATGGATGGTTGAATTGGCCAACCACGAATTGCCGTGACAATCCCGGTATATTCGGCCTTTAATCCGTGGATGATTATTCTTTTCATCCTATCTTCATTAATTCTTTAGGATGGATCTAGTTCTGAAATTTCACGGCATAAATTTTTTATTTTCAAAAAAATACTCTCCAATAGACATACCTCCTTGTCTAGAATTCATCAATTCATTCTCCAAGAACTGCAGGCGGACATCGTTTGTTGTTGAGAATAGGGATGCAAATGTATCCCATGCTCTTTTGGGTGTGTTTTCGTCTTCGATGTCTTGAAGCATATCGTCCTCGATTGTCGTCTTGAGCACATAAAGTGACTTCCAAGCTTTGATTTCTCATTTCCTAAATTTAGCAGCGTTCTCCCTTGGCGGTTGCGCAGTCTCACTATCGCCAACAACTTGCCACAAGTCTTGTCCTTGTAAATATGACTTTATTCTTGTCTGCCAGCTCTTAAAATTGTTATGGTTGAGCTTTGTAAGCCCACTAGTTGTGGCAACAAAATCTCCCATCGTGATCAGGTGCAACCTCTTTTGTGCTACCGAGTAAGCTTGGTCCCAGACCAATCTGCTTCACAGTCTCAAACTGTGCACGAACGATTTTCGACAAGCAGCGTTTCACGAATGGCAACTGTGAATAATGTTGAACAGTGTCGTCTTCTACTAAATAGTACTGTAACTTCGGCAAACAATACTACTCCAACTCAACCAAGCTCAACCAAATTGTTGGTATTTGAAGGGGAACTTGGACTTACAAAACACTGAATTTTATTGATTTCTCAAAAATGCTACAAACTCACACCCACTCTAGATTGAACTCACAATTGAGCTTATTTGCTCCTATGTCTTCACAACTCAACCTTCACCCCTATTTATACTAGTTCTAAGGAGATGAAGGAAGTGTGTAGAATCTTAGATATTTCCAAAGTGATTTCTAGAGAGCTACACAATTTTTGACAATTGTTAGGATAATTCTAGAGCTTCTAGATTACTTATGTTCTAGAGATATCTTGAGGGGAATAGGAGAGACTTGAAGTATCTAGAGAAAAACTAGAGTCTGTGATGACTCTCAACAAAAAAGGCTTCAAGAAAATTTAGCAACGCAACCTAGGAGGAGCAACTAAAATGAATTTCATGATATGGTGGAGTAGGATAGAAGTACTATTTTGTGACATGTTATTTTTAGTTTCGGATTTCAACAATACAAGTAGAGAAAATCCACAAGTCAATTTCAACATAGAAGTCTGCATCAGATGATGACCCTTACCTTGAAAACCAAGTTTTTAAGAGTTTTGTACTTGTATTAATTTCATGTTGAAGTATATTGTAAGATACGTACGTACTAATAAGTGATAACAGTTTCTTTGCTTTTCACGCTTTCATGAAATGAATTCATCTCAGATACAAAATTAGCATGGAGCCCTAAGAAGGGAACAGTTGAAGATTATCTCGGAAAGATGAAACCCAATGAGGCAATGACAAAGCTATAGGTATAAATGATATATAAGACATAAGAAAATCTAGGCTGAATATGAAGGCATTGTGCTTTAAGGTTATCTGGCTGCTGCATGGTGATGATTTCCCAGTATACAGGTTGTCTCCAATCTAAACACACACACACACACAAAAATATATATAATAATAATAAATAAATAAATAATAAAACCCTTCCATTAGCACAATTATGGTAGTATAAAACATACAAGACCTTGTGTAAATTTTGATGAAGGTGAAAAACTCCATAACTGTATCGTTAGGTTATTTTATCATACATTTTGTTGTGCACTATTTTGAACTCTCCGAAGGAACTTCACCACCTAAAACATACCGTGAATAATCTTTTGTTTTGTAGAATATTTGAGTAGCCTTTTGTTTTTTAATAAATATGTTCTCAATCTTTTTAGAGAATGCATTTTTTTTATTCGTGGTATTAAAAGCAAAAATAAAAAAAACGAAAGCATGAGATCAGTTACAAGATATGTAGCAATCGATAAAGAGATCCTTAATTGAATATATACCTAGTTTCAATACTGAACAAGTCTAAATCCATGCTCATAGCATGAACTAAGCAACAATTATCAAGTATTTGTCATAGTCATAGATTAAGGTATTTCTACTTTTAAAAGTATAATAAAAATTAAAATAAAAAATAAAAAATAAAAAAAAAGTAAACTAGGCCATGTAACAAGATTAAAAAAAGGGTTTTTCCAAATCATCTTAGTTATACTCATTTAAATTAGTGGCCCCATTTCACTTCATATAACATGTGGAATTCATCTGATTTGCTCCTAGGTTGGTTTACCAACAAAATCTTCTAAAGTTCTCTTGAAGATATTAAAGAGCCACTTTTCATCATAAATTGGAAGATTCTCATTCCAAACAAATCAATAGCACAAACAAGTATGCATAAGGAGGCATTCAGAATTCATGGGAGCTACGATGGTAGGGAAGAAATCAAGGTAGAAGTCGAGGATTCTTGTCGCGGAGAGATGACACCTGCACGTCTTGCAGAATAGGCCTAGCTTGTGTCATCTCTCTGTGACATGAATCCCTGCAGCTTTTTGGCGCCCATAACCTTGCAATTAACTTCCAATTGTATAATTGTAAGTCTTCTATCATCTGTTATTTCATTAAGAATTCTTTGATGAGTTCATGTTTCTACATTTCGATTTCTATAGCCAATTAAATGATTTGACTTGTTTCTCTCCTTTCTTTTATGGACCTTTTTATAGTAAGTGGTCTATGTACTAGTAAAACATTTATAGCTAATACACATGTTGTGTCGAAACATAACTGAATGTAAAAATCAGCAAAGAACAATACTATGCAACTTAGAAAAATCAGGACAATCAGACTATAAAAACTGTATTCTTCATATGAATTATGGACTATGTAACAAAGATTCTGAGGACACAGTCACAGAAAGCAGAAGAATGGTTACAAGGTAAGCTGAGTGGTATGGTGAACCTAATTACAATAAGGGATACACTTACATCTCCAATGAATGTTAGTATCAAAATTCGGATGTACGTAGTCATTGATTCAATAGGTGAGATCCGCATACTTTTTATTTGGTTAATCTTGTTTTGATGACTAGTTCTTCTACGGAAACATGAATACTCGTTGAACCAAAATTTGGGACTGGATAGAGATATCCATGTCCCATAAATTATAGTAGCCTTGTAGAGTGAACCACCAGTAGTAGTGATGTAGTCTTACTCTGATAATGCCCAACTTTTTGTAGTAGCAGTTGTCATCTACCTAGTTGAAGTCCTTATCAAGCTGGCCGGTGACCCTTCCTAATGCCTCAAAGTTTCAATTGCACCCATGAATGTAGAATGGTTAAAGCAAACTGATCAGACACACGGAAACAGTGAAACATGGAGCAAGGTAAATTTTTTTTTTTTTTTTTGTCAAACATGAAGATTTTTATTGAAAGGGGAAAGAGAACAACTAAAAGAAATGTACAATCCTAAAGCAAGGAAAGTCACGACAAAAACCCAACAAGCTAAGCATGGAAAACAAAGTCAACAAGCTAAAATTTTCCATTTTTATAGAAACATTAGATATTGCAATCATAGAGCTGTTGTCGTGTTTCAAGAAAACTTAATTAGAACCAATGGGAATAAATGAAGAGGAAAAAGGTTAAACGAGCTCCATAAGCACCATGATCGAGTATAATTTTATAATTGTATGTTGAGTGATTCTACATGGCGAGGAAAACAGCGAGGGGAGGGAGGACCGTTCACCCCCCTCGGGATGTGTGCCATCATTTTTTGCACGCGCATCTCGAGGGGGTGAACGGTCCCCCCCTCACCTCGCTGTTTTCCTCGCCATTTAGAATTTCTGTTGTATGTTATGATTAAACTTAATAAAGATTCAAGGAGAAATGAATTTTTGAACTCTAGTAGTGTTTTGATAAGGTTTCTAGAAGTTAGTAATCTATTATCTCATTACTACCCCTAAGTGCTATCATGTCATCGCTTCATAAGTTAAATAAAAATTAGAAGTAAAACATAAAGACCAAACAAAAAGTTGGTGATCTCTAGTATGCTCTTTTTACTCCCAAGTGCTATCATCTCATCCTACAACTTCAAGTTTCTGTTTCGCGTTACAAAATCTCCCACTTTATCCTATTCTTATTAGCAATCAAGTCATAATGACTCCAATCTTTTCTACTTATACTAATATGAAACTAGTTCATGTCTTTAGGTCTAAATTTTCTATACCTCACATGATTTATTTATTTTTTATTTTTTATTTT
Source organism: Berberis vulgaris (assembly GCA_963556465.1). Lineage (NCBI taxonomy): Eukaryota > Viridiplantae > Streptophyta > Magnoliopsida > Ranunculales > Berberidaceae > Berberis > Berberis vulgaris. Next base: position 10,792,060 of record OY747134.1, read on the forward strand.
TTATTTTTAATTTTTTCTTTTTTCTTTTTAGTTATCATTATTTTTACTATTGTAGTTGTCTTACTGTAATTATTGTATGGTTTTCATTTTGTTCTATGAGCAAATGCAATTTTATGCTATGAGTGACGTTCACGCTCAGTTAGGGTAAAAGAATGTCATGTTCCAAGATCCTACTTAGTTCATCAACAAAACATTTTCCATCCATTTTCTCCAACATTTCCTTATAGTTTCTACCTTCGTGTATAAAAAAAAGTAGAAGTAAGAAGGGTGGGCTGCTAAAAATTATTGAGAGTTAACAAAATGTGAAGAGATCATGCAGAATAAAAGTGAGAAGACAGAGATTGTAGCAGACATCAGCTTCTTCGTCGTAGTAAGCACGGGACTTAATGCAATACAGCAGCTGTCAAGACGTTAGTTCATTACAGCTTCAATATTCTGTACCAGACTTTAGTTCATTACAGCTTTAGTCAAGACGTTTTCACTTTAAGGCATTGACACATTGATTCTGTAATAACCTGAATTGTCCTCACTGACAAATATCGCCAGCTAGAACAATTTGCGTTATTGGCAACTCACAAATGCAATAGAGATTGTGGGATTCTTGTTCGGGAGAGATGACACCTACTTGGCTTGACTAGCACAGTTGGTGTCCTCTTCCCCTAAACATGAGTCGCTCCAACTTGACATCTTTCTTTAATCAGTAAGAACAACAAGAGTACTTAATTATATATTGATCAACACCAACTAATTAGCTTGTCTAGTTCTGAGATGTGAAAGGTGGTCCACCTAGCTAGCATGTGGGTTTATCCTTTGCTCCTTGCAACCAATCAAAGACATTTTAGAGATTCTGCTTGGAATCTAATGCGATACATGGTAGTTCTTTCTACATCCATTAATGTTTTGATTTCAAAGAACAAAACAAAATAATACATGGGATTGTGACACTAGAACTATACAGAAAAAGAGTCCCTACAGCAGCACAGCTTTGTCACAAGCAACAAGATCCTTTTATGACTTTTATTTTGCACTAATGAGTATCCCTATCAGAGAACCCCTTCTTGAATTTTCTCCTCTATGTCCTTCAATCGTCTAACTTTGAGGAGACCCCCACCCACCCAAGGGATAAAACTCTTATTATAATTATAACAGGACTAGATGGCAACATAACAAATACGGTTAGCACTTGCATGACATTCGTTTTGAACTAAAGAGTTCTTATTCATATATTCGTACTGGAGGTTTTGGTTTTTTTATAGTAGAGATGGTACATTTTACAAATGCAAAGTTTGGGGAAAACTCATATTAATGACTGCGAGTATACAACTTTTAGAAGCATAAAATTCTTTCAAGGAAATATCATCAAAAGGCGTGTACCTCAAAAAAAAGTTCATCAACAAAACATTTTCCATTCAATTTCTCAAACATTTCCTTTAAGGTTATGGGAACGACTTACAGATTATTTTCCCATATAAATAAAGGGAAGTCAAGAGAAGTATAGGCAACTCATTCTCTATTGAGAGATACTGAGATATTAAGAGATCAGTTTGAGATAGAATAGAAGTGGGAAAAAAGAGATTGTAGCAAGGATCAGCTTCTTCGTCGTAGTAAGAATAGGACTTAAATGCAATACAGCACATTGTCCAATTCTTGCTACACGAAAAGCTGATCCCAGCTTCAATTCTCTGTACCAGAATTTAGTCGATAACAGCTTCAGTCAAGACATTTTCACTTGAAGGTACGTATGCACACATCTTCAGCAGATAGTTTCTCGCTGAAACATGGAACAGTTTACGGTAGTGGCTGTCGATGGATTGTACAATAGTTGGGTCTATTCAATAGTTTAATCAAATCAAATAGCGCCATGAATATAAAAATATATTCAATAGCATGCAATGCTACTTATTGAGCTTGATCATTAACCTTTAATAGTGTTTGATTTTGATTTGGTTTTCTTGAAACATAACGTCAGCTCTATGATTGCAATCTATATTCCTACAGTTTATGTCAAATTCCTTCACAGCAGTTGAATGTTTCAATGAAAATAGAAATTTTTCTGCTTGATACATAATATTGTTCGATATTCACTGTTTTAAGCATGATAAGATGTGGAACTAGCTATTCAAGCGATTGCTATATATCTTGTACTTGATCTTATGATTTATTTTTATTTTTGTTCGGAAAAAATAGACTCTAAAACAATGGAGAACAGAATCATTACCAAAGAGAGGCTACTCAAATTTCTACAAAACAGAAGATCATTCACGACTATGGTTGTCATGCTAATGGAAGTATTTTTGTGTTTAGATTGGAGGGAAGCTACAGCTTGGAAAAAAACACCATGCAGCTGCCAGATTAAAAATGCTTCAAGCACAATGCCTTGAAAATTCAGAGAGAATGGAACTTCTTAGTTGTAGGCAGCCCAGTTTGCTCAGAACAACTATTGCAGCTACCAATAGTTTCGACGTTTGTTTAATAGTAATGCCGTTGGTGGCTTGGTGCTAGTGATAAAAGTAGCAGAACAAACTTCCTTTCGAATATTAGCAGAGTAATAAACTTGAAAATGTTGTTGTTTGATTAATGCAAGTTTACTTGGTTCTGATGAAGAAGAAAAAACAACTATTATATCATGATATGATGGTGGATTTTTTTAACCCATGGTTTGATGAGGAAACGGAAAATACTTGGGTTCTCTCATCAACCAAAGGCCCATTAAGAGAATATAAAACTTTGGGCTTGAAATTTGTTGAACCAAAAGCCCTAAAAGAGTGAATCCCAGCCGTTAATCATAATGCTCTGATCGCATGGCCGTCAACTCCATCAACCAGGCGATGGTTCGTGTCTCCTGTCTCCTCTCCTTAGAGAATAAGGATACACATTATACAGGTACAAGCCTATAGCACAGATCCTGTTCAAGTAAAGTCGTAATACCGTCTCCTCGTTCACTTCATTAAATAAATTTATTCTCTAGTTGATATGGGACTAAACTATAATGTTTGCACAACTCTTTTACAATTGTGGGCTGCCCATAATGCTAAACCAGCATGAGGTCTATAGACCATTTACATTAGCCCATTGATTATACAGTATCAAACAAATTTATAACTTCTTTAAGTATTTAGCGACTCCAATAATTTTCCTTCCATCAATAAAAAAAAAATCCCAATACTACCCCTAAATATTTAAACATCATTTGCAATTTATGAATAAAAGAATGTAAAATGGTAAATCTTCGAAATATTGCCGTCCATGTTGCAAAAGCCTTAGAAAACGTTTGTTGTATGAGTGGGCCAAGAATTTGTATCATGGTTAGTTGAGATGTCAAGTTAATATGAAATTAAAACTAATAAAATATGCAATGGACTTGGTCATTTTACATATAAGGATCAACACAAAAAACGTTCCAATAGAGAAACTAGATTTTAGGGACGCAAATGAACATTCCAATAACAGACCGAGTCAATAGAACAATTAGGTACGACTGAGCAGTCCAAAAAAAATGTGGTTGAACGACTAAAAAAGAGGATTTGGACGAAAAATAGAATCATTCTTGACCCATTCTAGAACGCTTGAAAACGTTCCTGCCACGTCATTTTTTGCTACATAAATAACCGTTCCAGTTTGCTTTTGGAGTGGTGGAAAACTATTTCTATTTAGCAGTTTTGGTGTAGTGCTAGTAGATGTGTCGCTAAAGGTGCGATGGCTCAGTGACTGAGCAGTGACGTATGGTATCACTAGGTCAGAGGATCGAACTCAGCCGGCGACATCTAAGGTGAAAGGGGTTAAGGGATATAAAAAGAATAAAAATAAAAAAAGTAGATGTGTCGCACTACTCAGCATAGTACAAAATGACAAGGAGTCTCTTAAGGATTACTTGTCCCGATTCAAGGAGGCAATACTCGTGGATGAGCTAAACGAAAAAATGGTGGCAGCGGCATTGATGATGGGTGTGAAGGCGAGTTCTAAGGTTCACAAAGATTTGTTGTCCAGAAACCCAAAGAAAATGGAGGAAGTCTACTGGATCATTGAAGATGCTACCAGGGTTGAGGAATGAGTCAAAGCAAGCCCCCCACCCCCCCCCCCCCCCCCAATAAGCCCAAACATGCCGAAAGGGGTGGAGGAAACAATGGGGATGGCTAACGGCGCCCACCGAGTGATAGGAGGGAATGAACTGACAACAGTTTACCAAGTTGAGAGTCAAGCATGGTGATCTACTGCAAAAGCAAAATTTGAATCTTGCTACCGAAGCCTAGGAGGAGGATCACAAAGGAAAATCCCAACAATCCTTATTCTGATTTTTCATGAAGGAATAGACCATTCTATAAATGAGTAAGTCGCCATGGTAGGCGCAGAGTGTGATCTTGGTTAGGTGGTCCCACTAGAGGTGTTCCAGCTGTAGGTGGTCCAGGTGCAGTGTTCCTTCCAAACCCTCAAGCAATTTGAAAAGATGTCTATGTTTTCAAGATTTTCCAGAACTTCTAGTTCTAGGTCAAACGGTTTACCGACCAAAATGGAAGGTAGAATTTCTGAAGTAGAACAAGATTTACAAAACTGGTCTATACCAGTAATACCCCAAAAGGATATTTATGAATTATCCAAATCCATATTTTCTCAAAAAACTGAAGATTTAATTAGTATTGTTGAACAGACAGTACCAATAAATAAATCTTTAGATTCAAAACAACTTCTTGATTTTCAAACAATCCAATCTTTATTAAAAGATAAATATAAATATATTCATCTTGGATTAATTCAAGTAACCCTAAAACCTTTAACTAGGTTAGGACTTGACACTTGTGCTCTAGTCGCTCTTCGTGATGGTAGACACAACAAATTCGGTGATTCTCTGCTTGGAATTGCAGAGTCTTCACTTTCAATGGGTCCAGTTTATTTTAACTGTTACCCCAACTTCTCTGTGTCTCTTTGTGATCCTCACATCCTCGAGACACTCACCCTCAATATCCAGACCTCTGGCTTTGATATGGCTGAAGGTTCTGAACCCTTTGCTCTGATCTATAAGATCACTTATAGAGCAATGAAAACTCAATTAAGGCATCGTGCCCTTCATACCGATGAAAGAGGACACACAATCCTCTTTGAAATCAATGACCAGAAAACCAATGTAATCGTACCCAGAACGATTCAATGGGATCAGGTCACTCTTCCTGAATCATGGATCATTGAAGGAGTTTCAAACCCAAAGAAACTTCCTCCAAGTCAGATTGATAGAATTCTATCATTCCCTGATGGATCTGTAGAACTCAGATTCAATGATTTAAGAGTTACGACTCTTGATCCTTCTAAGTTTGAATCTGGACGAAGATCTGAATCTTCATTCAGAACTGCTCCTACCAAACTTCCTTCAAGAGTTGCAACTCCTGAAGAAATTCCTCATCTTCAATTTAGGAATATTAGGACTAATCCTAATTATCCTCAAATCCCTCAACCAATTTATAATCAAAATGAAGTTCCTGAAACTTCAGAAACAAATCAATCACCCACTCAATCAGATTCCCAGGGTTCAATGCTTATCCACATCTTTTAAGCTTGATAAAAACAAAATCAAACAAGACTTCATGTCTTCAGAAAATGATGAAAGAAGAACTAAGTTCCAGTCTCAGACAACAGAATCTGAACGAAAAGAACTTAGTAAACTCTTTTATGAATGTTGTGAAGAATTGAAATCTAATTTACCCTTCTTAGATTGGTATTTCAATGTTCACATCCCACAAATTCATGTGTTAAATATAACACCCAAAATCTGGACTACTCCAGAAAAGAAAACAGTCAAATCTGTTCTACCACCCATGGTAGATCTCCAATTCAAAGTTTCAGAACATAATTATATAGCTTCACCCTTTGCTCATCCAAATGAAAGCTATGTTAGTTCAATTATTCAACAGAATAATTATACTAACTTATTATTATCTGAACTTGGAGAAAAATTAGTACAAGATCAACTTGTAACTAATGAATTGAAAAAGAAACAAATTGAAGACAAAGTATGCAAAGAACAGGAAAAGAAAAAGCAAAATGTTTTCTTTCAAATTCCTGATCCTCTTGCTCCAAATACATTTTCTTCAAAAACAAATTTATTAAAAGAAATTGATGTTAAATTAGATGCATTAAAATTGGATACTAGACTCAAAATCAATACTCTGTCTAATCCTTACATGTCAGAACATGATTCGGATATTAGTGCAGACTTTGATCCAATGTCTGAGCTGGATAGACTCAATTATATCCCGTATCAGGCAAATCCAATTAGACATGCTAAGCAAGCATCAAAACCTCCAAAATGGAAAAATCCTATGCCAACCTCTAGGAATTTCTATCCTAGACCATCCTTCCCAGATATGCAATTTGAAGAAAGAAATCTTCAAACTTTTGGTTCTTTTTCCCCTAAAGAACTTTATATCTGGAATATTGATGGCATTTCTGAAGATGTTGTTCTTGAGCTTACTCAAGAGATGGTAATGATGGCTTCTACTCACAGAGCAGAAGGCAAAGATGATCATACCATTGCCACAGTCATTATTCAAGGATTTTCCGGTTTATTAAAAGGCTGGTGGGATAATTATCTCAACGCTGCAGAAAAAACAGAAATTTTATATGCAAGAAAAATTGGTCCAGATGGTAACCCCATTAAAATTGAGGACAACTTTGTTCCTGATTGTGTGCCTACCTTGATCCAAAGTATTCTCAGGCATTTCATTGGAAATCCGAATGGATATCAAGGTAAAGCAAAAGATTTGCTTATGTCTCATAAATGCCCTACTCTAAGTCATTTTAGATATTATAAAGATATCTTCATGAAAAGAGTAATGCTTCAGACTGGTGCAGCAAATCCTTTCTGGAAACGAAAATTTATTTCAGGTCTTCCTGACATTTTTGCTGAGACAGTTCGTACTAAACTCCAAGAACATCATGGAGGTGACATCCAGTATGAACTACTCACTTTTGGTGATTTAATTGCATTTATCAATAAATGCGCCTTACAAATTTGTAATGATTTAAAATTAAAGAAACAATTAAAAAAACAACATATTCATGGACCTAAAGAATTAGGTGATTTTTGTCAACAGTATGGGTTTGATGATTTCAGATATCCAACCCATCTTACTTCAAAACAAAAATATCGGTCTCATCCAGCCCGACAATTTAAGAAGAAAAAGCCTTATGGCCCAAAGCCTGCTAAGAACTTAGAACAGTACTATAGCAAGCCCAAAAGACATGGGACTCATAAGCCCAAGCCTTTTAAGAAAGGATCCACTTCAAAGCCTATTTGCTTTAAATGTGGACAACCTGGCCATTATGCAAAACAGTGCAGAACGGCCCAAAAGGTTCAAGCCCTTGATATTCCCAAACAGATGAAACATATGTTTCTCAATTGTCTTATTGATTCAGACTCTGAATCTTCTGAGCCAGAGTTTAAAATGGGTAATCTTAATTATTCATCTGACTCTTCTTCTTCTTCTGAGCAATCCTGTGATTGCGTTCCAGGTGCATGTTTATGCCATCTTTCTAAACCCAAAATCAATATGTTATCTCAATCAAAACAGTCACAAATACTGTTAGATTTTGTTGATAAAATTGATGACCCAAAAACTAAGACTGAATATCTTCAGCACATAAAGAGTTCAATAACTCAACAAAAACCTCATCTTGATGTGATTACATCCTTTTATGATCATAAATAAATCATAAGTAGGTTTAATCAATCACGCACAAGTGCTTCTCCTGTAAGTTTAACTGACTTACAACATGAAGTAAACAACCTTAAAAAAGAGATCAATCTCTTAAAACAACATCAAATTTTGGTTAACATCCAAATCCAAACTCTTCAAGAAAATCAATATCAAGTTTATTCTGAAAAAGAAGACGAAGAAGTTCCTTCTTCACAACAACCCTCTTCTTCTAAACAGAAAGAAACTGATTTTCTTAATAACCTGAACCAAAAACAAGTCATTCCACACACTGTGACCATTCAAAAATGGTTCGTGGCAATAGATTTGTTTATTTATGGACAAACTCTCATATCGGTCATCGCTTTGATTGATTCAGGTGCTGATATGAATTGTATTCAAGAAGGTATTGTACCTTCTCAATATTTCAAAAAGACTACTCAAAGTCTTTACACAACAGACAATTCTAAGCTTCAAATAGCTTTTAAACTAACTAATGCTCATATTTGCAAGGATAAAATTTGTATTAAACAACATTTTCTTCTTGTCAAAAATATGGAACAAAAAATGATATTGGGAACACCCTTTATCAATTCAATTTCACCCTTCTCTGTGTCTAAACAAGGGATTTCAACTACCTATTTAGGTACAAAACTTGAATTTCCTTTCTTGTTTAAACCAGAAGTTTATGAACTTAATCAAGTCACTAACAAAGGCTTTCTGAATCGTTTAATTAGCAAACAACAGCAATTAAACTTTCTCAAACAAGAAATTGAATATAAAAGGGTGGCTGATCAAATCAGTGAACCCAAACTCCAATCTCAAATTGTTCAATATCAAAAACATTTGCAAGACGAACTGTGTTCTAATCTTCCTAATGCTTTTTGGTATAGATCTCAGCATGTGGTTCGCCTCCCTTATGAACCAGACTTTGATGAAAGAAAAATTCCTACCAAGGCTCGCCCTATTCAAATGAATAGCGAACTTATGGAATTTTGTAAACAAGAAATTCATCAATTAAAGCAAAAACGACTCATTAGAGATTCTAAATCTCCTTGGAGTTGTGCTGCCTTTTATGTAAATAAAGCTGCTGAACTTGAACGAGGAAGCCCTCGTCTTGTTATCAATTATAAACCTCTAAACCAGGTTCTCCAGTGGATAAGATATCCAATTCCTTCTCAAAGAGATCTTATTAAGAGATTACACAATGCTTGTGTATTTTCTAAGTTTGATCTTAAATCTGGATTTTGGCAAATTCAGATTCATCCCAAAGATCGGTATAAAACCGCCTTCAATGTCCCATTTGGTCATTACGAATGGAATGTAATGCCCTTTGGTCTCAAAAATGCTCCTAGTGAATTCCAGAATATCATGAATGATATTCTTTCTCAATTTTCTCAATTCACCATTGTTTATATCGATGATATATTGGTGTTCTCTGATTCTGTTCCAGCCCATTGGAAACATTTATACCAATTTGAAAATTGTATAAAAAAGAATGGATTGGTTTTATCTCCGACCAAAATCAATTTATTCCAAACAAGTGTTAGATTTTTAGGTCATAAAATTTTCAATGGAATGATTACCCCAATTTCAAGAACAATTGAATTTGCAGATAAATTTCCAGATGAAATCCGGGATAAAACCCAATTACAAAGATTTATTGGATCTTTAAACTATGTTGCTGATTTTTATGAAGGCCTTAGAGTTTTAATTAAACCCTTATACTCTCGCCTTAAGAAAAATCCAAGCCCATGGACTGAAGCCCATACTTCCATAGTCCGTCAAGTCAAAAATCAAGTCAAATATCTTCCTTGTCTAGGAATTGCTGATCCCAATGCCTTGAAGATAGTAGAAACAGATGCATCCAATCTAGGGTATGGTGGTATCCTAAAACAGCGTCTTCCTGAGACTTCTACTATTCAATTGGTCCGATACCATTCTGGTATTTGGAATTCTACTCAAATGAATTATTCTACGGTCAAAAAAGAAGTTTTAGCGATCGTATTGTGCATCATGAAATTTCAAGATGATTTGATAAATCAAAAATTTTTATTAAATGTTGATTACCAATCTGCAAAAGATATTTTAACTAAAGATGTTCTCAATTTGGTTTCCAAACAGATTTTCGCCAGATGGCAAGGTTTGATTTCTGCATTTGATTTTGAAATCAAATATATAAAGGCAGCAGACAACTCACTGGCAGACTTCCTCTCCCGTGAGTTTCTCCAAAAATGAGTTCTTCTTCTAACTCATCTCCCAAGCCAAAATCAAAGTCCAGTTATGCGAAGAAGCCTTCTGCCTCTCCGCAACCGGCCCCTCTTTCTTATGCCCTTCATTTGTCTCAGAAGTTTTCTCCTCTGGCATAAAATGAAGAATTAAGCTCATCTTTGATAAGCTTCTCAAAGCCTAGTCAGGCACCTCTCCAATACATCAATAAGTCTAAGTTAGACTCCATCTGTTTGATTGAGCCTCAATTTCAGGCTCTGATCCCTGATCCTCATAGTATCTCAAAGCATCTGTATTCTCCAGATCAACAATTTGAAGAATCTGATGCCTCCAAAACTAGAGAATTCTATGAATTCATCCTAGTTGATTCTGATTCCATTAGTGTTACTCATCACTATGATGAGACTAAACGAATCACCTTCTCCAAGTGTCAAGGTCTTGACTGAAGCTGAATGGGGACAACATCCCCGTTTTCACAAGAAGCTCTCACAGAGCTATGTTCCTTCATCCTACAGTTTTTATGACTACAAAAATGCATGGTCTAGAGCATTTTTAGTCAGCCCCCTTCAAAGTGGCCATTCATGGTTCTTTCTTTTTTGCAAAAAGTTCTCCCCAAAGGTTCTACCATTTTGGTTTCAACATCAGTGGTGGAGTTCTTATGGTCCTGTTATTGAAATCCTCCCTTCACCTGTCAGAGAAGGTTGGAATGTGTTCAAAGATAAATACCAGCCTCCTGTTCCTGTTGACCAACAGGTCCTCTCTATCTGGTTTTTTATCAGATTCAATCTAGCATGGATCATGTGCTGGGATTATGTTTGTTCCCCGCTTGATCTAGCTATCAATCTTTCCAAGGTCAAACCACAATGGTTATGCCGTCGCTACAAAGTAAAATGGTGGCAACGGTTTGATCATTCCAAAGTCACAAAAGAAGGCGTCACTGCTTTCTTCTCCAAAAAAGAGGTGTTACCTACACCACCTTCACAATTACCAATTGGTCTTCCTTCAGAATCATCCTCCAATATGAAGCAATTGAAGCAGCAGATTCTGCAGTCAATCACGACCAAACCCACCAGAGCTCAGCTCATCGAAACATTGTCTCAAATTTGTTCTGATGTTGCTGATGATGATGAAGAAGATGATCCTACAGTTGATCTCAATGAAGATGACTGTTATGGAATCATTGATCCTAGAGATATGTAATATGGACCCACGTCCATTATTACCAAAGACAACATTTGCCAGCGTCACAAGACAACAAGAATGCTTTCGGCTATGGTCTTCCGACAAATCCGGACAGCATTATCTTCCTTTTTCAAAAGCATCCCATGTGAAGCTACAGTTCCTCCAATAAGTGCAGCCACAGTGCCTGCCGACAGTCAAAAGGTGAACAGTCGAAGCATCTTCAACAGTCCACCTCCACTCACACATAAGACAAATAATTGGATAAGCAACAGCTCATCCTCCACTCAATGAAGAGCCTTATCTCTTCATCCCTCCTTATTATAAATAAGTGTAAGCTCTCAGAGCATGGCAGACGATTTTAGAACCCCAAACCTACTATTGTAAACCTTAAGTATCTAAGTCTGTAATCTCCTCTTGTACATCCGTCTTTTCCTGTAAGTCTCTAAGACTCCTCTATAATTATTTTCTTTTAATATATCTAAGCATCCTTTCTTACCTTATCTTTTCTCAAAAACTTAACTCAGACCAATCTCTGACAAGATCTTCTAGTCAATTTCTAAGTGTAAAACAGGAAACTGTCTTAGAACTAGATCGATCGATTGATTAGGTCATTGTTAAGCCTTCAAAATGATTTTTATCATTGTTTTAGCCTTTTGGTGTTATATTATGCTTGTTATCTTCTTCCTTTCTCCTATGTTTCAATGGTTATCATTATGCTCTAAAAAACTACATCCAAGATTTTATTGAAAAGGGAAAGCTGGCAGAGTACATCAGGAAGGAGGATACCTCGAGAAAGTCACAACAGAAAGGTAAAAAAAGTCGTCACCACCAGGCTCTCGAACATGATAGGTGTTATTCACTTCATTTCAAAGAGTCCATGACATCTAGAAGGATAAAGGCAAAAGATTGGCAAACGAGCCCATCACGGATGTTGCCCACGATGGAGTGTTGGTACAAAATTCACGGTGACCAGGTCTCTACTCAGAAACAAAGGAAGATCCCCAATAGAAACAAATGAAGATCCCAATAGAAACAAAGGAAGATCCAACCAAGGTTAGTGGATGCAATAGCCGAGGAAATCCAGCGCTTGCTGAGTGTCGACATCATTAGGGAAGTTCAATACCCCAAGTGGTTGGCTAACATGGTAGCGGTTTCAAAAAAGAATGCGAGGTAAGGGTTTGTATCGACTTTACCAATTTCAACAAGGTCTACTCTGAAGACTGCTACGTTATGCCAATGATCGACGAGATCGAGGAGCTTTAGAACTTTTACCTTGCAAACATCTACCAGACAAGTTCATTCAAGGAACGACGACATTCGATTTATATTACTTGTTATCGGCACCAACCACAATATTGATTTTTTTTCATTAATTCAAATGAACAAAAATGCGGTGGTGGAACAAATTCTAAGCAAGCGCTATAAAACAATTCCTAAATCCACAAATTATACCGCTTTGAATGTAACGAATTTATTCAATATGTTGTAAATCAAAATGATTGGTGCCATACAAAAATTGAGGTGTCTTTGTCACAAATTCCTGAAGCTCATCGTCATTTCTGATAGTTAAATTGTTATACAAAAGGCTTCAACAAAACAAATGAGTTATATAATTACAAAAAATAAAACAGAAAAATTAATAAAGTATCCCAAAACTAGGTCAATTCATAAAGCCCAAAATGAGTGAATCCAGTCATAAAACCAAATTGGGCCCGTCAGAATAAACCATAGTTAAATACCCAAATTCAGACCCAATAAAGTTCTCCCTTAAAAAGGATGAACGTTACAAAGTGGAGGGAGTTACGCCTCCGATGATGTATTTTCATAAAGGAAGAGATTGTTACAAAAAACGTCTCATCTCGTTGTGCCTCACATTCTTAAGTCACACAGGGAATTAACAACGACCATTACATAAGGTAAAGGGAACATTCGACAAAAGGTATGCAACTTTAACTGAGTTCTGTCCAGATTTATCTCCATCTCCAACTGAGTTACTGACTTAAGCATCGGAGTGCCTTCAACCACCAAAAAGTGGTCTTTGGCAATCTAACATTTGTTTTGCAGGTCATACTTACAGGAAACCGAATTTTGGACGCATCAGTTTGGCGTCGTCTGTAGGAAACTTCCTCAATTTTGATCAGCAATTCAAAAGGTTTTAGAACAAATGGAACACACTACAGACCCTCAACCTAGCAACAATCAAAGCGATCCCTTTACTGGAAAAGTCGTGTTACCTACAATGCATGCTTCAATCCTAGCAACAACTTTCAAACCGACCATGTCTGGCAACAGAGAGCCACAACATGGAGTGATAGCTCAGTCATCCCGCCACAAATCCTTGTGTGGATCAACTCATAACCAAGATGAATCTTCTAATCAAAACGGTGGATAAACTTTCTTAAGAGCGTGCTCAACCCGCCAACCACGTTCAAGAAAGTAATGAAATTCCTGGAAAACCTCAATGAGCGAACCTTGAAAGCAATGAACCACCAACAGATGGCCCCCCACGCAAATTCCATTCAGAATCGGAATCACAGATCCTAACGTGTTATACGAATTGGCCAAACCATCGTTCTCTATCGCGCTCATGATAACTCATCTACCATCAAAGTTCACTCCACCAAAGTTCGAGACATACGATGGCACTACCGATCCCACCGACCATCTGCGGCATTTCCACCACATGATGGCATTGAAGGAGAACAAGGAGTCTAGCCTATGCCGAACATTTTCAATCAGCCTCACCTCCACAACTATGAGTTGGTTCAACAATGCCACGAGATTGATAGACTATTTCCAAGCACTAGCCACTGCCTTCATCACGAGGTTCATCGACAGACAACAAATGAGAAAAGGCCAACACTATTTGCTTCATATCAGACAGAAACCTGCAGAGACCATAAGGGAATACGTCACTCGTTTTACTAACGAGTTGACCATGATCAACAACACGGCCATTGCCACCTTCACCGCGGACTAAAAAGGGGACCATTTACAATTCTATGAATCTAGACCCCCCCCCCCCCCAAGAATATGACGACTTTATTGAAGACCGCCCAAAAACACATCACGGCTGGGGAGATGGTGGCTGCTATGAGGGAGAATGAATCTGAAAAGAGACACGCTCTAGCCGATTGGAAAAAAAAAACGACGACGAGCCTCAAGAGGAAAGTAACCAATCGAAAAGACATCGAACCAGTAGCAGATCCAAGTTCGATCAACAAAAACCTAGAAGGCTACAACCTAGAGGATCCAAACACGAGCTATCGACAAGCAAACCGCTCACGACTTTGAAAGCAAGTCGAGCGAAGGTCCTCAAAACTATAGCGAAATGGAAGGACGTTAAGTGGCCACCCAAAATGAAAGGAGATCCAGATAGACGACGTAAAAATAAATATTGCTCTTTCCACGCGAACTACTAGCATGACACCAAAGACTGCTACAACTTAAAGGATGATATCAAGCGCCATATCCAAAAAGGAAAACTTGGATAGTTCATTAGGCGGAGAGAGTCCAAAGAAAGAAAAACTAGGTCAGAGGGGCAATCAAGGGAGTTGATATACATCGTACATGGCATAATCAGAGAGAATGAGCTATTCAATAGATCTCGAAAGCAATCAATCCGGGATTTACGAACAAATATTAGACACCCAGAGCCTTTTTGCACAACGTGCCAGAACGACGCAGCAAACTCTGACATTCTCCAACTAAGACGCGAAGGGAGTCCATTTCCCTCACAATGACGCCCTGGTAATTTCAGTATTCATAGCCACATGGGAGATTAAAAGAGTATTGGTTGACACAGGTAGCTCGACCAACCTTTTGTACCTGACAACATTCCAAAAGCTGTGGTTCATCGAAGAAATGTTCTCACCCAACGATCAACCAATGGTAGGTTTCAGTGGAGAATAATGTCGTTCGCTCGGAATGATCCAACTGCCAATCGAAGCTGGAAAACCATGGAGACAATGAGTCTTGTTGACAAATTTCCTTGTTGTCGACGCTATCCGCATACAACATGCTTCTCGGAAGGCCTTGGATACACAAAATGGGTGTGGTATCCTCCGCCATACATCAATGCTTGAAGTACCATACCAACGATGGCGTTGGAATAAGGAGATTAGTCAGCTGCACGTGAATGGCACTATGCAGCGACGAAAGTTCCGCACGGATAGTAATTACTACAACGACCAGAAAAGTCGCATCAACAATCTGGTCAAACATACCCCAACCTTACGGATGACAATACAACCCCAACCATTCCAAAAGATCGACCAAACACTGGACAACCAGAAGAAGAAAAGACAGTAGTCTACTTGGACGACGGATGCAGTTCGGATTGGCACAAAAATCCATCTAGAAGTTGCCATGAAACTGATCCAACTGCTGAAGGATAATCAGGACGTTTTTGCCTGGACGATGAAAGACATGGTGGGAATAAACCCATTTGTCATCACTTACAAACTGCAAGTCAATTCGGACAAGAAGTCAATCTGACAAAAAAAAAAGGTCGGTTGCTCCAGAACATAACCAAGCAATAAACGAGGAAGTGCACCGTCTGATAAATGCATAAATGATTAGAGAATCTCACTACTCAGACTGGTTAGCTAACATGGTGTTGGTAAAGAAGAAGAACGACAAGTGGAGAGTATGTATAGATTACACTGATCTGAACAAAGCCTGCCCAAAAGATAGTTTCCCGCTCCCACGCATAGACCAGATAGTGGATGCCACTGCCGAACATGTTCCTGAGCTTCATGGATGTGTGCTCTGGGTATAATCAGATACAGATGCACCCTCCTGACTAAGAAAAGACATTTTTTTATAACAGAGTGATACCCTTCGAACTAAAGAATGCAAGAGCCACGTACCAATGACTGGTCAACAAAATGTTCAGAGACCAGATCGGTAAGACGACGGAGGTTTACATCGATGACATGTTGGTCAAAATCTTACGCCAAGCAAACCATATCGAAGATCTCGAACATGCCTTCTCCCAATTCCGAAGATACAAAATGAAGTTGAACCCGAAGAAATGTGCATTTGGAGTATAATTAGAAAATTTTCTCTAATACATGGTCAACCAAAGAAGAATCGAAGCTGACCTGAAATAGATACAATCACTTTTCAACATGCAGTCACCAACGAACATAAAGGGCGTGCAAAGTCTCAATGGCAGGATAGTAGCTTTAAACATATTCATTTCCAAGTCCTCGAACATATGTCTACCCTTCTTCAAAATCTTGAAAGGAAACAAGACATTCAAGTGGAATGAAGAATGCGAAAAGGATTTCCAAAACTTGAAGGCGTACATGGGGAACACAAAACTATTGTCAAAACCGAGCACTAGGGAAATATTGTATTTATACTTGTCTGTGTCCGACCATGCATTAAACTCAACATTGATACGGGAAGAGAATGGCGCACAAAAGTCAGTATATTACATCAGCAAAACACTTGCAGATGGGGAGATCAACTACCCGGTTTTGGAGAAAGTGGCGCTCCCCCTGATCATATCTTCAAGAAAGTTACAGTACTTCCAAGCTCACCCAATCATTGTCATGACCGAACAACCACTTCGGTCAGTATTGCACAAACCAGAGCTATCCGGAAGAATGGTGAAATGGGAAATAAAACTTGGACCGTTCGACATCAGTTATGCCCCCAAAATTGCAATAAAAGCTCAAGCATTGGCGGATTTCATCTCAAAATTCGCTACAACGATCGCTAGCCAGATGGCAACCATGAAGATGAACAAACCATCCACGAATGGACCCTCTATTATGATGGAGCATCCAACGTGGCGGGAAGTGGAGCTGGAATGATCTTGTACAACTCAGAAGGCGTAACATTAGAGAAGGCGATAAAATTCAATTTCAAAGCCTCAAACAATGAAACCGAGTACGAGTCAGTGATAGTCGGACTACAATTAGCAAAACACTTGCGAATAAAAGAGATCAACGTCTTCACTGACTCCAAATTGATAGTCAATCAACTGAACGATGAATTTCAAGTCAAAGATGCTCGAATGAAAGCCTAACACCAAAAGATTGTTGAACTGATAGAAATTCATACTGCAACCATTCGGCGATGTGCAAGGGCAGAGAATAAAAAAGCTAACGAGCTAGCCAATGAGGCATCACGAGCTAAAGAAAATGATAATCCACTCGTCACGATGCAGGAAAGTTCCATACTGGAAAACAAAGTGCAAGAGGTATGCGCGACAGGCTAGGAAAATAATTGAACAATTCCAATCCTCGCGTATATAATAAATGGATAACTTTCGGCGGACAAGATGGAGGTCCGGAAACTGCAAAACTGAGTCCCACGATACACGGTGATCAACGACAGACTCTATAGGAGATTTGCCACTAGCCCGCTACTAAGATGTCTTTCGCCCAACGATGTTGACTATGTTTGTCACGACCCGATCCACAGAGTACTATATTGTCCGCTTTGGGCCCAAGGCCCGCACAACTTTAAAACGCGTAATACTTTGTAGATCCAACCTCGTACATATATAGCACATCCCCTTCCCTCACCTAGGCGATATGGGACTATAATCTCCCATTGGTAGGTCGCCCAACCCCTCTTGAGATCCACAGGCCTATTGGGCTTCTCCCGCACCCTCCCCCTCAGGTCTGCCCACACAAGGGTATTGCAATGTCCTACGAGAGATTCATGATGAAACATGTGGAAACCATCCAGGAAGAAGAATGCTAGCCCACAAAGCCCTAACACTGGGATACTATTGGCCGACAATGCAAGCGGATGCAGATAAACTCGTTTGCACTTATGACAAATGCCAGATATTTGCCTCATATACTCTCATGCCAAGCCAAAATTTAATCTCAATGAGCAGTCCATGGCCATTTGCACAACTGGGGATGGACATTGTAGGACCACTCCCAATATTTGAGAAGAAGAAATTCCTCCTCGTAGCGGTAGATTATTTCACTAAGTTGGTGGAAGTAGAACCGTTGGCAAAGATAGGAGAAGCTCAAGTCAAAAATTTCCTCTGGAAAGACATAATATGCATATTTGGAATACCGAGAGTAATCGTCACGGACAGCGGGAAGCAATTTGAAGGCAAGAAGGTTAAGGAGCTGTGCAAAAACCTAGGCATCCAACAAAACTTCTGAGCACCCGCCCATCAACAGGCAAAAGAACAAGCCGAGGTCACCAACAGGACGTTCCTAGATGCAATCAAAAGAAAGCTTGAAGCATTGAAATGATTGTGAACATCCCAACTACCTAACATCCTTTGGGCATACAAAACAACAAAAAAACTCCAACACGGGAGACTCGTTTCGCCCTCGCATACGGGTCTAAAGCAATGATACCTATAGAAGTTGGTATGCCAACATTCATAACCCAAGAATTCCAAGTAGATGCAATAATGAAGCATTGAGAGTCGGATTAGATCTCCTCGGAGAGAAATGAGAAAAGGCTTTTATCAAAGCAACAACCTACCAACAATGTATGGCTAGCTATTATAACAAATAAGTAAAGCCTCGCACGTTCAATGTCGGCGATTGGGTACACCGAAAAATTCAACTCAACACAAAGGAACCAGGCGCGGACAAACTGAATCCGAATTGGGAAGGGCCATACAAAGTGATAAAAATCAACAGACCGGAGACATACTAGTTAGGAAATACTGAGGGTGAACAACTACCACGACCATGGAATGTAGAACATTTGAAAAAATATTATCAATGAAACTCCTTTACATCCTCCATTTCGCGTTCAAGCGACAGTCAAGTTGGGACAAAGAAGTCAGACTAAAATTTTTACTCGAAGAAACACACAGCATGACCAAAGCATCGAACTACAAGTAAAATGTAAATATATGTATCAGGACAAACAAATCGAGCATAAACATGAAACTTCTGGTCTAATCAACCATGAAGTAATAAAGTACCTTGACACACGAGCCGAACTTTATCTTTCGACTATCACGTACGACATCAAAATCTAGACATGAAAAGTCGGATTTCATAAAAAGAGCTTCTGCATGACTAATGCGTCGAACATCAAAACATACTTGAAAAAATTTGGACAAACAAGTCAGAATTCTACCGAGAATGTCGAAAACAAAAAACTAAGTCTAACAAGTTAGACGAAAAGACATACTGCATACAAATAATAAAAATAAATGAGAATCTCATTGATTTTCTAAATTCATTACATCAAAAAAGTTTACATGAAAACAAAAAGGGTCAATAAGGATACTCAAGAAGAGGCATTCGTATCAACAACAATGTCACTCGATGGCACAGGCTCAGACAGGCAAATAGATGATTGTTCCTCATTAACATGATCACTCAATGAATCTGGAACGGGTTCCTCTTCGTCCTCGAATATTTGCTCAATGTAGCATTGATACTTAGATAAATTCAAGCCTTGCGACTCAATAAAATCTAAGAAGTCGTGGCGACCATCGACTAATCTTTCCCAATCCGCTACTTCTGCACCCTTTAGTTTATCGGTAGCTGATACAAGCTCAGCCCGAGTCGATGCAAGTTCGTTCTCAATGGCAGTAAGCCTAGCAGTAGTTGCCAATTTGGCAGTAGCAAACTCGATATTCAACTGAGCAACTTGCGCCACAAAAGCTTTCAGACTGGTGGAGTAATTAATCTGCAGCAGAACGCTTGGCCTCGACACTATCAACCATTTGATTGGACAACTCATTCTCAGCAGTACCCAACTGAGAACACAGTCTATCCAACTCCACCTCGGATGTTTCAAGGTCAGAAGCAAACTTATTCTAAACAATCTTGACTTCCTTCAGCGAAGTCCATGCAGCCTCAGCAGCCTTCGCATACTCCATACACCACATTCTCAGCGAATCAAATTTACGGAGAACGTGAGAAAGAACTAAGGTCTATACTGCCAGCTTTCGTTCAACAAGCGTTGTCTGATCATGCGCTGCCTTATAATGTGACTCCATAATGCTAGCATAGACGAGGTGACTCATCCCCTCAATAAGATGTTGGAGACCTTCATCGATATGACTGCATGGCGGACGCACAGGCATAGGAGCTGTAATATCTGTGTTTAAAAAAAATTTCTTGGTCTAGGGTGTACTCAGTAAATGCGGTGGGGGCACATAGCCACCCACCCTTTAAAGACAAACACGCCCCCCCCCCCCCCCCCTTTTCTTTCTTCTGTTTCTTTTTTCTTTTTTTCTTTCCAGGGAGCGAGATTTCCCCTTCATCCCCTTCTTCTCCAGCGAATCGTCGTTATATTTGCCATTTTCTTCCCCCAACTCTCACCTCCTCCTCCTCATTTTTCTTCCTCTTTCTCCCCTCTCCTTTTTGTTTCGTTTTTTCATTTAAGAAAATCGAAATTTCAGATTTGTGTGGGCTTATTTGGTGTTGACTTGTTTAATCGGTTTTCGTAGCTCCGATCAACCATTGAGGGACCTTGGTGGCATCATTTGGAGCCCGTAGACCCGACATGCAAGGATGATTTCGGGGTTGGCCGGATTTTTCAAAATAATCAGGGTGCATGTCCGTTTTGAGGGTTCTTCGGCATGAATCCAGGCTTTGGGTGCGTGTGTGAGCCGTACATTCGTGACTTCGAGTGTTCTTAGACCTATTTTCGGCCTGCTGTGTGGTTTGGAGGCGATCAGACTGGAGTAGGGAGGGTTTCGGTGAGTTTTCGCCAAACTTTGGGTTTCGTCGGGGAGTTTGCCAAATTTATTTGCCTGTAAGTTTTTCTTTCAGTCACGTGTCGCTTGTAATTTATTTATTTTTTTCAGTTTTCGGCTAGTTTGCTCACCTTCGAGTCCGCCTTGCAGTTTTAAAAATTTTCGTGGTCCCGCATTCATTGTTTTGTGAGTTAGGAGCTTCGACCGGTAGGAATTGGGTTCTGAAAACCCATTCCGCCCTGGTGAGTGGAACTATAATATTTATTTTGAGAAATAATTATTTGAAATCCTGAATTTAAGTTTTACATCATACCGTCGATTGTGTACAATTGAATCCAAATTCGAAATTCGGGGTTTTTCGATATTTCGATGATTGTGTTAGTTATTTGTGAATGAATTACGTATTGGATTTTCTGAAAGCATGATATACTTGAATGAAATCGAATAGTGAATGAATTTTGGTGCGATTAGGCTTTGGTGTAATGACATTGGACTTGTATGCATCGTTTTCTAGTTTGCATAGTATGTCGTGTTTTACCATGGATTGCCGAGTCTTGAGCATGTATGATAATCGACTCGAATAAATTTATCGTGGTGAATTGGGTCATGTTAGGACCCTAGCATAGTCGTGGTTTTATAAAAATTGCCGAATTGATTATGATTGCACATCTGTTACCTTTGATTATGTATAGACTCGTCGTTTGTGCATGTGGATGTTAGTGTAAGTGTCTTTACCCAGCTATAATGCCTGTTGTGCCGATGCTTAGGAGCTTGCCCGCATCGTGAGTTGGATGGTGCTTGAGATGACTCGCACCTGACATTGAGGACGTTATTGCATGTGGCAAGCTTGCTGAGGTGCGGTGAGCTCCCGCACGCACTTGCCACTATAAAGTGCAGTAGAACGAGTCCCGGAGGACGTGCTTTGAAGATTACTCGCTTTCCCTCTCAGCGCTTTGAGTTTGATTGTGTTAGGTTGGCCGTGTTAGGCCAGTCATTCGGGATGTTTGAGTTTGTATCCTGGCAGATGGCACCCCATTAGGATACAAACAAGCCCGAAGTGGTACTGATGCACGTTGTGGGATGTGTCTGGGTGAGACACATTCGTAGGGTATGCGAATACCTACGATATGAGACACTTATACAAAATTTTACAGGATTTTTGGTTTCAACTTGATTCCTATACCTAGGAGACTATGAAGAACTATGAGATTGTCTTTATTTTCATCGCTTGATATTTACCATGTTTGAATCACATGTAATGATCGGCATATATCGTAAATTTGTAGTTATTGTTGAATCTGAAATGCTTGTGTTGCTGCTTGAACTTAGAAATATTATCCTTAGAGACACGGTGTGATTTAGACTTTAGAACTTGTTACTTATCCTTTATTGTCTGGCATGAATTTTCTTTGTATAGTATTCTGTTATTTGTATTTAGTTCGCTCGCACCAGCTAGCTTTGTGTTTTGCTGACCCTACAAGGGGTGTGCTTCTATTGGAGTGCAGGCAGTGTTGGCGTTCCTGCTGATCGTGGTGCTTAGGCCCCGTTTTCCGTTGTAAGCGCGTTTTGTGTTGTTTGGTCGTGTCCACCCTGTACGGGTATGTTTTGCTTCCTTTGTGTTATCAAGTGTACTATATTGTTATACTAGATGCTTGTATATTGATTTTGTCGCTATGACTCTGGCGGGGCGAATCAAATATACTTATTTTGTTCAAATTTTTATTGTAGTTTTTATTTTCGTTTCCTTCTCGTATCAAGAATGTGTTATATTATGATGTTGTGGTCGGTTACGATCCGCCTGTATTACGGGTTAGTTCACGCATCGGCACGCTGCGATTCCCGTGCGCGGGTCGGGGCGTGACAGGAGCCCTCTTGATTAGCCGCACGTGACATTTGACAATGAGATTACGAGCACTGTTTTTCACGTCAGTCTCAGAAGACCAGCTGAACTTCTTAAAAGTAACAGCAGTAGGATGGGCATCAGGGAAAGTAGTAGGCAACTCCGAGGTACTCGTGACGACAGAGGGAACAAAAACCTTAGAACCCTGACCACGAGTAACGACTTGATTTCCCAATGAGGAGCCGAACTCGAAGTAAGAGAAAGTCTTCGTATTGTTTGGATTCTTAGACATTTCGACACCAAGCTGGAACATCTTGTTGTCGATAACACATGAATCATCAACAGACGAGCTAGCAAAATTAGGCACACCATACGAAGAGACAAGGTTTTTCTCACGATCATCCAAAAGAAGATAAACCTTTTTCCTGCTCCTCTCAAAAGTTTGATTTATCTCCTCAACCTCTTGAGAAATAGGATCAACAACATCACCAAGACCCTTCCCGGAAGATGCATGAAGAGGGGGAGCCCTAGTAATACCAGGAATCAAAGTAGCAAGCTTCTTCTTCTTCGGGACATGACTAGGACTAATTGCTAACAGCTTAGACAGACGAGTAGGTTGGGGAACTTTCATTTTTCTAATGCTTGACCCAACATTAATGGTACCTCTGGCAACAACAGGAGCATTGCAATCCGTAAGTCTCTTAGCGGTGCTCACTTCCCAATCAATGCCTGCATCGCCAACAACAGTCAGGGAGTACGCTCCTACCCCTCGTCAGATATGACGACAGTACTGGTGTGCGCAACAGTAAATTTCGAAGCACAAGCCGCCGTAAACACAACACGATCCGCCTCGCTTAGAGTATACAGACCGTTGCGGTCAAGGATATCCGTCGTAAGAAAAACTTCTATTGAGGAATTGGGCAACTTATTGAATCAATCATGGAACCCTTGCTCATCCACAGACAAAAATAGTTCGTTTCTCTTGGGTTCTCGGAACGATTGCAGAATTTGCACATTGCGTAACTTGAAATAATCAGAAATAATCGACAAGTAAAACCAGGGCCTCGACCAACCCCTATACTCGTCTCTGAGATTTTCAAAATAGGATGGACCATGGAGATAGCAAGTGCGGTTCGCATTTACACTGAACCCCACCACATAGTGCAAAACCCTGACGTTCATCGAAATCCTAGATAAAATGGCCCTCACTAAAGTAGCGATCATTACCCTCAACCGTTAGGAACCATTTGCACGTGGGCAATGCTCAAGAAACTCAATTACTCCCATAAAGTTTATGGAGCTGGAAGCCTAAGACCTGCTTGAAACATGCTAGGGTACACCACAATTTAGTCAGGCCTCGGAAGACAAGAACTGTCACCCTCTTCAGGCAGAATGATCTCGAGGTCGGATGACAATGAATAGTCATAACGAACACTATCCAGATTCGTTCGCATCACCCACTTAGAAGAGAAATAAGCTTCATAAGTAGCAAACACATCACCACTTAGAACCCTGAAGCTAGACATTGTTATGAGACAAAAAATGAAAGAGAAAGAAATCAAAGCTTGGGAACGAAGAGAGTGTAAACAAGAAAGTATCATATCCACCTCCTCCTTTTTATAGGGTCAAACAACGAAAAGACTACCCATAGGAAAATGTGTAGGACATGATGGTCGCAAAATCTCAAAAATCACGCCGAAACGAATAGGCAGATGAGACATTGGAGGTAATAGTTGTTAACGACATTAAATGCTCCGCAATGGTGAAATCGAAAATCCAACCTGATGATGTATCAAAATAGACCGATCATCACAGTTGTACACATGGCATAAAGATCCATCACAATAATACGATGCTTAATCTATTGGGAAAACTCATAAAACCCAGGAAAAATGAAGCCAATTGCATAGGCCCGGATGAGGCCCGTCAATGTGGAAAACAAACAGGATCTAAATTCAGGCCCAAATGAATCAGAGCACGGATCTAGGCCCGACATGAATTCTCTCATAAAGAAGAGAAACGTTGCACCGAAAAGAGTCATGGAGGGAGTTACGCCTCCCTGAACGCATCTCCATAAAGGAGGAGACTGTTACAAGAAACATCTCTTTCTGTTGCGCCTCACATGCTTAAGTCACGCAGAGAGTTAACCATGACCATTATAAAATGGTAAAGGGAACATTCGACAAAGGTATACAACTTTAACTAAGTTTTATTCAGATTACATCCTTCTTCTAACATAGTTACTGACTTAAGCATCGAAGTGCCTTCGGCCACTACAAAGGTGGTATTTGGCAGTCTAACAATTGTTTTGCAGGTCAAACTCACAGGAGGACGATTTTTTGACGCATCAGTTTGGCGTCGTTCATGAGGAACAACGAGTTTCCTCTTTCTAAAAATAGAACACACAGTGACAAGGTTCACCACAACCCAGCAAAAGATCGACTAGTCATCGGAGACAATAATGCAGTTTACAGATCCTCAATCCAGTAATGATCATGACAACTCTTCCACGAACGCATCATCGATAGCTCAGGGAGAAGATGTAACCCAAGCCACCAGACCAATAGCATTCGAGAATGTGGATCCGCTGCACGCAATAGTTCAGACGACTCAAATGATCGGCGGCGCTGCCACAAACCCTCGGGTAGATTTGCTCATGGCCCAGATGAAATACATGACAAAGATGCTGGAGAAAATCACCTAAGAACTCGTTCAGCTTGCCGATCCTACTGCATCACCACCTCAACAAAATTCCACTATCTGAACTCAAGGAAGTGACGAAGCCCTAGCAGAACCCCAGCAGGGAAACATCGAGAACAGCGAGCTCCACCCAGACAATGAGAGGGAAAAAAGAAGGACGAGACTGCAACTCGGGAACCCAATTATGACTGCCAAGCTCCTTAGATCGAACAACCAATTGAAGCATCTTGTCATCTAAGGACCGAGGATCCTCATCAGAACACTTGACAGCGTCAAGGCCGCCATAAGCAGAGAAAATCTTTTTTTCCCCGTCATCCAGCGTACGAACAATATCTTTCTCACTCCTCTCCAAAGCCAACTTCATTTCTTCCGCCCCCCGCAGAGAATACCAGTATTCTCTCGAAGGATCTCTATCGGCAGAGTTCGAATAAAGATATGTATGACACACAAAATCAACAAGTCGTTTCTTCTTCGGAACACGATCTGAAGGCAAAAACAATCACTTCAACGGACTAATAGGTCTCAGTACTTTTCTCTTTCTAGAAGAAGGATCAGTAGCACTACAGATAGGAGCATTGAGATCCGTAACACCCAAGCTCACTTTTCGATCAATGACAACGTCATCACGTTCAACAACGGCAGCACATGCAACCATCTGTGGCATGCCACTAGGTTAACAAAGCCTGTTCGGTCTCACTCATATTGTATAGACCACTGCGCCTCACCATATCATCAGTAAGATAGACGTCCAATTGAACCACCGAAAGCTTCAGAAAGTGCTCACTGATAACATGTTCTTCAGCAGTCTATTTCAGATTTTGGTGCTTAATAGGAACTCGAAAAGACCTTACTATCTGAACACCTCACAAATTGAAGTAGCCAAAGCCGACAGACGCATAAAACCAATCCCATGACTAATCCCTGATGTCAGTATTGAGATTACCAAATCATGCAGGAAAGTGCAGAAAACAGGTACGGTTGGGTTTCACACTAAACCTAACCAAAAAGTGCAAAATTCTAGGGGTTAAAGGGATACCAGAGATAATGGCCTTGACATACGTGGAAACCATAACCCTCCAACCATTTGGGCCCATCTGAGCAGGAGGAATACCTAGGAAGTCTAGATATGACCTGAATACTCCGAAACTGGGAACCGAAGAACAACGTAGAACACGCAAGGATAAGGTGCAATATATCTCTTCCTCGGGCAATAAGGATTGTCATTTTCGCGAGGAAGAACGATTTAAAGGTCGTCAGGCAAAACATAATTGGAACGGACACTATCCAGAGTAGTCCAAGAAGCTTTGGTTGGGGAAAAATGAGCCTCATAGATAGAAAGCTGATCACCAACCAACATATCACCAGCAGGCATCGCAAATAGGAAAGAAGAGACGAAGAAAAAGAGGCAATAGGGGAGAAAAAATAACACTAACAACAAAGATGGTGTAAAAAAAAGTAGCCACAACACCCTTTATACAACTGGAAAACGAAGAGATCACTCACGAAGTGACATACAGGATATAATGGCACACCAAAACTCCTAGAAAATGTGTGCGAAAACGAATAGACAACGAAGTAATCGAGGTGATCAGCCAACCGAAAGTTACTAAACATTAATTTTAGTGCAATAACACAATCGAAATACCGACCGCCACACAGTTAGTGGATACGTGAACGTACCCACTAACTTAAGGGGGAGTAGCTGATGATACATCAAAATAGACCGATCATCACAACCATACACAAGGCATAAAAATCCATCATGAGAATACGACGCCCAATCTATTAGGCCAACTGATAAAGACCAGGAAAAATGAAGCCAACTGCATAGGCCCGGACGAGGCCCGTCAATGTGAAAAACAAACATGACCTAAATCCAGACCCAAACGAATCAGAGCACGGATCCAGGCCTGACACGAGTTCTCTCATAACGAAGAGAAACGTTGCATCGAAAAGAGCCATGAAGGGAGTCATGCCTCCCCGAATGCATCTTCATAAAGAGTGAGAATGTAACAATAAACATCTCCTTCTGTTGCACTATTTTTGTAACACACAACTTAATACCCTGCTTTGTGATTGTTGTATAGAATAAGTAGGGATCGTTCTGAACCAAGGATCAGAGGGCTTTCCAATTAACACAAAGAATAACTAAAAGACAACTAACAACCTAATTAAGTAAATAATGGGGAATTGGATTTTTTTAAGTTAAACTATAAAAATAAATACGAAAATTACTATAGAGATAGTAAAACTAAAGGAATGGTAAAAATGAGAAATTAGCTAAGAGTTTATCTCCACACACCAAACATATGCTCATAAATCAATATTCAATAATCACTTGCTAATTCGTGAGTGACAATGCTCAAGATTAACCGTGATCAACACTGCATTAATCTTATTATTTTCCCAAGTTCGTTGAATTAAAGTTAGCGTCGCTTTCAAACTATTCTTATCATGCTATCTAATCAGATATCGCAAGTTAGATAAAATATCCATGATCATTAAGTTTTGTGGAAAATATGAACACTGACTAAGCAATTACAAGTATGATCAACATCTTGTTCTTACCTAGGTTTTTACTTAGCCTTACCAACATTCCTTGGTATTTACTACTTGTGAGTACAAGATTATAACAATTAGGTGTAACTCTCCTATACTCTAGCCCCAGATCCTAGCATGTTTACTAAGTTGGTCACCTTAACAAACATACAAAGAAAAATTATCTATAAAGCAGTTAAGCAAAACACAATCACTAATAGCAAGGACAATTAAATTTAATTAATTTATAAAACACATGTTCGGGGCTTCGAATCAACCCTTAACTAAGAGGAGTTTAACTAAACATATTAATTATGTTCAAACAGTAATCCATAATCAATAATCAAGCTAAAAATAAGAAAAAGATAGGGTGAAGGAAATAAGACGTCGCCTGATCCGTAGTGGTGCGAGAGGACCTTGGGGTACGAATAACGGTAAAAAGAAATATGCCAATATCTTCCTTTTTTCTTCTTCAATTTTTTCTCCTTGTTGCAATGAAAAAGGGACTAAAAGAGATGAAGTAGGGCGAGAGGAAAGGGGGGAGATGGAGCCTGTGATGACGATGAGCGTTTTATCTGGCTTGTGGAGGCGATCGGCTGAGAGAGAAATCAGGTGAGAAGGAGATGAAAAGAGAAAGAGGGTCATCGAGCTGTGATGGTCTATTGGCTGTGATTTGAAGGGTGGAATTGCGAGACGGTCTTGCAGCTGTGATGAGGGATGCGTGGATGGGTTAGAGTTCCTGATTTGCGATTGATGGGTTTGATGGTGATGATGGAAGAAGGGTTGTGTCTCGGTGTTGTGAAGGAGTACGACGGGATGAGGAAAGAAGATGGAAGAAGGGACTGTGTGATTGCGATGAGAATGGGGTTTTGCTAGGAAGAGGAGGCTGTGGTTGCAAGCGTGAGGAGGCTATGGATGGGTGAATTCTTCAAAGTAAGGTATCTTCCCTTTTTATACTTGTTTTCTTCTCAGTTTCCTTCTTTGCGTGGTTTTCTTTTGCAATCAGTATTTCTAAATTGTCAATTTGCTTTACTTAGCTTCTATTTTGAAATCTTGTAATTGAAAACCTACACAAACACGAAAATAACAATTAGTATCATAATTAACAAATAATAACAAAAAATATGTATAGAAATATGGTACTAAAAATAGCCTAATTATGCTCCTATCAGCTTCACATGCTTAAGTTACGCAGAGAGTTAACCGTGACCATTATAAAAGGTAAAAGGAACATTCGACAAAAATATGCATCTTTAATTGAGTTTTGTCCAGATTTACATCATTTTTCCAACAAAGTTACTGACTAAAGCATCAGAGTGCCTTCGACCACCACAAATGTGGTCATTGACAATCTAACAGTTGTTTTGCAGGTCAAACTCATAGGAAGACGATTTTTGGACGCATCACAACCGTCACACAGTTAGTGGCTACGTTAACATACCACTAGCTAAGGGAGGAGTAGTTGATGATACATCAAATAAGACTGATGTCACAACCATACACGTGACAGAGATCGTCCATCACGAGGATCAAATATCTCAAAACCATGCCAATTCATAAAGTCCAAAAGGGCAAATCTAGTCATAAAAGCTCAAACTGGGTTCGTCAGAATGAACCATAATTAAAGGCCCATATCCAAGCCCGATAAAGTTCTCCCTTAAAGAGAGAGAACGTTACAGAGAAAAAGAGTCGTAGAGAGAGTTATGCCTTCAAGGATGTATCTTCATAAAGGAGGAGATTGTTATAAGAAACGTTTCATCTCGTTGCTCCTTACATGCTTAAGTCACGCAGAGAATTAGCAATGATCATTAATATAAGGGAAACATTCAACAAAGGTATGCAACTTTAACCGAGTTCTGTCCAGATTTATCTCCATCTTCAACCGAGTTACTGACTTAAGCATCGGAGTGCCTTCAGCCACAAAAAATGTGATCTTTGGCAATCTAACATTTATTTTGCAAGTCATACTTAAAGGAGACTGAATTTTGGACGCATCAAATGTAATCTTAATGAAAAGAAAATATGATAAATAAGTTTTCACATTAACACATCTCACTAATAACGAGCATATCTTCAATGTTGCATTTGTATTACAAAATCTAGAATCTTAGTTAATTGAAGTCCACTATATATCCATCCCTTTAACCTCGCAGACAATGTTAGAACCCTTTTTTTATTTTTCTTCGTTTTTCTCATGTCTTAATGGTGTAGTAATTTATAGGGAAATAATCAAGCGAGAAGCCCTCTACCCTAACATATTGGGTCAATAATGGTAGTAATTCAGTCATTTCCAAGTCAAATTACAAATTCCAGGGATTAAGGCAAGGCAAAGCACTTAACCGCAAACACTAACCCATGGTTGAGTACATAACCCAACCCAACCCAACCCAACCCAAACCCAAACCCCACACCTCACCACACCAATTTCCGGTTATTGTCCCTCTCTGCCTTCCTTCTTCCCCTTCTCTCTTCCTCTCTCCTCTCTGCGCTTAGCTTCGCTTTCATATTCTTCTATTCAAAGAGCAGAATCAGAGACACCCAACCCATGCGGAGATGAGAAGAACCACTACTTCTCTGGGTCTCCTTTGTTTCAAAATCTAATCTTTCTTGTTGAAACCCAAACCCCAACCAATCTCGAATGCAAACCCCCGATCTCTTGCTTAGTCCACCTCTGAATCAATTCAGCTCTTCTCAATCTCTCCCACCATGTCTGAAGAAGCTTCAGATGCCTCTATTTCGAACCATAATGAAGGATCTTCTTCTCAAGAGGAAGAAGAGTGGCAGACCAACAACAAACACAAACCCAGACACAAAACCCCCGAACCCATCAAGGAAGAGACCGAGAATAACAATACCCATACTTCCAATACCTCTAACAACAACGAAAGTGTCAGCTTTAGTGGAAGAAAGCGGCTCCCTCGTGCGTGCACAACGCGGTCATCGTCGAGGCTTTACCCATCAGCCCCTGCTCTTGTTGATCGAAAGCCACCAGCTAAGAGGGAGAAAATCACTGAGCAGGAACAGCCCCCGCAGCAATGTAGCAAGATCATAACCCCTTTACTCAATGACCCACCGCCTTCGCAGTTCCCAAGATGGAATCTTCGATCAATGTGGGAATTGGCTTCCCTTCTCAACTTCTTACATGTGAGAAAGTTCACTTTTTTTAACTGTGGGTTTTGTGAATTTTTGATCAGTTAGGGGTTTAAGTTCAGTGGGGTTACTTTTCTTGTGTTCTTGTGATTGTAGATATTTAGGCCCCTTTTGAACATTACGGTGGAGTTCTCTGCAGAAGAACTTGAGACTGCTTTGATTAATCCAAATAGCACTTTGGATGATATTCATGTACCTCTTCTAAAGGTTGGTGCTTTGTTTTGTGTTTAAAGTTTGGTTTTTTTAGTATACTTGTTCTAAATGTTGGTGCTTGCTTGTTTGGACTTGAAAGTTTGGGTTCAAATTTAAAGATTGTGCCTGTTTTTATTTATGGGTTTTGGGAGCATGCGGACATTGCAGGAAAGCTTCTTTAGTGCAATGTGTTCATTGTTTTATGATCAACTAGTTGATTGAAAAAGAAAATCCTATGAAAGATTTACTTCGTAGTTACTTTCCATGCATTTATATTAGATACTATAAATGGCCCTAGTATTCTTTATTCTGTACTAATATTTGAGCCCAAGCACAAGGTTAGGGGTTTTTTTTTGTCTTCTCCAAAGGAACTCATAGTTTGTAAGGTTTTTCTTTAGCTGCCACTGCATTATTGAATTCACATTCTGCCATCGTATTCAGGCCTATTTGTGTATGGTCATTCTATGGTCACTAGGCTTCAGACTTTCAGTTGCACTTTATGTTCTTAAAACTCCATAAAAGCTCAAAATATTTTATGAAGAATGAGCATGCGTTGCGAAGTTCCAAAAAATGTAGGAGCATATGAAAGCTTGTTTGAATATGCATTAGGAACAAACAATATGAACTGTCTTTGTGATTCTTCAAGTTGAAAAAGTATCTGTTATACAAGAATTGATTTTGAATTGTAGACTTCATACAGCCAAGGTGATACGCAGGGGAGAAGAGGGGATGATGATGATGATTAGATCTCTCATCTTTCTTCAATATCTGAGTAGGACAGAATCAAGGCTCATACTGCGAGTGTGGCAAATTATTGCACAGGAAAGGGCCATTAGGTAGGGTTGCAAGTGAAGGAATACAAAGTGGGTGTGACTGGCTGTGTTGGAAATAAATAGGCATGTTTGTAGAGGGGAGGGAGTGGAGACAGGGTTAGAAGCTTTCTGGAAAAAGAAAGAATGAAATAGCTGTAGACTGAAGATTAGTGTCGTTTGGGGCCGTCATGTGGTTTAAGTGATCTAGAATATTCGACCTAAGAATCTGAATTCATTTTTCTCAAAGATTACAAGGATATCCTGGGTGAAGATGGGGGAGGGGAAAGTGGAGGGACAAGTGGGTATGAAATGATGGAAGCATCAGCAATGTTTTCTAGTGGGTTGGGATGTGAATAAACCGAGACTCTGAGAGTCTTTGTTCTTGTTCTTATGAGTTGGGGCTATGTTGTGGGGGCTCTGCCAAGACTCTATTTTTACTTTAAGCACCTCTCCCTACCCTTAGAGCGCCGCAACGCTATACACTAGTCAAGGTGGAGGTAATTACACTAAAATATCTACCCTAAAAAAAAAGCTCCACCATGGCAGCACTTCACCTCGCCAAGGCTCTGGAGGCAGACCTTGGTGCTTCATGCCCGTCCTTACCCTTGACATCATTTAAGGAAATAGACATCCTTGGCTTCCTTCAGTTTCTCCTCGAGGAGCTGAGATTTGGGGTTATCTTCTGTTGTAGCTTGCAATTTTTTCTTCTTTTTCAGTAAAGATGGTAAAATTTTATTAGATATCATGAGCTAGCAAAACAATGATAGATTATGTCACTTGGTGAAATTTTATTAGATATCAAGAGCGAGCAAAACAATGATAGATTTTATCATTGTGCTCCCGCAAAGAGATTACAAGGATTATTGACAATTAGATTGGACTATGCTGGTTCAGTCATACATAAGAGACAAGAAAGGGGACATCCTTTGGTGGTTCCCAAGTATAACCCCATGTCCATGGTAAGACTTTATATCAATAATCACATTTTCTATTATTTTGATTTTCTTTTGAAATACCCTCATGTTTTCTTTATTGTAAATGGGCCACACCGACACTGTGTACCAAATTACCAGTCTTATCCTAATCCAACTTACTTTTTCCACTTACTCTTGGAGAAAGTTCAACATCAAAGGATTGAATATTGCCCCGCTGAATACAAGCTCGTTTATTGAAAGACGACCCTGCAGAGAGCCTTCAAATTCCTCTATCAGTCTGGAAAATAGATCATTTGTGAAGAGAGTCAAGAGACAGGTAAATGTTATTGACTCAAGATGAATGTGATCAATCAACTCTCCAGCTTTCCCACACAGCACACGTTTATGAGTGTCGACCCTCTTTTAAGGATGTTAACGGCTGTTAGAATACAACCATGCTTTATCATTCATAGTAGGAAGCGAACTGTAGGATATGTTTCTTTGGACCATGCGAATTTATGAAGATGTTCAGCCAACTTCTAGCAACTTCGAATAATAAAGCTATCAATTCATCTCCATTGGTTTTGCTTTGCATCCAATTCATGACACATGTAGTATGCCGATGAAGTTAGATAATTGGCCATCTCCTTGTCATTTACAGGGTATTTAGATTCCAAGTATTTCCTTGGTCATTCTGGGCCAAAAATTGATCAACCTTGACCCTTTTGTTGTTTGATACATTGTAGATGAGAGGGAAGGTTTTTTTGAGGAGGTTTTTTTTTTTTTGAAAGGCGACCCTTTTGTTGTTTGATACATTGTAGATTAGAGGGAAGGTTTTTTTTGAGGAGGTTCTTCCCTATGGATGGTTTCCACTTTATATGTATATATTTTAAATGTATGTTTGAGAAATGTTACGTGTTCTTAGGTTGATCTTGATAGTGTTTTGAGTGCACTGACATTTTTATTTTATTTAAGAAAAGAGTTCTCAAAACTCTGTTCTTGTTGCATCTGCTACTCTTAGTTATTTTCATTGTGAGAAACTAAAGTTACTTTGGAGGCATTAAGTTGTCAGCGAGACATGCTAGCAATAGTTTCATCAAAATTCATACATGTATTTATTTTGTTAACCGAGTACTCCAAGCATGGGACTTAACCGTAAGGAGATAGTGGAATGGCTGGGAGTTGATTGGGATTGTAAAATGGTTTTGAATATTGGAACAATAACAACCACAACAACTCTAGTCAATGACTATGGGATAAACAAACCAAAAAACAGTGTGAAGAGTTGTTATGATGAGCCAGTCACATACCCTGAGCCTGTTTTCTAATTTGGACATTAGTGCATGTTCCCGTAACTCGGGTTCTTACTATAGATTATTTGGCAAGGAGAGGGTTTATTGTCACAAACAAATGTCCATTTTGTCTAGGGATGACAATGGGGCGGATTTGGGTAAATGCATCCCCGCCACGCTAGGGATGGCGGATCCCCGAATCCGCCTCAAATATCCGTTTATCATATTTTTTTAAAAATCATCTCCGAACCGGACGGATTGGCGGATATCCGCCCCGTTTAACCGAAAAAAATCTAAGAAAGAAGCAGAAAGTGAGAAGAACAATAAAACCCCGCCACTCCTGTTCTTCATCTAATGCAAATCAATGAATCATCCTCTTTACACCTTCATTCCTTATTTTTTTGAAGATGTGCAAATCTCTTAAAATCCAAAACTAACCTCAAATTTCTCACCACAACTCTGTTATTTTCTTGAGAGAAAGAGATCTTTGAAACCAGTGTTTTGTTTTTGATGAGTTACTAGAAAGAGAAAGAGACAAGTAGTTGAGAACAAACAAACAGTTGAACTACGAAACAAGTTGAAGAAGAAAAGAGAAAATAAAGCTTAGAGAAAAAGAGTGAGCGGTTTTGATGAGCGAAACAAGCGGTTTTCAGACAGCAATCCGGCAAAGTTCTGGAGGTCTTGCTGTCAAAAAACTGGGATAGAAAGCGAGAAGAGGAGAGTTCAGATGGTGATGGCGGAGAGTTCAGATCTGTTGGAGAGTTCATATGGTGATGGTGGAGATGGTGCCGACATAGATGATAGCGGAGCTTCGCTGCTGTCTGGTAATGGAGATGGCGGTGATGAGGTGGCATCATCAGGTTTTGGAGATGGTGCCGGTGAATGATCCTCTTTTTGTAAGGTTCTTGAGAATGTAAGATCTGTGAAGAGAATGGTGGTAAGGAGGATTCTGCACAGATTCACTCAAGGAGGCAGAGTGAGAGTATGAGAGATAGGGTTAGGTTTTTTTCTTTTCTTTTCAAGGGCTAGGGGTATTTATGTAATTTCAATACTTAAACGGAAATTCGTGGGGGCGAATATGGTCAAATCCGTATCTGACTCGAATATTTGATGTGTACTATTTGGATATCTGTATCCGCCCCAAAATTCGTTTAGGCATATCCAAAACCGCCCCAAACGGGTCGGGCGGGGCGAATATCCGTGAAAGTCCGCCCCACTGTCATCCCTAATTTTGTTGAGCCAACAAAGAATCCATTGACCATTTGTTTATCACGTGCCTGGTTTTTAAGGAGTTGTGTGCATCTCTTGTCAATGAGTGTGGTGGCGTCATTCCTTTGGCCACGTTAGAAAGAGTATGGGCATTGGGTAGAAAGAGTAATTCTCTCTCTAACATTGAACCTGGTTGTGGGAGGG
Organism: Berberis vulgaris; assembly: GCA_963556465.1. NCBI lineage: Eukaryota > Viridiplantae > Streptophyta > Magnoliopsida > Ranunculales > Berberidaceae > Berberis > Berberis vulgaris. Next base: position 10,827,659 of record OY747134.1, read on the forward strand.
ATAGACTACTAATTGCTGTAATGATGATTTGGGAGAGAGGTTTTTGAAGCGCATGGTGACGATTTGGGGAGAGTGAAATGCAAGGTTTTTGAAGCGCAGGAGTTGGATCTTCAACAGGCTTATTTTGGTCATTAGGAGTTACTTGGGGTCCTTTGGCAAAAGTGCCGACTACTGTGTTTTGCGAGTTTTTACTCGCTTTTCATTATTAATATATATATTTGTATTGTTTTATCGATTAAAAACAAATGAAGTACATCTCTAACAATTACTTTGTCAACCTCAAATTTCACAACCTGTTCCCCATAGGAATCAGTGATGCATTTAGTCCTTGGACATCATGATAGTCCCACATCTCTCTCTCCTATTATATTTTTCAAACCATTTTTCAAAATAGACTCAACTATTAATTATGTTTTTTTTTAACATTTATTTTCTTCCCTTTTTGTCATTTATAAGCATGATCCTGAATTCCGACTTGTTAGCAAAGTTGGGGAAGTATTTGCTTGCCCTCCTATGATAGGTAGGGGATTAGTACTTCTGACAAGAAGATGAGTGTCGCCCTCTTAGGAAAATGGCTTTGGAGTTGCAACAAAAATACTGTAGTTTATGCAGCAACATTATAAATATTTGTGATGGGATTTGTTGCATCATCATCCTTATGCATCTTTAATGTGGCACTCAGATTCCTTCATGCAACCTTTGCATTATCAAGAACGCAACACTAGTGACAGAATGTCCTCAGCCTACACTATAACAACAGCATTAGTAACAGAACATATGTTAATGACAGGGATGGACCCGGGCTGTGTGAGATGGGGTAAGTGCTGCACCCCAAAAGGCTTTGTGCCTAGTTAATAGTTCTAATTTAACACCCCAAATTCTCATTATATTATGCTGTTCTTTCCCAAAACTACAGAGAGGAGGAGAGAATGGGGGCTACTGAGGTGCAGTATCCTTAAACAGTGTGGAGGGGAGGGGGGGGGGGGGGGGGGGGGGGGGGGGGGTCTGGTCTTTTAGCATGCCTGAATTGAGCTCTGTTCGTGACTGGATTAACAGTTTGTGTTTCATGCAAGGGCACTGCAAGACCATGCATGTGGAGTATTTAGGCCTGTTGCGATTGGGTGCAAATGCACTAAGCAGTGCCTAATTGTCTCTTTGCAAGTTTTACATCTCCATATCTTTAATCCACACGAAGACCAGCTTGGCACAAAAAATGTTATTGTATGATTAGTGCTGTTCTATACCCTTTTTCATTTTGGTTATGCTTTAGTTCTTCTTTAGATAAATAAGTTTGACTCCGATAAGCACTGTTGTTTAAGTGCATTTTCACTCCATATATGATCTACAGGCGATTCCACCTGTTACCCGGATGGCTTTGGGGCGTGATACCTGGGTCACAGTGCTATGCAGAAAATTGAGAGATTGGTGGCATTGGGTATGCACTCCACTACTCCAACACCACTAGTTTATTTGGTTGTGCTGTATTGGAATTTGATCTAGATTAACTGAAGCATTAATCGTCACTGATATGAGCTGGCCTCTTCGTTGTAGGTTGCAGATGGAGAGATACCAATCGTTGCATCGCACGGGTGAGTGACCTTGCACACATTGATCACAGAGATATTTTATTTTTGGTTTGACATGCTTTAATGTCAACTATATAGGGCGGAAATTGAAACTTATAAAGAACTTGATCCTGGGACTCGTGTAGTCATTCTAAAAGCTCTGTGCGACATTCGCGTTGAGGTAAAGTACTTTGTGGAAATAGTTCTTGGACTGCTACTGCGTTGTGATATCACATACTATGTTGATAACATTTTATAGTAATCTTTTGGCTTTTATTTAAGGTTTTTTTGCTATTAAACTGAGAGATATAGACTTGCAAATCGTCGTTTTGCAGCAAGAAGATATTCGAAACTATATCGATGATAACCTAAAACATGGTGTTCAACTTTCAGTATTTCGTAAAGAACGTATTGGTGGTGATTCCCAAGGAATTTCATACTGGTACTACACTTTATTCTATTTCCTACCATGTGTTAGTGTCAAACATATTTTATGCTCATGGATTTTTAAGTCCCGTGTCTTGTTTTTGTCTTGGGTGTAGGTATGAGGATGATCCTGAAATTGGTCATCGGTTGTATCGGGAGATCAGAAAAATGGAGGTCAAAAAGGTTAAGGTTAAAGGTAGTCAGGTCATTCCTATGGTATCTTATCAGTGGGAAACAGTTGCCACAAACTTGGATGAATTCATAGATGTTTCCGTAAGTCCTTATTCCTACAAATCTAGTTGTCTTCTCTGCTTTTATAGTATCGAGAGATGGTTTTTTTTAGGTTAATGTAGTTAGTGATGGTCAGGGAGCAATTGGTACTTCCTTGGAATTTATCTTGTGAATCTAGTACAGATTAAAACGAAAATATGTTTAGCACATCTAGTTCAATCTTTAGAAGGAAACCCAATGTAATAAAACACTAGGGAGACCTTTCTCTGCCTATGCATTTAAAACAGATAACGGACCCATAACAGTCCAAGAGCGTTATAGGTTATAACGGGATATAACAATATATAACGGAATAATTTTTTTAAAATATATTTTTAATACTCCCTCAAAGTATTAATGTATTATAGAATAAAAAAAAGTAAATCATGTTCATAATATTAAATTCAAAAACAAAAAAACATTAATAAAAACACCTTCCATTCGTACGAGAGTGAGATCACAACAGAGAGTGCGATCGACTTTTCGTCTTCTTCCCTTCTTCTACTCTCATTCTCGGTCAAACGACGAGTTCTGGCTCTCTGTCGATTGGTGACGCCTAGCTCAAGTCATTTTCTATGAGTCGAGGGTTCTCGTTCGATCGAAAATGAAATGAGTATTTTTTTTAATGTATTAGAATCAGTGTTCTAAAAAGCGCTAGGCGGTGGGCGGCGAGAAAGTGCCTAACGCCCATGGGCCTAAGCGAGTGCCTAGGCGGTCTTAGGTTTTGTATAATTACTGTAATAATTTACAAAAGTTAAGCATAATACCTTAACAATTACATCCAATTTAATGCCAAGATACATATGCAAAATTTAAAAACATGAAAAATTAATAATCATGAACAAAATTTATTAAAACTCAAATGACTGAAGTTGGTTATGATGAGTACTTTATACAAAGTTGAATTTGTGGACAAATATCCAAACATACTATTTTATTTTTCTTCAAATTACATGAATAACCTCAGTCATGTTTGATAAAATCTACATTACTAAAATTGGTATCAGCAGATCCTTTGAGAATTACATTAAGTAATCATCCTTTGCTACATTTAGACATATACTGAATAAAAAACAATTAAATTGTTTATTTCTAAAAAAGAGGAAAGAAAAATAAAATAAGAACACAATCAGCCTTATTTAAAAATAAAAAAATAAAAAACTCGCCCAGACCGCCTAGGCAGCCCAGACCAGCCTAGACTTCCCAGAACCCGCTCAGCCATTAATCTAGGCATTTTTCTACCTTCTGGCCGATTTTTAGAATACTGATTAGAACAAAACGTTAAAACAGGGTTATTGCAAAAAAAAACGTTATTTCAATAACGGTCATATAACGCCATTATATTGGAGCTGTGATACCATAACGTGATAATGTCATAACGTAACGACTCACTCCCGTTAAGAGTTATATTGGAGTTATAACGCCGTTTTAACTGCACAACTCTCTGCAATGGAGTCAACCACTTTAGAAAAGAAAGTTTCGAAAAAAAAAATATTTATACTAATCGAAGAAACAAGCATAAGATTCGGTTATCTCAACTGTAGTCCCAATGGAGTGAACTCTATCTCTGTCAGAGCGATTAGAGCTAGCGAAGCTCAAACTCTCGTGACTGGTCAAAACCATTCCTGTTCTCTCTTCTCCATATCTTGATATCCAAGAAGTTATTCCTCTCTGAATCTTGCATCCTGAAAGTTTTGGTTGGGTTCTTTACAGACATGTGTCAGAGTTTCACTTTATTCATTGTAAGATTTTTATGACTGCCTTCAGGTACAGCATCCTCCCTCTATTTTGTGTTCAAAAGATTTTCCTACGGGATCCTATGCATCTGACAAGTTCAGTTCGTTAACCTTTGATTTTTGAAAATTTCAATCACGAGTGCTTCACAAACGTGAGATAAATGTTACAAGTTGAAAAATAACTTGTTTCTCTGGTTTGTAACTTGTTTCTTCTGAAATGGCTTATGTAATACTGTTGACTCCACTGGAGAGATTGGGGGTTACATTTCCCTAATAAAATTTTGGGTTATTTTAGCAACACCCTGATTAGGAGAAGGCTGATCTGGAATACTCAAACATAAACTGAATCCCGTTAAGGCTGATCTGCTATGAGTTAAGGTTGTGTATGGCTATGAGTACTACTTTGAAAGGCAGGCATAACTGGTTCGAGGGGTTTTAACACTTTCTTTTGAATTTTAACCTACTCTCTTTGTTTGGAATGCCTTGATATATATATCCATACACACACACACACACATATATATACACTAGCTTTCGAACACGTCCACCCATTCACTTCTAACTCTCATAAGAAGGCCCTTGCTAAATTTGACTATTTTGCTAACCACAATCCACAAAATAGTGGTCATTTCTACTAAAGTCAAAACCCTAATACAACTTACATAGAACTCTAATATAATTTCTTACAAAGGTACTACCAATTCCACAATTGCTTACAAATGGATTATTCACTTTAGAGATTACATCAACATTTCTCTATCTGTAAATTGCAACTGTTTTGGATATACTATGCTCACATTCCCCCCATACATATTTACATCTAGCTATTAACTCGGACACAATTGCTTCAATTATTCTTTGAAATTATTATTATTATTAATTTTTTTTGGAATATAACTTAGTGTTCACTCAAACTTCACATCTGAGCACCTCTGAATCTCTGACATGAAGAAGAATGCCTTAATCTCCTTTGCACGGCTTTAGTTGATATGGCCTCGTATATTTTCAGTGGTATTGTACTGAGCAATCTTTGTCAAATATACCACTTTAAAGCCACATTTAATACCACTCTTCCCTCCATCCTGTTATCACATTTTGAATCCAAGGCATTATGAGTTTAAAGTGTTCGATGTGATTACAATCAGCAGTAATCTTTCCAGGGAAAACCACTTATTATGCTGGTCTCACTATCATCTGAATCATGTCAGACCATCCATCTAACTCTTACTCGTGCATTGCTTGTTACAATTATTCATCCTTGAAAGCACTACTCACAGTCTCAGACTACATTAATCCTTAAGTTTCAGAAAATTCCAAAATTTCTGTTTTGGAAATCTATATCAATTTTAGAAGTGATACGCGGGAAACCTTGATTGCTAAACTTTCGGGGGAAATTATGAAGCTTTCTCTAACACCCTAGAATTAAACCCCAAAAATCTCAAATTTCTCATTACCCAACTCAAACCCCAATATGTAATCACATCACATAAACTAGCCAAATCAACCACATCAATTTGTCTAAAACCCCAAAAGCATTTTTTTAATTGACTTTTGCCCTAAGGGGAGCCTTTACAAATGACTAAAGTGAATAGATTTCACATCACACAACCTTAATCTTCCATAGAACACCATAACCCTACATGCCAAATAGTTTGGGGGTTCACCACCCTCAAAACAATTGCTTTGAAAATTTCATCAAACAATAGGAGTGCACTCTAATCTAATGTATTATATGATGCATATTAGAACAATTACTACTGAACATAGAGTGATGCATAAATCAAAACCTTCAACTATTCTGAGCGAGATTCTTCTCGTTATATGGTTGAACGCCAGTTCAAAGTTGAGGGATTCATCTAGAATACATAGGTGCAAGAATGAGAAAGAGATGCAAAGATCAAAGTTCTTGCAAAAAATCCACGTCTCATGGGAGTTGAGTATGGTTCTTGAGGGTGAGAGAGCCCTTCGATTGTTGATTGATTCAACTGAATTTCCATTTTCTAAACCCAGAAGATTAATGTTGAGAAGAGTATGAATGAACAAGATTTGACTTGTAAAGATCAATTGCAGATTTGCAGTGTCAGAGATTTGTGCCTCAACAGTTTGGGAGAAATGGCATTGTGATTTGGGTGTCGCTTGGAAAGGTTTAAAAGAGGTGGAGTGGTCCCAGCCTCCCAGGAGTTGTAATTTTCAATATCTAATCTCAGTCATAGATCTTGCATCTAACAAAGGGTGTATTTTACATTAAGTTGGTTCTGGTGAAACACAGCTCACAACTAACTCAAAATCACTATATATACGGCACTGAGATATCATCCCCACGAACAACTGACCTATTTTGAATTTTATAGGTGGGTGAAATAGGTTCGTGACTTTGTTGAAAATGTTTGTCCTTGGATTCCACGTGGAATATATGCATATTATTTTTATTTATTACTATTGTTTTAAATTTCGCGGAGCCCATTGATGAAGGTAGCAAGGTCCTTTATTTCGCTTTGCTATATTTTTCTTTCTTTAATATGAACCTGCCTATTTGCCACAGGAGAAACTTTTCTCAAGTAAAAATAGGACAGAAGTTGCAGTTGGAAAAAAGTTAAAAACTGACATGCTTCCTGAGATTGAGAAGGTCCACAAGGTATCCTGAGTTAGCTTAAGAGCAATTCATTCAAAGGGGTTTTCGTCTTCTTTCACATGTATGCTAATGCTCTTCTTATTATTATTATTGGCCCAGAGGAAAGAGAGATTGCTGAAAAAACAACATAGACAAGCCCTACTCCTTGATAACTTTTTGAGTGCAGATGGGCTTGCCCCAGGACGCTCTCTTCGTGACAGAAAACCTGTTACTTACACTTTCGGTAAGATTACTAAGGTTATATGATTGTGATGTTGACATGTGACTTACTAAGTGGTGCTTTTTAGTTTTAAGTTTCCTGTACAAATTTGTACTTATGGAGCATGGTATATTAGGATACAATCTTTTTTTTTTTTTTTTTTTTTTTTTTTATAAATAAATTGGTAGGAGTTTGCCTATGCCAGTGTGTGTGTCCTATGAGTGAAGCAAAAAAGAAGACACATTTTATGTTCTTTGCTATGCTTTTCTTTGACCTCTATTATGTTGACAACTCGATTTTTTTCTATTTAGGATGTGATTGGTTGCATGGAATTCATGAGGGGACCACCTACATTGAAGCTAATTTGAGTTTTATTCATCAATCTACCATTAGATTTTGTAATCAATTGTGGAAATGAAAGTCACATGAACATGAGAATACACGTTTTGGGGGGAGGGCAAGGAGTGTGATCCCCATAATTATGAAACTTCCACTTCTACCATTAATCACAAAATCTAATGGTGGATGACGAGTGTTACTTTAATTTAGCGTTAAATGTTCATGGATTCCCATGGAATAGGATTCCATCCAACCAAACACACCCTTAGATTCATCATTCACATGTGATTGCACTTCTAAGCTATTCTTACAAACCTATGCCAAAGTCTCTTTACTTTATATGCAATAGTAATATCATGAATGGCGAATATCATATTTACTTGGTACTAAGCCTTATGAGCATTTTAGCATAAATTCAGAACACATTTGTTGGATTAGTCTTAGATAAAGCTATATCAAATTCTGCATACAGAGAAGTTTCAACTCTGTATAGAATTACAGAATATAGGTTAGAATTGTTGATGAAGGTAGTCCAGACAGAAAAAGTCCAGTCCCCCCTACCACCAAGAAAGCAAAAGGTGAATCTCAATGAGTCATATATTTATGTCACACTAACATTCAAAATAGTTACACGAAACATGCTTGAATACGTAACTTTTGAAAAGTTGTTTTAGACCTTGAGTCTCTAAACATAAAATGTTCTCCATTATATTTCTCTAACTATGCTTCAGTTGGATTTCTGCCTAGTCTTAAATATAAATGTTCTTTTTGTAATGAAGGAACTACTATAGGTTGAATTGCAAAATATTTAAAACATCTCTTAGACAAATTTGAAAGCAAGTGTATAATTAATAATTACACGAATGTTGCCCCTTCTTTCTTTTTGCATCTTTCTTTCTCCCATGCTCAAGGAAAATTGCTAACTAGTATAGTGAGTATGATAACCACTAAACAGTCATTCCATTCTCTTGGACAAGCACTCCACTTGTAAAATGGACAAAAGATTTCAGTCTTGTAGTGATTTGACAGACTTTAGTATGCTGTGATTATAATATTTGAGTAAACGCACTTGATATTCTTTTCTTTTTGGCTTATTATTATCCCTAAATTAATGTATGCTATGACATTGCCTTACTTTCCTATCACAGTAACTGACAGTTGTTTGAACTTGAACTATTTTGCAGATGATTTTGACCGGTCAATCAATGAAGCCATAAAAATAACTAAGTACGGCTTACATCTGGTTAATCATATATTCTCCTTTTTCTTGAATTTTACCATGTATTTTCTGATATTTAATGATAAAATAAACAGTACGTTTAATCCTATTGATGCCCAATCTTATGTTTAGAAGTTTTAGTTTTAATAGAGCTCTTTAATATCTTAGGAAAAGGCAATCCTCTCCTGATTCTGGTGTCAGAAAAGAAGTCAGTGGGAAACCTGAGGCGTCCACTAATGGAAAATGGAATGGTCCTGCTCCAGCTCCAGGACACGTCTCCTATGATTTGCCATCCCCGAAGTTGTCTGACAATGAAGAAACTGATGAAGAGCATAAGCTTGGACCTTTGGATCGCAAGTATGTAATGCCCTTTGGGCTGTTTTTGTTTGTCTGTTTGTTTGTTGTTGCTGTTTTTTCTTTGAATTCGTTGATTTCTTTGGTTTTTCTAATAATTGTCTACTCATTGATGACTTGTAGCAATCGGAGAAGGCAGAGGCCTCAGAGATATTCGGTAAAAGACTTCGTTGAAGCTGTTTCAGATAACGAGGCAGACTTTGACAGTGATGATGATATAGTTGGTGAAGCTATATATGATGAGGAGTATCTGAGGAGCCGAAAGCAAAGGAAGGTATCCAGCAGTTCCGAGGCCGATGAGGAGTACCATTGGGATGAAGAAAATGTAGAAGAGGAGGAAGAAGAAGAAGATTCTTTGGGTAGTAGCGAGGATACTGATGAGCCCCACAAAGCTAAGAAACCCCAAGGCCGCACCAGGAGGGAAACTAAACTTAGGTCGGTTGATGAGCTCCAGTCTGGGTTGAGACGCAGTAAGAGGGCTACTCGTAACCGTATTAATTATCGACAGTATGAACTGTCAGAATCTGAAGCTGATTCTATGAAAGTTGATAAGTCTATTGCTTCAAACGGGTGCTCAGATGCAAGCAACGATGTAGAATGCTCGACGGGCAGTCAAGATTCCCAGGGCAAGGAGGATGAACATGAAATGAATGTTGATCAAACGGTTCAAGAGTACCACCATGATGCAGCAGTCAAGGAAGAAACCCGCCCACCCGAGAAAGCGAGTAACTCAGGCCCAGAAGAAACCAAGATTGTGTCGAAAAGACAATTTCTAGATCTAAATGAGCTTGCCCCTGGTACTGGTTTTGATGATCCTCCAAGCACAATTATGGGGGGTGAAGATACCGATAATTTCTAAGACAGCTTTCAGTGAGGCCCGAAATATGTTAACTGAGTGTGCAATGACTTGGAACTATTTATCCACTGTCAGAGTGTTTGGTTGGCTCTGTACTGGTTGTACGATAGATAATTCATAAATTTTGCTATAAGTCCCATGGAGGGGATTATGGTTTATTGAGTTCTCCTTCCATTGGTATTGCGAGAAGCCACCCGGATGTAACTTATTCAGTTAATTTCAGCAAGGATCACGAAATGATGCTGATAATTGTGTAGATACAGTAGTCATCTTCATGTATTGTTAAAGTATAATAGGATGAGTTTGTAGGGAGTTCTTTATTAATTATGTACTAGTCAAATCAATGTACCCACATCGTCTGATGCTCATATCGTAACCCAGAAAATAGCAGCTTTAAAATATTTGTCAAAAATTTTCTTCTTTGGCAGGAGTTTTGAGCTGACATCCTTTGAAGTTTAGTCAGTACGAAAGATGATTCAAGAATTGTATCTCTTGTTTATGGAAAAGTTCTCCTTGATGGGTATCTTTATTTACTTATTTTTTTTGCTTTAGATATAATATCTTTAGTAAGTTTGTATTTGCTTTAGATAAGAGTGGGCAAGTATTATTTGCTTTAGATATAATATCTTAATTTACTCAATTTTTTTTTATCAAACAAACCCGTAATGATTACTTGTCTTACCGGTGCCATTGTTGCTGGTCAATGACAATAGGCTCTCAATTCTTTTTATATGATCTGGGTTGATTGAGATGAAGCATCTTCGAGTTTCTTTTATTCACGGTGCTTTCTGATGTATTATGCATTGCTTTTCTTTTACTTGTGATTGGTCATATTTCAAACACCAGGTGATTCTTAAGATTTGTTTGTTTTTCTGTTGTGCCTTATTGGATGGTAGACTGGATTGGTTTGAGAAAATGTGCCAATTTTATAGTCTCTGACCATGTTCATCAATAGCGATTATTGTTCCTTAGTGAAAGATGATTTCAGAATATATGTCTTATTGGATAATGTTTGCAATTGTAATTACTTTTGTGATTCCAGTACAGACATTGAAACGCCATTGATAGGCATTTAATTGTTACTGTGGGACTAAAAGTTACAAAAACTTTACGTAAGCCCACTCTGTGATCACTGATTGCTATTGTTTGTTCTCAATCAACTGAGATGCCATGGAATCCATGGGAGGACCTCTATATTTTAGGCTAATTTGAGATCACTTCACATTTACCATTTGATTGTGATTAATCAATTTAGCCTAAAATGTAGGGATATCTTCATGAATTCCCATGACATAAGATTCCATGCAACAGACGTGCTATCCTTGCAACTCTTCTTTGGCCTTTAACTTAGCTGCTTCTTCATTTGCTTCCTTGAGAGCTTGTATCAGATTCGACAGGCACGTATCTGCATTCTCAGAAATAGACTTGGGCATCAGGCTCTCCGCCACATCTGCAGGGCTGATGTTGGTCTCATCTAGCAGCTCATGGATGGTTTCAAACAGTGGGTGTGAGTCTACGTCCAGATAATTTTGTGCTAGCACTTTGAATGCCTCAAAATTGCAGTATGATAGTTCAATGTGCTTGTCCATACGCCCCCTCCGTATGAGAGCTGGATCAAGTTTCTCCACATAGTTTGTTGTGAAGATGATGAGTCGCTCTCCACCACAGGCTGACCAGAGTCCATCAATGAAATTGAGAAGACCTGAGAGAGTCACTTTACTGCCGCTGCTGGTGCCCTCATCTTTGGCTTCTTTTTTGGTAGGATTCTGCCTCAAGTCTTTGTTGTCATCTTCCAGTGGTTTCTCGGGTTTCTTGTTGCGCTGGCCAGTGAGATCAAGTGAGCAATCGATGTCCTCGATCACAAGGATTGATTTGTTAGATACCTCTATCAGGAGCCTGCGTAGCTCTGTGTTGTCCCTTACAGCTGTCAACTCAAGATCGTATACATCATACTGCAGTAACTTTGCTATGGCTGCAATCATGGTGGATTTCCCAGTTCCAGGAGGACCATGCAGGAGGTACCCTCTTTTCCACGCCTTTCCAATTTTCGCGTAGTACTCCTTGCTCCTACTGAAAGCAAGAAGATCATCTATGATCTCCCTTTTCTTCTCAGGATCCATTGCAAGTGTTTGGAACGAGGCTGGGTGCTCAAACACAATGTGGCTCCACATAGTGCTGTGGTAGCTTGGCCACTTGTGCCCAGGGCTGTTGGTGTAGAGCTTCCTTTGCTGTTTCTTCGCTTTGATTGCCTTCCCTTCGTCCATAACACGTTTCAAGTAAGAATCAGTAATGACTTCCCTATACCGCTTGTGGAACACCAGCCTGTAGTATCTCCTCTCCTGCTCTGTTTGGTTGTGAAATGCAGACCCTGTGTGCACACTTGTCTTGCTTAAAGACCACCAGACCTTAGTTCCATTGAATTCATCCGTCACTGTCTCATGGTCATCCATGCTGAGGATTAGCTGCTTTTTCGCCATCTCTGCTTTGAGCTTTTTCGCATTCTTGGATGAATTAACTCCAAGGTAGGCCTCAACATTACTATAGGCCTCATTTCGCTTGAGCTGATCTGCAGTATACTCATGGATTGAAACCATAATGTAAGGATAGGCGAAACTGAATAACCTTTGGGTGTATTTCTCCACATATCGACTGAGCCCATGAGGTATGTACGGGCGGATGAACGCCCACATGAACAAAAACCCAGCGATACTCGATCCCATTGTTCCCCACATCTCTCCCATTATCCCCGGTATCTGCCCCGCTCTCCTCGGCATCAATTCCACAATTCTCTAACCCAATAATTCTGTCTCCTAGAAATATCTCAATACTTGAACACCCCCTCCTCCATTTATAAGCAGAGAAACGCAACAGAGAACGCATGAGATTCCCTCTCAACTAGTACACCCAAAGCTCAAAATAACTTTGGCATGATATGCATTTATCACAATATCTCCATTACTCTTTCATGGTCCTTTTGCCTTTGATTTGCCTGCAGACGTGGACTGAACTCAGCAGTGGCATTTTGTGTGCTAGTGTACAAACAAAACAGAAAAAGGTGAAAATGACCAGTACTGTCTATATAATGGCCTTGTACATATCCAACAAACAATTCTTCACTAATCAAAGTCATTCAAATTGATCTGTATCAGAGGCAGTGGACACCTAAACAGGTTGTAACGTTTCTCTAACCTCTTTTTCATTTTAGCTTTGCTTGCCGGTTTTAGCTTTGCTTGCCCTTTTACCTATTCGAAGAGGTTGTGAACTTCTTGTCATTATGTATCTTTTCCATATTACGACCCCACTATCCATAGTCATCCACTATGTTTTGGTCTTTAGTTCATCTCCTTTTACATGTTAGAAAAATTGAACTTTATTTGAAACCATTCATGGAGACTTGCCACTGAGAAAAGGAACTTTTTAGTATACTGTGTCGCTACACCATAAAAGGATTTTTGTAATTGCTTTTACATGTTGCTAAAATTATTTGTAACACTTTTACGCCCATATCAAATGAGGTGATCCTAATATTTGTATCATCAAGCAACCCATACCAATGTCACAATTGCATCATGATGCAACTAATACTAACAAATATTTGTATCATCAACCAACCCATACTAATGTCACAATTGCATAATGATGCAGCTAATACTAATAGAATATTGGTTTCATTTTGCAGCCCATACTAAATTTAGAAACTATAGTTAATTAAAAACATTTTTCAAATAAAAAAAAGAAGCGGGTAGTACACATCCTAATCTTCGTAGACTACTTCTACATTCAAATCCAAAGACACTTATAGCAAAATCTACACTTTAAATAAATTTCAAGGTAAACAAATAGTTCACAACACAATGCGCACAATATCCTTTTTTATTTTTTTTGCACATAGGAAAGACTGATCCCAGTGCCCTGGATCTTCCTAACATTTCTTGAAAAAGTTCACAATGAGCTCACTGGCCTTATCACCTTGGTATGGATCAATATGGAAACCAGATTTCCCTTGCACTATGATTCTGCCGGACCTCCATAAAGAGTGGCAAATGTGGGTAGACCGCATCATGGAGTCAACAAATGTAAGCCCAAATGCTTCATAGAAGGCAGGCTATACAAAGGCACCCTTGGTGTTTGCTATGTAACACTAGAGTTCACCATTTCGAACCCTGTTCATTTGGAAAGAAATCCATCAAAATTGACCATTCAAGATGTATTTCTCAATGAGCTCATACATCTTCCTCATCACTGCCTTTTTATTGAGAATATTATTGGCTTTGAGTGACCATTCAGCGCGCCTCTGCATCAAAATCAGCCAGTTTATTGAGTTAGTTCTAACTAAAGGAACTAGATATGAGAATTGCCAAATGAAATGAAACTCACGTGTTCTGTATTTTGGGTGGGACTGTAAAGAAGTTCCTCAATTTCTGGGTGGAGGGCTGTGAGCCGTTTTTGCTCCTCTGTGTAAGGGAAGTAGACACTCATATCAACTCCTGGTGAAACAATGTTGAGCTTGGGATCAAAGACATCAATCCCATGGACAACACGGTAGATCCCAGGGAGAGTGAACGCAGTGTGACTCTCATATTGTCCAAATGTGTCCTTGCCGAAAACACAAAACAAAACTTTATATTAGGCCAGAATGGTATAAAAAATGGGGTGGGGAGGTTTAGGAACTAGAAAAGATCAACTAAAAATACCTTCCAGCAATATCTTGGAATGTACTAGTGATAATGAAATCAGTATGGTTCATACATAGCATTTAGATCAACTGTAAACTGGCACAAGAAGTGTACTTGTCTTCAAAAAATTTCCAGTATAGGTCAGAATCTGGATACTTTGTCTTCTCAAGAGCATGGGCAATTGGAAAAAAAACAAGACATTAAGCTTTTAGGGGCACAAAGGAGATACCACATCAAACAAAAAGCATAATGAGACTAAGTAGTTGTCACACAAACCAGTGTCACTCCTAGTTTCATTGCGAGCAATGTTGCAACAAGATTTCCATCACTATAGTTGCCAATTATAAGACCTGGTTTGGCTTGAAGCTCACTAGCAATTTCATTTTCTACATCCTCCATTATGTAAGATCTATTAGAAATCCCGTAGGTCAAACAAAACAGAAGAAAAAGATACTGAGCATTGCTTTTTTATTTATATTCTTAAATTTGGCGAACAATATGTTCAACGAGAAGGGATGTTATGTTAAATGTTCTTAGTCCCTTTCTTTAATTCAACTCTTCATAGGAGAGTAATAAACCAATGCATTCAGGAAAAGAGTAAATATATACTGGATTTAAGTTGAGAGCATTTTCCAGTATAGGATGACCAACAAAGGTTGCAGCTAGTCCATTTGATCTGCATACCTCTTCCTCAAATGGTAGAATACACAAAACATGGTCGACAAATCCAGTGAGTCCTTTTTGCCGTTCTTCACCTACTTTCCATGCCCAGAATGATGGTGAAACATAATGAATATGCACTACTGTCTGTTACTTGTTTATCGTATTTAGTTGCACATAGCATTTATGAAACCTAGTTGTGAATAATAAGGGTGTCCATCCTTGTGTGTTTAATACCACTATCAATAAAATTGGAATGTGTTTTAAATACGACTATCAACACTGATCAATTAGTATAATAAATATCACCAATACAGCATGTACTGGTCATGTGTATTCTCACGTATTCAAAGGTATGTCAAACCAAGAAACGATACTAGCATATATTGTATTGCAAACAAGAAGCCCTTCTGTTCCATTACATGTAAACTACAATAGATCATATTACCAGGATAACCTAATAAACTTATCTGATAAAGAAAATTCCAACCAAGCAAGTTGAGTTGGCAATTGTACAAACAACTGACATATTATTATGGGAAAACAAAACAATGGTTCACTAAAAGAAGAAGCACATAAAGGCATACCCAGCTTGGAATTCCGAACAGGTGGTTTGTTCATCGGAGTAACATAAACATCAACGGGTCGTGTAGCAGTAGTCCTGGCAGCTGATTTCATTCGATTTTCCTGCACAAAGAAACCATATGAGGATAAAATGTTTGTTTCAAACTTGGATAATTCTTCAATTAAACACGCGAATTGAACACACGCCATTGAATTGAAATCCAAACCAACAAATCTAAGAGAATGCCATTACAAAAATCATAGTTGCCGAAAACCACGAATTCAAGCTAATGCATCAATCGAATCAAGAAATTGGCAACAAATGATAGAAAGACGAAAACAAGAAATGAGAGTTTGATCAATAGACAATCTCATCAGTCGAATGTCCACGCAAATATTCAATTAGGTTTTTGAGAGAGTGGATTTCATCGTCATCAGAGGAGGTGGAGAGCTCGCTATAAAGTTCTCCATCTTGTAAGTTCTCACCGTAAGCAAGTCTCATTATAAACCTCATTGGTGTTCTGATTCGCTAAAAGTCTCAAGGAAATCACTCGAGAAGCACCATAAACTTGATATTGATGAGCGAACAGAGAAGTTGAGTACTCAGCATGACCTTGCGGGAAGTAGTAAACCCTAGAGCCAACAAGTGGCTTTGGAGGGAGAATCCAGCGTAAGCATTCCAAATCGACAATCGAGCTCTCGCTACTGTGTTAATGGCGACATTGTTATTGTTAGGGATTTTTTTAAGAAGAAATAGATAGGAGATTTTGTTAGGGTTTTAACTAAAACGATTTTGGTAGGGAGAGTTTGATGGATTGGTCCAGGTAGAGGACGTCATATTTATTATCACAAGATATATCTAATGTTTTAGGCATTCAGAGTCGTGATTGTATCATGCACAAGAAGTAACTAATATAATAAACTAATACAAGTACTGCTACAGTGGAAAAATGATACAATTAAACTTTACTTCGTGTTGCAAAACTGTCATTTTGGTGTAGTGTGTGTATCAGTCTTCATTGCGCACTTTTCCATTGATGGCTAAAATATTAAGATTAGAACATATGGGTTGTATGGAGGTTTTTAGCATTGTTGTGTGTATCAGTCTTTTGGCAGATAATTCCAGTGTTGTCTAAAATATTAAGATGAAAACACATGGGTTGGAGGATTTTAGCATTGTTGTGTTTCAGTCTTTCTTGCAGACTTTTCCATTGTTGTTTAAAGATTAAGATTGGAACAGATGGTTTGGTGGCGCCCTTTAATGGGGTGCTTAGATGCCTGAGTAATGGGATGTTGAGTAAGGTTGTTATGAACTTATGATTAGAAACAAAAACCGATCCTTCGTTTAGCCTACAATAACAATGGTTTTAACACCATTGTCAATTTTTGATTACATTGCACTCAACTATATCATTTCTGCTTAGACAGTTCACTCATCTTCCTTGGTCACATCCTTGCTTACTGACTCGGGCCTTTTTGATTCATCCTTAACTGCCTCAGGCTCTTTCGCTTCATCCTTGATTGCTTCCTTCTCTTTCGATTCATTCTCCTTCACTTCCTTCTCTTTTGCTTCTTCCTTCTCTTTCACTTCTTTCTCTGCTTTCAACTTTGCATCTTCTTTTGCTTGCTTGAGAGCCTCAATCAATCCCTCAAAGCAACTTTCAGTACTCTTAGTAAAAGTCTTCAACATTAAATTCTCTGCAACATCTGCAGGAGTCATTTCGGTTTCTCCAAGCAGGTTCTGAATGTCAACAAACAATGGGTGTGAATCAATGTCAACATAATTCTTGGCCAGCACCTTAAACCCTTCAAAAGTGCAGTAAGACATCTCAATGTGTTTGTCCATACGACCTCTTCGAATAAGGGCTGGATCAAGTTTCTCAATATGATTCGTGGTGAACACTATAATTCGTTCTCCACCGCATGATGACCATAGCCCATCAATGAAATTCAGTAACCCAGACAGTGTTACTTTGCTATCCTTTTTGCTATTTTCTTCTACAGCCTTCTTATGAATTGGGTCTGTTTCAGTGCTCTCATCTTTTTTCCGCTGGCCAGTAAGATCAAGCGAGCAATCAATATCCTCGATCACCATAATTGACTTACTGGATGTTTGAATCAAAAGTTTCCTCAACTCCGAATTGTTCTTCACCGCTGTTAATTCAAGATCATAGACATCATACTTCAAATGGTTAGCCATAGCAGCTATCATAGAAGACTTCCCGGTCCCCGGAGGACCATAAAGAAGATACCCACGCTTCCATGCCTTCCCGATCTTCGCATAGTAATCCTTACTTTGACTGAAAGTAGTAAGGTCATCCATAAGCTCCTTTTTCTTGTCCAAGTCCATAGCCAATGTCCTAAATGAGGATGGATGCTCAAACGCAACATGACTCCACTTGATCTTACTCGAACCATACCAATTCTCCCCAGTACCATTTGTGTAAAGCTTCCTTTGTCGATTCTTCACTGCAATCGCCTTCCCTTGATCTAGGACATGTTTCAAATACGAGTCAATGACAAACTCCCTATCTCTCCTATGGAATGTGAGCTTGTAGTATCGCTTTTCATCCGATGAAGTAGGATAGAACGAGAAATTCTGGCTCATCGGAATCTTTTTACTAGCTGCCCACCATATTTTAACTCCTTTATATTCATCTGGGATTTCCTCATAATCATCCATGCTAAGGACTAGATTTTTGCAGTCCTTCCCAATATCAGCCTTAAGTCGCTTCGCTTGCTTGGAAGAACTCCCGGCAAGATAAATTTGAATAGCAGTATAGGCCTCGCTACGAGCTAACCGCTCTCCAACGAACTCATGGAAGGTAATTTGGACGTAAGGATTGACTAATCCTAATAATAGTTGAGCATATTTTTCTATAGGACCGCGGAGATGGTAAGAAAAATATTGCTGAAACAGTGCATACATGAACATAACACTTGCAAGAGCGGACCCAATTTGTGTCCATAAATCTCCCATACTCGGCGAAGCTTTCATCATTTTTTTGAAACAACTATGAAATTATCAGAAAGGTTTGATATGAGCTGATAATAGTGCTGTGCACATAAATATATAGAGGAAGATAAATGGATTTTTTCTTCTTCACCAAGTCATGTGTCTCGTACTCGTTTCTGAGCAGTCCTGTGGGAGATAAATGGCCACACAATGGGGTTGTTGGCCCATGCATTTTAGACCCTAATGAATTTTCACACCATGGGTAAGGACATCCCGCGATAATTTTGCTTCTCACCGACGCATAAGCCATTGTTTTCGATATTTAATCTTTTTAAAGAGTGGTTTACAAATCTTTAATTGCAGAGAAAAACAATGAAAAACAGTCTGACAAACTGATCAACGTAAAAATAAAAAATTTGTGCATAATTTATTCAGTTTAAGACAATGATTTAATGTACTTTTAATCAAATTCGATTAATCAGGACCGTCATGAATGGTAATTTGGCCAACCTTATGATGTCACCATGTATACACCATCTTCTGAAACGCAAGCTAGTCTAGCAGCCGGCAGAACATGCATTTTTACATTGTACAATTGCTCCATAAACATTGGAGTTTTAGAAATATTTTTGTAAAGGCAATCCCACAACTTTTTAATGCTTCCGGCTGTTACGGGAGGAAGCGTTACAAATGTCGAAATGCGAAGCTACAAATAAAATACTAACAAATTCTGGAGACAACCAATTTAACGTGGTTCGGCAAACACGCCTACGTCCACGACAAATACCAACTTTACTGATGAGAGAGAAATATTACAAATGGAGAGAGCTACAAAACGTCAGGGATGTTACAAATACAAGTGTCTAAGTGACATCACACAGATACGCAGATTGCGTATAACACAAAAACAAAACCAAACAAAACCCAACACTCTCTCTCCTCCCTTTTTTTTTCCTCTCACAAAACATGGAGGATCTCTCTCACAAGCTCTCTATGGAAGAAGAAGATTATCTAAAGAGGAAGGGGATTCCTCCTTTTATAGGTTCTCTTTGGCGGTGGAGAGTGGCGGTGATGGAGGGTTCCATCACCTTCCACCATCTTCTTCCTTCTTCCTCTAGCTGTCTTCTTGAAGGTTCAACTCAGATCCAGCACAGATCCACCAAATTCAAGCCGAAATCCAGGTTCTTCTTCCTTCTCTTTTTGTCAATTTGTATTGCCGACGTCAATTTTTCAACTGCCGACATCAATTTTTCAACAATTCGCCACCTCGGTGAAGATTTCACAAATCTGAGCCGACAACAAGAACCACGAACAAAACAAACAACTGACTTCCAACAAACAAAATCAAACCAATACTAATTGAGGGTCTCACCCCTCTAAACGCGCAAATAGGCGCCATACACTCGAAGGTGCCTTATACTAAAGCATGCTCAAACTAACAAACCAACTCCACCTTGACTAGCATGGAGTCTCGAACCAAACTTTTCAGAAACACAATGTGCACAAACCTTCATACTGCACATCTTCTACCAATTGTTTCTTAAACAACTTGTGCAGAACTTTCTCACCTTTACTGCTTGCACGCAAATGCCAAACCCTCGAGGTTTCCTTACAAACATCTTTGGAGCTATCAGTAACTCCACCAGAAGCAACATCCGCATGACCAACAACACAAGTTACTTCACCAGATTCAACTTTTCGATTCCTTGTAACTGTACTCCCCTGCAAGAAATACAAGTTACCCTTCCGAACTGCTTTAAGAATCACCAGTGCACCAGAAACAATCTTTAGAGCTCCACCATTTATTGAAACCTTGTAACCTTTGGACTCTAAAGCACTAACGGAGATGAGATTCTTCTTCAAATCGGGTACATACCGTACATCATTCAAGACCCGAATAAGTCCATTATGCAACTTCAACTTGATTTTACCTATCCCTGCAATTTTGCATTCATCATTGTTGCCCATATAGACAACACCACCATCCAACTCTCTAAAGTTAGAGAACTAGTCCCTACGGGGACACATATGATAGGTAGAACCCAAATCAAGCAGCCACTCATTAGAATGACTCACCAATGTTGAAGTTGCAGACAACGAATAAGCATCATCCTCATCCTCATCCAAATTGTGCACTACATTCGCATCTGACCTTTTCTTTTCTTTTTCTATTGCAGTTTTCAATACCTCACAGTCAATCTTCCAATGGCCCTTCTTATGACAGTAGGCACATTC
Organism: Berberis vulgaris; assembly: GCA_963556465.1. Lineage (NCBI taxonomy): Eukaryota > Viridiplantae > Streptophyta > Magnoliopsida > Ranunculales > Berberidaceae > Berberis > Berberis vulgaris. The sequence goes on from OY747134.1 coordinate 10,848,346, forward strand.
ATCATTTGGCAAAAACCTTCTGTCTACAGATTTTCCTCTTGACTGTGATCTTCCTCTATTACCAACATACATCTTTTCAGATCTTCCCCTCGCTACCAATACTTCTGACGTTGCATCCCGATGGATCTTGAGATCCTTCCTCCTGAATTCATAATTGAGCAATGTCGTAGCCACCTCATCATAATTCAATTCTTCTTTTCCCGTTAGCAAACTCGTAACGAGATGTTCATATTCTTCTGGAAGGGAATTCAAAAGGCACAAAGCCTTGTAATTTTCTGGAACATCTTCTTCTAAATTCAATAGGTTGACAATAAGCATATTGAACTCATCCAAATGCTTAGACAGAGTAATCCCGGATCTCATATTCATCCGAAAAAGTTGCTTCGTGAGGAAGAGCTTATTTTGAATGCTCTTCGTCATGTACTTATCTTCCAACTTTTTCCACAATACTTTAGCGGAGGTTTCCTTCATTACAAAGTATTTTCGCTCCTTCGCTAAACACAATCTTATTGACCCGCAAGCTTGCCGATTCAACTTGTTCCATTCTTCTTCACTCATTTTCTCCGGCTTGTCTCCCAAAGCATCATCCAAATTTTCCTTTGCTAACACAACCAGAACTTCGCATTGCCACATGCCGAAGTTGTTCCTGCCATTGAACTTTTCGACATCAAATTTACCGACTGTAGCGGTAACCATCTTTGATCCAAAAGTTGATGGATCTGACATACTCTTAATCAACCACTGGTCCATGCAGCTTCAAACAAACCCCAAGAACTAACCCTTGGCTCTGATACCAATTTGTTACGGGCGGAAGCGTTACAAATGTCGAAATGCGAAGTTACAAACAAAATACTAACAAATACTGGAGACAACCAATTTAACGTGGTTCAGCAAACACGCCTACGTCCACGAAAAATACCAACTTTACTGATGAGAGAAAGATTACAAATGGAGAGAGCTACAAAACGTCAGGGACGTTTCAAATACAAGTGTCTAGGTGACACCACACAGATACGCAGGTTGCGTATAACACAAAAACAAAAACAAAACCAAACAAAACCCAACATTCTCTCTCCTCCCTTTCTTCTTCCTCTCACAAAACACAAATCTCACAAAAAACAGGGAGGATTTCTCTCACAAGCTCTCTATGGAAGAAGAAGATTATCTAAAGAGGAACGGGATTCCTCCTTTTATAGGTTCTCTTTGGCGGTGGAGAGTGGCGGTGATGGAGGGTTCCATCACCTTCCACCATCTTCTTCCTTCTTTCTCCAGCTGTCTTCTTGAAGGTTCAACTAAGATCCAACACAGATCCACCACATTCAAGCCGAAATCCAGGTTCTTCTTCCTTCTCTTTTTGTCAATTTGTATTGCCGACATCAATTTTTCAACTGTCGACATCGATTTTTCAACACCGACAAGGTTCAAACTTTTGATTTGTGATACCATCCGCTAGAAATCTACTAGCCGAGCTAGTATCCCTTTAGCATTTTAGAAATACTTGTTGTAATCTGAATACTACTCTTATTGCATAACAAATTAACCATTGCTCTAACTTGGTGAAACTCTACCTCTTATTGCATGAACATTTTAGGATTATAATCTGAATCCTTTGTTTAAGAACTTTGAGTCAAAAACCAAAAAACTTCAACCATCAAAATTGTTTCTCCTCGACAACCACAGGTATTGGCAATGGAAATTGTTGGGTTGGGTCCAGCCCATTAGGGTGGACCAGGCCTTGTTCTCATATGGTGAGATGAATATTTATAAAAGGATAACAACTAGGATTTTTTTTAGAGAGAAAATAGAACAGACTGTATGTGCATCTGTGAGTGCAAAGGCTGCGTGGATTCCACCATTGAGAGAGAAGAAATAAGAAAAATAAGAAAAAGACTGATTTTGGGGTTTGATTGAAGACTCATAAGTGTGTTTTGGATTCGTTTCTTGCCGAATTTTGGTGTCACTTGTTTCGCTGTATTCTACCGTTGATTGGTACATTGATTGAAGCTCTTGTGAGGTAACCCTTGTATTGCTCATTGTATTCCTCAAACCTTGGGCAAAAGGCTTGAGAAGAACATTATACTTCTTTTATTGATTAGTGAATTGATCGGATTTGCCCTGTGGTTTTTTACCCTTCACCTTGAAGGATTTACCACGTATATCTTGGTGTCCTATATTTTGCATTGATTAATTGCTTGCATTGAATATTTGTTTGACGATATTACTTGGTTCTTACATTGTTAGAATTTGCTTTGTAGTTGTTTGCTTTGTTTCCCCCCAATAAAGTGGTATTAGAGAAATTGTTGGAATGTTGTTAGTGTAGAATTGACATGGAGAATAACAATACAAGGATGATTAGCCTTAATGGCTCTAATTATGATATATGGAAAACAAAGATGGAAGATATTTTATAGTGCAAGGATTTGTATGCTTCGATTGAAGGGGATAACGCCAAACCAAAGGATATGTCTGAAGATGAGTGGAAGAAATTAAATAGAAAGGCCATTGGCCATATTAGGCAATGACTAAATAATATAGTATTTCACCATGTGTCCACTGAGACGTCTGCCCATTCTCTTTGGACTAAACTCCAAAATTTGTATGAAAGAAAAACCACTGCAAACAAGGCCTTCTTGATTAGAAAGTTGGTGAATCTAAAATTCAAGGAAGGTAATTTTATTGCTGAGTACTTGAATGAGGTGCAAAATATAGTGAATCAGTTGTCAAATATGAAGATAGTGTTAGATGATGAAATGCAAGCATTGTTACTTCTCATCTCATTACCAGATAGTTGGGAAGCGTTGGTGGTGTCTGTTAGTAATTCGACACCGAATGGACAACTTTCCATGGAGTTGGTTACAAGTTACTTACTCAATGACGAGACTATAAGGAAGTCTGCAGGTACTAATAAATCCCAAGCACTTGTAACTGAAAACAGGGAGAGAGACAAATATAAGAAATATCAAGGTCATAATAAAAGCCGTAATAAGTCAAGAGGGAGATCGAAGTCAAATGATACAAAGTTTAAGTGTCATTATTGTGGTATACCAGGTCACATTAGAAAAAACTATCTTCATTACTTGAAGGATTTGAAAGAGGGAAAAATGAAAAAAAATGATAGTAAAGATGCTACAACTGATGTTTCAGATTAACAACCCGTAGTTTATTTGTGTGACGAAGGTAAATGTTTGCATATTGCAAACGAAGGGAGCGAATGGATCGTTGACACCGGTGCATCTTATCAAGCTACTCCAAACAAAGACTACTTCACTACTTACAGAGCATAAGACTTTGGTAACGTGAAGATGGGTAATACTAGTTTATCCAAGATTGTGGGAGTGGGTGATGTATGTATCAAAACTAATGTGGGATGCACTTTGACTTTGAAAGATATATGCCATGTTCTTGATCTTCGCCTAAATCTGATCTCTGGACTTGCTTTGGAAAGACAAGGATAAATGAATTACTTTGGTAATGGTGCTTGGAAGCTTACCAAAGGTTCACTTGTTGTGGCAGAAGGCAAGGCGTGTTGCACCTTATACAAGACTCAGGTGAAGCTGTGTAAGGGTGGTTTGAATGCAACTGAAAGTGATACTTCTCTAAACTTGTGGCACATGCGACTTGCACAAATTAGCGATAAATGCATGCAACTTTTAGCAAAGAAGAAATTGATTCTCTCCTTGAAAGATACCCTTCCTAATCCCTATGATCATTGTTTATTTGGTAAACATCATAGAATTTCATTTCATAGATCATCAAAAGGAAAAACTGGTTTGTTAGATTTGGTTTATACTGATGGTTGTGGTCCCATTGAAATAGATTCTCTTGGTGGTAGTAGATTTTCTTGACATTTATTGATGATGCATCAAGAAAGGTATTGATTTATTTCATCAGATCTAAAGACCAGGTTTTCCAGTGCTTCCAACAGTTCCATGCCAAGGTTGAAAAAGAAACAAGTAGATTTTTTAAGTGTTTCTGCAGTGATAATGAGGGTGAATACACATCAAAAGAATTTAAAGCTTATTGTGATGAGCGTGGTATACGATATGAGATGACAATTCCTTGCACTCCACACATAATGGAGTGGCAGAGAGAATGAATTGGACTATTGTAGAAAGGGTATGATGCATGCTTCACATGGCTAGGTTGCCAAAGGTGTTTTGGACTGAAACTGCTCGTACTGCTTGGTCTCCTTTAGTTCATTTGGATTGTGATATTTCAGAAAGAGTGTGGAGAGGTAAAAACATTCCATACTCTCAGCTGAAGGTATTTAGGTGTAAAGCGTTTGTTCATATATTTAATTAACAAAGATCAAAGCTTGATGAGAAGGCATTTCCATGTATTTTCATTGGCTATGGAGATGAACAGTTTGGCTACAGATAGTGGGACCCTGAGAATAAGAAGATTGTTAGAAGCAAAGATGTGGTCTTTTATGAAGATCATACCATTGCAGATTTTGAGAAAGTTGAGAAGCCCAAGCAGACATAGAGTTAGGTACCAGATCTTACCCCACTTCCTCTTCCTTCGTGGCATGTTGAAAATGGGGGAGAGATGCTAGATGATATAATAGGTGACCATATGCTAGAAAATGAAGTTGTTGGTGATAATCATGTACAAACAGATGAAACTGAGCAAGAAGAAGAACCCCTTCAACAAGAAATAGTAGAGCCTCAGGTAAGAAGGTCTACCAGAGAACGCCAACCATTAAAGAAGTACCCCGATTTTGAGTATGCTTTGCTTACAGAAGAAGGCGAGCCAGAAAATTTGCAAGAAGTACTAGCTCATAAAGATAAAAATAGTTGGATGAAGGCTATGCAAGAAGATATGAGTTCATTGCATAAGAATGATACTTATGAGTTAGTTGAGATTCCAGAAAGTAGAAAACCTTTGAAGAACCAATAGGTATACAAGCTGAAAAAGAATAGTGATGGGAAAAATGGGAAGCACAAAGCTCGGTTAATGGTAAAAGGCTTTGCGCAGAAGAAGGGGATAAACTTTGATGAGATATTCTCACCTGTTGTGAAGATGACCTCTATTAGAGTAGTGTTGAGTCTTGCAGCTAGCATGGATCTTGAGATTGAGTATTTAGATATTACAACTACATTTCTTCATGGAGATTTGCATGAATAAATTTACATGGCACAACCAAAGGGTTTTGAAGTAAAAGGGAAAGAACATATGGTTTGCAAATTGAAGAAAAATATTTATGGACTGAAACAAGCTCCAAGAAAGTGGTATAAGAATTTTGACTCATTTATGGTGGGTCATGGGTACAAGAGAACACTTTTAGATCATTGTGTTTATGTCAGATATTTTTCACCTAGTAGTTTCATTATTCTCTCGATTTATGTTGATGATATGCTAATTGTTGGAAAAGATATTGATATGAGTGGCAGGTTGAAGAAATATTTATTTATGTCTTTTGATATTAAAGACTTGGGGCCAACTCAACACATTTTGGGAATGAAGATTGTACATGACAGGAAAACTAAGGAGTTGTGGTTGTTACAAGAAAAATATGTTGAACAGGTGCTTGAAAGGTTCAACATGAATGATGCTAAGTCCGTGAGCACTTCACTTGCTAATCACTTCAAGTTAAGTGCCAAGTTGTCTCCTAACATTGATGATGAAAATAAGGAAATGAAAGGTATTCTATACTCCTCTGTTGTAGGGTGTGTGATGTATGCAATGGTTTGTACAAGACCATATATTGCTCAAGTAGTTGGTGTTGTGAGTAGGTATCTAGATAATCCAGGAAAAGAACATTAGGATGCAATTAAATGGATTTTGAGGTACTTGAAGGGTACTTAAAAACTTTGTTTATGTTTTTGTAATTCAGGAGCTATATTAGAATGGTTCACAGATGCAGATATGGCAAGTGATCTTGACAGGAAGATGTCTATTTCAGGTTATATTTTCACTTTTGCAGGGGGAGATGTATCTTTGCAGTCTAGATTGCAAAAGTGTATTGCCTTGTCAATGACTGAAGCAGAATACATTGCCATTACTGAAGCAAGAAATGAAATGTTATGGTTGAAAAAATTACTCAAGGAATTGGGTATGAATCAAAATAAATATGTTGTGTATCATTACAGTAAGAGTGCTATAGAGTTGAGCAAAAATGCCACATGCTACGTGCGTACCAAGCATATTGATATTCGTTACCACTGGATATGTGATGTGCTCGAAAAAATTGTTTCCAACTTAAGAAGATTCATACTAGCAAAAATCCTTCCGACATTATGACAAAAGTAGTTCCTAAAGAGAAACATGAGTTCTGTAAAAAGTACATTGGAATGGCCTAATGTACTTAGGCTATGATTCCCCCTTGTGGTATGGAGAAGGAGATTTGTTGGGTTGGGTCGCCTATTAGGGTGAACCAGACCTTGTTCTCATGTGGTGAGATGAATATTAATAAAAGGATAATAACTAGGGCTGTTTTGTAGAGAGAAAATAGAACAGACTGTGTGTGCGATGGCTACGTGGATTATTCCATTGAGATAGAAAAGAAATAAGAGGAGAAAAAAGGGGATGATTTTGGGGTTTGATTGAAGACTCACAAGTGTGTTTTAGATCATTTTTTTGCCGAATTTTGGTGCCATTTGTTTCAGTGTATTCTCCCTTTGATTGGGAAGTTGATTGTAGCTCTTGTGAGATAACCCTTGTATTGTTGATTGTATTCCTAAAGCCTTGGGCAAAAGGCCTTAAAAGAACATTGTACTTCTTTTATTGATTAGTGGATTGATCGGATTTGCCCCGTGATTTTTTACCCTTTACCTTGAAGAGTTTTTCACGTATATCTTGGTGTCATATAGTTTGCATTGATTATTTTCTTGCATTGAATATTTGTTTAGCGATATTACTTAGTTTTTCCATTGGTAAAATTTCCTTTGTAATTGTTTGCTTTGTTTTCCCTAACAGAAATGACAACTCTGATAGAAGCAGCAACACTAGTGGAGGATGCCTTTCAAAAAAAAAAAAAAAACACTAGTGGAGGAGGTGGTGGGTGCATGCTTCACCTATGGTGCTCTTGGTGGCTTCCTAAGGCTGGTGGGGTCTGACCATGACCGTTGCTCACACGATTTGGTTATTTTATTTCTCCATTCAATTGCTCGAGGATGTTATAATGTATAAGCCAAATGTGTGATGACTCAGTGGTTGAGCAGTGACAGATGGTAACACTAGGTCACAGGGTCAAACCCAGCCAACGATATCTGGGGTGGGAGGGATTAAGGGATTAAAATGTATATTGGCTTGGGGGTTTTCTTGTTTTTTGAAGGTATGTAATACAAGGCAATGCGGCTCAACTAATAAAGCTCTTCATCCTTGCTTATAACTGTTGTTGTGTATTTTTTTAATACTATATTTTGTTGATAATGATTTCAAGCCCTTGTAAATGATTATGTAAACCGTACTTGTAATCAGCTAGCCCATTCTATTCGTGCTAGCATTAGGATTTGAAATGAATTTATATCTTTATTATCATAAGTTTTCTTTATTTCTTTTGGTATTTGTTTTCAAATTTGGTAAAGAAAGTACACTACACCATAAATGGCAATTTGTATCACACTAAGGCTCCGCTTGGTACACTGTAAAGTAATGCTTTTGCATTCTTTTACGAGCGGTTACACAAATATAAGTGCTTGGTATGATTTGCAAAAAATAATTTGTGGAATTCTAATTCCACGCTTACGTATCTTGTAGTTAAGTGGTCCCGCAAATCTTTACGGGTTAAAATCTCCCGTAAAACTTTGCGCAAGTCTCACTCTTTCCTTCAACTTCTACTTAGATAGTCAAACTTTATAAGAAAACAAGTTTTTTTTAGAATTCTTAGCTTGTATGCAAACTGTGATTCTAGTAACTCACGTATTTCCTTCTTTTTTGCTTTCTCTCATCATGGTTTTCAGATATTGTCTATCCTTCGATTTTGTTAACTCTTCTCTTGCTCTGTTTTTGTTTTGTTTTCAGCAAACAATTACTCTTTGATTAGATTTTCATTAGTGTTTGATAGCATATTTTGACATTAAATTATTAGTCATTATTGATAAAAAAAAAATGTATGTACATCTATAATAATAATAATAACTCTTTTTATAATAATAATAATAATAATAACTCTTTTTATATTATTATTATTATTATTATTATTATTATTATTATTATTATTATTATTATTATTATTATTATTTAAGAAATCTTTTTATAAAACTAAAGAATAATAGTAGTGGGGAAAAATGAGTTAATTATAATTGTTTTCAATTTTTATGTAGTTGATGCTTGCATAAATGCAATATCCAGGCCAATCAAGCAAACATTAGGTGTATGAATTATTTTCATTAATTGTTAGCAAACAGTTGTAAAGTAATGCACTGAAAATTAATGCATATGCAAACTAATGCAAATGCAAAATTTTATGGTGTACCAAGCGGAGCCTAAATGTGTTACTAAAAGTTTTTGTAACACCACAAAAATCTTGCAAATCATGGCATTACAAATACTAGTAACACCTCGACGTGTTACAACCTTTAACTTTTGTAACAGTTGTCCAATCTTGCTAGTGGCACTGTAACATGTTACAATGGTAAAATATTATTAACACCTCGACGTGTTACAAATGTTTTCTTTTTTTACAAAAGTAATATTTATTTTTAATTAAATAAAAAAATATCAACAAATGAATGACATCCAATGAGATTATAAAATTCAAATATTCAAATACCAATGTTAAATGCCCAAATTAAAATAATCTTGCAACCATTACAAAGTGAAACAGTTGCAATCAATTACAACATCGTTTTTCATATTGGATCAGTATTAAAAAAAAAAATCAAGAAACATTTCCAAAGGCCTGAAACAAATTCTTCTTTGGAAAGTCGTTTCACATTAGCACGTGAATGTAATTTCTGGCTGGAGCAGAGCAGAAAATAGCAACGACACTAACTTAAAAACTAACAGAGGCACTGATGCCAAAAGCCCACTCTGAAAACGATCCCATTTCATCATCTCGGTCTTCCTAATATCCCTCCTGGTGCCACCGGGAATGTTGCTGTCTTATGGCACCTTTCACCTGAAAATACGACACACAAGTCTGGATTCCCAGCAAATCCTCCGGGAAACCTCCCTCCTAAACTTCTGTTTCTGAGGCACTAATCCGGAAAGGTGGTTGTAAGAAAGGTTAAGATTCCGATATTTCACCACAAAGCGAATTGACTGATAAATCAATCCCCACAGACGATAAGAGATTATATTCAAAGCCTAATCCACGGTTTCCACCTACATCCACAGCAACTCGAATTTATAAACTTGGTTTCCCACCAGCATTTGCATGTGTATGTTTTCTCAAAACTTCTTGGACTGTCACTACACCAAAAATACCCATTAGCAACGGTTTTAAACCGTCGGGGTAACCCATTGTCACGGCTTAGAGCCGTGGGCTGTAGAGGCGTCACTAAATCCCAGTAACGGCTAAAAACCATGGCAAAACATATTAGCAACGCTTTTATGCTCGAGGACGGTTGATGATTTAGCCACGGTTATAAACCGTTGCAAAAATGTTAGCCACAGTTTTAAGCCGTGACTAGGAATAGCCACGGCTTAAAACCGTGGCAAGTCCTAGCCACGGTTCTAAGCCGTTGCAAAAATTTTAGCCACGGTTTTAAGCCGTGGCAAGTCATGGCCACGGTTCTGAGCCGTTGCAATATTTGTAGCCACGGCTCTAAGCCGTTGCAAATTTTTTTTTTTTGCTATCAAATGACTTTTGATTACATCTTATAGGTAAGTATAATTCAGCATCAAGTAAATAAAATTTAATATGACTTTTTATTAAATTTAAAAACAGCATTTACAACCTCTGATCAGCAAATTCCACCAATTGCTTTCAAGCAATTCATTACAGCAATAACATTTACAATTCATTACAGCAAAAATTTAGATCATTCACAATTCATTACAGCACGTGCATCAATATAGATCATTCACAACCTCTGATCAGCAAATTCCAGCAATTGCTTTTTCAGCAAATTCAATAATGCGCCCTTCTTCGTCAATTTTCATCAGACCAAATGCAATGGCACGTTGTTCATCCCTTGGCAGCGCAGCAACAGTGATGTCAGCATTTGTTTCTCTATGAGCTTGAATAAACTTCACATAGTCCATACGGTATATATGATCTCCAGCAAGAACCAAAAACTCCATCACATTGTGCTCTTCAAAGAGCCATAAATACTGTCTTACAGCATCAGCTGTTCCCTATAAATCATTAAAAACATAAATAAGATGGGGCTTCAATCATGAAGATTCTAAAAGATAACATAGTAAGGAAGACTTCTTTAAGAAAGATTTGCCGTCTTTGGATAACAGTAATTGAATTTAGAAAACTATAACTGTTATTAGAACAAAGCAGAGCAAGCATGACCAATATCCTGAGGAAAAAAACCAAAAATGTTAAGCCATGCATGTCAAAGGGCTATCAATTTACGAACCTCATTATATAGACTTCCTGAGCAAACTCTTGCTGCATATCTGCACTTACGCGCTCAGGCTTGAGGACTTTTACAGATCTCCAAATGATCCAGATGCAACTTTGTTTTCAAATTTCAACAGCCTAGGGTCAATTTCCCAGACATCAGTGCCATCAATAGGTATTTTTATAAGATCAGGGATGATTTCAGTTCCAGCACGCCCATCCTTGCTGAATGGAGGGGATGAATGTGGTCTCGGCCAAGATTGCATCTGCAGTGAATCTTCAAAATATGATATACAAATTGTTGTATTCTCACAACTAAAAAAAAACAGGGAGAATAAATAAGTTTAGACCTTCAACAATTGGTCGGGCCGTAGTAGTTGGTAGAGGAGCAGCAATGGCTGCCCATGGGTCATCATCATTTGGTGCTACAGCAGGTTTCAAGTTCAGAGGTTTTGAAGCTGTTCTGGGGGCAGGAGCAGCAATATATCCCCAAAGATCTTCATCTTCGATAGAAGGCAAGGAAGCCACACTTTTGGATCTTACACCGCTAGCTGAAATGCAGAAATCCTGGTTAGATTGAGGATAGGATGAATGCAGCCTGAATATTTTGTGGCATGCAGCTAAACATTTTACAGGCAGAATTTCGTTTCCTCAAAGTACCAATACTTGCAAATATGCAGTGAAACAACTGCACTGTTTGCAGTATTGCAGAATTGTTTACCACACTCATTACCCAAACTATGAGCACAATAGTCTCATTGGTACGAAAGACCTCGCTGCCTATGCAAATTGAACAAAGGAAACAGGTATATCACATTTAATACCAAAACCTAAAGTGATTTTAAGGATCATTACCATGTGGCTTTGGTATTGATACAGGTCGTTTCTGAGCAGCTTGGATGTTTGTAAGAGCTGGAGGCGGCTTGTGCTCCTCAAATGGATCAATATCATCCCGCCTCTCTTTGTCACTGTCATGCCCTTCATTCAGAATGCCATTGTCAAGTTCTCCCCAACCATCTGCTGATGATGTCGGCGATAAAGGGGCAGGTTGAACAGTTGAGCTAATACCAGGATTCTCATAAGGACTTGCATGATTTGGTATTGCATCTGGAGCATCCATAACTACAATTCTCAAAAAGGCCAAGCTCAGTAACCAATTGTATGACTATGATATATAGAATATAGCCGAATACTTTTGACAGCTAAAAATGTTACGGTTACTATTAGAGAGCTTAAATTTTAATATCCGTCAATTGAGTTTACTCGGATTGATTGTATACATACAATCAAGTCTGACAGTTGCAAAAAACTAACAAATAATCATTAGAATAAGTCAAAAGGCTTCAAAAGGATACTCATCCAATTTTTAGATTTCACATAGTAACCATTTTTAGATTAATTACTAATTAGAACAATTTCAACATGGTTTCATTTTGTGATTTTTTTGTAAGGTAGATTTTGTAATGATACCCTTTAAGTACCAAAAACTCCACAAGACATTCCATAATTGCACTTCTGTTTGTTTTGAGAATCGTTTCTTGAATCACGATCTAAAAGATAAAAAACCACATATTTGCATTCGATATTAAAAATCCTTCAGATCTTTTGGCCACACGTCTCCAATCTGCTGATTTAATTGAATGTCAATTATTCAGAGACATGTTTTGATTGTGGCCTAAGAACTTGGTTATAAACAAAAGTTGTAGGCTTATAGCCAATTAGAATTACGAATCCCATGATGATTTGCAAATACTCTTCGATATTATTCATACGTAGTGCATAAAGAACTAAAATGGTAATTAGACGTTAGACATACCAGAGCCCACCATCAACAGAAATAACCTGCCCAGTAATGTAAGTGGAAGCGGGTAAGCAAAGGAATGCCACCAATGCTGAAACCTCCTTTGGATCTCCAACACGTTGAAGAGGAGTTCGAGCAATTATCTTATCCACAAATTCCTTGTCAGTACGCAACTAAAAGGAATGCAAGAAGGCAAATTTAGAACAAGGGTAAATGTTGAGCATTACATTCATATATTTTTTCATGAAAAAACCACCAAATACAATGTTCTGTAACCATGTTAAAGCTCTCTGTTAAAAGATGCTACATAGCTTACTATAAGATACAAAGTGAGATTCACTCAAAATAAATTTCATATATGCTGATCATGTTTCTGTTAATTGAAATTTAAATACAGATATATGCTTGCTGCAAACCAACGTAAAGCTTTCTGCATCTAAGTTTTAGGACTAAAACTTCAATTTCAAATTAAGTCCTTGATGTTATAACAGAAACGAGTTTGAAATAATGATAGTATAGTTCACAGAAATGATCATGCATAGAGGAGGGATCTCTCTCCTCTAAAGTGGCTATGTAAACTAGCTATGTTTAAACACAGACGGAAGTCTGCAAAATAAGAAAGGCAGGGACTGGTGGCATCTTTAGAAACAATGCTGGTACAGTGAATAATGCAAAAAATATAAGATTCCATAAGTAACATCAATTTCTTAGGAAGAGTATAGCATAAGTAACAAACCTGATTATGGTCCGGAAAGGGGATTATAGAAGCACAAACACCTAAGATCAAGGAAGGATGGATTTCGCAGTGGAAAGACAATCTTTATTCTTGATGAAGACAATATTACTTAAACTACATCACTTCCTATCATTGTTTCTATTGCATTATGGAAAGACAAATAGGCATATTAGTGTGTATGTGTGTGCTTGTGAAGACTGCGGAAACCATAACCATAATGGAGTTCACTGACACATAAAAACTACTTCTTAAATTACTTGTTAGCCTTCCTTGTGATGTACCCTCTAGAATTTGATGTACTTTGATTGTTGAAAATAAAAAATTCAGACTTTTTGTGTGTTTAAGTCAATATTCATTATAAAAGACTTTAACATGGCAATGATGTCAACAAAGAGTCAATATCATGATATAATATAACATGGAGATAAAGATTCAAAACACTACCAATTTTCAGTGTTTAGCATAAGCAAGAAGAAAATCTTGGTGATTGCTAAACAACTAGTTTGATCTAAACACCACTTAAGTCTTAAGCGACAAAATAAGTTTGTGCCTCCGACTTCGAAAACATAGCTACAGTTTGATCAGAGAATTGTGCTTAAACTGATATTGCTTACTATGACTCAAACTCTTCATGGGACGAAAAGATATCAGGCAAGATGAAATTCAGCAACGACCAGAGTTCAGCCAAGATATCATGGGACTGATATTGTTTACCAGGACTTAAACTGTGCTGCTTGGTTGTTTGCTCTTATAGCTGCAGCCTTCCACCCACCATAGTTTCCACTGGGATCACTCATGTATAGATGGAAGCCAAAGTTCTTGTCCCATCCTGCAAATAGAAATGAAAACACTCAAGCATGAAGGCTTTCTTCCCACAAAAAAAATGTTATATTCTAAGTAGCAAGGCAGCATAAGAATCTTGAAAGAGTGTATGACTCTTGGAAATATATTATTTTGGTGCATAAAAAATTCCCAAGTTTTGGACAATAAAAACTAAAATAATGGGGGAGAAATCACTTGATTCCCCCCAGATCCCACAATCTCGACTAATCTTGCTGTAGAAGTCCCTAACAAGGCTAGCTAAATATGAAACCTTAAAATACTAGAACAATAACAAAAATTTGGATGAATGATGACAACTGCAGTGACTGAATTTAAATAACTCACAAGATTTGACAACTGAATGTGGGAGACTCTCCCCTTTAAAAAAGTTCAGCCTAAACCTAAAGAACATAGCACCCACTTTAAGAAACCTCACAAGCAACCCACGAAAAATTGACTCACTTGAACAATGAACTCTCCGTCTTGCAGCTTTTGAACACCATCTTATCCAAAATCCATTATACAACAAGTTAGTTTTTCTAATTGAATGAAGAAACACTTTCAATCAAAATGTCAATCCATTTACTAAACCAAAAGTAGTAGTATAAGTAGCAGTAGTAAGCAACCAGTTGATTGAATTAACTTTTGCTCTGTATGTTCATTTCGGGGAGCTTTCAAACATACTTAAATAACTTGTAACATGTATCTTGTTCATTCATAAAAATTTAAGCTTCACAACAGGGGAAGTTAAAGACCACATTTCGGAGAAGTTCAGTCTATACAGAACATCAGTCTCCTTATCAGTTTCTTCAATGGAGGTGACAAACATATAGTCAATTAAAATTCTTTGAACATAATATCAATAATCAAGTTTCTTCTCATTAGCTTCTTTAACATCCGTCAATAACACTGACAGACAAAAGTGAAGAGATGAAAAAACATTAAAAATAGCAGCTATATACCCAAGAAAATGCTGGGAAAATCTACACATGGTGCAAATAAAATCATTAATTTGCTATATTTGAGTAAAGACAGAAATATATACCCGGCTTCTTCAAAAGCTTGCCAGCATCTTGTGCCTTCTTCATAGCCTTCACTGCTTTAGCCTTTATATAAGCCACATCTACAAGTAACTTTCCTGCTTTCTCTTTCTTACCACTGTGTCCACCCTGCAATTTTTCAGTGTCCACGTACTTAATGACTCTAGACAAACTCCCCGCCAACAAGGAATATGATTCAGTTAATGCATCTGCAAAAGCGATGATAAACAGACCTGTTCTATGTCATCACCTTCGTCCTCCATCTCTTGAGCAGCTTCCAGCCTACGACGCTTCTTTCGTGGCAAGTTTTTCTACATTAGTGCCTCCACATAATCAACATTTATGTCGTAACAAGCATCCAGAAATGAAACAAACTAGAGGGACAAATTATGAAACCTCTCGCTCCCGCCTTCTCTTTTCTTTCATTTTGAGATCTTCCGCTTGCTGGGCACTGATCACTTCCTTCCCCATTCTGTTGTTTCCAACAGAGGCCTGTAAAAAGAAAATGCACATCTTCATGATACAAGAACTTGAACACAATGCAGATGAAAAAAAATGCCAATCTGGCTGCTTAATCCAGAAAAATGCATAATTAAAAAAAAATTGAAATGGAGAGGAGATTTGGAAAGATCATTCACTTACTGCTAAGGAATTGAGAACATTGTGCAGTCCATTGCTTTACCAGGTGTTCCACCAGAAAGAATGTTGCTTTCTTTTGGTTCAATACCAATAACCTGAAATGTGAAAGAATCAAATGAAATATGAACTATCAGTACCCATGTTAAGTAAATCAGACAGGAAATAAATGTTTAATGTAGTAACATTGTACTTCTACATCCCTCCATGATACCCATGTCATGCAACACATGATGGACAAGGGGATATGCCACCTATCAGATATGTATGATTTTAGTTTTCTCATGAAAAGAATAGAAAAGGAAAAGAACATGTTACCTTTACATTAGGGTTCTTCTTTTTCAGGAACCGACCAACCCCAGAAATAGTACCACCAGTTCCAATCCCTGCAACAAATATGTCCACTTTGCCTCTTGAAGTAGTAACTAGGAGTTGGAACAAACCAGCGCCTCTATAAAAATCTTAAACCTCCTGGGCTTCAGATGTAGCTTTGAGGCTGTGCAGCTGTGCTTTTCCAGTAAAGACCACCTGCAACATTATTTGTTTATTTACTATATTTTTATTTTCTTATGAGGAAAGGAGCATCGCATATCAGCAAAGAAACAAAGATGAAAGTATGCAACTCCAGGCTATGGGTATACTACATTAAGAAAATTACAACAGAAATGAATGAAAAACAGAGCATTTAGAAGTAAATCAAGTTGAGGCAGTACATTGAAAAAACAGGTATGGGTATACTACATTGTCAAAAAATCAGGACAAAAAGAAAACACTAGTTCCAGTAAACACAAGCCTGAGGTGAAATTAAACAATCCTTCAGAATGTGCTTCAACAAATCAGTAAAGTAATAAAAATATATGGTTATCACTTGGATTTGATTGTAAGAAATTTCACCATACCAAGGGCCTCCAAACACTTTTAATCTTATAATGGCAATGAAAAACCACTAGAATAGGAAAAGCACATTTTATAGACCATTTGAGCCTTGTCAGGTAGGAGCTTCATGAATCCAAAATGCATTAAAACAAACATCTGTCAAGGCACTGCCTATTGCAACTAACCTCTGAGTTCGCATCACTATCAATCCATTTTCTTGTAACTGTAGTGACACAAAGTCTCATTTGTCCTTCAGGATTCTGATAACTGCACTCAAATAAATGATTATGTAGATCAGTTTAGATTAGACCAGCATTACCTTGAAGTAAATAGATAGAGTGGAAGTCCTATGATGAGCAAAGAAACATACTTCGTTAGAAATTGCAAATATAGTTGTGGATTGGAAGCTCCTGGAGCAACATAAAACAAGTTGCAGCTTGATTGCTACAACCTGGAGGAGGTATTTATTTAATTAAAATCTCACCAAAGGGGGCAAGCAATCATCAGCATGCTTCCGAATAACAGAGAATCCTCCATGTGTGCTCGTGTCGGAAGCAGTTAGAGTCTTGCAAAATGAATGGACTGTGCACGTTTGAGGCTCTGGTAGTGGAGGATCTGGGCTGGTAACTTCAGTTTGCTGATCCACAATGCAGATGAATAATAAATACACACAAGCGTGATGAGAAGGAAGAGAGATGAGTGAAATGTTGACAAATAAATATCTTGAACAGTATTCAAGTGCATGTAGTACTGGGGATGTTGGAAAGCAATGGTTAAACTGAGGACATAAAGATCGTCAAAAAGGACAACTTACTTCTTGATCAACCATTTACGTAGCATATCCGGGAAAAAATTACAATCTAAAGCTAAATATAACTTGATCAACCACTTCTTTTCAGAAATTGTAGGGATGGTGCAACCTTAATTGATCAACCACCAATAAACGTTGGCGAGATATTAATGTAACAACCTTAATTCAAAAAATGAAGAAAATTACCTTGCTACAACCAAGTACTAAGTCTTGAAGAAATTTCATCCTTTCACTGATCTTCTCCCTTCTTACCTGCAAAGAAGAAATCCCCCTTGGTAAAAAAAAACTCCAAGAAGTAATAACTAAATTGAACAAGATCGATGCTTCACATAGAATACTTACTCGCTCTGCAAGACTGTGGCTGTTTGTTGCCTGACCCCTTCTTGATCTAACATGAATGTAATCTTCTTTCGGTGCATAACCAATGAGTTCCATAAAAGAAACAAATCAATGGATAACCAATGTACATCATGAAACCAGATGATAAGGTCTGTGTAAGATGTCTTGGGAAAACAGCCAAAAAAAACTCAAGAGGTAGTTGTGGTTCGGTGCTTTACATTTTAGAATTTTTATCTATGCTTTTCCCTTTATTTCAGTGTTCTTAATAGAGCTATTTTAAACAAGCAGACATGAAACTTAACATAATGGTAATTATGTTTAGAGGAACTAGTCAATATAGATCTTATTTCAGAAATAAATGTTATCATGTTAAGGAGGCTGCACCGAGAGCTTTCAGTGGTACCATATACATTGTTAATAGAGCAATGGCAAAAGAAGTCATATGCTGGATAAGTTGTTTATATAGATCCAATTTTATACCTTGATAAGTTCTTCCTGCATTTCTAGGAACTCCAATTTCCTCCTCTCTGAAACAGAATTTTCAGATGGCAAAGATGTCACTTGAACAGTATCCACAACCTCATCTGGCAGAGAGGACATAGTATTCATAACAGCCTCCTCTGGTCTCAACTTCCCAGAAACTGTAAAAGATCTGCACCAGAAACAGAGTTTAATGCAACCCACTTTTCAAACATATTTGAAGAAACCACAAATTATTATACCGAACAAATACATCATGAGTTTTACTATACTTCACAAAAATTGATTCATTTACCATACTACTCTGGATGCTCTTAGTACACACTTTCTAAACGTTAATCACCTAATAGTACTTCACAATCAATACATCGACCTTAATGAAATTCAAGGATTCGACTTTGCACTCCCCACGTCCACCACCAATGTACTCTTCCCCATACAGGGACGAGGATGTATTCAAAATTGATTCCCAAAAGAATTCTCTACTTACACTGTAACAGCATGTCCACCAAAGGTGTAGAGAATATTAGTAGCTCCAGTGAAGTACATAACCGGTTTAGTTGGGGCTGAGTGTTGCACCTCATCAACTTGCCATAAATAAAACCCAAAAACTAATTAACACCAGTAATCAAACAAAACTGAAGCATAAATGGGTAACTCTACACCAAAACCCTTACCTGACCATGAACAAGAGCAGCAACAGTCATGTACCAAGCTGTAAAAGTGGTCATTCCAAGCCCCAAAAATGACCATATTCGGTAGTTGTGGAACGAAGGTATGAACACAGTAGTCGCACAGCAAACACCGAATATATAAGTCCATGTTCTCTTATCCAGTCGATCGTTAACGTAGTATATGTTACTGTCCAAAATCAAACCAAAACAAAATCCAAGATTAAAATTCAATCCAGTTTTTCAGATCAGAGATACAACATGAAATAAAAACTTCCTGGCATAGATAAGTTATTTGAACCACCACAAGTATTGGGTGCCGAGAACAAGTATAACTAGCATCCACATCCTGTTTTGGATTCCAACTTCAAGAACCATCATCACTCACAAGTTGTTGTTTGTACATAAACTCGCATGCTAGTTTTTCTTGCGTTGCATCTCCTTTCTCTAATACCAAAAGATAGTTGAACTGATGTCTGGCGCTTCTTTATTCATTTCCGTATGCCTTTCGCTCAAATGGTTTCGAGCGGGTTCAAGATTCTGCTCGCAATTCTTTTGAAAGCTCATGATACTGGCCTCTGTTTGACCCTGCTGGTAATCCATCACATGACAAAGGCTCGATTGGATCCCAGGGGTATCTGTATGCTGAAATGCCCTTCTTGTCTGCAATTGGAGGCGGACAACACTGAATCTTGGGAGAAGCATTGATTCTTGGCTTTGGTGGATTTCGGTTACTTCAACCTTGGGAGTCGTAATGTGTCTCGATACTTCCAGTTTGATCTTGGTGAGTTTCTTGGTTGTTGGTGCATGCCTATTTTCGTATGTCCCTCCTACGATGCTGGTTCTGACGCGATTTCTTTGTTTCAGGGAGGTTTCTTATTCCGTCTCTAAGCGAGGAAGAGAAGAGGATAGACAGGGAGTTTCTCAAGTTCCTTTTGACATCCATTGAGGAGGTCATAATGCCAGGCAATGTCGTACGCAGTGGGCTGCTGCGGTGTTCTCATGGTGCTCACCGAGGTGGTTGCTCGCCGCACGAGGAAGAGAAGTCTGGCTCTGCCCAACCCTTTTAGGCTTGCATGGTAAGCCATCGTCATTAGTCACGAACTAACTAAGCTTACATGGTAAGTTCGGCGACCATTGTCTGTATTGAAAGCAATGATCCCTTGGCGAGTCGTCGTCATCAGCGGACAAGTGTTGACTAGACTCCCACGTCCTCAGCCGTTTTGATCCGTGCGGAGCAGATTAGGCTTTGGGCACCAAAAGTCGTCGTCATTAGTCGTGAACTGACTAAGCTTACTTGGTAAGTTCGGCGATCATTGTCTGTATTGAGAGCAATGATCCCTTGGCAAGTCATCGTCATTAGTGGACAAGCGTTGACTAGACTCCCACTTCCTCGGCCGTCATGATATGCACAGAATAGATTAGGCTTTGGGCACCAGAAGTCATCGTCATAAGTTCGACGATCATTCTCTGTATTGAGAGCAATGATCCCTTGGTGAGTAGACTCTCACTTTCTCGATCGTCGTGATCCGTGCGGAGCAAATTAGGCTTTGGGCACCAGAAGTTGTCGTCATCAGTAACGAACTGACTAAGCTTACCTAGTAAGTTTGGCGATCATTGTCTGTATTGAAAGCAATGATCCCTTGCTGAGTCGACGTCATCAGCGGACAAGCGCTGACTAGACTCCCACTTCCTTGGCCGTCGTGATCCGCGCGAAGCAGATTAGACTTTGGGCACCAGAAGCCGTCGTCATCAGTCGCGAACTGACTAAGCTTACTTGGTAAGTTCGGCGATCATTGTTTGTATTGAGAGCTATGATCCCTTGGTGAGTCATCATCATCAGTGGACAAGCACTGACTAGACACCCACTTCCTCGATCGTCGTGATCCGTGCATAGCGGATTAGGCTTTGGGTACCATAAGCCGTCGTCATCAATCGCGAACTGACTAAGCTTACTTGGTAAGTTCGACAATCATTGTTTGTATTGAGAGCAATGATCCCTTGGTGAGTCGTCATCATCAGTGGACAAGCACTGACTAGACTCCCACTTCCTTGGCTTTCGTGATCCGTGCGGAGCAGATTAGGCTTTGGGCACCAGAAGGCATCGTCATCAGTCACGAACTAACTAAGCTTACCTGGTAAGTTCGACGATCATTGTCTATACTGAGAGCAATGATCCCTTGGCGAGTCGTTGTTATCAGCAGACAAGCGCGGACTAAACTCCCACTTCCTTGGCCGTAGTGATCCGCGCGGAGCGGATTAGGCTTTGGGCACCAGAAGTTGTCGTCATCAGTCACGAACTAACTAAGCTTACATGGTAAGTTCGACGATCATTGTCCGTATTGAGGGTATTGATCCCTTGGAGAATTGTCATCATCAGTTGACAAGCGCTAACTAGACTCTCACTTCCTTGGCCGTCGCGATCCACGAGAGCGGATTGGGCTTTGGGCACATGTTCGAGTCTGGCCATAGTCGGATTTATCAAGGGTCGTAACGAACAACAGTGGAAGTTTTTGGTAAAAGCAAATATTTTATTGATAATATTTTTTTAGATGTTCTACATTCCATGGTCGTTTAAGCCCGTCTCCGACTGTATCTTCCAGCCAGTACGTTCCTGGCCTGTTGACTTTAGTGACTATGGAATGTCCTTCCTAGCTTCTTTGATGTTCTGTTGGGTCTTCCTAAGCACCCAATCTCGCACCTTGAACTTGTGTGGTTTGACCTTCTTGTTGTAATATTGTGTCATTTGCTGTTGGTAGGCGATTATTTTGGCGGAGGCTAGATCCCACTTTTTGTCAAGGAGGTCTAGCCCTACGCACAAGGCTTCGTCGTTACCGTCTGGTCTGAATTCCTTCGTTTGGTAAGTCGACACCTCGAGTTCTATCGGAACCATAGCTTCTGACCCGTGTGCTAGGGCGAAAGTTGTTTCTCCAGTAGGGCTTTTTTGGTTGTCCGATATGCCTAGAGTATCCCTGGTAGCTCTAGAACCCATTTCCATTTGGCTGCGTCAAGTTTTCTTTTGATGGCCTCTAGGACCGTCCGGTTGGTAACCTCCGCTTGGTCGTTGGCTTGTGGGTGTCATGGCGAAGAAAAATAGTGGCGATGTTTAAACTTTCGCATAGTTTCTTGACATTGCTTCCCTCGAACTGGGTTTCGTTGTCGCTGATCAAAACTCCGGGGATGCTGAATCTATAGACGATGGTTGCCCATATGAACTTTCGATTTGGACTTGCCCTATTTTGGATAGGGGCTCGACCTTGATCCACTTGGTGAAGTAGTCAATGGCCACAAGAAGGAACTTTTTTCGGATGATGCCGGGAGTGGTCAAACGATGTCCATTCCCCATTGCGAGAATGGCCATGGGCTAGTCATTGGAGTTAGTTGCTGGGCCGACAAATGGGTGTATGGTGCGAATCTCTGACATTTGTCACATTTGCGGACACTATCTTTGGTGTCTCGCTACATGGTCAGCCAATAGTACCCTAGGGTTAGGGCTTTATGGGCAAGGGTTTTCTTGCCCGGGTGATTCTCGCATATACCGCTGTGGAATTTTTCTAGGACTTGGCTTGCCTTTGAAGGTGATAGACATCGAAGTAGGGGTCCTGTCGTTGATCTTCTGTATAACCAGTTGTTCAGAAGAGTGTATCTGATATTCACGTAATTATTACATAATATATCCCTTAATTTATATATGTTAGTGTTTCGATTATTATATTTTATAATAATTATTTCGTTTTCATGTCTTTGTAGGAATTTGAGTGTGAATGATGAAATCGTATTAAGGCGACAATTTAAGAAATGACAATTGGTCGATTCTAGCAGTGGTACAAAGTAGAGGGTCACATATCTAAACCTAACCCAAATAAACTTAGGTCCACTTAATTTAACCTAAGCCCAAACCCAAAATGTTAACCTAAAAACCCAAGCCCAAGAAAATAGGAGAACCCTATTTAGCTCTCCCCAGTTTGGAGAAAGTCGGCTCTCTTTTCTTCCCCTCTCTGGGGGTTCTTCCAGCCACCACGCCAATCCACCCTGTGGCAATCCTCGCTCGATAGGAGAGCCGGCAGCGCGATAATCCCGCCATCACCACCTTCTCCTCATCCTCCACCATCAGCCGCCACCTCCTCACCCTGTTTCGCACACCCACAGCCGCCACCATCTACCATCCCTCTCTCTGTTCCATCATCCACACCGCCGCCATCCACCATCAGACGCACCACCACCGCGCACACAGAACAGAGGAGTCCCTGTTTCTCCTCTGTTCTCAACCGCCCTGTCTCCCTATTCCATTCTCTCCCTATTCTTCTTCGGTCTCTCTGTTCATCCATCTCCCGTCCCTCTATCTCTCTCTTGCAAGGACGTGAGCTCGTCGGAGGAGCAGAGTTCACAAGCAGCAACCTCCCTGTTTCACAGCCACCGCTCCTCTCCTCGTCGTTTCATTATCTCGTTGTTTCCTCACCATCTCTCTGTCTTCTTGCAGGTACCGGAGCCAGTTAGGGAGAAGTGCACGCTCGCGAGGAGTGAAGAACAGACGCGGAGTAGAATGCTTCACGCTGGAGACGAAGCGCAGAGCCGCGTAACTTTTCTGGCGGGAGAAAAACTGATTTTCAAATCAGTTTTGGTTATTTGCACCCCCGGTGTTTACTCTGAGCCACCACGGTCCATCAGCAGCCCTTTTCTCGGGATTCGCGTCCGTGCAGAGATGAGTTGCGGTGTACCACACCATGAGGAGATGACCACTGCTACCATGATCAGCTAAACCCTTCGCCAAGGCTAAGATGAAACCAATTGGGTTTCAAGAGTTTGTTCTAGTTTGACTTTTTATTTTATTATGTGCTTAACTAAATACATTTAATTTCTGAGTATTAGTAAATTACTTTCACCGATTATATCAGATTTGATCTAGACTAGTCGGTAGTTAGAGTTTTCTTTACTAATATTTAAAGCATTGGTTTTAATTGGTTAAGTTAGACTTGTGATTGAGTGTGCCGTAATAAGACACTCAATGCTAGGAGTTGAAACTTAATAAAATAGACTTGTGATTGAGTGTGCCGTAACAAGACACTCAACGCTTGGAGTCTATAATTTATGTTGAAGTTAATTGTAACATTGGATTTTAAAACTAAATTGTTCTTAACGATCACATCATCGATGCAAGCAAGGGATTCTCATCCCTAAAGCTTCTCGCTTTGGAAAATAATAAGTTAGATTAAAATAACTTGAAAAACTGAATTGGTGGATTCAATGCCTTGGTTTCCCTTCTCATATTCTTAAAAAAAATTCATTTTGTTTTTTTAATTTGATTTTTAGTTTAGATATTTTGATTGTTGTAACCCCCATTTAAATTAGTTTAAGTCAACTTTGAAATTTAATTGCAACCACAGTCCTTGTGGGATCGACCTGTTCTTGCCCTTGTCTACCAGTTAGACACTGTGCACTTGCAGTTATTAAGACTAGGTTAAATTAACTTATTTATTTAGGTTAGTTAAATATGCATCAAGTTTTTGGCGCCGTTGCTGGGGACTGTAGCGGTGTAATTGAATTTAAGAGTTTATTTTCACTAATTGTTAGTTTAGGTTAATAAAAAAGAAAAAAAAATTAGGTCAGATATAGATTGATTTTGCTTTTAGGATAAGCTTGATTTATTTTTTTAGTTATTTCTTTTAAGTCTTAGAAGTTTTGATACTTGTTTTTTTTTTTTTTGTGCAGGTATTAACAGGTAGGAAGCATATATTACAGGTTGCATAAAAAAAATAAGATAAATAAAAAGCACAGGGTTTGAATTGTTTACAGGTTGCTATCGCGTGAACACTCTCAAAAGTCGGTGAGCCGTCAGGTGGACGGTGCTTCTGATCGACGTCAACTCGACTTCTACCCGGCGTCGCAAGTTACCAAAGAGAGGTTCACGCCGGAGGTAACTTCTTCCCACCGCATCTGCACGCGGTTTCTGAGTGGATTACTGTGTGTTTTGCTTGTTTTGTTTTTAGCTAGAATTGCATGCAAATTTGAATAGATTGAGGATATTTCTGATGCTGTAAAATTTTGTGCTCTCTCTCGCGGATAGGTTTACCACCATCTATTTTAGGGTTAGGGACCTAAGCCCTCACTATTAAAATTTGTAGCAAGATAAATTAGGACAAGACGCTCATAGGACCCCTCTTTTGAAACTTGAAAGTTTAAAGTAGTCAAGTGAAGGAACATATCCAATCTTGGAATAGTTCTGAAACTGGCATTACACTTTAAGCTGAAGGTAGAAAAGAAGGTAGGAGCAATTAGATTTCAGGATATTTTTTATGCTGGGAAACTCCGTGCTCTCTCCCGCGAATAGGCTAATTAAAATGGATTTCAGCCCTAGATTAGTAACAAACATAGGCAATAAAAAGGAGTGCTTGTAGGGATTACCAGACGTTACAGCCTCTACCTAGTAAATTAGTTTCTCACGAGATTAATTTTCTTTGTAGAAACCTAGACTTTTCGTGGGGTTGTAACCATCAGCTACGCAGTACCCGAAGGCAATCTGAACGATTGTATTGCTAGGTATATCTAGGGCCATTTGCCATTCATCTTGCTTGCGCATCATATAGGTCCTGATTAGGTTTTCCCATTTTTTTTTTTTTTAGAGTTAGGTCATCTTCATATAGAGGTTAGGCTTGCATAAAAAAATTTAATAAAAAATAAAAAAATAAAAAATTTCTTGAGACCAAGGAAATGGCTGAGGATAAAGACTTTAAGGATTACTTCTCCCCTTCTACCTCGAAGCTCAAAACAGTTTTTATGACGATGACTCGGAAATTAGATGCACTTATGAATTTGACTCAACCCCTACCTCCCACTAATGTTTCATTTGAGGGTTGTGTTGCATGTTCGAGTCCTAGTCATTCTACAGCTGATTGTGATTTGCAATATGATTATCCTGAATATTTCGCTGAGCAAATCTGTTCTTTTAACGCTAATTGGCGACCTAGTTATAATTTAAAGTTCAACTATTACAACCTTGGTTTTACCAATAATCAAAATCTCTCCTGGGCTCATAACTCACACCAAGGGGGACATAGTTTCTCTCAGGCTCCTCAATACCCTCATCATGTTATGCCTCATGTTATGCCTCAATTTAACCAAGCTCCTCCATCCAACACATCAAGCTTAGAGGAAACGATTAACCGTTTTATGCAGCGCAGAGAACGACTGCTTGAACATGATTCTCAGGCTATGTTAGAGTCAAAAGCTATGATTCAACACCAATCTCAAGCCATCAATAAACTTGAGATAGTTGTGGATCATATTATTGAGGCATTATCTGAAGGTGAGTTAGGAAGAGTTCCTAGTCACTCTGGTCAACATTCAGAGGGTCAATTCATAACTAGTAGCACATCGAAACCCGAGTCAGATGATGTTTTTGAGGATAATGTGATCGAAACTACTTTGCTTCATGACCCATTCCCTTCCCCACATTTTCATAATGACTCACTCGACATATGCCTTCCTAGTGACTCATGCATAGAATCAAACTGTGAACATTCTTAAGAGTCTCCCCTTGACTGTTTTCATGTTACACATGACCATTTAGAGGCTTGTTCGACTCATTTTAGTTTAGACTTTGATGTTGATGATTCCATTAGGGAAGTCAATGATTTGCTTGACTCAATCCCCATTGTGGATCCTAGTTATAAATGGAAGTCTAAAGTGGAGCCTCTTCCACTTAGTGAGTCAAAACTAGTCCCATCAGTTGAGCCACCTGAGCTTGACCATAAACAATTACCTGACACCCTCAGGTATGCGTTTTCAGGTACTAATGATACTTTGCCTATTATTATTTCATCTATATTGAATTCAAAACAGGTTGTCCCAAAGAAGTCGGGAGATATATCTAGTAAAAGAGTGCAATAAATAAGTAGTGTCAACTCTAGGGTTGGGGGTGTTGTTGAGCTATCCAGCCCAACATCTTTGTGTGATTCATGTGATGAGCCTGTACCACCTGATATATCTATAGTTACATCTACCTGCATCACATTTCCATTGACCAGGGCTAATTATGTGGATCCCATGTTCCTGAGTGAGGATTTCAATTTTCACCATCCTGATGTGAAAATTATCCAATCTTCTGATTTGGAACAAGACTTAGGATCTTTCATTATAGGAGTAAGGGAGGATCCTTTGTTGCATATCACTACTTGCAACCCATTCATGTTTAAGATCCCTACTGACTTCCAAGGAATGCGAGCTTCTTTCCCATTTCTATATGATTTTAGATGGTGTCCTTGCAACTTTTGATAAGTGCTAGTTTATCTTGTGTCGCATGTGGTTGCTATTTTTGAGTGGACTGATCCTCAAATTTTTAGGTTGTTGGTATACGATTCCTTAACCCTTTTGAGGTGAATGTTCCATGTGTTCTTCCTTGTCACTTCATGATATATCATTCATGAGGGAGAATATATGTCGGGCTGACGACGTTAAACCAAGCGCTCCTAGGAGGCAGCTTAGCTTCAGTTGTGTCATTATGGTTAGTCTGGATTGATTTTCGAGTTCTTTCTAGTTGCATTTCACTCATACTCGTTAGCCCAGTAACAATTTTGACTTACAACTAATACATGTAAATTTTTTTATTTTTTTTCTCATTTGTGTCCTGTATTGTTTTTATAAATTTATCATGATGAGTCCACAGTTCTTATGTCTCTGAGCGTTCATTGGTGGAAGATTTCGTCGAAATCTGTAAAAACTGTCCCATGGTAATATCACATTAACTCTCATCTTTTCTTTTTCCTGCATTTTTCATGATCATCATTTTATACATTGAGGACAATGTTTGGTTTAGGTTTGGGGGTGAGGTTTAAGAGTTTTTTCTGCATTCTTTGAAAATTTTGAAATGAAATGTATTTCATAATTGACTATTGAATTCTACTCAATCTCCATTGAATACATAGTTAATTATGAATGTGTGAAAATTTTCGATTTGAAAATGCATTCAAAATCTAAGTTTCTTTCCAATGAAGATGATGTGCTTTCAAGTATACCTTTAAATTTGAGGAATACATGCTTTCATTTGTCACTTTTATATATCAATAGGAAAACATAAGGTTTGATATTATCTTTAAGTTAAATATATTTCATGATATTTTTTCGACTCGACCAATCTTGCACTATAAGCCGAGTTAGCATGATTTGAAGTTAATGGTTCATAGACGTGGAGATTAAATAAACAAAAACTATGGCGTGTGATCATTCTCAAAGTAATTAATATTCCTGTACATGAGATCATATTCATTTCATTATTTGAAAAGTCCGTTTTTCATGATTATTATATGTGAGATGTTTGTCTTTCCATAATTTATTCTCTTTCTCACATATAAACTGAGTGATAACTAACCAATCTCTGAGTGATTCATTTCTGAGTGACAAGAGAGATTTGTAGTAGAAGCATACAATTCAAAGGTTATCTAGTCGTATCTTTGCTGAGAAAAATAAAGGTATGTTGATAAGGCCATGCAAACACACACTTCGAATTGGGAATAATTGATGAAATTTATTTAACTTTGGGTATTATTAAATTGTTGTGAGACTCTTTGATATATTATTGTGAGACTGTTAGCTGTTTTCAAAATTTTTTGGCAATTAAATTCTTACTCTGAGGATAATAGATCGAGTTACCATGTTCTGGAAATTTATTGAGTCATAATGTTTGTGGGTAACATTTCTGGAAACCCTCACGAGACTATAACTCGTCCACTAGAGGTAATCTAGGGGTTTAAAGCCTTGTTGCACGTTTAAGGTAAGTGCAACCGATGATTCCTGCGAAAGTGAGTTAAATTTTTATTTTTATTGTTTTGCTCGAGGACTAGAAAAATATAGGTTTGGGGGTATTTGATATTCACGTAATTATTACATAATATATCCCTTAATTTATATATGTTAGTGTTTCGATTATTATATTTATAATAATTATTTTGTTTTCATGTCTTTGTAGGAATTTGAGCGTGAATGATGAAATCGTATTAAGGCGACAATTTAAGGAATGACAATTGGTCGATTTTAGCGGTGGTATAAAATAGAGGGCCACATATCTAAACCTAACCCAAATAAACCTAGGTCCACCTAATTTAACCTAAGCCCAAACCCAAAATGCTAACCTAAAAACCCAAGCCCAAGAAAATAGGAGAACCCTATTTAGCTCTCCCCAGTTTAGAGAAAGTCGACTCTCTTCTTCTCTATTTTCTTCCCCTCTCTGGGGGCTCTTCCAGCCACCACGCCAATTCACCCTGCCGGCAATCGTCGCTCGATAGGAGAGCCGGCAACGCGATAATCCCGCCATCACAACCTCCTCCTCGTCCTCCACCATCAGCCGCCACCTCCTCACCCTGTTTCGCACACCCACAGCCGCCACCATCTACCATCCCTTTCTCTGTTCCATCATCCACACTGCCGCCATCCACCATCAGATGCACCACCATCGCGCGCATAGAATAGAGGAGTCCATGTTTCTCCTCTGTTCTCAGCCGCCATGTCTCCCTCTTCCATTCTCTCCCTATTCTTCTTCGGTCTCTCTGTTCATCCATCTCCCGTCCCTCTCTCTCTCTTGCAAGGACGTGAGCTCGTCGGAGGAGTAGAGTTCGCAAGCAGCAACCTCCCTGTTTCACAACCACCGCTCCTCTCCTTCTCGTTGTTTCGTTATCTCGTTGTTTCCTCACCCTCTCTCTGTCTTCTTGTAGGTACCGGAGCCAGTTAGGGAGAAGAGCACGCTCGCAAGGAGTGAAGAACAGACGCAGAGCAGAACGCATCACGCTGGAGATGAAGTGCAGAGCCGCGCGACTTTTCAGGCGGGAGAAAAACTGATTTTCAAATCAGTTTTGGTTATTTGCACCCCCGGTGTTTACTCTGAGCCACCACGGTCCATCAGCAGCCCATTTCTCGGGATTCACGTCCGTGCAGAGATGAGTTGCGGCGTACCACACCATGAGGAGATGACCACTGCTACCATGATCAGCTAAACCCTTCGCCAAGGCTAAGATGAAACCAATTGGGTTTCAAGAGTTTGTTCTAGTTTGACTTTTTATTTTATTATGTGCTTAACTATATACATTTAATTTCTGAGTATTAGTAAATTACTTTCACCGATTATATCGAATTTGTTCTAGACTAGTCGGTAGTTAGAGTTTTCTTTACTAATATTTAAAGCATTGGTTTTAATTGGTTAAGTTAGACTTGTGATTGGGTGTGTCGTAATAAGACACTCAATGCTAGGAGTTGAAACTTAATAAATTAGACTTGTGAATGAGTGTGCCGTAACAAGACACTCAACGCTAGGAGTCTATAATTTATGCTGAAGTTAATTGTAACATTGGATTTTAAAACTGAATTGTTCTTAACAATCACATCATCGATGCAAGCAATGGATTCTCATCCCTAAAGCTTCTCGCTTTAGAAAATAATAAGTTAGATTAAAATAACTTGAAAAACTGAATTGGTGGATTAAATGCCTTGGTTTCCCTTCTCATATTCTTTAAAACTTTTCATTTTGTTTTTTTAATTTGATTTTTAGTTTAGATATTTTGATTGTTGTAACCCCCATTTAAATTAGTTTACATCAACTTTGAAATTTAATTGCAATCACAGTCCTTGTGGGATCAACCTGTACTTGCCATTGTCTACCAGTTAGACACTGTGCACTTGCAGTTATTAAGACTAGGTTAAATTAACCTATTTATTTAGGTTAGTTAAATCTGCATCAGTATCCTGCTGCTCTATTTTTGAGTCTATTTGCTTCGATCTTCTCGATTGGTAGGGCTTCGGTTGCTATGTACCCCAATATTGGAGTTATCCAATTTAGCTGCATTTCCACAGCGCAGATATCTCTATGTTTTGTTTCATCAAAGCTTGATCGCTCTTGATATTCAATGAGGCTGCTAGAGACTTTGTCGGAGGCTGAGGTTTCTTTGGCTAGCGTGTCAACTCTTTTATTGTCATCTTGGGGGCGTTGCGTGAGTTCACAGCTTTTGAACCTTCCCATTATACCAAGTACTTTGTCACGGTAGGCTATCATGCGGGGATCCTTGCTATTAAAATCCCTTTTGATCCGGTTGACTACTAATCTCGAGTCGTTGTATGTCGTTAGGTGATCTACACCGATTCTTAATGCTAGCTTTAGGCCGAACAAAAGGGCTTCGTACTCGGCCTCGTTGTTTGAAGTGGGGAAGTCAAACCTGACGACCTTTTCAAAGGTGAAGCCTTTGGAGGAGAGGAGTGTGATCCTTGCTCCGCTCACCTTCTCAGTCGAGGATCTGTCGCAGCGCAAGATCCATGTTTGGACATCTAAATCCCAGGTTGGTGGTCTGCCGTTGGCTCTTGTCCGTCGGTGAATTCAGCAATGAAATCCGCTAGTGCTTGGGCTTTTATGGCGGTTCTTGGAGCGTAGTTTATGTCAAATTGTTCGAGCTCCACTGACCATTTCACCATCTTTCCTGATAGCTCGGGTTTATGCAACACCGAGCGGAGTGGATGCTTTGTCGGGACCATTATGGAGTAAGCCTGAAAGTAGGGCCTCAGTTTCCTGGAGGATACAACCAGTGCCAGAGCCAACTTTTCTAGGTCCGGATAGTGTGCTTCCGTTGCTGCGAAGGTTTTGTTGGTTGAATGCATCGGTGAGATCTTGTATGTGGTCGGGGTTGCGGAGGCTCTTGACCAGCATGTCATTTATGTACACTTCCATGTTCCTACCAATTTGTTCTTTGAACATCCGGTTGATCAGTCGTTGGTACGTAGTGCCTGCATTCTTTAAGCCGAGTGGCATCATCCTATAGTAGTAAATTCCCTTTTCTGTCACGAAAGAGGCTTTCTCTTGATCTGGGGGTGCATCAATATTTGATTGTAGCTTGAATAGGCATCCATGAAGCTGAGTAAGTTGTGCCCAGAAGTGGCGACCACGATCTGATCGATACGGGGGAGTGGGAAGCTATCATTCGAGCATGCTTTGTTTAGGTCAGTATAGTCTTCACATACCCTCCATTTTCCATTTTTCTTTTTTTACAAGAACAATGTTTGCCAGCCATTCGGGATATCGTGCTTTCTTGATCATGCCCGCGTTGAGTAAACGTTGTTCCTCCTCACTTATGATCGCGTTTCTTTCGGCAGCCACATGCCTCTTCTTCTACAAAACATTTTTCTTCGTGGGGTCCACCTAGAGGCGATGGTAATTATTGACGGATCGATCCCCACTATGTCCTGCATGGTCCAGGCGAAAATGTCCTAGTTACGCTACAGCAACTCCGTGAGTTGTTTGACCACTACCCCGCTCAGGCGGGAACCGATCTGAATGGCCTTGCTATTTTGAGGGTTGTTGAGGTAGATCGTAATGGTTTCTTCCTTTGGTTGTCCGACATTGGGCCTGCCCCGAGGGCATACTGGTGCCTCGTTGTCTGAAGTCGGTTGTTTCCCTTCTTTACTTTGGGTAGAACTGAGGGTCGTCTTAGCTGCTGGGCTGGCCCCTATTTGATAATTGCCAGGCAGCGAGGTCATCATGTATTGGCACTGCCTAGTAGCTTCTTTGGATACTTGACACACTGGTGCAAGGTAGAGACCGTTGCTCCCATTTAGTGTATCCTGAATCTCCCTAGGACCATATTATATGATGAAGGCACGACGATCACTATGAACTCTTGAAACAGGGTTTTTCGACCTGACTGCTCTCCCACTGTTGTAGTCAGCTGTATCTTTCCCACTGGTAACAGTCTTTCGCCGCTGAAGTCGATCACCAGACGATTATCAGGGGTCAATGTTGTCTCTTCTAGTTGCATGTTGCAGAACGTATGGAGAAATATGACGTTCATAGAACAATCTATGTCTACTAGGGACCTCTTTATCTCCCAGCCCGTTAGAGAAATAGTTATTGCCAGGGCATCATTGTGTGGGAGCTGTATGCCCTGGAGGTATTTTTCCGTAAGTACTAGTAGGTCGGATGGGCCTTGTTTCTAATCATGCTATACTCATTGTTCGTCGCATATTGCCTGGATCCTCACACCTCGTAGGGACCTCTTCCTGGACCTGTTGGATAGCTCGGACTCAGAATGGGCTCCATGTAGCACGCATTTTCCTTTAACCACTTGCTCATTGGATTTGGCTTCTTTTCTTGCTGCCCGTTCTTCTCCTAGGGCGATGAAGCTCTGTGTTTCCTTCGTTAGGTCTGCCATGCTTGATGGAGGGTCCAGTGTCAGAAAGTGGTAGATCTTTTCTTTCCGCAATCCATTAATTAAAGCTGAGACGACCGTTGCACTGTTGCATTCATGGACGGTGGTTAACTCACTGTTAAAGCAGGTTAAATACGCCTTTAGTGTTTCGTCAGGCCTTTGATTCATTGAAACAAGCATCTTAATTATTGACCAAGCCTGATATACGAGAAGAGATCGTACACCCGGCTCAGGGTTCGCTGGCGCTGGCGCTGTTCTAGGAGCACGACCTTGGTGTTTGCACGTTACTCGCGTTGTCGAGGGGGAGGAGGGCGAGTCGGTGCTAGGCCGAGTGCCCGACGCTTCCCCTCGCTTTCCATTCTCGAATGGGCTAGTCATCATCTCTCTATTTCGAGGGGAGACGATGCTAGTGAAAAGTTAAGAACTCTATCGTTCCCACGGACGACGCCAAACTAATGTAGTTGTTTTTTACTCCCCTGTTTTGACCTAGCTTTTGCCGATCTGTTTTGACCTAGCTTCTCCGATGACACTCCTATGATAATGTCAGATTGGGATCTGAGGAAGGTGTATTGCAGTAATAGAGAATTTGTAGTGTGCCTTAGCTTACCAACCTCATGTCTTATTTATAGTGCAAGGAGTCCTTGTTCTATCAGGCCATCGAAGGTGTAGTTTAGGAATGAGATCTTTGTGGAAATCCTTCTCTAATTAAGAGTCGTGCTATAGCATGGAAGTTCTATGTTAGCCTTATGTTCCTAGATATGCGGGAGATAGTTCCCAATACGAGAGCGACTCATAGAAGGAAGATTCCTTGTGTGGAATGTACTCTGGTATTTGCTTCCTAGTTTGAAGTAGAGAGCTGTTGTAGTTGCCCGTCTGAAGCTGATCCTCGAGATACTCGCCTTAGTAGGGTTTAAGGGTATTGAGGATAGTTGTGAGACATGTGGGCCTAGCATGTTGTAAGAATTCGGGTCAGTCTAGCAGACTAAATAGGTCGGGCTTAGAACCGCTTGGGCCAGATTAGTGTTTGGCTGATACTGGGGTCGTAGTTCCTCTAGATCATCTTGACATGTGTATGGCTCGGGGAAGTGACCGTTTTTATGTATCATGAAGTATGATCAAGGTGATCCACAATTTCTTGACCAGCCTGAAGCAAGCCCACGTGTGCATTCAACCTAAAATGAAGAAGATGAAGCAACCTGTGAGGCGGTCTAGCTTGTGGGGCGTGTTGGCCATGTCAAAAAGACTGCTTTCTTGACTTAACAGGTAAGTGCGGTGAACAAGCAGAAGATACTACCCAAGTACAAAGATCCACAGTATCCCATGGTCAACTACCAGATCGAAACTCATGAGTTTGGCCAAACTTTGCTGGATCTAGGTGCAAGTATGAATTTAACGCCTTATTCTATCTACTTGAAGCTGGGTCTAGGAGAGATCAAACCCACATCCGTGGTACTGCAAAATGTTGATCGATCGACTAAGAAGCAAAGAGAAATAATTGAAGATGTATTGATATAGATCGATAAGTTCTATTACCCCATCGACTTTCTTATTTTGGATACCTATTCCATGGTCAATATAGAGTCTACAGTTCCAATCATTCTAGGTCGACCTTTCCTTACCACAACTAATACTCGTATTAATTACAGAAATGGTCTGATGAAGTTGTCTTTTGGGAACATGACTCTAGAGGTCAACATTGGAAAGATACATGATGATGAGTGTTATCACACCGATATGATAGACATTGATACCAGAGGAGGCTTTCTTATGCAAAAATTCTGAATCTTTAGAGTATCTCCTTTGTGTTTCCGATTTTGAGAGTTTAACTTATCCTGACAATGTTTTTAAATTTTTTTCAGGGTCTGATGCACTATCTTACTAGCGCACAACTTAATACCCTGCTTTGTAGTCGTAGTAACGAATAAGTAGGGATCGTTCTAGACCGAGGATTAGAGGGCTCGCGATCTATAAAGCAATTAAAGATACGAGAGTGATTCATTTTAGATGTAATCTATAAGCAAATCAGTGCACTTACAGAGAGTAGGAAGTCTGATGAAGAATCCTAGCAGAATTTGGAATGCAAACAGCAAGCTACACAATGAAATGACAAGCATACCATACGGAAGAAAAATATAACAATATGAAACACAAATTTCATTGGATTATGAAATATATTCACATCATACATATTTATGTACATATTACATTACATATAATTCCATCATTCGTCCAAGTGCTTAAGAATATTTATTATACCTAAGATAATAAGTACAATTATCAAAGTATTGATTAAGTCCCTCGTGAAAGCCCAAGGATCATTGTTCCCTTGACTGACATTTATTTGATCATTCGATGGACCGGCTTGATCGTCAACAACTACATTGTTAACTGTGACATCTTCATTGTTGTGGGATTCCTCCGAATCTCTCCTCGCCGCTTCTGAGCGAACCCACAACTCGTATGATTTTTCAGCTTCTTCGACTGACATAAACCCCTTGTAAGAAGCACCACTATACCCTGATACCGACGAAAAACATGCGGGCCAGTTTAGGTATACTCCTGGCTGACGACCTCGATAGACAACGTACGCTCTGAATGCCATTCCTGCAACAGGAGGGGATATAAGGAAGAGGGAAGTATAGTGTGAGAGGCTGTTGGAATTCAGGCGTGCGAACAAAGTCGAAAATCACACAAAGGTCTAAAAGTTCATTAACATCTTGAAACTCTAGTACATAAACCTAAGATGTACAGACTATTTCTGAACAAAAATCGTAAACCCTAGATCTAAAATAAGAGGAGAAAAAATAAATTGAAGCTTTGAAGGTTGAAGACGAAACGAAGAGAAGAACAAAGGGAGTTAGTGTTGCATATGATTAAACCTTATCGGTTGTTTCTGCCTTAATTTCATTATACATTACAACAAGACTTTAGCCCATGTGCTCCAACAAAGCAATACCAATCAAAGCCTTAATTTTATTTGCATTATAACAACAACAATGGTTAATCACAGGGAGATGATAAGCAGTATGATATGCAGAAATCAAAACAGAAATGAAATACACAACATAGAATAAATACAGATATTCTATCTTTGATCTGTTAGAACGAACGGTGCCGATAGTAGGGTTCGGCTAGTATAACGAGATATTTAATTACTAACAGATCTTGGATAGTCAGAGATAGAGAAAAGATTTTATTTATTTAAAATGTACAAGAAATACAGAAAGATCTTGGATATGAACACTGAAATAAAAAAATAAAAAAAGCAAACTTCTTAAGCAAACTACACTGAAATTATGACAGGTAGACTTTATTCAGTCCCATTTTTTCATTTCCTCGCCTATTGACAAACTTCTTAAGAACCCATACTATGAACACTGAAATTATAAAAAAAAACCCACAATTCATCAAAAAAAAACCACATGAACACTGAAATTAAACAAAAAAAAAAAAAATCTACAGATT
Organism: Berberis vulgaris; assembly: GCA_963556465.1. NCBI lineage: Eukaryota > Viridiplantae > Streptophyta > Magnoliopsida > Ranunculales > Berberidaceae > Berberis > Berberis vulgaris. The sequence continues at coordinate 10,884,659 of OY747134.1, forward strand.
TGAACACTGAAATTATAAAAAAAAAAAAAACCCACAATTCATAACAAAAAAAACCCACATGAACACTGGAATTAAAAAAAAAAAAAAAAATCTACAGATTTGAACACTGAAATTATAAAAAAAAAAAAAAACCCACAATTCATAACAAAAAAAACCCACATGAACACTGAAATTAAACAAAAAAAAAAAAATTTCTACAGATATGAACACTGAAATTATAAAAAAAAAAATCCCACAATTCATAAAAAAAAACCCACATGAACACTGAAATTAAAAAAAAAAAAATGAACCCTAGATGAAGCTCTTCGGTTGAAGAACACTGAAATTAAAAAAAAAAATGAACCCTAGATGAAGCTCTTCGGCTGAAGAACACTGAAATTAAAAAAAAAATGAACCCTAGATGAACCCTAGATCTGAAGACGAAACGAAGAGAAGAAGAAAGGGCTTACCTCTGCGTCCGAGCGATGAAAACCAACTTCTTGTCCGAAACCAATAACCTAAAACACTCAAGTAAAGGGAAAATCAAAAACTAAAAACCAAAAACCTAAAACTTAAAACCTAAAATGAGAGGGAAAATTTACCTTTTGCGAGAGGGAAGGGACGAGGGAGACCTTCTTCTCTTTTCCTTCTTTCCTTCTTCTTCCCTAATTTTCGTTCTTCTCCTTCCTTTCAGTGATGATGGAGAGAGGAGGAGCTTCGTTTGGGGGAGAGGGATAATCTGTCGAAAATGGGGAGAGGGAGGGAGAATCTGTCGAATCGAAAGAAAATGGGGAGAGGAAGAGGGAGCGAGAGAGGGAATGAATGAAGAGAATTTCAGAGCTTCCATTCCCTCTTCTTCTCGCCCAAAATTTTGATTTCCCTCACAAATTTTTTTTTTTTTTTTTGACCACGTCAGCTGCTCGCGTGCGACGCACCATCCCTCGCCCATTTCCTCGACATCTAGAATTGCTCTAAAATTATATGTGGGTGAAGAAAGGGATTCTATAGGTGAAAATAGCAACTACTTTGTATGCAATTTTACATGGAGCTCTTGCTTTTTGACACCACCACGTTTGCTAAAGTACACCACCAGCCCTTGGTGTCAAGTAGGGATGGCAGTGGGGCGGATTTTCACGGATATCCGCCCCACTCGTTCCATTTGGGGCGGATTTGGTAAAGGGTCATTGGATTTTGGGGCGGATACGGATTTTCAATCTGTATCCGTTTATTAATCGGGGCGGATATCCGTTTAACCGATAAAATTACCAAAATACCCTTTAATTATATAAAGGTATATTTTTCACTCTCATCTCACAAATCACAATCTCACATTTCATTTCAAATCTCTAATCCACTCTCTCTTCTCACAGCGAAGCAAGCCAACGAAGGCCGCATCCAGTCCAGCGAAGGCCGAATCCAGTCCAGCGAAGGCCGAAACCAGCCTGGCCGAAACAAGCGAAGGCCGAAGCCAGAAGCGACTCCTCCTTCTCCTTCGGGTCGTCTCCTTCTCACGGACAGTGACTCGAAGTTGTTAGTCTGGTCGAAACCAGCGAAGGCTGAATCCAGCGAAGCGAGCTCCATCCCGGCCGCCTCCCTCTCACGGACACTGTCAAGCAGCATGAGTCTTTTACATGCCCTAAACTCAATTTGTCAAGGAAGGTAGTTTCCTTCTCCACTGCTCCCTCCTCATTTGCTCAGGTCATCTCCTCGATCTCTCCCTCCCTCTCCCCACCGCTTCTCTTTCGGTCGTTCAAAATTTCTTTCTTTTCAACCAAGTGACAGAGGCCCGTATGACTTCCTCTGAGAAACTGAAACCAGGGTTTTTTTTGTTGTTTTTAAAATTTTTTCTACGATTTTCATGTCCTTATTTCGGTCTTGCAGCTATTAGAGGTTTTTCTCCATCGACTGCACTGCGCTCGCAATCAACGAGTTCGATTAAAACGTAAGAAAGATCTTATTTGCTCCTTCCAGTATGAGCTTAGCTTTCAGAAAGAAAAGTCTATTCTTAAATCTTCCATGTTTTTCCACTTACTTTCTCAATAAACATCATGTTTTTCCAAACCCCCAACCCCCCAAACCATCATTCTCATGGATACACAATTCAACCTCCTTTAGCTACCGCTCATTTTCGACGACCGTGGATTCCACCAAGTTTCCCGAGTACGAGATGCCATCGGTCACTTGGGGTGTAGTTCAAGGTCGAAAGGAGAAACTTGTCTCGCGCGTTATAATATGCGATTACTTGAAGGGTTTGGGCATAGTTCCAGATGAATTAGAGCACTTGGAATTGCCTTCCACTGTCGAAGTGATGAAAGAGAGAGTAGAGTTTCTTCAGAAGCTAGGTTTGACTATTGATGACATTAATGAGTACCCATTGATGTTGGGGTGCAGTGTGAGGAAAAATGTGATACCTGTTTTAGGTTATTTGGAGAAGATTGGGATTCAAAGGTCTAAGCTTGGAGAGTTTGTCAAGAATTATCCCCAAGTTCTCCATGCTAGTGTTGTTGTTGAGCTTGTTCCAGTGGTGAAGTTCCTTCGAGGACTAGATGTCGAGAAGCAAGATGTGGGTTATGTTTTGATGAAATACCCGGAGCTTTTAGGGTTTAAGCTTGAAGGAACTATGAGTACATCAGTTGCTTATCTTGTGAGTATTGGGGTTAGCCCTAGGGATATTGGGCCGATGGTCACGCAATACCCTTATTTTCTTGGAATGAGAGTGGGGACTGTAATCAAACCAATTGTGGATTATTTGGTTTCCTTGAGGATTCCGAAGAAGATTTTGGCTAGAATGCTTGAGAAACGGACTTATATTCTTGGATATGATTTAGAAGAGACCATAAAACAGAATGTGGATTGTTTGGTTAGCTTTGGAATTCGAAGGGAAATGCTTGCATCAGTCATTGCCCAATACCCGCAAGTTATCGGGTTGCCTTTGAAGGCTAAGTTATCTACACAACAGTACTTTTTCAATTTGAAGCTGAAGATAGACCCTGAAGAGTTTGCAAGGATCATAGAGAAAATGCCGCAGATTGTTAGTCTTAACCAGAATGTGATAATGAAACCCATTGACTTCCTTCGCGGTAGGGCTATACCTGCTGAAGATGTGGCTAAGATGGTTGTCAAATGTCCTCAGTTGCTTGCACTTCGGGTTGAACTCATGAAGAACAGCTATTACTTCTTCAAGAGTGAGATGAACCGCTCGATAGAAGAGCTACTAGAGTTCCCAGAGTACTTCACCTATAGCTTGGAATCAAGGATAAAACCTAGGTACCATAGATTATGTAAGAAGGGGGTCAAATGTAGTTTGGCCTGGTTTCTTAACTGTAGTGACCAGAGGTTCGAAGAGAGATTGCAGGCTGATTATATTGAAATGGAAAATGTTGGGCCATCATTTTGTATGGGAGGGAAGTTAGAGTTGCCAGGGTCCGAGATTTTGTCAGACGAGGAGGAAGATGAGAGTGATGATGAAGTACTCTATAGACGCACCGTTTCTCTGTAGTAAGTCTCCTTAATGTATCAAATTCAGTTTTAGTATTTTATAGATGCTGTTACATTCCTTTTATATTTCTTACCTTGTGATGGTTAAGCTTCTTGGATTAAGTCTCTGCAACTGTAAGACAAACTTTTCCTGTCTCTACAGTGCATAATCTTTATTGAATTGCCATCCTTGTTATCATTGACATAATCTATATCATTAAACATCAAAATAGCGATTGACATAAATGTGCCAAATAAACTACTTTTAGGGCTGCTCTTCACATTTATTTTTTCTCACTGTTTTTCATATTTTCTTTCTTTAAAATTTAAAATTTATCATCTCTAGTTCTTCCAGAACATGAGCCCTCAACAAATATGACACATTCTTTAAAAATAGTGACATGTTCTTTAGAAATCGTGACATGTTCTTTTGAAGTTATAATACAAACCAACAATGCAAAGGACACACTCAACAAATATGACATTTATCAAGAAATTATCTAACAAAATTAATTGGGTAATTTAACTGAACCCCTCAAAATAAATAGCCAATTAAGGATTAGTCCCTAAAATATATTGTATTGTAGATGCCCCTGGACTAGTGGTCCAGATTCATTGACTGTTACTGCACGCGCTGTTTTCACACTGTTTTGTTGCCCAAAATACCCCTGCACAATATAACGACAATGAATTTGAACATTTTCCAAACAGTTATGATTGAAAGTAGCCATTGTACGTTGGGAGGGAGAAGAACACTTACTTGGATTCCTCTCTATTTAATAAGCATATGGTGATTCCATGAAAGTTCACAAGGCAAAAATGTTTAGAGTAGCCAAGGGTTGGTTTAAGTTTATATACAAAGAGTTGCAGGTCATCTTCAACCTCGAGCCATCTTATTTGAATATGTATTGAACCAGGGGGCATTCTTAAATTCAAATCTATTTAAAAAAATTATTGTATATAAAACAAAGCATTATGATGAGCACACTCATGTTGGCAACTTTGTAAATGCAAGTACTGAAACCTACATAGGCAAATGTAAAAGTTATTGTATGTAAACATGGGAATCCACACTGACAACTATGTGCAAGACTTCCAATCTTGCTTAAAGCCTTAAAGGCATCAAAATGCAAATGGACATTGACAAATAGAAATGAACCTGTGTCAAATGCACCCAGTTGCAAAGCAAAGCTACATAAAAATGCAACCAACATTCAAAAGCGTCTGTTGCAAAGGTACATCATGTTCAACAAAAACAACCGTGTCATACAAAACAGGTTCCAATATCCTGTTAAACCATTAACAAACCAACAAAAAAAATGGTTCCAACCACATGTCAACATGGGTATCTACCATAAACAAAGCAAGTAAAGTGTTTAAAGTGTTAGCTAGGTACATCCTATCACATGTATTCCACACATGCACTCCACTGTTGCATTCAACCAATAAAGGATGCACTCCAAAAAAAAGTCAGTCTATATTCACGTCTATCCATGCCCCATGCCCCTGCCTCTACCCTGATTGGATGAGGTCTCACACCATGTCTAAAGCTTTGTCTTGTAAAAGGTGCAGTGTACATTTCAGAATGTGCATTCTCTCTGTAGCTTAGTAGGTTGAGTATTGGGTCTCTGTGGTGCTGTTCTTTAGATTTGGTTGAACTTCAACATCTCTGCCTCTACCCTTTCCAGCAGTTTTGGAATCCCTTAGCCAATTGTTCTCTGCCCTTTTCACTCTTGGAACATAGGTTTTGGGTGCACTTTCAGTCTGCTCCTAGGGAGGATTCTTGCAAGTCCTTACATTATAATCTTGGTTCTCTCTGACTAGGAGTTTCTTTATCGTCATCCAATCTTCTTTGAGTTGTAGGTCTCCTTGGTGGGGTGGAACTTGGTGGGGTGGAACCTGCAAGATGGTTTGAAAACTTGGGTATGGTGCCATTTATCACATTCAATTCTCAAAAGTAACTCATCAACATCAAATGCACTTATGTTAGGGCACTATCTCATGTTTCATGTTTGGGATGCTGATGATGCCCCTTGCATATGTCTTCACATAAGCTCTCATAGAGTAGTATGGGATGCAATACCTGCACAATACACACTTCAGATTTAGGGGGGACAATAATTAAGGTGTAAAGTTTAGTATGAAACGTTACTCTGCCCATATTGGTCTCTGATTGACCATAGTCACCACTGCATGCACACATATTTTCCATTGTCTACAATCACAATATCAAACACATATTTTTATCCTTCACCTATCTCCATTTGATCCCTCAACTGGGACAAACTCGTTATTTGAACCATGGATAACAAACTCCCTCTCCTCTCCTTGTAATTGTCAATCAGTTTTTGTACCCTAGGTACTACCCCTTAATATCCTATTGCTGTTTTCTGTGAAACATGAGCCTCATCAGAAGCATGTGATAATCTTCAATGAAGATGCATATGGAACAAACATAATACAAATAAGGGCATTCTTCACTTGTTTGATTGTGTTGATGACAATGCTCGCATAGAATGTGCATGGAAAACAAACATATTTTATTATACTTAACCCTTTATAAAAAAATTGAATTTAAGATTGCCCCCTAAAACAGAACAGACCTGCGAGATGTTGAAGACGACCTGCAACTCTAAACAAATGTCCACATAAATGTGAAAATGAAAACTACTGACTTATCTCCATGATGGTGTTTTAAATTGAAATCTATGGATGAAATAACTCAGACTTAGGTTTTGTGTAACCTTTATATAATGAAACCCTAAGTTCAAAACTTGGGTTGGCTTAAGCTTTTTTTGTACTTAAATTGTGGTTATTTGTTCAGAAAACTAATCCAAGCTGCCCACCTGGATTACCTTTTTGGTGGACGGTCCAGATAGAAATTATTTCTTATCAAATGAGTTCCACGTGCAAACCACATGAAATAACTTTTAGGGCATTTTTGTTACATAACACAGGCACGTGAGGTCAGTAATAGTCAATGGATGTGGACCTTTAGTCCAGGGGGCATCTGCAATACGATATATTTTAGGGACTTATCCTTAATTGGCTATTTATTTTGGGGGTAAGTTAAATTAACCCAAATTAATTTCTTTGTCAATACAAATCCTTTTTTCCAGCAAAAATAGAATTTCCTTGGTAAAGGATGAGATTTGCATTTCCTCGGTTATGTCTCTCTATAAAATTTATAGGAATGAACCAATGTAGTTAAATCGTTAATCAGACCCTAATAGGTTTAGGAGGGATATGAGATTTATCAGGGTTAATAAGAATTAATCGAAATTAATTGGCTTACATTTTATACACATTTTCTCTATTCTTTTATAATGTGTACTACAATTTCTTAATTTTTTTTAAATTAATGTATATTGTAGTAGTCAGATACCACAATTTAAGGCAAATTATAACAAAATTAAATATTCAATGTTAGATAAAGGTGTTTTTCCATATTCTTTGGCTTATCTTGTTATTTTCATATAGTAAGATATTCTATATATATATATATTCTCTTAAACCTTTTCACACACTTGTTATTGCCCTATGGGTTAGATTATTCATGAGGTTAAGGCAAAATTAGAAAAATTAACATTAATTTTCTCTCGCTTATTTATAACATTTACCGTAGACCGATTAATCGGTGAATTTTGAAAGCGATTAATCGGCAAATTCACAAGAAATCGCCGATTAGAAACGATTAATTCGAAAATCGTAACACTCTATTAACGAGAAGAGATAAATTGGGGATTAATCGCTGATTAATCACTTATTTAACAACACATGGATCAACGAGTCTCTTGTACAAATAATCCTGGAAAGATAAGAACTCTTTTGAATCTTAGTAATCTTCTCTCTCCTTAAACCTTTTTTTTCTTGATATGAAGGAGCTATGTTAATTTCTACGATGGTTTTATGTATTAGATGGCATTTCACGGTTTAGTAGTTTAAATTTTTAGGTGTTCAATTTTTTTTTGGTTGTTGTGATTAATTTTGTCACTATGAGCAGTTTAGGTTTTGAAATTCAAGAATTGTGTTTTCATAGTAGGAAATTTTAATTCTCTTTGACTATTGATCATTAAATCCTAGAGGTAGTTTGTATTTTTAAGTGGAACATAGAAATCAAGATAGAGAGTTGAGACGAATGTAGATTTAAAGCTGTTTGTGACCGAGGACAGCTTGAATTTCGCCTTTCACGGTAATTTCCTCTTATGATCTTCATTTACTCAGTGAGGCTAATTGATTAATTGAATCTTTTAGGTTTTGAATTCATGAAACATAGAAGATTTACTGATTCAAAATGTAGTTCCCTGTTCAATTTGTAGTTGTTTGTTTGCTAATTTCATAATTTGCATTAACACTCAATTTGTACTTCACAAGTTTGTAAATTCAACAAAACGGCACTTCATCTAGCCGGGGAAGTAAATGATATTGAAGCTTTGGCTGCTGTTTTGGGTTGCAATCATGATGTCTTCCCAACCCGCTACCTTGTTCTCCCTCTCGGTCATAAATATAAATCTTGACGAGTTTGAAATGCTCCAGTCTAGACTGGCGGTCTGGAAGGGAAGATACCTTTCAAAATCTGCTCGTCTAACCCTCATCAAAAGCACAATGGCCAACATTCTGGTCTTCACCCTTTCACTGGTCACTGTTCTTGCTTCGGTAGTGTTTGAGATAGAGAAAATATGTAGAGATTTTCTTTGGGGTACCTCTTTTACAGGTCATAAGTAGCACCTCAAATTGGAACACGGTGTGTCTTCCAAAAGGGAAAAGAGGGTTAGTCCTCAGGGGGGTGAAAGACAAATCAGGCATTAATCAGCAAGTGGTTATAGCTTTATGGGATGGAGGGGCCTGCTCTGTGGAAATCAGTCATAACAGAAAAATACTGTTTGGAGGATCAGGGCCTGGTTTACCAAAGCAAGCTCCCTTACGGCACTAGAAACAGTTTCAGCACCACCTCACTTATTACTTATCAGCTTGGCAAAGGGGACCATGTTGATTTTTGGAAAGATAGGTGGTTAGCCTTGGAACCTCTTCAAGATAGATTCATGAATATCACTCCATCCGTAGATTTAAAAGCGGGCCAGTTTTCAGTTTTGACACTATCACTGATGATGTGGTCTCTTGGAATCTAGACCTCTGTAGGGGATGAGAGATCTGGACATCAGTCCCTTTATTGAGCTCTTTGATGTCCTTGAGCTAGCGCACCCCCTACCCCCGCCGCAAGAATGATGAAAATAATTTCTCAGACAAAGACTTCCATGAGAAGCTAGTCTCTCCTCCCATCCATCCTAGCCAGGTGAACCAGAATCAGAATCAGAGTAATTGCTTCATTCCTTTCTCGGATGATTTCTTTTGGGAAAAACAGACTCCTCATCAAATTTTTTTCCTTTGGACCCTGGCACAATGGAAAATTCTCATCATTGATAATCTGTCAAGTAGATGGCTCATTCTCCCCAATCAATGCACTTTGTGCGAGGAGGTCAAATCTATTGACCACTTGTTTATTAACTGTTCATCGCCATTGAAACCCAGTGGCTCTACTCTACACCCCTACTGTACTGGTACCCTCATGCAATGGTTCCTTCAATGGAATTCTAGAAAGTTGCCGCCTAGAAATCAATGGATGTGGGACAGACTCCTCTTGATTACTCTGTGGGTCATCTGGAAAGAAAGGAATGGCCGCATTTGTGGGGGAGGGATGATGAACGCTGAATCCCTTTGGACGGTGATTAAAATTATGTCCATATAGTGGGGAATCACGTGAGATGTAGCCCCTTCACCGCCTGTTTCAGAATTACCGGCTATTGATTGTTGATACAGAATCTGGCCCCTGTTTGGGGGGCGTATGAGTGCCCCGTTTAGGAGTGGTATTTTATTGCTATTCTTTGCTTTCTTCGTCCTTTTCTGTTTCCTTTGAGCTGCTCACTCATTTGTACCTTCTTCTTTCTGAGTTCTTTTAATACTAGTGTTTTATTCATTTAAAATTTTTTTTAAAAAATAAAAAGAAGAAGAAGATTTTGTATTCGTATTCAATACTAAAGTTCTACTAGAAAAAAAAATAATTTGTTTTTGTGTTAATAAACTACCTGGATTTAACAGTTTTGAAAATGCTACACTGGTACATCCTTTACAGTAATTCCTAAATAACTAACTGTGGTCTCTTCTTTCATTGAATGTTCTGTTATGATATGTTAGAACGCTTCAGTTTTGTGTTTTTTCATCGTGTCATATCATTAAATTTTTATAAACTGAATCCAAAATTCAGGAAAAACCTCGAATATTAGAAATGTCACTGCATTTGGTAGATTTTACATGAAGGGGTGACAACATATCTCGTGTCCCATAGGTGAGCCTGTACTACTGAACTCAATGTTCTTCATGCATAGACCAACTTGCTTTTGCATTTTTTGTATACAATGCTTGGTAGTACAATACATGGGGCAAGTTGCTTTCCCGTCTAACTACGCTGTCTTTCCTTCCTAGGAACTCCTATTTTTTTTATCCTGAAGTGCTTGATTTTTTATTTCTTTGTTTTGTAGTTTTACTTATATAATGTGTAAGTTCCAATTGGTTTGTTTTTATACTTTATGTGCTTTCACATGCTCTAATTTTCAGTTTAGGTATCTTTCCAATTTTATCTTCTTGAAATGCAATTTTGGTGCTCTGTTTCAAAGTTGTGTCCTAAATTGCTATATTTATTTAGTATGGATTGCTTTTTTTCTTATGTTTATTTATTTATTTCCATCTAAAGCTATCTGTTTTTAATTTGGGGAAGCTATGTTTTTTGGTTGTTTATGAGATAATCACGATGTCAATGCTCTTATATTCACTTATAGAATGTATGGACATGCCTATGTTTCATGATTTAGATGTTATTAGCTCAGTTAGAAATCAGTAGAATGTGAGAGGGACTTGGTGCGTAATGATTTGTCAGAATCATAGGCATAATAAGCTAATGATGGCACCTTAGTAAGGGGCTATGTTGTCGGATCATTAGATTTAGGATGCTCTGAAGTTACAAATATGATTTTGCATGGATTTCTTTGCCGTGGTATGTTGGAGTATAAATGAGAAGAATGTATGCGCATCAATCTATTATTTTCTTTCTAATGTTGGTTTGTTTTAGCAACAAATAGAAAAGACCCTTGAGCCGTATGCAAGATACTGTTATGTAAAGGTGGAACTTGTGGCCCCTTCAAATATTTCCATTGTAGGCCACTGCTTCCAATGTTTTCCATCTGATCTTTACCTGTGGCTGCAAACAATAAAGAAAAAAAAATTGGAGAAAGGCTCAAAGTTTGATGTCAAGGAAAATTTCGGCAGCATTGCAGAGAAGTTTGATTTCTAAGCTGAAGTTTCACGGCTTATGGACATCATTTCCTTTCGGGCCTGTAAGTAGTACTTGGGTGTGTTTATTTTTGTTAGCATATGACTGATACAGTCGCACTAACCTTTAAAGTTCAATCATGACAGAAACTAATCACTTCTTCAGTTGGCCATTTTTTTTTTTTTGGATTAGAGAAGTTCCTCCCAGAGACAATTTCTTCAATTGGACTATGGCATGATATAACTTTAACTGTTGATGGTCTTCAAAGAAAAACAATGGTTATCACAAACAAACGATGTCTTGGTGAGTCAGAAGAAGAGTCCATCAACAACCTGCTTTTCACTTGTCAATTCTCTAGACAAGTTTGGAATACCATTTGTAGTGAACCTAATCCTGGAATTCCCACAGGACAATGCTTTTTCCAATGGATTTCTGATTGGAGGCTATGGATCAGAAGGTCACTGGCATGTAGGTTTGTTGCTCAGCAGTAGGATTTTAGAAGGAATAGAGAAAGGATCAAGAAACTATTAGCAAGAAATCAAGGCATGAGTTTTGCAGTAGGGAAAATTTGGGATAAAATCAGAGATCAACAGTTTCATGTGCATCTTTGATTGAGAAAGTCTTTTTTAAAAACTTTATGTTGTTTGTTCTGATTTGTATTGTGACTCCCTCAGTAACTTTTCCTTTTTTCTCATCTATAATATTTTCCTGTTTGATTTGCTGACCAGAAAAACTACTGTTTCTTCTGTACCATTTTATTTTACACTTTGAGGAAATATGCCATTCTTTTACTAGAAATGATCTAGAAGAAATTTATTTTTCACCTCTCTAGAAGTTTGTGTTTTCTTGTTGGCTTTTGTTATTGATTTGTGTTAAGAGTTTAATGTCTATTGTTATCCCTATATTTATATTTGTTTTCTTCTGCTATTTTGTAAATTCATATGAATTCTCGTGTGTTGCTTAGTTTTTACATTTTTATGACCTTATTCTTTTATTTGATATTGATAATTGATCTGCTCCTAGTAAATTGGATGCGCCATAATAGATACTGGTATCTTGTACCGATAATTTTAAACTGAAAATTTTCAAGTAGTGCACTGTCTGAACTGATTAATATAAGTGATGAACTCAAGGCATGTAAAGGGATAAAAGCAAAATAGTGAATGAAGAGGGTATCAGACTTCATGTGCTAACTGCTAAGTTCATGCCTGAAAATATCTAGGGTCGTGAAAGCTCTCGCCCTTACTCCTGGAGTGTACCTACTTTGACTGCATAGGTTAAAGGATTATTGGTTCATAGTTGTTATTTACGGCATTTATTTGGTCATTGCCTTAATTTTTCCTTTTTCTCAATCATCTTGTTTCACATTTCCTTAAAGATTGGGAGCTTTTTATTATTTCATTTTGGTCTGTGCAAGCTAAGGATGTTGTCAAGGGCCGTAAAAAGCGCCTTGGAAGTAAGAATCCGAAAGCCCAACTTCATTTCTACACTGTAAGTCCCTCAGTAACCCTTCTCTCTTCATAGTTTCATTTGAGCTCAAGTGTTCTGAAGTATGTGCTAGATTGTCATATTCTCTATCCCTATAAAAGTATGATTATGCTGTAGATTGTCATATTCAGTTAAAACTTCGTTTTTTATAATTTTGTTAATTTAAATAGCAAGATATTTTTAAGGGTTATTCGATCCTCAATAACTAGTGATAAGCCTTTAATCCCTAGTTATTTCAAAATTGGGTTTAAGTGTAGAAGCTTGCATCCTTAAGGTTTTACTTGCCCGCATGGCTACAATTGGAATGAACATAACTCCAATCTCTGGATTCTGCTGCTGAACTTGAACCTTGATTGTAAGCCTAGTGAACTGCATTTTAGCTTCTACTTGAAAACTCACTTAAGCCTTTCACATCCTTTCTTCACAAATGCCTCATGGCCTTCTGCTGTGACTTTCCAATTATATATTGATGGGTTCCTTTCCCATTCAGGTGTTCTGTTATAGTGGTGGAGTGATCTAAAATACAATGATACACTCCCCAAAAACAGAAAATAAAACCTTACATAATACAACCAGCCCAAAACTCTGAATCCACATACAGATCCACCTATCCTCCTCACCCCTCCCTAACTCATCACTTTTGAAAGTTAACTTCATAGCACTAAGGCACAGTCTTCAACACCATTAATATCAATCTAATTTTCACCTTCCTCGTATGAAAATCCACCTCCGAATCCCATATTTAATCTGGATGATAAGAATCCATCAAGTAGGATCAAGGTAATAAGACAGAGAAGAGATATGAAATTGGCAATACATCCCATGGAACCATTTGAGCCTACAAATAAGGAATCTAAATGACCCACATTGTGCACAAAACATTGTTGGTTCAACAACCCACTTATCATGTTTTATCATGCCTATAATTTAGGCACATTCTAATCACGTTCTATCATGCCCCTCGCAAGCGCAAGCCGTTCGGTAGAATGCTAAGCTTGTTACGGTGAGATTGAAACAATGCTCGGGCTAGTGGCTTGGTGAGAAAGTCTGCAAACTGGTCAGAAGTATGCACATGAGTAACATGAAGTTGCTTATTGAATATTTGATCCCGAACAAAGTGAAAGTCAACAACAATATGCTTCATTCGTGAGTGAAAAACCGGATTAGCACACACATATGTTGCGCCAACATTGTCACAGTAAATAGTAGGCACAGTGGGTAGAGAGAAACCAAGTTCTTGTAGGAGGTGAGATAACCAGTTTACTTCAACGATAGTGGAAGTTATGACCCGATATTCAACTTCTATAGTTGACCGAGCAATAGTTGGTTGCTCTTTGGGGCTCCAGCTGATGAGATTAGGACCTAGGAAGATTGCATAGGCATAAGTAGAAGAATAGTCATCATTGTTGCGAGCATAATCAACATTGACAAAGGCATGAGGAGCCATTGAAGAGTGACAACGAAGAAACAATCCATAGTGCAATGAACCCTTAAGATAACGAAGAATTCGTTTGACTGCATTCCAATGATTAGTAGACGACCGATGCATGAATTGAGATAGCCTATTGACTGTAAAGGAGACATCGGGGCGAGTAAGAGATAAGTACTGTAGAGAACCAAGTACCTGCCTATACTCTATGGCTTTGTGAGCTGGGAAACCATCATGAAGCATAAGAGACTCAGTAGAAGAAATTGGAATGCTAACTGGTTTAGCCTCACTCATTCTTGTTCTGGCAAGAAAATTATGAATGTATTGGTGCTGGGAGAGATGGAGACCAAAAGATGTACGTGTAGCTTCAACTCTCAGAAAATAATTTAAAGAGCCCAAATCTTTTAGTGAGAATCGAGTAAAGAGAATAGTAATCAACTTCTAAACAACATCACTGGTACCTGTAATAATTATGCCGTCCACATAAACAAGGAGATAGAGTGACTGTATTATTGCGATGCACAAATAAAGACGTATCACAACGGGAATTTTAGAAACCATTGCGTGTGAGGAAGGCTAGCAACTCATTGTACCAAGCTCGAGGAGCTCGGTGAAGGCCATAAATGGCTTTGTTCAGTTTACATATATAGTCTGGAAATTGTGGATGTACAAACCCTTGTGGCTGCTGCATAAAGACATCGTCACTCAACCTACCCTGCTCAGAACCGTGGCTACTTGAAAAGCTGAAAAAAAAAATTAGGCGGGCTATTTTGGCGCTCGACCTTCCCTCCACTCGACTTCCATCGACAAAAACGAAGCTCCCCCTCCACTCGACTTCCCTCGATTTCGTCTCCTTCCCTGCTCCCTCCCTCGATTCGACTTCCCTGCTCGTTCTCCTTCCCTGCTCCCTCCCTCGACTTCCCTCCTCCCCTCCTTCCCTGCTCCCTCGACTTCGCTGCTCCTCCCTCGACTTCCTTGCTCCTCCCTCGACTTCCCTCCTCCCCTCCTTCCCTGGTCTTCACTCCTTAGTACTCGGCGTCTTCAAAATCGATCAGCCATTGCACCGAACAGGTACTCTCTCTCTCTTTTATTTTTGGTGAAATTAGGGTTCGATGAAAATGTCATCATGAAAATGTCTCATTTCAGGACACATTCTTTTCCCTCCCATTTCCAAAATTTATCACCATGAAAATGTCAATGGTAATTATTGCATTTTTTGGTTTGTAGCATAATTTCATGGTTGAACTTCAGGAAAAAAAAATTTGTTCCTGTTTTATTGTAGTGTGATTGTGACTTATAAGTGGTGAATGGATGAGAGCAATTATTATTATTATTATTATTATTATTATTATTATTATTACTTTGTTAGAATGTTAGTTCTATCATATATGAAACCAGAATAGTTTGAAGTTATTTCACATTGTGGTATTTTAATCATCAAGAGAAGAAATCTGAGGATTTGAATCAATGCATTTGATCTGCACTATGGTTGGAATCACTGTGTTGGCTAATGTAAGTGCATAACATAGCTTATGAGACTTAGATAACTACTTTCATGAGTACGAAACCCAGATTTGGATGATGGGTGTTAGGAAGCACCATCACAAAAACGAAGCGCAATAATCACAAGAGGAAAAACTAGAAGGCCATTTCATATATAATACCACAAAAGGGGTATGGTCTGTGTTAATTATCTTGTTCGAGTCAGAGCTTGTAGCTTGTATGCTAGGTCGTCTTTGAAGCACAACTGTTGGTTTGGTTACCATTTGTTATTATTACTTGGGAGTTTCCAGGTTGTTCTTTCTGAAAATAAATTAATTAGACAAAAAGGCAAACCAAATGCCATATGTCTCTGGGTAATGGGGATCCTAAATATTCTACAAACATCACACCAGGTTCAATATTAATCCCAATATTAATCATTGTTCAAAAGGACATTAAGCTTTTGCTGTCAATGGTAGTTTCCTCAAATCTCAGTTTCCTCAAGAAGCTCACTTCATCAGGTTCAATATTAATCCCGATTACTTCGAATACCATGTGTTGCTACAATCATATTTCCCTCTAGTCACCAGATTTTCCAATATTATTTATCTGGATGCATTGACTCCTATATTACTTGGTTGTTTTTTCATTGTGCCTTCAGTGAATAGAATTTACTTGTGTTAATATCTTCGAGACATCAAAAGAAAAATACTTGTTGCAATACAACCCTTACATTAGTACATTATGTTAATTTTCTATTAAGAATCACATTAACTTGATTTCTTAAATCAATACTGTCTGCTTGTTTCAGGTGGAGGTGCAATATGCAGACGGTAGTATCTTCAATTTGTCAGCTGAGTTTCTTCGTGTAAACAGCCCTGCGGCTGACAGCAAGATTAGGTCAATAGGTGGTGAAAAGGTAATCGAGGTCTGTTTATGGCTTTGCAATTTGAAAAGGTAATCGAGGTCTGTTTATGGCTTTGCAATTTGATAGATTAAACCAAGCATGTATTGTCCCAATTTGATTATTGAATACCAATTTGATTATTGAATACAAACATGGTCTGTTTATGGCTTTGCAACATTTTAAATTGTGATTAATGTGGGGGTTAGGGTGCTAAACAAAGATGGAGTTTCTCTTATCTCTGTGGCTCTTTCCTCGTTCAATTTCAGACCCTGTCAAAGTTGATCACCTTAGATGTTGAGCATAAGACAAACCAGGGGTTGGAAGGAATTTCATTGAAGTCTTATTTCCGTAAACTAAGCAAATGTTCAACTTATTTAGTTATTTATTCATTGCCATTCTTTATTTATTTACTTACTAATGGACACACAAATTCAGCATGAAAACACTGTTTTGGATGGGGCATCTAAGGTCTATATTTTCTGAAATACAGTGGTGATGGACAAATTTCTGGGCAAGTGTTAGTCTACAGGCATCCAGGGTTGCACTTTGGTGATGTACATGTCTTGAATGCAATATACGTCAAAGAGTTGGAGAAATTTGTTGGCAATGCCAAATACGCTATTTTCTTTCCTACTAAAGGCCCACGCTCCTTGGCAGATGAGATTGCAAATGGTGATTTTGATGGTGATATGTATTGGGTGTCAAGAAACCCACAGGTCAGTGGTGATGGATAATTAATTAAAATTTAGTACTACACTTTCATTTGAATACTTTAGCTATTGTTTTTTCACTGTCAAATATGCTTAACTATTCAGGTGACCTGGACATAGTGGTCAATGAGGCCTCGATTTCCCTCACGAAGTGATTTTCTTTCATGTATATTTTTTTGCCATTATATATGACCTACAATTGTATTTGTTTTGTACTGATCTATATTAATATTATTTGAAATTATTAATTGTTAAACCAAATATGGTATGTCGATCCAATTATTCTTTTTCTTGCCCATTCTTAGGAAGAAAGAAAGGATACACTCTCAGTACACAAAGAAAATAAAGCCACAACGTTATACATTTTGAACTTGTTTGGCTTTCCTTGTTATTACCAATAAGTTGATTGGTGAATGTTGTATGAATTATTCAAGAGATGCCTGTAGTTCTGTTCATTGGGGATAGGTAGATTTTGTTACTTTTTGTTGATAGGGCTTGCAGAGCATAATGAGACTTTTACAGGAAGAGACTCAAGTTGATCCTTTGGAATAGAGTTAAAACTTTAGCCTGCATATTATTGAACTCTGCTAGGTCCATAGACCAAAACTCAAAAGCAATAGGACACATAGTAAGCAAATGGTCTATGGACTCCTCAAAATGTTAACAAAGACCTCTGATAATAATAATATTATCAACTGTCACTGCTATATAATAAGTCTGATATTTAATAAGTTTGCATTTGCCCTTCTTCTCTTGTTTCATCTTTCATGCCCTGTTTATTTTTTTTTTCTTTTGTCAATTGTAAATGAAATATTAAAATAATTTATTTTCTCTATAACACTCAATATTTCTGCGAGTTGCATTAGAAGCACTTGATGTCAAACCCATACAAGAACGTAACTTGGGGTGTTTGTAAAAGAGAATGCTTTGGTTGATTTATGTGTGCCCAATTTTCGCTAAGTTTTTGCTTGTAACATATTTCATGTAGGATTCCTGGAATCATTGCAATATCCCTTTCATGGCTGATCACATATTACTCCTTGTGGCAACTAGTTGAATTGCATGAAGTAACAGTGCCCGTCCTTCTCTTTCTTGCAATGCAATTGTATATTCTTGCAATGCAATTGTAAATAAACTCAAAACACTAGCAGAGATAATATGGTTGTGATGTGCACAGTTACAGCATAAACGTGGCTTTGCTCTTTGTTATACATGTGCTGATCTTTGAACCCAATGCATTCTCTTTCAAAAAGTCCTATTCCATATTTTCAGATCCATGTAGCATGTTTCTCATTTGATGTAATTATTTGGCAGCTATGGATACAATTTTGATTCAAATGACTGGACTACTGTGTACAAGCACACAATGGGTAAAGACCTCAAATTTAAAGCTGGTTATGATTCAGAGGTGCGGCTTGGGTGGGCTTCTCTTTGGGTAATTTCTCTGAACAC
Source organism: Berberis vulgaris (assembly GCA_963556465.1). Taxonomy (NCBI): domain Eukaryota; kingdom Viridiplantae; phylum Streptophyta; class Magnoliopsida; order Ranunculales; family Berberidaceae; genus Berberis; species Berberis vulgaris. The sequence goes on from OY747134.1 coordinate 10,902,907, forward strand.
TGTTGTTAGCATTTGTTCTAAAGCAACTATCAGAAAGCCAATTAGAGTAAGCAAAAACACAAAATATAAAAACCTTGAACTGTGATTCAAGAGTTAATAGATGGTTTGATTGATGCACAGAAGCAGGTCCTAAATATTGGGACTTGTACTTCTCAGTGTCCTGATTTTTAGAGTGGTTGAACTTGGTAGAATGGTCTCCATGGTGAGGTTTATTAATCTCTGGCACTACTGCTAGGATCATCCTCATGTATTCAATTGCAAAAGCTATGGAAGAGTTTTTTATGCAAAACACTGGATTACATTTGATCGCAAGATCATCTGTAAACTAGTTATAGCCTGATTCATGCTATCCATGCTATCCAAGATCATCAAAGGAAGTCAAGTAGATACCCACCTGCATTATTGTAATATTATATAATTATTTTCCTTTTTCTTATTCAATATGCTTTGAGTACAAAGTTAAATTTTTCTTCCTTTCACTTTGCAGCATTTTGAGGAAACCTTTCAATTTTAGATGATTAAGTACAATTACATATCAGAAGATGTGGTAATGCAGCATTTTACAGCATGATCATTTCATTGACCTAGCCCATTGCTGTCATGTAGCCCAAATTTCACATCTTTTGCATTCATGTAGAGCATAGAAGATACAAAATTTGTCCGTGTGTTTTGCCTTGTTAAACATGGTATCATTGAATGAAGACCCAGCATGAATACAACAGTATAAGCATAATTGTATCTCTCCCTTCATTTGATAAATTTTGAATCTATACATGCCTAATCTCTTAATATACATTTGCACCTACTTTCATTACCCGAAAGGTTACTCTCAGCTTGGAAAGCGTTTATGTTTTCTAATCTGGACACTAACATGGCAAGCGTGTAACTCTTTGCAATTGCTTTGTTGCCTGAAATTTCTGGGATTCCGATTTGTTCTTTACTTCCATATCTTGTTTTAGAGACAGGTTAACAAATCAAATGATATGGGTCTGTCTGTAATGAGTTTGGTTTACTTTCTCAGAATTAGCATGGACGAGCATTTTTACTAATTTATTTTTTACTATTGATGATATCGGATTTGCAGCTTGCAGGGGCAGATATTACTGTGAATTCTCATTGGGAGACGCTGCATTTGCTACATGATGAAATCAAATCATGGCTTGCATTTGCTGCACAGAAGGTTGTTGAAGTGAACGCCTTGGCGAAGGCATTGTCTGGCCAAAAGGATGAGGTATCCATTCTTATCTTTAGTTCCAAAGTTTCTATTTTTGTATGTTTCCTGTTGGCATGCATCAATCAAATTTTATGGCCCTATAATTGTTCAGTATGGTGGTTAATGTCACTTTGATGTTTTCCTAAGAACCTCGGACCCTATAGTGCATGCTATCATACTGGGACCTGGCAATTTGATTTACCCAGATCTATAAATATTTATAATTATACTGAACAGCGAATAAATATAGTTGTGTTTGTCTCACTATATTTGCTATATTGACAGGCTTTTTTCTCTGCTAATGCTGCTGCTCAAGCTTCAAGAAAATCCTCCCCAAGGGTGACAAATGAGGGCGTTCAGAAAGCCGTAAGTGATCTGAGGATATTTTGTATTTTACTGTTTCACAACTTTTCATGCTTACTAATCTTTACTGTCTATATTTGCTCCGGCTGCTGCTTTGAAGGGCTCTGATCACCGCAGAACTACAAATGTGAGTGCCAGATTGGATGCTCAGCAGAAGAAGTTAAACCTTCCAATCTTCCCAACCACGACCATTGGGTCTCTCCCTCAGACTGCTGACCTTAGGAGAGTCCGCCGTGAATTCAAGGGAAACAAGTGAGTGATCTCTAGCAATATTATCTGTTGAATCTTTCTGATAATTGTGTTAATTTCCTCAAAATTGCTTATGAGGGAGGAAGTTATGTGTTGAAAGTCTGAAACTGAAAAATGGAACATCAATTCTGCTCTGTTAATTCTCCTAACTTGAGGTTTCACATTTGATATGGATGACTTAGTCCATTTACTCTTTATTTATTGTAACAAACAATATACCCACCTAAACCCTTACAGTGATCAATTCATGCTGTTTTTAAGATGACTTAATGGCTGATGCAACTTATAGCCATGTAGAAGTTGAGATCAAATAACAAACTAATAATGCTGTTTTATTTGTTTTATATATTATTGTTATTATTTTTTTCTTCTGAAAATACTATAAATTTAAATTTAAGAAGAAGAAATATCTTAAAGATGTGGGCGAAATGGGGAATAAAAACCCAACTTCATCTTCTGTCATGTGTTTATTCGTATGCATCGAGTCTGATTCTCTGAATGATAGAAATCAGCAATATATCTTATTTAACAAGCCTATACATGAGGCGCGGTGTGTATTTATGCATGTGCACATGGTGTCCACTTTGGCTAAATACATGGCTAGGTTGGAGCCAGGTATAGTCGTTTGCTCTATTTATTTGTATAATAGGCACAGAATATGGTAAATGCAGATTTATTACTGTTCCATATCTGTAGCAAAAAAATATAAAATCTTTTAAAATATGTAGGATGAGGATGGCGATATTATCTATGGTGATGATGGGGAAGCCTTGATACATACTGATGGCACGGGTTTTATTTCAGAAGACTTGGCGTTGAAATGTCCCTTGAATGTACGTGGAGGCAATTGCTTGGTGCAACAAGAATTTCAGGTATTCATTTTTTTTTTATTCCATATAGTGATATTGTAAGCTCACGGCTCGTATTGGATATATGAATTAGACAGAAAGTTAGTAGTAAAGAGAACTCTTTCCATGGATCAACACAGCTCTTCATGTTCAGCCTTAAAACATTTCCTTTTTGGTTCATGCCACTTGTACATGTCACACTACAATTGCATTGTGATGTTTTTCATATTTGATAATTGATAATGTGTTATGGTTTGGTGCCTTCCAAACTTGTGTGATATTCAATGCTTGTGATTTAATGGTGTCTTTAGAGGAAGCTTGATCGTATTGAAAATGTGGGAAGATCATCTGGGTTGACAAATGCAGACTCTCGCATGCTTGAATCGGTAGGGACACCTGTTAGCTGCTGCCTTATGTTTTTTATTTTACTTTCATGTAACCTTTACACATATCACAACATGATGATGGTTTTTTTGTCCGTGTCTTACAGCCTTTGCTTATCCAAAGTCGTTTGTTTTACAATGGTCTGGCAGTAAAAGGAACTTTTCTACTTAACAAAAAGGTATGTCTGATTGACGGTCATCTCAAGAGGGGGTGTTTTCTCTTCATGTGTTATCACTTTATTTTAAGTTGACATTTCAATAAAGCACATAGGGTGTCTTCAGCCCATTGGTTGCCTCGGCCTTGGCCATGGTATGGTACTTCAGCACTACAAGGCTGATGGTATGGTTTGTGTCTGTTATGGATAATGAGTTTCTAATGGAAATGTTATACTTTTCCTCATCAAAAATTTGAAATGGTGCTTTGCAGTCATGTCTGGTTTTGTCATTCTAACCAGAACCTGTGAAGGATTCAATTGAAAAACTTACAAATATGATTAATTTTTTTCAGATTATAAGTGTGTCAGCTGTATAAGAACAGGACTGGGGTGCAATTTATAGATACTAAATAAGAAATCTACATTCATTGCGAGAATATTTTACACCCGAGAAGATTCTTGTACCAAAGTAAGAGACTCTTTTAAGGAAACCCTGTGTTAGATCCCAAAACCAAACTGTCAATTAGAAGTTTCAGAACTTGAGAAACAGAAACATAGACAGAAGTTCATTTGTAGACCACCAAAATCCATTCGTAGGAATGTTTGTCATTAAATTATTTTCCCACTGGAACACAGCAGTTACATTTTTCTCGTAGTGATCTCCCATGGTACCACAAGGGTTGTTTTGAACATAGTAATGTTTGAAATGTAATAGGCAAGTCCAATAGATGTTCAGGGGTTATGTCTGGACAACTTTAGTTAGTAATTTCTCTTTGTTGGCTTCTTAAGCAATTGTATGGATGCAAGAATGCCTCATTTCAATTAAAGAGGGGTACTAGGTCAATCTCCTCCACCCAGAAAAGTTACCCATTGATCATAATGCCCTTGCTTTCAGAGCGGAAGCTCAGGTACAACAAGGTCAGTGAGTGACTCAGTGATTTCAGCTCTGTTTCTCACTTTCTTGTTTATGGGATTTTAGGTTTGTGTGTAAAGTTGTTGACTTTGCGGTAGGTGATTGCCCAAGCATCAGCAGCAGGGGAATCTGAAGCTCAGCAAGAGGTTTTCGATTGGACTTCTGTAATTTTGCCGTAAGTTCTTATTCATACCCATTTTAGCAAATTTGAGGTCCCAGTTTCTAATTACATTTTTGCATTTTTGATTACCCTACACATTCTTCACTGTTGAGCTTAGCTGTATGAAAGTCACAATCTTAAAAAGTAAAGAAATGTGAATGAAGGATGACTTCTTTTGATCACTTATTAAGAACTACTTGCGCTGTGCAGACGTCACAGTATACCAAGGGTTGAGGTTGCTTGTCCCTGGTATCTGTCAAGAGGTTATTATAAAGTATAGGTATTGGCACTTATAAGAATAAATTGAATATGCAATGGGCATCTACACATCAATCTAATTCTTCATATAGAATCACATGGTATTGTTCGCCATTCTTGTTTATGAAGATGCTGTCTTCTTACAGGTTCTTATTCCCAGCTTTAGGGGGGTTACTATTTGGATATGATATTGGTGCCACCTCTGGAGCTACTATCTCTTTGCAGGTTCCTCTTATTTTAATTTTGTAGTTGTTTTCCCCCTTCCTTTATTTTTTATCTCTTTATCCCAACCAACTTCACTTTGGTTGATGCCATTTTTATTTTCATCCTGACAGTCAGCCGAGCTTAGTGTCATGACATGGTTCAACCTGACATCAGTACAGCTTGGTCTTGTGGTACATTTCGTGCTTGAAACTTGTTGTGAAGCATAAGTGTTGGCAACAATTTTATACGGTGGATTTTACTGAACTTTCTTTGATGTTTATTGAGTGTAGGTTAGTGGTTCCCTCTACGGAGCCCTTCTTGGTTCTGTCCTTGCCTACCCAACTGCAAATTTTCTAGTTACATCTTTTATGCAAATGGGATATGTTTTTAACATTTCCTTCAAATTAATAACCAGTTTCAGACTTTTTAAAAAACAAATTGTTGTACCTCTTCAGACACTTGATTTAAACGCTCATCAATTATCTGTCATCATGATGTATATGGTTGTCAGGAAACAGTCAGTTTTGTAGCTTTGGTCCTAATTGATGGGGCTTTTTGTTTTTGTCCTTGGAAGCTAAGCAAAGTAAGACTAGATTTCTGTTGCATCGAAAAATAGAGGGTAAGTTTGTTGGTTATGAACAGAAACAAGAAAGGTCTGGCAATTTTGATGAGAACCAGAATGAGACCCAATAATGATCCCAACAACAAGCTCCCAATCTTTCCTGTAAGTAAACCCAAGTTTTATTTTTCTCTTTTTTATGTTTTGGTTTTGTTAATTTAAGATATGAAGTATTGCAATTTAGACAGATTTTGTGTACATTGTTATCAGAGTGAAGCTGTTGGGACACAACCCATTTCTGTAGTCAACCCAATGGATGGGAATTCATCTTCTTCATTGCAAAAACATAATTCCTCAATTGAGAGGTGTGTTTGGGTTTTCTTTGTGTGGGTTCTTTCCTATTTGTAATTTTTTGTTTTGTTTGTATAATTATAATTTTGGGTTACCATTTTTTTCAGAGAATTGAAAGTGGTGCATGATTCGATGCATGCTGCAATATCATCAAGTAAAACAGATATAATAGATGCAGTTCTCAATGATTTCTCGGAGGTAATTTGAGTGATAGAGGATTTTTTTTTTTTTGAATCAGTATTAATTTGTAATTTTGTATTGATATATTTTCCCCCTTTGCTAATCTACAGCAATGCATTTTCGAATGCAGGGATATTTTAGTCTATCATTTAAAAAACGGCAAGAATTACTACTTGTTCTAGCTAGAGAATATGATGTTAATAGACAACAATATCTTGGTCTGGAGCATCCTGATGGTCAGTTTCTATCCCCTTCATTTTTTGGAATTTTGATTTGTGCTTATATTTTGTTCTTTAAATTGTAGTTTTTGTGGAAGTAATTTTGTATTTACAGGAGAAAAGGGTCAAGCATCTGGGCTTGAAGAAAGCTTGTTATCTTCATTTTATAGGACAGAGAGAAATCTGAGGCATGCTCTACAACCTAAGTATGAGATTCTCTTTGAACGACTAAATACGTATCCTGGAGGGTTGAAGTTCTTGACCACTCTTCGTGCTGATCTTCTCTCTATGCTTGCGTAAGGTTCTGTTTCAGTTTTACTCGTTCATTATTCTTATTGCTAAAATGTATCTCAACATTATAAGTTTGTTGCATCCTGTTACTGACTGAAAATGAGTAAGCCCTTATAGTTCTCACTTCTCACACAATGTTTCCATACTGAAGAATGAGATACTCCCTTCATAGTTTAAAAAAAAAATGAAATTTATGCTAGTATATAGCAGAAATAAAGACTAATGCACTTTTCAGAAACTGGTAATAATCCATTGTTTTCTATCTTTTGTTTATCCTTGTACAGACTCTAGAAGATGCATTCAACAGCTTAGAAGGTGTCACATGCAACAGAGCGGAGGGCGCCATGTATCTTTTTCCCCGTCTCCACCTGCCCAAAAAGGCAATTGAAGCTGCAGAAGACGCAAAAACGGCCCCAGATGCATTCTACGCTCGTCGACTACTTGAGGCCACAAGAATTGTTGTTGTTCCTGGATCTGATGTTTAACCACATGGAATGATGTTTGTTCTTAGTTGTTGTAGAATTTAAAGCCTATTAGAAGTGTCGCGTTTCAAGAATTTTATTCTTTGTTTGCTTAAGAGTTGGTTTACAGAAATTTGGATTGGCATTCTTGTATAGACTAATTTTTTAGGTTGTATATATAACAATGCTCTTTCTTAGTTATTGAGGAATTAAAACCCATTTGAGAAGAGTCACAATTCAATAATCCCATTGTCTATTTGATTAGGTATTGGTTTTACTAAAATTTGGATGCTTATGCTTTTAGTCATTTGATAGCAAAAAAATTAAAAAAAAAAAAAAAAAAAAAATTTGCCACGGTTTTAAACCGTGGCTAACTATTGCAACGGCTAAAAACCGTGGCTACCTTGCCACGGCTTAAAACCATTGCTCCTTAATTAGACACGGTTTAAAACCGTTGCTAGTATCCATACTTTATCACGGCTTAAAATCGTGGCTATTTTTGCCACGGCTAAAAATCGTTGCTATTCTTCTTGCAACTGTTTAAAATCGTGGCTAAATGCTGAAAATCACCACCCCTATTCAAGCATAAAACCGTTGCTACAATGTTTAGCAACGGTTTATAGCCGTTACAAAGAATTTCGCGACGCCTCTGTAGCCCACGACTCTTAGCCGTGGCAATGGGTTACGCCCACGGTATAGAACCGTTGCTAATGGGGGTTTTTGGTGTAGTGCTAACTAACACTTAGTGTAACTAAAAGAAAACAAACAAACTAAATAAGAAAATACTGGGAGATTGGTTTTTCTAATTTTAAACTAAGAAGATTATTGTAAAACTAATAAAAACATGAGGGAAGTAGATGATGAGAAATTAGCTAAGGGTTTTATCTCCACACACCAAACATATTCTCATGAATCAATCTTAAATAATTTCTATACGTACTCGTAAAAGACAATGCTCAAGATTTACCGTTATCGCACTGCATTACCTTATTATTTTCCCAAATTCGTTGAATTAAACTAATTGTCACTTTCAAACTATTCTTTTCATGCTATCTAATCATGAATTGCAAGTTAGATAAACAATTCAAGATAATTAAGTTCTATAGAAAATATAAACACTGACTAGGTTTTTACTTAACCTTACTAATGTTCATTGGTATTTACTACTTGTGAGTACAAGATTATAATGATTAGGTGAAACTCTCTTATAGTCTAGCCCCAAATCTTAGCATGCTTACTAAGTTGGCCACCTTAACAAACATACAAAGAAAAATTCTCTATAAAGCAGTTAAGCAAAACACAATCACTAATCAACAAGGAAAGATCAAATTCAATTAATTCAAAAAGCACATGTTTGGGGCTTCGAATCCACTCCTAGTTAAAATGGAGTTTAGCTTGACAAATTGATCAAGTTTGAATAGAAATGCATAATTAATTATCAAACTAAAAAAAAGAAAAAGAGAATAAAAGAAATAGAATATTGTCGCCATGTGTGGTGCCAGAGATGAAATGGGGTGCGAATAGCGGAGAGAAAGAAAATTTCTCTCCCGATCTCCTTCACTTATCCTTCCCTTCTTCTTCACTACCTGCTGCTACTCTCGGGTGACGACCGGTGATTGTTGGGCTGCGAAGGGAGAGATGATGGTGATGGGGGTTGTCTGATTGACAACGAACATAGAGGAGATAAGGTGACAGGAGAATGGCGTCGAGGGACCTACTAGCGGCTGCCAGTTTGTGAGTGGGGCTGAGCGTTGATTGAGTGTTGCTATCGGGATGGAGGCGAGGAAGAAATGTTTGTCGAGAGAGAGAGGGAACAACAAGCAGATGGACAGTGGTGACTCTATGGTATGGGTATGAACTGAGACAGAGATGGGGACGACAATGTTTGTGCTGTTATGGATTTGTGGCTGGGGGCTGTAATGGTGGGGAAGGGTTGCTATGACAGGTTGTGAAGGATTCGATTGGTGGCTGGAGGGTAATGAAGATGGTGGTAAAGGGAGGATTGCGAGCTAGGTGCTTTGTGGATGGAGAAGGGTTTGATGAAGAAAAGGGACGAGGGGTTATGTGCGTGACTGTGACGACTTGTTGTGGTTGTAAGCAGCGATCTCTTGAGAGCATGTATCGTTCCCTTTACAATCATTTTATCTAGGTTTCCTTTTCTGCATAGTTTCATTTTGCAATAAGTCTTCTTAATTCAAACCAATTCGCATCGATTAACTTCTATTTTGGAATCCTGCTATTGTAGCCTACATCCACATAAAAACATGAATTACTACCAAAACTAACAAGAAATAGCCAAAATATATATATAGAAACAATTCAATAAAATCGCTTAAATATGCTCCTATCAAATTATCCTACACTTATCTCTTGCGAGTCCTCGAGCAAATTAAAGAAACAAAAATAAAATACTCAAATAACTTAATCTATACTTTCTAACATTTTTCTCAGAGATTTCCAATGGATCATGACATGATAAGATTATTCATAAACATAATATTAAATCCACATCATTCGAAATCTAATACACATTCATAGCAATGATATGAAAACCCACAATTAAATTGATCAAGCGACTGTGAAACTCAAGCGCGTGCCGAAAAGATCATTAACAAAAAAATCTCACTGGATGCATTTTTTTTCACTGATTGTTTGGTAAAATCACTATTCCTATTGTAGTTATATGTGAAAAGATTGGTGTAAAGGGAAACAAATAGCCCACATATGATATATAACAAGAAAGAAAAGCATTTTCTGACATGTTTATTTATTATTATTTTTCTAGATATATGATCTCATGGATGCTGGTACTTGAATGCAAGAACTAGTGACACCATATGCTCATACCTCATTCGAATCTCCACATCGTGACATTGCACAACATACTCAATCAAAATGTCTTAATTCAAGTTGTAATGGGGCTAAGGGGTCAAGGGAATAGAAAGAACGGATAAGGAAATAACAAAGAGCTTAAAGAAATGGTGAAAGCATGCAATAAGATTAGAGACATTAGCAAGGAATCACATGGTTCAAAACATACAACATAAGTGCAACACTGGTACATCAGCTCATGTAGGAAAGGGAAGCGGTGACCTACTGACAATGAAGAGTTTCAACCATTATTTTGTATCTACTGAAAATGAAAAGAACTGGACTATTTGTATAGTACTAAAATACTAAATGAGTATAGACAAGGGCTTGTGTCCCTTCTGAAACTTAGTAGCAATCTTTTTTTTTCTTTGGTTTTTTTTGGCAACTCTTTTTACCAATATTTCTTCTTGAACAATCTTTTTAGGGTTTTTTGCTTTGAACGAAATTAATACAAGTTCTAGAGTTTAGTTTTAAATTATGAATGCAATCCAAATAGAAACCAAAACAAACAAAAATGAGATCATGCAACGAATTATTATTGACAAAAGAAATGAAAGATGAACTAACTAAAAACCCTAAAAATCAAAGGAACAATAGGTTCAAAACTCACATATGGGTCATAATGAGTTACATTCAATTAAGCATACTATGAGTACCAATTACTCAGTTGAGTATATGTGAATTCACATATGATAACCATGAATAAGCATTAACCAAAAAAATAATATTAGACCGTAAATTATGTTTATAAATCATCTTAAAGTCATGCAATTTAAAACCAAGTCTCATCATTGTGTTGGAAATTATCCTAAGACTCAAAACAAATACGATAATTTTTTTAACCGATTCTAATACCAACAAAGAAAACAAAAAAACCAACATTTTTTATTTTTATTTTTTTGCGGACGGACACTTAAAATTTTTTTTTTTAACAAAAACAACGTTGTTTCCCCCACACTTAAACCTAACATTGTCCTCAATGTAGATAGATTAGAGCACATGCAATGAAAAATTTAAAATAGGAAAAATAAACTACTAACAAACAAAAGCAAAAAACAACGAAAATGAAATAAGGGGATAGAGAAAGCAAATCTAATTGGCTTGCCTCCCAGGAAGCGTTTGTTTTAACATCGTGCAGTTTGACGGTATTTCCAATTAATCCTCAGTAGAAACATGGAGTGATACATCCTCCACATCATGCTCCACAAATGAACTCATAATAAGTTCTCTTGGGCTCCGGATTGTACTCTAATAAATTCTCATCGGATTTCCTATTGCACATGAACTATAACCTGAGATAAAGACAAAAAAAGAAAAAAAAATCCTAAAAATAAAAAAAATTAATAAACAGAAAAACCTAATAAAGTTATTAGCAATTTTACTAATCCTCGACAACGGCGCCAAAAATTGATGCACTATTTTACTAGCACACACAACTTAATACTCTGCTTTTGTAGTCGTAGTAAAGAATAAGTAAGGATCGTTCTAGACTGGGGATTAAAGGGCTCGCTAACTAACACTAAGTGTAACTAAAAGGAAACTAACAAACTAGATAAGAAAATATTGGGGGATTGGTTTTTCTAATTTTAAACGAAGAAAATAACTAAGAAGATTATTGTAAACTAATAAATATGTGAGGGAAGTAGATGATGAGAAATTAGCTAAGGGTTTTACCTTCACACGCCAAACATATTCTCATGAATCAATCTTCAATAATTCTTATACTAACTCGTAAAAGATAATGCTCAAGATTAACCGTCACCGCATTCATTAACCTTTTATTTTTCCAAATTCGTTGAATTAAACTAAGCATCGCTTTCAAACTATTCTTTTCATGCTATCTAATCAGGAATCGTAACTTAGATAAACAATCCAAGATAAGTTCTATGGAAAATATGAACACTGACTAGGCAATTTACAAGTATGATTAACATCTTGTTCTTAACGTAGGTTTTTATTTAACCTTACCAATGTTCCTTGGTGCTTACTACTTGCGAGTACATGATTATAACGATTAGCTGAAATTCTCCTATACTCTAGCCCCAGATCCTAGCATGCTTACTAATGTAGTCATTTTCTGCTCCCTGCTTAGACCTATGGACCACCGTTGCGGTGGCCGATGGCACTCCGATGCTAAAGTCAGACAGGGATATGAGGAAGGTGTAATGCTATAAACAAGGAATTTGTAGCGTACCTTAGCTTACCAACCTCATGTCTTATTTATAGTGCAGGAGTCTTGGTTCGACCAGGCCATCAATGGCGTAGTTTAGGAAAGAGATCTTCTTGGAGATAATTTTCTAATTAGGAGTCGTGCTATTGAAAGGAAGTTCCTTGTTAGCCCTGTGCTCCTAGATACGCGGAAGATAGTTCCCTATCAGAGGGTAATTTGTAAGAGGAAGTTTCTCTGTGTGATATGTACTTTAGTATTTACTTCCTAAGTGGAAGTGGAGAGCTATTGTAGTTGCATGTCTGAAGCTGATCCTTGAGATACTTGCCTTAGTAGGGCTTACGGATATTGAGGATAGTGTGAGACACGTGGGCTTAGCGAGCTGTAAGAGTTCGGGTCCGTTTAGTGGACTACATTAGGCGGGCTTAAATCGCTTGGGCCGGTTCAATGTTGGGTTGACGCTGGGGCTTGTAATTCCTTGAGATCATCATGACACGTGTATGGCTCAGGGACGTGACCGTTTTGGTGTATCATCAGCTACTCCCCCCGAGTAAGTGGGGCACTTAGTCAGTCCACTGACTCTTTTAAAAAAGCAATTGTACCGTCGTAATGATTAAAGTCGAAGCGCTTGTCTCGAGCGGCGCATAACATTAATGGGTACGTGACTGCTCAATGAGGGAAGGCATGATTTGTCTTCCTTATAAATATCTGCTGCTTCAAGGAAGATTTTCTCATTCTTATCTGCGTTGTTCCTTTGAGCTATAGTGATGCTACAAGTTCAATTTTTTATTTCTATCAATGGCAGATAATGTGGAACTTTCTTCCAAAGACCTGTTGTCCTTTACTTGCCTCAAACACTTCGAGGGTAGCCTGGTTGATGAAACCGAGTTAATCAGGCTCCGCAGTTTGTACCATATTCTGGGAGATTTGGAGATCGTTCCCACTTTGGGGATTGGGCTCCCACTACACCCCCTCATGGGTATATAAGTCTGCATCGAGGCATGTTTGAATCCAAGCTCTGATTTCCAGTGCTAGATGATGCCTGGCGTTTCTTTCTTTCTTTTCGCATGCCTTCCGCCGAGATGGTTCTAAGCAAGTTCAAGATGTTGCTCGCGATTCTTTTGAGGGCACATGATGTTGGTCTTCATTTGACCATGATGATGATTCATCACATGACCGCCGCTCGGTTGGACCCCAAGGGTTTTTGTATATTGATCTGCCCTGCCTGTTTACGCTTGGAGGCGGATGGAGCCTAGCCTTGGGAGAAGCATTGGTTCTTGGCTTCGGTGGATTTTTCATACTTCAAGCTTGGGAGTCGTAAAGTTTTTTGATACCTCCAGTTTGATATCCGTGAGTTTTTTTGTTGTTGGCTCATATATTTTTTATATTCCTGATGTGATATTGGTTTTGACGCCACTCCTCTGTTTCAGGGAAGTTTGTTGTTCCGTCTCTTAATGAGGAGGAGAGGCGGATAGAGAGGGAATTCCTCAAGCTCCCTTTGATGTTCGTTGAGGAGGTCGTAATGCCAGGTAACGTTGTGCGCAGCGGGTTGCTACTGTGTTCTCACGGTGCCCACGTCGTGCCGGGTTCACCGACTGAAGGGGTTGTTGTTCTTCGTTCAAGGAAGAAGTTTGAACCTGCCTAGCCCGACTAGGCTTACCGAATTGGAGGTGAACGTGCCTCCTGTTGTTGTCCCGAGGAGGAGGCAACCCTCTGACCTTGCAGCTTCTACCGTTAGGCTGTCACACTCTGCACTGGCACCGACCTCGGGGGATCATCGCTTGCCTCTTGATCCTACCACTCCCGCTGTTGACTTAGAAAGGGAGGACATTGGACCATGTGTTGATGCTTTGTGTCACTACGGTCTCGGGATGGTCATTCATGCCCATGAGCCGCACATTCATGTCGCCCTGCATCCCGTAGCCCACGGATGAGTTCTTGCTTTGGAGAAAGCCTTTGCGGACCTACGGATGTCGTACTTAGATGCCTTATACCGGGTGGACTCTTTGATCGGTCAGCTGCAGAGTTTTAGTACTGTCGCGAACTTGGAGGCCGTGGTTTCTACAACTAAAGCGAAGTTTGCGGGCGTAAGATCTCAACTGAGGACGGCCAAGCCTGATTTGGCATCAACCCATGCTGAACTGAGGCAGACTAGGGCTGAACTGGAGTGCCTGGATGCGGTCGTGGACAGATGGCCATCCGACCTAGATGCCCAAGAAATCGAAAGGAGGCAGGCGAAGAAGGAAAGGGTCGTCGAGCGACGATAGCTGGAGTCTGCAGTTGACGAGGGGCTTCACCGCATTCATGAGGCGGAGCGCTTGTTGTCGGAGGAGTGTTCGCATTATGCTGCTCTGGTAGGTGCAGTGGATTTTGACATGTCAGGAAGGAGGCCATTAATTTTGTCAGAGGTCATTCGGAGAAGGTTGGGGCTTCTGGAGCTGATCAGAGGTAAGCATCCTGGTGTCGACCTAGAATTTTTGCTCGATACAGGATGGCTGCTTTCGTACCAATTTCTCGAGGGGAGGGTTCTTGCTCCGCAGGACTAGCTGCAGAAAAGGTTGTCTCTCCTTAATATAGTTGTAACGTCCTTCCCAGAACAATTTTTATCTTTTCAATGAAAGTATTGTTTTGTAATGTCGAGCTTTTTTTAGATGCTTTGTAGATCGTAGAATTTGGAGTACTGGGCAGAACGCCCATTTTAGTCAGTCAAAGTGTATCGACTGTTGTCGTCTATTGATGAGCCGCTGTTGCCTAAGCGTGCCAAATGTGTTGAAGTGCCCTAAAACTTGTTATTTTTCGGGGAGCGTTGATCATTTGAAGATTCGTTGTCATCAGCAGTCAAACGTCGACTAGACTCTTGTTTCCTCGGTCGTTATGGTCCACGCACGGCGGGCTAGGAGCTGGGTGCCAGAAGCCATTTTCATCAGTCGCAGACTGATTAAGCCTACCTGGCAAGTTTGGCGATCATTGTCTGTCGGAGAACGGTAACTAGACTCTCACTTCCTCGGTTGTCGTTGTCCGTGTGCCACAAACTAGGCGTTGGACACCAAAAGCCATCGTCATCAGTCATGAACTGACTAAGCTTGCCTGGTAAGTTTGGCGATCATTATCCGTTGGAGAGCAATGATCCCTTGGTGAGTCGTCGTCACCAGCGGACAAGCGTTGACCTTCCTCGGCCGTCGTGGTCAGCGCGCAGCGGACTAGGCATTGGGCAGATATTGGAGTCTAGACATAGTCGGGTTTGTCGAGGGTTGTAACGGACAACAGTGGAAGTTTTAGTAATATCTAATATTTTTTTGATAATATTTTTTGAGATGCTCTAGATTCCATGGTCGTTTAAGCTTGTCACTGTCTGTGTCTTCCATCCAATACGTTCCCGACTTGTCGACCTTGACAACTCTGCATGGTCCTTCCCAGTTTGGATTTAGCTTTCCTGCGCCGACTTCTTTTGTGTTTGGCTGGATATTTCTGAGTACCCAATCCCCCACCTTGAAGTCATGTGGCTTGACCTTCTTGTTGTAGCATTGTTCCATTTGTTGTTGGTAGGAAGCTATCTTTGCGGAGGCTTGCTTCCGCTTTTCTTCGAGGAGGTCTAGCCCAACGCGCAAGGCTTCGTCATTGCCTTCTGGTCTGAAGGCTTTTGCTTGGAAGGTTGGCACCTCGATTTCTATCGGGACCATAACTTCTGACTCATATGCCAAGGCAAAAGGTGTCGTTCCGGTAAAAAGTTTCTTGGTTGTCTGATACGCCCAGAGTATTCCCGGTAGCTCTGAAACCCAATTTCCCTTGGCCGTGTCAAGCTTTCTTTTGATAGCCTTGAGGGTTGTTCGGTTGGTAACCTCTACCTGGTCGTTGGCTTGGGGGTGCCCTGGCAAGGAGAAGTGGTGATCAATATTCAAACTTTTGCGCAATTTTTTAACCTTGATACCTTCAAACTGAGTTTCGTTGTCGCTGACCAATACTCTGGGAATGCCAAATCTAAAAACGATGGTGGCCCATATGAATTTTTCGATCTGGACTTGCCATATTTTGGATAGGGACTCAACCTCAACCCACTTAGTAAAGTAGTCGACGGCACGAGAAGGAACTTTTTACCGGCTGATGCTAGGAGCGCTCCGACGATGTCCATTCTACATTGTGCGAATGGCCACAGACTAGTCATCGGAGTCAGTAGCAAGGCAGGGATATGTGTGTATGGCGCAAACCTCTGACATTTGTCGCATTTGTGATTGGTATCTTTGGCATTTTGCTGCATGGTCGATCAATAGTATCCCAGAGTTAAAGCTTTGTGGGAGAGGGTTCCTCCGCCCGGATGATTCCCGCATATACTGCTGTGGATGTTTCCCAGAACCTGACTTGGCTCTAAAAGTGACAAACATCGTAGCAGGGGCCTTGTCACAGATCTCTTGTAAAATTTGGCGTTTAGGAGAGTGTACCTTGCTGTTCAATTTTATAGTCTTCTGGATTCGACCTTCTCGTATGGTAGGGTTCCGGTTGCAATATATTTTATTATCGGAGTCATCCAATTTGGTTGCACATATGCAGCGTAGATATCTCTAGGCTCTTCTTCGTCGACGCTCGATTGTTCTTGGTATTCGATGAGGCTGTTTGAGATTTCGTCGGAGGGTGAGGCTTCTCTGGTTAGCGTGTTAGCTCTTTTATTGTCGTCTCGGTGGCATTGTATGAGTTCACACTTCTCTAACCTGCCCATAACGCCAAGTACCTTATTGCGGTAGGCTATCATGCAGGGATCTTTGCTATTTAAATCCCCTTTGACCTGGTTGACTACCAATCTTGAGTCGTTGTATACTGTTAGATGATTTATATTGATCCCTAATGCTAGCTTTAGGCCGGATAGGAGAGCTTCGTACTTAGCCTCGTTGTTTGAAGTTGAAAAGCCAAATCTGACTATTTTTTCTAGGGTGAAGCCACTGAGGGAGTGGAGCGTGATTTCGGCTTTGCTTGCCTTCCCAGTTGAGAACCCGTCGTAACGCAAGATCCACCCTTGGGCCTTCGATTCAGAGGGCTGGTGATCTGTCTTTGGCTTTTCTCTACTAGTGAACTCATCAATGAAGTCTGACAGCACATGGGCTTTGATGGCGGTTCTTGGAACGTAGTTTATGTCAAACTACCCGAGCTCCACTAACCATTTTACCATCCTGCTGAATAGGGCCTCAGTTTTCTAGAGGACACGACCAATGCCAGAGCCAGCTTCTCCAGGTCCAGATAGTATGCCTCCACTTCAACGAAGGTTTTACTGGTGTAATACACTGGTTTTTGGGTCCCTCGGTCGTCTCGTATGAGGGCTAAGTTGACAGCGTGTTTGGAGACAGACAAGTAAGAGTAGAGTGTTTCCCCTGTCACCGGTTTTGAAAATAGATCTGGACTCCCCATGTATGCTTTCAGACTTTGAAAGGCTTGTTCGCACTATTCGTTCCAAGATAATCATTTGCTCTCTCTTAGTATCTTAAAGAAATGGATGCATTTGTCGGACGACTTTGATATAAATCTGTTGAGTGCTGCTACCCTCCTAGTCAAGCTCTAAACGTTTCTAATGTTAGCCGGGGCTTTTATGTCGAGAAGGGTCTGAATCTGTTTTGGGTAAGCTTCGATTCCTTTATTGTTTACTATATATCCTAGGAATTTTTAGATTAAACTCAAAACGTGCATTTTTGTGAGTTAAGCTTCATCTGAAATTTCCTGAGTTGGTTGAACGCTTCGAAGAAGTCATGTACGTGGTCAGGGCTACGGAGGCTCTTGACTAGCATATCGTCTATGTAGACCTTCGTGTTCCTGCCGATCTAATCTTTGAACATACAATTGACCAGTCGTTGGTACGTAGCGCCTGCGCTCTTTAAGCCGAATGGCATTACCCTATAGCAGTATATCCCCCTTTCCGTTAAGAAAGAGGTTTTCTCTTGATATGAGGGTGCATTAATATTTGATTATAACCTGAATAGGCATCCATGAAGCTGAGTAAGATGTGCTCGGATGTGGCGTCCACGATCTAATCGATGCGGGGGAGTGGGAAGTTGTCCTTCGGGCAGACTTTGTTCAAGTTTGTGTATTCCACACATACTCTCCATTTCCCGTTTTTTTTTTTACAAAAACTGTATTCGCTAGCCAGTCAGGGTATCGTGCTTCCTTTATCATGTTCGCGTTGAGTAAACGTTGTACCTCCTCGTTTATGATCGCATTCCTCTCGGACCACGGGCCTCTTCATCTGCCTAAAGGTTTTTCTCATGGGGTCCACCTCTAGGCGATGGGTGATTATTGACGGGTCAATCCCCACCATGTCTCGCATGGTCCAGATGAAGATGTTCTGGTTGCGTTGTAGCACTTCCATGAGTTGCCTTACCAACTCTTTGCTCAAGCAAGAACCGATCTAAACAACCTTGTTGTTGTGAGGGTTGTCTAGGTAGACCGTAATGGTTTTTTCCTCCAGTTGACCGACGTTGGGCCTACCTCGAGGGCTTATTGGAACCTCATCGTCTGGGATCGATTGTTATCCTCCTACGTCTCGGGTGGAACAAAGAGTCCTCTTAGTCGCGGGGCTAGCCACTAACTGATAATCGTTAAATGGCAGTGTTGTTATGTATTGGCATTCCCTGGCAATTGTCTGATCGCCCTTTAGAGTGCCGACCACTTGGTTTGCCGAATACTTGATGCACTGGTGTAGAGTGGAGACTTTCGCTCCCATATGATGTATCCAGGGCCTCCCCAGAATTGCGTATTATGCCGAAGGTGCATCGATCACTACGAACTCTTGAAACATGGTTTTTTTGTTGGTTTTTCTCCTGCAGTTACCGTCAGTTCTATCTTTCCCACAGGGAGTCGCTTTTCGCCACTGAAGTCGATCATTGGATGGTTATTAGGGGTTAACGTCCTCTCATTTAATTGCATGCTATGAAACGTGTGGAGAAACAAGACGTTTAGTGAACTCTCGATATCAACCAAGGACCTCCTAACTTCCCAGCTTGCTAGGGAGATGGTCACCACCAGAGCGTCATTGTGCTGGAGTTGTATGCTCTGGAGGTTTTTCTCTGTAAATGTTAGCGACACGGGGTGGTCATGCTTCTGAGCGTATAGCACCAATTGTTCGCCGCGTATCGCTTGAATCTTCATACCTCAGAGAGCCTTCTTCCTGGATCTGTTTGACAGTTTGGACTCGGAGTGGGCTCCATGAAGTATGCATATCCAGTCGGCCGATTCCTTCCTGGGCCTGGTTTTGCTCCTGGTCGTTTGTTCCTCTTCTATGGCAATTTAGCTCTGCGCTTCCCTTACCAGGTCTGTCATACTGGCCGGTGGGTCCAGAGAAAAGAAGTTGTAGAACTTTCCTTTCCTCGGATCGTTGATGAAGGCTGAGGTGATCGTTGTGTCGTTGCGTACGTTGACGGTGAGGAACTCACTGCTTAAACGTGTCAGGTATGCCCTCAGTGTTTTGTTATGTTTTTGTTTCATCGATCTGAGTGTCTTTATTGTTGACAAAGCCAAATGTATGATGGCTCAGTGGTTGAGCAGTAGCGGATGGTATCACTAAGTCACAGGGTCGAACACAATCGGCGGCATCTAGGGTGGAAGGTTAATAGATAAATAAATAAATAAATTTTTGACAAAGCTTGACATATAAACTGGGATCTTAGACCTGATTCAGGGCCCATTAGTGTTGTCGTTGTTTCGGGAACGTTGGTTTGACGTGTACGCGCTATTTGCACTATCGAGAGTGGTGAAGCAGTGCCAGGCTGAGCGCTCGATGTTTCCCCTTGGTTTCCATCATTGCGTGATCTAGTAGTCACCATCTTTTTGTATTTGGAAAGGAGATGATGTTAGTGAAATGATAAGAACTTTGTCTTCCCCACGAACAACACCAAACTGATGCAGTCATTTTTCGCTTTCTGCTTTGACCTAGTCCTGCTGACCTGCACAAGTAACGCACGTGAGCCACGGACCACCGTTGTGGTGGCCGATGGCACTCCGATGCTAAAGTCAGACAGAAATCTGAGGAAGATGTAATGTTGTAAACAGGGAATTTGTAGCATACCTTAGCTTACCAACCTCATGTCTTATTTATAGTACAAGAGTCCTGGTTCGACCAGGCCATCGATAGCGTAGTTTTGGAAGGAGATCTTCGTGGAGATCCTTCTGTAATTAGGAGACGTGCTGTAGAAGGGAAATTCCCTGTTAGGCCTATGCTCCTAGATACGCAGGAGATAGTTCCCTATCAGAGGGTAATCCATAAGAGAAAGTTTTTCTGCGTGATATGTACTCTAGTATTTGCTTCCTAGTTGGAAGCGGAGAGCTGATGTAGTTGCCTATCCAAAGTTGATTATTGAGATACTTGCCTTAATATGGCTATCCGGTATTGAGGATAGTTGTGAGACATGTGGGCTTAGTGAGCTGTAAGAGTTCGGGTACGTTTAGCGGACTGCATTAGGCGGGCTTAAAACCGCTTGGGTCGGATCATTGTTGGGTTGATACTGGGGCCTGTAATTCATCGAGATTATCATGACATGTGTATGGCTCAGGGACGTGACCATTTTTGTGTATCATCACTTACTAAGTTAACCAATTTAACAAATATACAAATAAAAGTTCTCTATAAAGTAGTTAAGCAAAACACATGTTCGGGGTTTCGAATGCTCTCCCAGATAAAAAGGAGTTTAGCTAGACATATTCATCATGTTTGAATATAAATACATAACTAATTATCAAACTAAAAATAAAAAAAATATAGTAAAAAAAATAGAACATTGTCGCTGCATGTGGTATCAGAGATGGACTAGGGTGTGAATAGCAGAGAGAAAAAAAATTCTCTCCTGATCTCCCCCTCCTCTTTCCCTTCTTCTTTACGACCTGTTGCTACTCTTGGTTGTGTTGATGCTGTGAGAAGAGACTGAGAGAGATGAATTGAAGGGAGAAAGAGGAAGGTGATGTGGACTGGAACAAGGGGAAAAGCGAGGGAGATGGATTTGTCCGTGCGATGATCTGCTGCTGGTGGTGTGTGCGATTGGGATGATGGCTTGCGATGAGAGAGAGATTGAGACAAGGATGCTATAAAAGTGAGGGAGAAAGGACGACAAAGTGGAGTAACGACCAGTGACTGTTTGGTTGTGAAGGGAGGATTGCGAGCTGCGTGCTCTGTGGACGGAGAAGGGTTTGACGGAGAAAAGGGATGAGGGGTTTTGTGCATGTGATGGCTTGTTGTGGTTGCAAGAAGTGATATCTTGAAAGCAAGTATCGAGTTCCCTTTATAACCGTTTTTTCTAGGTTTCCTTCTTTTCATAGTTTCATTTTGCAATAAGTCTTCTTGATTCAAACCAATTTGCACCGCGTAGCTTCTATTTTGAAATCTTGCTATTGCAATTTACACCAACATAAAAACATGAATTACTACCAAAATTAACAAGAAATAGCCAAAAATTATATATATAAAGAATTCAATAAAGTCGCATAAATATGCTCCTATCAGGGTCAATTGATGAAGGAGGAAGATAATGGAAATGATGTTTTGAGGAGTTGCCAAGAGAAAGAGAGAGACCACGACCATCCACCGTAGAGATCCCAAAAGACGTCCTAGTTCCACTGTGGAGTTGCATATAGGAGCCGTGGATGGTTACCCCTGTCTACTTAGATTGATGTTGTCCACTTCTATCTGATTTTTTATTTTGACCATGTTTGAAGCACATTTTTCTCGATTGAGTGAAGAGTTTGAGATAACTGGCATTGCAAACTTTTATTGCTCATTGGAATTGGTTTTATCAACATTTGAGATGTCCTATCTAGTTTACCTTGCATGTGGAGAAATGATTTTGTTAATCTTTGAGGCCTTCTAATCCATTATTGATATTTGTGCTAATTTTTTATCGTCAACAACATCTCGAAAATCGTCCTTATTTTATCAGTTTAGTTTCATTGTAATTATTCGTTTCATGTGACCAAAAAAAAAATCAAGAAAAAGTCTCAAAATTTCAGTTTTTGATTCAAAATAAGGGGGATTCAGTCGTGCAAGGAAGATAGGTAATCTCAGTCATGTTCAGAAAGGGAAGAGCTTCAACATCAAGGCTTTATTGATTAACCAATGAAAAGGCATAATTATGGTAAACTTGATTAAGTGTTTTGAATGGTGTGACTAGCTTGTCCTGTGATCAATTCTTGTTTACTTGCTTGTCCAAAATCATTTGACATTTTCTACAAGAGCTTTACATTGATTTCCTACTCCATGCGTGAATACCTTGCATGTTCTAATTGATAGACACTTTACCTGTGAGGACAATGGAGTTTAGACTTTTACATGGTTGAAGGAGAGATTATATGCATTATTGTTTGTGGTAAGAAAGGTTGTGGCCTAGTGCACATTCTCACTGTTTCTCAGAAGTCATGATTTCAAGATCTTGTTATCATATGTGAATTTTCACTAATGTTTGTTTAATGCTAGAAAGTTTTGCAACTTTTTGAATTTTGACCTACATGCTATGCACATTTTCATGCTATTTATTTTGCTTGTATTGCTAGCACTAGCAATGAGCTGGTTGGGGTTGTGACTAGGGCAAGAAAAAACATTTTATACAGTGTTAATTAATTTCATTTGATAATTGATTGAATTATTTGACAAGTGTGGTCTTTTAGAGAATTTTGTGTTTTAGTGTGTTCTTTAGGAAAAAAAAAGGCCATCAATAATTTGATCAAGGTGATCCACAATCTCTGGACAAACCCAAGACAACATGAAGCAACCCCACATGTGCATTCAACCCAAAATGGAGAAGAGGAAGCAACCTGTGAGGCATGCTGGCCTGTGGGGGCGTGCAGGCCCATATAAAATAGGAAACCCTAAGGTTTCCTATTTCTTTTCTTTATTTCCTTGGTGGTTGCTTCCCTCCCTTTTTTCATGTTTAAAAATAACACAAGTCATCACAATTTTTAAAGGAGATCACATACAATTTTAGTTAGACTTTTAGAGATGTATTGTCGGCTAGGCTAAGCTTCCACGCAAGGCGAAGCGATGAACTTCTAGATGTAGCTGATTTGATTGGTATTTGATTCAGTTTTCTGCTTTCATGATGAATAATGGTATTTGAGAATTTTCCATTTTATTTAATATAAAAGTTATGTTTTTGTGTGACAACCGATTATGTTTTCGTCTTCCATAGATACTTTTAATCCGGTGATTGTTTTCTTTTTCTCCATATAAGTCTAGTCATGTTTTTCTAATGTGTGGAATATTAGAGTTCAATTGATTCCGGTAGATTGGTTATATGTGATTGTCTTTTACTGTGTTATTGTCTCTGGATATATTGTTGATTTAAGATATCATATATGCCAAATTTTTGTGCTTTCTAGAAAAACAGAATTCTCATATATATTTACATAAGAATATATTGGTGCGTTAAGATTATTTTCTGATTATGTTGTTTGGGATGTGAAACACATAATTGAGTTATCATAATTAAATCAATATAGGTTGAAGCGGTGAAATCTATGAGAGGTTCTTGGACCCTTGTGATTTTTCTTATTTGATTTTTATTCACCTAAATTCAATTACTTCTTTTAATTTGCAAGATTTCCTCAAGTTTAGTTTCGTTTTTGTTCGCGTAGCTTTCTTTGTCAAACCTATTTTGTAAATCACTTTCCTTGTGGGATCGATACCCCATTCTCTACTGCATTGACTGCGCATATTGTGGAATCACTTTCGTTTATGTCTTCGATACAAATTGTTGGTTATTGCACCTTTTACATTTATATCATTATTTAGAATTCTATCTACAACGCTGCTTGTGTAGCCTGCACATTGAAATTTTTTTATGGTGGCTCTATCTATAGTTTGGTCTTCAATTTCATCATTGAGTACTTATTCACCCATAAATGTTTTGGCATCGTTCGAAGAGTCACTTAGAACTTTAACTCCTTGGGAATTGTTTACCCCACTCAGACCAACATCCTGTTTCAAAATATGTTTATCTTTCACTACAGGTTTGTAAACCTATTTCAAAACTCCTCCCTTCTTGTTCTGGTTTCAATGAGATAGCAGGGTTACCTTCTTTCAAGAAATTGGTGCCTCCCATAGGAACATCATCGATGGACGAGCTTTTCATTGCTCCCGAGACTTGTGCAAACGCGAGGGGAGGTTTGGGGGATTGAGGGGGGCTCATGCGCACAGTGGGCAGGAGCAGCTCCTGCGCAGGCCTCCCAACCGTTGGATCAAAATCCAACGGCTCAGATCATCTAAATTTGAAATTCAAAATTTTTTTAAAAAAATTTTCCGCCAAAAATCTCTCTCCTCTTAGATGATCTGAGCCGTTGGATTTTGATCCAACGGCTGGGAAGCCTGCGCAGGAGCTGCTCCTGCCCACTGTGCGCAGGAGCCCCCCTTGATCCAGGTTTGGGAACCTTAGCGGAGCCCCCTCCAAACCCAGCCGATGGTGTTTCTCCATTGGCAACCAACGAAGCAACCATGGAGAGGGAGACAGACCATAGCTTACACGACTAGGATCGCACACAACACGAGAACATGTCGTTCATGGTAGGAAAACCAAACACGGCCAGTCCCTTCAAAATTGCCTCTTTATCAAAATTATTTTTAACGAATTGGTTCTCATAGTTATCTCAAAACAAATCGATCCACCCCTTTTTATGCAAGTATTTCTTCAAGTTACCTTCAATTTCGGTCTCCTCATCACTTTCCATCAATGTGAGCATAAAAGAATAAATGAAAAGTTCCAATAAACTTTCAATATATAACAAAGATTTAAAGAATATAACATATTAGAAGCCTCATTTTCATGAAGTAAGCACTAAAGAATAAACCAAGAGCTCCCATGTTTCAATATCCCCCAAAGCACCACTTCAATCGTTACTAAGATTCTACTATCAATGTTGTGTTATTAGAAACCCATGACGAAATTCATCTCAAATTCTCAAAAGGGTCACTTCTCACCTTGTTTCTGAATGCTCTCCATTTGGTTGAATCTATCCACTTGGCTTCCCCTTATTACTTTCCATACATGTGAACAGAAACAATAGTTCGAGCATATTCTAAGAAAACCCAAAAACTTGAATACATTCTCCAAACCACCCATTTCCACTACCATCAAGATTCTACTATCTATCAGAAACCCACCTAGATAGATCACTAAGGCTGAATTTCGTCCCTGTTTGACGGGTGGTCTGCTCCCTTCTGCTTTTGCACTCGAGGGCCAATGTCTGTCCGCCCGAGGAAACTCATCCACTCAGTAGTGACACCCATGATTTTATTGAAGAGGGCGAAGTGATGAATCATAGTTAATTAATTATAATATAATAATTAATTACTTTAATATAATTTTTTTTAATTTAAACAATATATAAACAACACAAAACACCAATTGCTAAACAAAACACAAACTAATCAATGGGGGAAAAAAATGGATCCAACAAGCTACTTTATAAGAGCACAAAAGATAAATATGCGGGGAATAAATCAAATTAGTATATAAAGTTAAGGGACAAAAATTAATTCAAATGTACATGTTTAAAAAAATTGGATTATTTGTGAATTGTCCCCTATATAAAATAGCTAATTAGAGGCTACCCTCAACATTAATCACTATTGCAGTCTCCCCTAGGACTAGCAGTCAGTGTGATTGACTATCAAAAGGCTCACATTGATTACTAAAAATGCCCTTTGGACAATAACCCACAGATGAAGCTCGAGACACAAACATGTATCTTGAGAAAAAAATTAATGGGTCAAATTTCATTTATTTCCAAAAAAATTCTATGAATAATATACAAAATTAGACATTAATATACGAATTCATCTCGAAAAAATACTTAAAAAAACATTCTTCTTCCTTAAAGCAGACAAGAGAGGTTGGAGTTGCTAGTGACGGTAGTAGGAAAGGGAAATAAATCAAGTAAAGAGAAAGGAAGATGAAGAGAGGAGGAGGCGGGACGATTCTCAATCTCGCAGTGAACAAAGAGAGGGAACATAAAAGAAGAAATGGGTGGGGTAAGGTCATCGGCGTTGCAGAAAACAGAGAGAGAGAGGAAGGGGTGGGGTGTGACGATGTTGCAGGGTGGGAAAATCGTAAATAATCAAAAAAACAAATTAAGTCAGTGGGATGGCGGGATGGCCCCCATGTAGATCTGTGCCTGCCAATCAACTTCGATTACACTCTCATCGCTGCAAGAAAAAAAACCAATAAACTTGAAAGATGTCGATAACAAGATTTCAACCATAAACATTCATGTTTGTGTGTGCATGTGAATTAAATTGAAAATTTTAACAATAGGTCTTAAAATTTTGATTTACACTTGAAAAAATATGTTGTTTCATATGATAATAGAGTTAAATATCCCAACTACCATTGAACCCCAAAACGATTATAAATTGTTTTAACTCTTGAGCCTTCATGTAAAAAGAGTGTGTTCAACTTCATCCCTGGCATGAACAAACCCCCATAGGCATAGACACTTGAGACGACTCAGCTGCAGGTGACACTTTAGCCTTTGGCCTCTGGGCTGTGATTGATTGTGTTGTTCAACCTCTTCCTCGAGGGTGAGGGTTACATTGGGCTTTCATGGAATATGATCATGCTTGTTGCTGCCTTGTTTTGAATAATTTATCATTTTAAATGGTGGATGAAGTTTATGGTTTATAGGTACTTTTTATCGCCTTTTTTTTTCGTTTGATGCAATCTTTTTTCACTCTCTGCTTTGACCTTGATCTGCAAACCTGCTGACTTGCACAAGTAATGCATGTGAGCCACGGACCACCGATGTGGTGGCCAATGGCACTCCGATGCTAAAGTCAGACGGGGATCTGAGGAAGGTGTAATTCTGCAAACAGGGAATTTATAACATACCTTAGCTTACCAACCTCATGTCTTATTTATAGTGTTGGAGTCCTGGTTTGACCAAGCCATCGATGGCGTAGTTTAGAAAATAAAATCTTCGTGGAGTTCCTTATCTAACTAGGAGCCGGGCCGTGGAGGGAAGCTTCCCTATTAGCTTTGTGCTCCTAGTACGCGGGGGATAATTCTTGTTCCGAGAGTAGTCTATACGTGGAAGTCTCCATATGTGATACATACTCTAAAATTTACTTCCTAGTTGTAAGCAATGAGTTGTTGTACTTGCCCATCCGAAGCTGATCCACGAGATACTTGCCTTAACAGGCTTACGGGTATTGAGGATAGTTGTTAGACACGTGGGCCTAGCAGGCTGTGAGAATTCGAGTCTGCATGGCAGACTGCATTAGACGGGCTTAGAGCCGCTTGGGCTGGATCAGTGTTGGGCTGATGTTAGAGCTTATTTTTCCTCTAGATCATCATGACACATGTACGACGCAAAGTTGGGGCCGTTTTGGTGTATCATCAGCTACTCCCCCCCCCCCCCCCCGAGTTAGTGGGCCATCATATCGGTTCGCTAAGTCACTTCTTGAAAGGATATGCCACTCATGATGATTGAGTCTGAATCATTGCTTGAGACACGAACTTCATTAGTTGAATGTGCGTCTGTTCAGTGGAGAAGAAGCGAGAATCCCATCTCTATTTAGGTCATCCTTTGTGCGGAGACTAATTGAATGGCTCAACAAAACCTTCTTGAGGATGCAACTTTGGCCAAGGGCCTTGAATTTTTCAAAAACAGGTTGTTTTCTAAATCAGGCCTTGCTGAAATCCGTACGAAGTTCGGGGTCTCTAAGGACCTGCCATTATATGTTCTGAAGGATGATCAAACGCCAATGTTGCCGCCAGCGGGGTTCATCTGCTTGCACCGTGGGATGCTGCAAACCGGAGTCCGTTTTCCTATTTTGAATGTGATTTGGGACTTCTTGGACTTCCTTGGAATTCCACCAGCCTAATGGGTACAAGATCGTTCTTCTCATTTTGATAAGGGTGAAGGAAGCTGGCATTCGCGTGATTCCGCGAGTGATCCAATAGCTGACTTCTCCTCGGTTGAACGATCATGTTGTTTGTAAAATAACGTCATCGGCTTGCTTTGAGAATTTTCCCGATGACTTCAAATCCTGGCAAAAGTATTGCTTTTTGACTCTTGTGGATTTAAAGTACTTCCAATTTAAGGGTCGTCCGCTCCAACGAGAGTTCAAGCCACTTCGTAAGAATAGTTTTTTCTTTCAATTTCGTTGCGCTTGGTTGTATGCTAATCGTTACTCGTGTTTCCTCATAGGACAGTTTCTCACTACTCCTCTTACCCCAGAGGAACGAAACACTATGAAGACATTTCACGACTTGCCAACAAAGAATGTGATGGAGGTCATGTGTTCCCAACTTTATTCGCAGTAGGCTGTGGGACAACTGGCATGAGGCCCCCACTCTTTACCGATCGTCGCGAGTTAAGTCTAAAGGTGGGGCCCCTTCTAGAAAAATAAAGTCGTTGGAGTCAAGTTTCATAATTCGTCTGATGCGGAGGGGTTGTCTGATGCGCCTACCTCCTTCATGAGTTCGAAAAAGTCCCGTGTTAGAACTGGGCCTTCTTCAAAATGATCAGCTCCAGTAAGTCAAGAGCGTTAGCCTGATCGACATGTCAGGGCGGAGGCGGAGGCTGATGCATCCGGTTGGGAGAGGGACCACTTACAATTGGTATGGGTTGAAAATGTATCGAATCTTAGTGTCGCGCAGGCGAAAGTTCTTAGCGAGCAGTTGATGCTAGCTACAGTGGCGGCTTCTACTGGTGTCAATCTACCAGGGACCATTTCGAGATAAGGTTCCTGTGAGGATCCGCCTGAGGTTTAGGAATCTGATCGTCCCACTGGTGGGCTGTTCGATAATGGCCATGGTGACAAGGGCCAAGTTTATCATAGTCCGCATTGTTCCCCGTCTCGCTCCAGACCGTATCTCAAGGTGTTGGAGGGTTCGTTGGACAACTCGCTTCCTTCTCTTCCTCCGGATCCTGCTAAGCCGTCTTGTACTAAGGGGTTGGCTGCTAGTTATAAAGGAAAGGCTGCAAGGAGGGTCTGGTAGCAGTGGTGACTACAAAGGGTGGTGCTGGCGTAATTCCTCATCCGAGAGAGCTTCATCTGGATGCGCAGATAAGTTTGTTTGCCCTGGACTTAGTAAATATGAGTACTTAGGTCTGGCACCAGGAGGTTGATGTGGACTATGCTTCGAAGAAGCTTATAAGTAGGTTGATACACTAGAAGGGCGTATGGATAAGGGTTTAAAGAACCTTATGTTGGGAATGTCTCACTTGAACTAGGTGGTTGTTGCTGGGACGGGAGTCGAGGCAGCCCGTGAGAGGGTGTACACCATGGAGCGTGTCTTCTCGAACATGCAAAGACTGTATTCTGATGCGTTTTTTGAAATTGAGCAGCTGAGGAAGCAGGCTAAGGAGAGGAGGCTGGAACGGTCGGCCGTTGTAGCTGAGGCTTAGAGGGTTTGTCTGAACGCCCTTGAGTATGATTTAGCAGAGAAGATGTCCGCAAGAGAAAAATTCCAGCAAGAGTTTGATCTAACTCGTCGTGATCTAGAGGTTGCGCAGGAAGTTGTGACTGAGGTGCGTTCTAAACCGCGGTCCCTTGTTGAGAAGAATGCCTTGAAAGAGGTTGTTGGGTTGTTCAGAAACAACAGTTGGAGTCCGATGTGGACTTTAATGCTTGAGTGGCAAGGAAGGTTGAAGATCAGCTTGAACTGGAGCAATATGAGCTTAGTGTTGTAAAGAGTAGTCTGACTACGAAGCAGTCTAACGTTGATGTGCTGACTGGCAAGCTGGAGCTATTGGAGCATGAGCTTGCTGAAACGAAAGCTCGTGAGGAAGAACTTCTTCAGGAGCAAGGCAGGTGTGAATTCTGTTGGGTCGTACATGGTAGATTGGAGTTGCTAGCGCTGATAAAGGAGAAGCATCCAAAATGGAACCTTGATCGCTATAAGAAGATGTCATATGTAGACTTATCAATGACTTCTGCGTCGTCAAACGAATAGGGTGATCCGGACCACGATGCTCAGATTGCGGCATACAGATGCAACTCCTACTTCCTCATCCGTTAAGCTTAGTTCTTCTGTTTCTATATACCCTTTCCTGATAAGGAGTAGACTTTATACACTTGTACCTCTTTTACTTTAACTGTTAATGAAAACATATTTTTCTTGAATATGCTCTATATCCGTTTTCTGTTTGTTTTCCCTACTGCGCGCTTCCTGTTTCGCCTTGTCGTTTTACTTTGGCATAGGCTGGTTGGGTCAGTAGAAAGTCGAGTGGTCTATTTTTTTGTTGAGAGTTTGACCATGTTGCAAGTGACTCAGAGTCACTGTTGCTTAGTCACGTCCAGTAATGGGCGTGCCTCGGATGGTTGAGAAGCGGGCTATGCTACCCAGCTATGGCCCATTCTCAAGGTAAGCTGTTGGGGGCTCGTTTTGTTTGTCTGACTGTCGGTTGTGGTTACTAGCACGATTGAACTGTGATAGTCGAGCACATGTATTGTAATTAGGGCGCTTATTCCTGGTCAGATTTCTCAAGCTCGGGCTGACATTCCAGGTAGCACTCGTTGGCGGGACATATTATGGGTTGGCATGAGCATCCTTTACTGGTAATAGAATGTCAGCCCATGTGAGCGTGAAGGCGCTGCTTGACCTATGATTTATCATTGCGGACGCTATTTCAAAAGAGAGTGGTGGTTGCATGGCGAGTCGTCTAGGGCTCCCACCTTCCGTACCATCTATGTCTGAGTATGGTGGACTACAGGTTCGGGGGCGAGGATTCGGCGATCATGATCTATTGAAAAGGGATGATCCTATGGCGAGCCGTCGACATCAGTTCGAGACTGACTAGTCTGCCACCTTTCAAACCATCTACACCCTCGCGAGGCGGGCTATAAGTTTGAGATGAGGGGATTCGACGACTAGGCTGAAGAGCAGTGGTCCCATGGCAAGCTGTCGGAATCAGTTCGGGACTGACTAGACCTTCCAAATCATCTACACCCGTGCGCGTCAAGCTGCAAAATTGGGAATATTCGGTGACCCTGGTCTATAGAAGAGCAGTGGTCCCGTGGCGAATCGTCAGAATCAGTTCAAGACTGACTAGACTCCCACCTTCCAGACCATCTACACCCGCGCAATGGGGGCTACAAGTCCGGGGTTGGTAACTGGGCGACCATCATCTGTAAAAGAGCAGTGGTCCCGTGGCGAGCCGTCGAAATCAATTCGGGACTGACTAGGCTCCCACTTTCCATACCATTTACACTCGCACAGTGGGGGCTACAAGTTCGGGGTTGGTAATTCGGTGACCATAGTCTGTAAAAGAGCAGTGGTCACGTGGTGAACTGTCGGATCAGTTCGGAACTGACTAGGCTCCCACCTTCTAGACCATCAACACCCGCGTAGTAAGGGCTACAAGTCCAGGGTTGGTAATTCGGCGACCATAATCTGTAAAAAAACATAGGTTTCATAACGAGCCGTCAAAATCAGTTCGAGACTGATAAGGTTCCACCTTCCAAACCATCTACACCCGAGCAATGGGGGCTACAAGTCTGGTCTTTAATCAGAAGCTGTCGTTGCCAGTCGTCACCAGCTAGGTTTACCTGATCGGGTTCGACAACTATTGTCCACGAAGGGGGCAACAGTCCTTGGCGAGTCGTTGTCACCAGGCGTGCTAGCGCTGATTAGACTCCCACTTCTTAAATCGTCGACATCTGCACTGGGCGGACTAGGTGTCGGGGTGATCTAGAAGTCCTCGTCGTCAGCCAAAGCTGACTAAGCTTGCCTGGCCAGGTAGGGCTCCACCAACTGTGGGCATGTGAGCTTGCGTCCACGAGTGGAGTGCGTTGTGCAGATGAGTTATAAAGAGACAGGAGTACCTTGAATCACCTGGTGGTATGCGGGTGTGATCCATGTGTCAGGAATGACTAGGGTTTTTAATGCTCATGTCAGGCACGTGGTAGAATATTGTTTGAATAGTGGGTCGAGCCCATGGGCTCGTAGAGTGAGAGCTAGGGTTCTTTGTATGCAATATGCTATGCGTATGGCGTAGATCACATGGTAGCACGTGTATGACGTAAATTGTGTAATGGTTGAGTATCTGTTACACCCCCTCAATAAATGGGGTTGGATGCAGCCTCGTTGATTGGACGAACGTGGACCTACGTAGTATCCTTGGGAACCGTCATCTCCTCGTTTCCCATACAATATTAAATATTGATAGTTAATGTTGAAACGCCATTATGTCTATATAATGGTGTTTCTCCATCGTTGTAGGCACTATCTTCTACAGAGCGTATCTCTTGTAATGTTCTTACTTGAAAAGACTGTTTTGGGTTTTCCAAAGGCTGAAGGGAGATATCCATCGTCAAAGTCTTCGAATGTTCTGACATTTGCGCCGATGAGTCACGATGAGAATCGTTGTTATGTGTGGTCACCTGCTCTGGGTGAGTGCCTGATTGTTTCGTTGAGATCTCATAATTTCTTCTCATTTTGTGGAGAAGAAGTACGGACTCCCTCCCAAGGGATGAGTCTGTCTTTTACTTGTTTGCACTTCGGTGTTACCTTGTGCTGCTATGCTCGCATGTATGTGGTTCTGTTGCTAGCTTATGGTTGATCGAAGTGTTGGTAGATGTGTCGATGTTTCCAGGGGTGGTATATCTCAGTCACCCCGAGTATCGCGCATGGGAAAAGTGTCCTTCTTGGCATCACAGTTAAACCATGACCGCTCCATCGCTTACGACCACCTTCATCTACCTCCTTCTACCTCATTCGATAGGCAAGGTCCGTGTTGTCGTTGCCGGGTCACTTTCTAGGAGCAATTGGCTGTTTTGTACTCTCAACACCTTTTTCGCACTTTTGTCCTTGATCTTTGGACATGGTTCTCGGAAGAGGCATTGAGCGAAGTTTACTCAGGGTACCTTTGCTCTCTTATGGCGTCAAACTGCTTAAGCGAGTCTTTATTTTATGTTGCATCAGATTCATATGCTTGTAGTATGTAGTCTTTTGTATCCACCTCAGGGCGTCCGTTGTTACAACTTTCCAGTAATCAATAGAGTGTGTTTGTGTAATCCTTTCTTGATTGCAAATCACATAAGTTTCTAAGAACTAAAACTCTACATTGACTATGGAAAAAAAATAAACAGCTGAAATAGACTAACTGTTGGCGGAGAGAAGTCCACCCGGCATTGAAGTGAACTCGCGTGGCCCTTGTTGGATCATTGATACTTTCAGAGGATTGTTGAGCTTCGCTAATGTCACTGAGGTTACTAAAGAGTAAACTTTGTGTGGGAGTTAATCTCTGCGCCGACGGAATGTTGGGGGTTGTACTCCCATCTACATTGACCATTCCGTTCTGTTGGGTTGAAGAGCGGATTGCTTCTTTTCTGCTTGATTGTTCCCTGTTTATGAAATTAACCACCGTTGTTGGGATCTCGTGTGAATGGAGTTTTGAATCCACAGTCGCAGGATCTGACTCCATTTCAAGTTGCGCTGAAGGATCCAATTGGATCTGGGAACATTCTATTTGCTTTAATGTGGCAAAATGGCAGCCTCGTGCCATAGGCTGGTCTCCATGTATCATTCTTTCAGAGTGGTTTGCATGTACTTAACGCACTGGTGAAGGGTGGAGACTACCGCCTCCATCTGGTGGAGACATGGTCTTCCCAAGATGAGGTTGTAGATAGACGGGGCGGCCACTACTATGAAGTCCATAAACAAGACCTTTCTGAGTTGTGGCTCCCATTCCACTATTGCTAACCTTATCTTCCCGAACGGGAAGCATTTTTCTCCGCTGAATCTGATCAGTGGGTAGTCTGAGGGCGTCAGGTTCTCCTCCTTGAGGTCCATACTGCGGAACGCGTTATAGAACACGACGTTGAGTAAGCTTCCTGTATCTACCAGAGCTCTCTTTACCTCCCACCTCGCAATGAAGACTGATATGACAAGAACGTCATTGTGCGGCGCTTGGACTCCTTCGAGGTTCTTGTCGGTAAAGGTTAAGGTGGGAATGGGGCTTTGCACCCTCGAGTAGTAAATTTGATGTCCTCATCTGCGGGCTGAGTCCACATCTCCAATAGAGTCCGCTTGCGAGAACTGTTCGACTGGTTTTTATATGGTCCGACTCCATGAAGGACATAGATTATGCCTGGAGTCTAATTCTCTACTTCCTTGATCGACTCCCCCAGGTCCCTGGGTCTTTCTGATTGCTTCCCGGAGGTCAGAAATTCCTTTAGTTTTCCCCTATGGATCGAGTACTCGATCTCGTACCTTAGACTCTTTTAGTCGTTGGTGTCGTGACCACCCTCCTTGTGGTATGAGCAGTACTTGTTGTTGTCACATTTGGAGGGGTATACGCGCTACTTCGGAGGCCACTTCAAATCTTCTTAGTTTTTCATGGAATTCAGGACGTCTGATAGGCTAGAATTGAGGGGGTTACGGCCCTGTATCTATCGTAGTTGGATGTTTTATCTGGCTTGGCTTGGCTAGGGTCTGACCTGTTGTCATTGTGCTTTCACTTGCTCATTTCTTTATCCTCACGCCTCCTTCCCTCGTTCATATCTTTAGGAGCTGAGGGTTTCTTGTCACCTTTTATTTCCCTCTTCATAGTTCTCAACTCTTTTAAGGTGATGTACCTCTAGGCGCTCTTGAGGAGTTCCTCCATATCCAACGGGGGTTCCAAGGTGAGGCACTCATAGAGCTTTCCTTCCTTCAGGCTTGCAGTAAAATTCGTTATGGCTTTGTCATCACTGCAGCCATCGATGAGCATCAACTCGTCATTTAAGCGCGTGATATACTCTTTGAGTGTCTCATTGGATCTATGTTTGAGAGAGAGTATGTAGTGTGGGTCTTTTCGGAGGTGTTGACTTCCTACAAAACACGTCAAGAACTCCTTCGCCAGCATTTTAAATGAGTCGATCGACTTTGGAGGGAGGCTGCGGAACCATGTTAGTGCTGATTTTTCAGACTGGTGGGAAAATTTATGCACAATACTGACTTGAATCCTTCTTTGAGTGCCATTACATGCTGGTAATGGCGTAGGTGGTCGAATGGGTCAATGGTCCCGTCGTAGAAGTTGAGCTTTGGAGGCGTGAACTCCTTTGGAAGGGGCTCGTTCATGATACGATCAACGAATGGTGGAACAGAGAGATGGTACAGCATGTCTGGGTCGTGCGCCCCTCTACGGAGGGGGTTCTGAGGGTCGAGCCTCTCTGCCCAAAGAGTCGGTTCCGCATTAGTTGTGCAATCTCCTTTAGTCCAATGGGAACTAGCAGGGGCTTGACTCTCTTGTGCTTGCTCTCTGTTGTTTTCCGAAGATGGAGGCATGTGTTGCTCCTGATTTTCATTAGCGGGTGGAGGGTTCTGCTGTATGAAAGTCTCCACTGCTTTGGCGATTTGCTATATCTGAGACGACAACAAATCCATCCTGAGGTCTGTTGTTGTCGTGGATGGTGCGAGGGAGTGAGTCTGTTGCCCGTGTGCCACTGGCATTGCTGAAAGCAGTGGTATAGCGCTAGTCTGGGCGTTTGACGTGTCTCCTTGTCCTCCATTGTTGCGTGATTGGGTGGTCACCATCTCTTAGTATTCTGAGGAGAGATGATGCTAATGAAAGGTTAGGAATTTTGTCGTCCCCACGGATGGCGTCAAACTGATGCAGTCTTTTTTCACTCCCTGCTTTGACCTTGACCTGCAAACCTACTAACCTGCACAAGGAACGCACATGAGCCATGGACCACCGTTGTAGTGGCCAATGTCACTCTAATGTTAAAGTCAGACAGGAATCTGAGGAAGGTGTAATGTTTTAAACAGGAAATTTGTAGCGTACCTTAGCTTACCAACCTCATGTCTTATTTATAGTGTTGGAGTCCTAGTTCGACCAGGCCATCAATGGTGTATTAGGAGTCAGGCTGTGGAGGGAAGTTTCCCTGTTAGCCTTGTGCTCCTAGATACGTGGGGGATAGTTCTCGTTCCGAGGGTAGTCTAGTTGGAAGCAATGACCCGCTGTATTTGCCCGTTGGAAGCTGATCCTCGAGATACTTTCCTTAACCGGGCTTACGAGTATTGAGGATAGTTGTGAGACACGTGGGCCTAGCAGACTGTAAGAATTCGGGTCCGCTTGACAGACTTCATTGGACGAGCTTAGAGCCGCTTGAGCCGGATCAGTGTTGGGCTAACGCGAGGGCAGATCAATGAGTGTTTATTTTCCTTCCATAGAAATTGCATCAATGTTTGGATTGGCATTGTGGGTTATAAGAGACTTGCATGGACATGTAGATAGGGCTCAACTATAACTCTGTTTGGTTCATAAGTAAATTAGAGCCTGCAGATTGGCACACACCAGTACTCTCAAAAAGACCTAAACAAGGAGATGAAGATGAGGGGGGAGCCTATTTTGTAATTTTTATAAGACCCAGCAGGTTCAGATCGAGTAGATCCAAATATCTGAAAACAATTGAATGGCTATCCCCCTAATCTGGAATACAAAAAAAATGTGTACTCATAGAAACCACTCACAAGTTATGTATTCTTTAACATGTACCAACAACAAATAAAATCTGCTTATTTTCAGATTTAGGAAATTTAGATGAAAAGTGAGAGGCCTTTGCAAACATGTTCTTCAATTTATATATGGCTGAAAGCCTCATTTTGTGCAATGGAAGGACCATTTTAGATTAGGTCACTTGATACTAACTCACCATCTTTAAACCTTCTAAGTTCAATAATTCACCTGGCTATAGTTTTTGGAACCTTAGAAGTCAGTAACTGAGTAAAGTAAACAGAAGCAGTAGCAGTTTAGATGCTCAAGATATATGGCATCACATGCTTGCTATATACAGATGTCAATATAGATTCCAAAACCATCATTAGGCATCTTAAGTTCCTACAAAATGAAATAATTTTGGGTCACTAATATGCTTCTTCCACATCAATGACACCAAATATCATAACATGGTCACAAATACTCCATCAGAACGTCATGTACCAGAGAAGTTCCTTAAACTGCAAAATTTTCAGGTTGAGACGCCGTAAATAGTTGAATTGGAAAAACCATGCTAATCCATCTGATTTACAATGAACCTTTTTTACATCGTCATTTTTCTGGGCTTCTAGATGCAGTAAGTAATCTCACTAGTTGCTATGATTACTAGATACAGTGGAAGATTTGCAACCAAGAGATATACTAGAAAAGTAGATGATAGGTATAGCAACACTAGAGATGCTCTAATCCCCATTAAAACAAAGCACTACTTTAAATCTCAAAAGCAAAAACTTGTAAATTAGCTATTCAATAAATAGTCCTCCATCCTCTCCACACTCCCATTTCCCTTGCACAACACAAACATGAACTTCAAGTCCTTTCCCACTCCCTTCATCTTCATCATCTTCCTCCTTCCCTCCCTAATCTCATCCCAAGCCTGCAAAAAATCATGTGGAGGTCTAGCAATCCGGTACCCATTCGGAACCGGTCCTGGATGTGGCGATCCAAGGTTCCAAAAGTACATAACATGCGATAATGATCAACAAAAGCTCATCCTCACCACTCACTCTGGTTGCTACAAAATCGTTGACATAGACTACAACAACCAAATTCTATACATTCAAGACCCGTCCATGTCAACATGTTCATCCACTCACATTAGTCAAGGCTTTGGCCTAGACTGGGATGCTCCGTTTTCGTTTGCTGAGGATAATGTGTTCGTTCTCCTTGATTGCTCCACTAATTCATCACCACTCTATACCACCCCACAAGCTACTAGCATTACAAACAACTCCATGGCACCTCTATGTGACAATCAGGGTACACCCATATGTAGCTATCTCTACTCTTGCCCTGCTATTACTACACTTAACCGCCCCACATCAACATGTTGTGTGTACACACCCATTGATCTAGGTCCATCATTTGAAATGGACTTGCAAAGATTACAGTGCACTTCCTACACGTCATTCTATAGCTTTAATGGTCATGAATCCAATCCCGAGGATTGGAAATATGGTATAGCACTTAAGTACAGGTTTAATGTAAAGAACGATTATCCGAGTAATTGTGCTAGTTGTGAGAGGACTAATGGAGCATGTGGGTACACTGGAACTTTCAATTCTTTCTTTTGTAGTTGTCCTGGTGGGGTGAATACCACCAGCAATTGCTACTCCATATCATCATTGAGCCATGAAGTTCAAAATCTTCCACGACATATCAGTAAGTTGGATTTTTAGCAATCTTTTTTGTACTTGAGATGTTTATCATGTTCAACTATGGGTTAATTACTTGGTGTTTTTGCAGGAATTTGGATGATCGCTTTTTTAGCATGGTTTCTCATTTGAACAATTTCTAAGAGTTGTGTTGATTAATGGGTGCAGTTGACATGTTGTCTTGCTTTTTGTTTTTAATTGTCAGAAGTTTAAAGGAAGTTCTAGTTTACTACTGGAATCTGGCCTTTGTTAGTGTTCTCAGTGCAACAATTATTGGATCAATATATATGACTTTGTGTTTAGATAGATTAATTGGTAGGGCATCCAATGTTCACTCGTACAAAATTTAAAACTACTACAATGAGAAATCTGAGTCCAGCTCACACTGAAAATGTTTGTATACTATAAGCTCCATGGGTTTTTACAGTAGAAAAGCTTCAGCTTTTCAAGGAATTAAGTTCCTTCACAATTCAATTATGCTCATCCATTAAGAAAGAATCAAATTTTTTTGTCACAAAAGCTACGTTTCCCCACTTCTCTTATAATTACCTTGCATCCAGAATTTTTAAATGAAGGCCTTGTTATGCATGTATTTGTAAATGTTATCTTCAAGGAAATGATTGTATGTCTTCGCTTTGACATCAATGATCTAAAGGTTGAAATGAGGTGATTCTCTTTCGAGATTCTTGTTGTGAGAATCGCAAGGCAAACAGTGATCTAAACCTTGTGGAACAATATCTAATATGATGCTGACAGTTCTTTGCCTTCAAAGCTTTTGAAAACCCACTTTCAAGTTAGACTCCACTCTTTCATGTAAAGCATTGTGTGTCTGCCAGTTTTTGCTTTTGTCTCTGCAGTGGAGACTTCTATATTCTTTCAGCATAAACAAATCCTAACGAGTGAGCTTAAAGCTATGACTGAACCATTATGCAATGGGTCCTCTTGACTAGACCCTTTTAGGCAGACCAACATCCATATATCAATAACATTGGCTCATTACAGACTAATCCTATAGAGGACTTTCATGAATTATTTTCCCTCTCATGGGACCAGAATGTTTGGAACTGTGAAAACCCGGCAAATATAGAATTGTTATGCCATTGCCCT
The DNA here is from genome assembly GCA_963556465.1 of Berberis vulgaris. Classification (NCBI taxonomy): domain Eukaryota; kingdom Viridiplantae; phylum Streptophyta; class Magnoliopsida; order Ranunculales; family Berberidaceae; genus Berberis; species Berberis vulgaris. Next base: position 10,941,954 of record OY747134.1, read on the forward strand.
ACCTTTTTACCTCTCACATCGCCAAGGCAATGCCTCCTACTATCCACACCACATATAATTTTACAGTGAGGATGTTTTTATCTATTATTCAGAATGGCATTCGAGATGTGAAAAAAACGATGTTTGAGTAAAATTCCTCACCTGGTTTTTCACAGCCAAAACCTAGCATAGACTGTGTTAAGCATAAAAGTCGTGTCAGTTTTCAAATGTCAGTGCTATCAAAGAAATTCTTCCTTTCCAAGTCATAATGTCATATGATGGAATAGAGAAACACAAATTATTCCATAAAATCCAATATTTCCATAATAAAATATATACATCAACTATAATAGAGACTTAGGTTTTACAAATCGCTTGAAGGTCAACGGCAGGCCGGGGATGAAATACACTCAACTATATGGGCACGTGATTGCCCCACTTAGAAGGACAGAATGTGATGATATATTCAGTAGCATTACAAGTAACTAGTGGTGAAGGGGTGTCGTAAGCATAACTGTAGTAAGAGGGGCAAGCGTTCTTGAACAATCTCGAGTACACACTTGCTTTGCACTTGTCCGGGGTTCCATATCGATTTCTGCAACAGAATACGTCATTATTGAAAGCCAAGCATGCGCTTTTGCATGCTACTACGTTCCCCTGATTGTTCAACACTTGAAGCTCCAGTGGGCATAAGCTGTTAAGGTTCTTCGAGCATCCTCCAATGAAACAATTGGGATCCATGGATCTCGACGAGATCGAGACAGGCAGGTTGTATCCATCAACCAAGCTGACATCATAGAAATTCGGCTTGGTGTTGTCTGGCTGTACTGACACCTGCACCAGAGTAACTGGGGGGAGACCAATGCTCCCATTACATGCAAATTTTCCATCGCAATCACCAGTTTGACAGCGGGGTTTGGTCTTGGAAGTGAAGTCACAACTAGTTCTTGCCCAGATTCGACCACTCCATTTATATGGGGCTACAATGCTCTTGGTGTGGCCTGAGGAAAGGAAGAAGCCACCATCTGCTATCACTGGATTGCCTGTATTAGCAGCCGTTGCAGGCCATATAGGAAAGGGGCATTTGTTGCTAATGTAGAACGTATCAAAGGTTCTACAGGACCCTGCAACATCATGTTCCATATAATAAGATCATAATGGACCTCTCATTTTTAAATAACATGTGGAAGCATAACTCATTGATAATTTTATATAATAGAAGCTTAAAACATTCCAACTACAGACATTAATGATTATGAAATTGGAGACAGAAATGTAAGAACAGCTGTATATGCACAACTTCATATTCAAGACTTACCAAGCAATGGAAAATTCCATATTAGAAGAAGAAAGCATGCCAGAGACTGCTTCATTAGGGTTTGCAATAAGGAAGAAAGGAGAGCATAATTGAGATCTTATAGTTGTTAAGAAAGTGGAGTTTTCTGCTTAGATTTTACTTTTAAGTAAAGACTGGTAAACTTTACAGATAAGTGGAGTTTTCTGCTTAGATTTTACTTTTAAGTAAAGACTGGTAAACTTTACAGATAAGTATGAGGCATGCTAAGGATTAATTTCATTATCATCAGTCCTTGGGGAGGGAAGAAGATATGATGATTGGCTGACGGGAAGTGGACAGCTCTAAGCATTTTAGACAAAAGTTGGATAAAACCCTATGGCTTTCAAAGTTAGAAAGAGCAAAAGAAAACATTGGTAGGACCACAACCCACCAAACACAAAATATATGTGGCAACCTGATCTCATTAAGCAAGCATTACAAAACTTATTACATCATCTTACCAAACAAATACCACAATAAAATAAAGAAGATTAAAGAATGAATTAAAAAGGAACGAGTGCTTCTCCAGGCAATGCACTTACATAGGATCATTATATCCATCCAACTGGGGCACGAACCATTGATCTAAGCCAACAGCCAACGAGTCGCATAGGTTACAGCTGAGTTAGATATTCTAAACCACCGATGTAATTTGTGTTGGTTAGCCATGTCTCATAACCTTTGCAAAAGCAAGCAAGACAATTAGATGGTTAGAATAATAAGATCAAGCAGGTGAGAACTCCTGTTTTCCATGCTCTCAATACTTGAAATTAGACAGTAAATCCCAACATTTTAAGCTGGCCGAATTAGAATGGTAGTTTGTGCAAGTTGGCTCCCAACAGCTTTGTTGTGCTCTGAACAACTCAAGACCCCTAACTTGCTTTTGAGTGAGTTTTTTCCTCATGTTATGACTAAAAAATAAAAAAATAAAAATCCTCTTTAGTACCAGATAGCTAAGAACATTTTTAACCAAAGATATTTCGAACTGGACATTATCATAAAACAACAAGATGATAACAAGGGGCTTCTTCCAAGTAAAATTTTATTATTAGGGAAGAAAGTAAGAAGATGACATGAATCTCATAAGGCACAACAAGTAAAATACAAATTATTCCAAGTCATTGAAACAGTGAAGCCATCTCAGATAATCTCCAGGGTCCTTTCAGACAAAACAAACATGGAGTGCATCACCAATGGTATGCACGAAGTAGTGAATCCAACAAAACTTGCAAAATATTTATACTTCAACCAATCTAGACTGTTGATTAAGGTACATCTATTTAACAAGGAAAATGAGAAGTGTGCCGACCTTTACTATAAAGCTCAACAATCGGACATCTTAAATAATGATAAAGAGGGGTAAAACAGAATGAATCCAAAAAATACTCTCATACTCAACTCAATGAAGATAAATTTTCAAAAAGGGAAGTATGACATGTGTAAAACAATAAGGATGAATGGAGAATGTGAATCAATCCTCTTTTGGCATTCAAAATATGAGGTTACAACACCACCAGGCTCAAAGTTACAGACGAATCTAGGAATCTTGTAACGTGTAACTGTCTGTGTGGTCGACATGGATGTGAACCTAATCATGAAGTGTCATTACTTGTATTTCATGGGTGTGTTACCCACTTATAGGCTAGGAGGCACACATTCCTTAACCTAACAATTCATGTTTGGGGCTGTTGTCACCAAGATAATTTTACAATTTCTACATATCTAGGTATTATATAGATGGATGCACGGTCAGTAACTTACAGATGAAAAAGCTACATACATAAACAAAGAAATGTGAATGTTGTTGTATCCGAGGATGGAGATTGTCACCTGAGATTAAGCTAAGAAATAGTTCCTCATCATCTTAAGTAATTGAAATGGTCGAATCCATGGTGGATGGCATCGAATCTCCACTATCTGAAGTTCTCAAGGACATCATTGGTTTTACACGCATCACTTCCTTATATCTATTCTCCATCCCATCCACAATCCTTCTATGCAGTTCGTCAGACAAACCAGGCTCACCTACAGACTTCAATGCATTACAAACTAACTCATATGTAAACTCTCTAGGAAGTGACCCTGCATTTACCAACTCAACAAGAAAGTCACGTGCCTCCAGCACTCTTCCTGCCTCGCACAAAGCATGAATTATTGGGGTGTAAGAACTCGAAGTGGGTATCCCATGGTCCATCGTCTTCATCCGTAACATCATCTCAACAGCTTTATCAATCTCATTAACAGCACTATAGTACCTAATAAGAGAATTATAAGTGATACGATTAGGAACACACCCCTTCTTCATCATATCATCAAATAACTCTAAAGCCCTTTCTATTCTATACGTCTTGCAACAACCATCAATCAAACAATTATACGTCACAACATCCGGCACAAACCCCTTAAACAACATCTTCCGAAACAAATGATTAGCCTCCCACAACCTTCTCCGAATCGCCTTACGGCATCCAGTCTGCAAACTCCTCTTACAAAACGAACTAATAAAAATTGTATAAGTAAACCTATCTGGCGGACACCTAAACCCCGGCAACTCCATCTGTTCCAACAAAAACCTTGCCTTTTTGAAATTCCCAACTCTACAAAGAGCACAAATAAGCGTATTATATGCATACACATCCGGTTTACAATGCAACTGCCTCATCCTATAAAACGCATCCAATGCCTCATTAACCAACCCTTCTTCTCCTAGACATTTGATCAAACAAGTCATAGTCTCTGTAGTAACAAGCCGTCTATCTCGCCTTCGATCCATTTCTCTCAGAAAATCCCACAAATCTTTCAGTCTATTCCCCTTAGCCAACACCAACACCATTTCTCTACAAGTAATCTCACAATGGGTAAACCCAAATTTCTTTTCAATCGAATAATAAAACTCCAATGCTCTGTCCAATCCTAATTTCACCTTAATGGGGTCTCTATAAGCTGCAGGACCAAGCACACGGATCCCTTTACGAGAACTCTCTAACTCTTTTCGAAGGTCTCTTTGTTTCAGAGGTGCTCTGTGTCTGAACCCCTTTTGACGACCAACGGATTGAGTGCTCTGGAAAAGAAGTCTGGGTATTGATCTTAAGACCTCAGAGACTGTGTTCACAGTCCATAGAGACTGGTGAGGGGAAGAAAGAGTGGTAGAGATGAGTTGGGTGTCGAAGGGTTGGTTGTGGAGGATAGCTTCGATGACTTGGTTTACGAGAGGGGATTGGGTTGTTCTTGGAGAGGACGAAAATGGGTGTTTGTGATATGGAGTGGGGAGTGAGAGTGGGATGGTGTTTCTTCTGATAGATTTTCTCAGAAGACATGAAGAGGAGGAGACCGCCATCTTCATCTGTGTTGGTTTGTACGGATGTTTCTCAGAACAGTAGATGCTCCTACAAATGGAACATGTTTAATTGGCGACGTACATGAAAATTATGGAAGATGATGAACATACATGAACACATGGGGACCTCAAACCTCAAATATGAGGGTTGAAGATGGCGTGCAATGAGAAATAAGGTTAAAGAGGGAAGTCCTTACATTATTTTTTCATTAAATAACCTCAAACAATCTAATTCAACATAAATGATCTGAGTGTGGGTGTACGATTTGGTTCAGTTTCAGGTGTGTGCGTGCTTAACTGATCCAAATTTTTTAGCATGTTTGCCATTGGAAAGAGATTTGAATCTCAAAGCACTATTTAGGCAATGACTGATTTTGCATTAGAGAGAAGAATGAGAATAACTAGTTCTCATGCTCAAATGCTGAGTACCAAAGGGGGTGTTACGTACAGTAAGGTAGAAAGAAGTGCCAGCAGAGAAAAGACCAGTGTCAATGGTATCGACTTGTAAGAGGGACACGAAGGTGGACTTGACAAAATCTAGCGATCAAACTATAATGTATGTCTACTCACTGGAAGTCTGGAACTCAAGAGCCTAGAACAAATGAGCGAGGCAAAGTTGAGGCTAAACGTGATATTCATTTTCATCTGATTTGTGTTTAACTATAGATTACAAGTCCAGGGATGTTGAAATGTCATCTAAACACACACGAATGTCAACAGCCCTGGCATGTCCTCCATCAACCTAAAGAGGGGTAATACAAAAGAGCAAAAAGAAAACAAATAAACAAATCTGAACTACTGTGGTTTTCCTATCCCAACGTTCTTCAGAATATACATCCAACATTTTACAACTGCAAAACTTGATTCTCCTCTGTTTTTGCACTTCTGTTGTTTCTCATACTCCAAACAGAGATTGGAGTTCGCCATTGTCATCTCATGTTGCAGCATTGTGCCTTTCCCAACCGTTGTAGTTTGTCCCACAGGCAGATCATCTGTCTTGGAGACTGATAATGTGCTGTATAGTAATCCTCAATGCACCCAAACTGGCAAAAGTTCATGCTGTGCAGATAATCAACGTTTGTGAAATTGCTAAACTTCTCCACCCACATACCCATGCTAACATCTTCCATTTTAAACAGCTGCCCAATGCACAAAATATAGTGGTAACACAATCGCATTAGAGTTTACAAATTGATAATCGACAGGAAAGACAGATATAAACAAATAAGTTGCTACATTGAGAAGGAACTTTACTTACTCTTAACCTCTGCTTCTCAAACTCATACACGACGAACTTTGCAATATCTGAAGAAATTACATAGCCTGGGCCATTTGCATAAGGTGGATAATCTTCTTCTGGCCATTCCTGGAACAAACCAAACCTGGTGATGAGTACACAAACCATTTTCTAGTGAAATAACATGGTAAAAAACAGTTTACTATAGCATTGGTAAGCCACAGCAAATGAGAGACTACAAGAGAACTATATTTTCTTCAAAATTTTGACCATCTGTTTGAAAATTATCTAGTCTACAGAATTGGGCAATAGCATAACCGCCTGGGAATTCTGTTCGTACGTGAAGATTTCGAGAATCTATGTTTTATTCGGTCTGACATTCATCGTTATCATCCAAGTTACCTTGTCCAGGGAAATTTTCAGCCTATAGGCTATCTTAACTTATTTCAAGAACTAAAATGACAAAAGTAGCTATTTTTATAGGCTTATATATGTCCCGATTCCTGAATATGCTAAGTGTTGGAATATTAAACCCACTCCAATTATCCATGGGCCTAAAATTGCCCATGTACTTAATTGCCAGCCTATTGACAACTATATACACACTGTAACACTCAGCAAGAAAAACGAAAACGAATTTACAGAATCATGCCCCATGATGATAAAACAACTGCTTACTTTTAACACAAAATAAATGAAGTAACTGTCTCCAATTCATCAGGTGAAAGAATGTATAAGTGACTGATAAACAGTTAGGCAACTAAGTTATGCAAGAAAAGAGGAAGTAACCCGTCCTTTCTCACCTCATATGTCACTGCCCACTTGCCAAAACGTAAAGGCTTGTGGAAGTAGTTCAGGTTTCCTACATATAAGCTCTTATAATCGCCTATTTTCTTCACTTCCTTCAGCACAGCGTCAATCCTAACAAATGTATCATCATCACACTTCATTATATACTTTGCAGCTACTGTGCGAACCTGTAAAAGCACAAAGCCATTAGATGTTTTCAATGTCCAATATATGTACATTCTAGCTTTTACTCTTCTTAGTTTACACTTACCCCATACTCACAGATTGCAACTGTCTTCAAAACTACAAGATCGTAGCTATCCATGAAAGGAACAATAACAATATCACCAAAATACTCCGCTTCTTTCTTTAGGTCTATATTCACTTCCTTTCTCCCGTGCTGTCCAAAAAACCAGTCTTACCATCTTAAGCATTTATATCAAATAACATTCACCAACACTCCATGACACAATATCATACTTACCAGTGCTACAAAGAACCTAGCAACCACCTTTGAAGATTTGATCAAGTTGGACTGCATCCAAGACATCCTCACGGCCATCCGCTCAGCAAAATGGTTGCCAGCAGAAAGAACACCAATAAAAAGCTCAACAGGTCCATCCGGATGACGTGGTGCTTTCCATCTACTTGACATATCCAGATGCTTTTGTGGAGCAAAACTTGGATGTGATGTTGGTAATGAGGCAGCAAGTAAGGAATGTACTTCAACATCCCCATTCAAAGAAAGCCCGGTCGCATCCTCAAGAGCAAATCCCTGTTGGTATCATGTAACAACTTTAAAACAAAAAAATCTCTAAATACACTGGTGGCAGGGGATAATTCCAATTCCAAGTTTTACGAGGTACCAACCGTGCGATAAGGAAAAGATGTGACGTGCCTCCCGTCAACATTGACATGATAGCCTTCCAATCCAGCACTAAGTGTAAGTACAAACAACTTATCCTCATTAAATGGGAATGGCCAATCAACCGCGACCTTCTTCGTTCTACCTATCAGCCGGTTTAACCACCATGCTGCCTTTGATTCTTCCAAGTGACTATCATCATCTCGGATCCATTTCTCACACTTTACTTGTCCATCAACTGCAAAAGGTCCCAAAATCTTCAATAAAAAAATTAAAAAAAAAACACCTCCACAGGTTTAAGAATTTTGGGCTGCTAAAACATCAATCCACTTCAACAATTTTGTGGGAAGTGCTCAAAAAATGACATGCTTTTCAATAAAACAGCGTAGTTGGCATACCAATTTCTTCTATTTCCTACCGAGTCAATTGTAGATACTTAACACGTCATTGACCAATGACCATCACTGAAGTACAATACATGAATTTGAAAATCAAGTAAAGAAAGTCCATTTTCAACAATTTAACTAATTAAAGCACTTTAGGCAAAGTATTACAGCAACAACAACAAGTTGCACCAATTTTCCAACTCTATTCAAATAAAGTCAGCAAAACTTCATATGAGATTAGGTTCAATATCAAAGGGCTAAGGGGCATCAAAGTAGAGTTGTCCAAAGTTCACTTACATACAAGAAAATCTCACAAATCTCCTAGAAACTATATGTCACGACCCGATCTACATGAAATAATATTGTCCGCTCTGAGCCAAACCTAACTATCCGCACGGTTTTAAAACGTAGATCCAAACTCGTACATATATAGCACATATCTTTCCTCACCAGGCCTGGTAGCCCGTCAGCCTCAGAGCCCGCCCACTCAGGGTGTTAAAATTCACCCCCTTATGGCCCAACGTCCTCGTTGGCACACTTCCGGCTGGGTCAGGCTCTGATACCATTTTGTCACGACCTGATCCAGGTGAAACAATATTGTCCGCTCTGGGCCCAACCCAACTACCCCCACGATTTTAAAACGCATTGTATCATGTAGATTCAAACTCGTACATATATAACACATATCATTCCCTCACCCAGGCGATGTGGGATTATAACCCTCTAGTAGTCTGTCAGTCTCTGAGCCGGCCCATACATGGTAGTCCGTCAGCCTCATAGCCCGCCCACTCAGGGTGTTACACAATATTTTCAAACTATTGGCAGGTCAAGAATACCATCTATAGAGACGAAATCAGATTCATTTCTATTAGTAAGATTTGCTCAATCAATGCAAATTGTAAACTGAGTAAGAATGCTATTTATTTCATAATAAAACTATAAATCATTAAACTGAAGCATAATAAATAAGCATAGAAGTAGATCATATTTAACACACCAGTTTCTTCATCCGCCCTAGACTTCCATCCGTCGCATCGCAACGCAGTTCCCCACTGCATTCTATAGCAAGTATTCTGCTCAATCACAGGCTTACCACTCCAATCCCCCTTCAACCTAGGATTGAAATGCAAAATCCTCGGCGGGTCCTCCCCATCAACCGTCTTCAACCCTTGCAACTCCATCCTAAATTGTGACACCATCACTGGCTCCTGCCCATCTCTCACAATCGTAATCTTTGGGTCTTGCTCTGCGTGAGCCGGATACGGCTGCCCCACAAGAGTAATGTGAGATCCCAGTGTCAATCCACAAGGAAGCACCAAAACCTTGCCTTGATTACTGAACTCTGTCCCATTTAGTCCAATAGAGTGTGGGCAAGACTCCGATCGATTCTTCGAACTCATTTCTGCATCAACCCTCACTTTCCCCAACACAAGCTCCTCCCAATACTTCCTCCCAACTACCCACGCATCCTTTGCAGTCTTATGAAGTTCAGAAAACCCATCTCCACTTCCATTAATGGTACTATCTTGAAACACCAAACCCGAAATTATCCTATACTCTCTTCTGGGTATCAATTGCTGAGACGGCTGAAGCGAAGAAAAAGAAGACCCACGATTGTGAATCCTAAAGGGTACCTTTGACGGCCGATTTGGGGCTTCATTTTCATCCAAATCAAGCTTCGAAGACATGGCATCTTTGAGAAACCCATTGAACCCATCAGTTGGCACCGAAGCGAAACCGCTTCGAAACACAAAGGGTATTTCGAAGCTCATCAGAACCAGATACAAAAACCCAACACCGAACAACATCTGAATCGATCTTCTTCGACTCAGTGACAAAAAGGTGTCAAATTTAGGCTTCCTCATCTCTCTTTTCCCCAAATTCACACCCAATTCATCAAACCCTAACTCTAGAAATCGTTAGAAATCGAATTGAAAGCACCCCATAGAACGTTAAAACCCTAAAAAACCTAAAATTGGGGGAAAGAGAAAGAGAGAGAGAGAGAGAGGGGTGTTTAGGTGTCAGCAGCTGAAAGTGGAAGAATGGAAATTAAGCCGTTTGTTGTCAAGCTTTCACTGAACTTCAAAAAACCCCAAAATATGAAATAAAAATGCAATTTTTAATTTGTAAGTGTGATTGGGAGCACGGTTCTAAAATAAAACGGCTTAGGCGCTGGCCATTAAAAAAAAACTTAAATTAATGGCTGAGCAAGTATGGACAGTCAATAAAGTTGATTGTGTTATTATTATTTTTTTTTAAATAAATAATTTAATTGATCTTTATTCAATATATGTCTAAATGTGTTACTTAATGAAATTTTCAAAGGATCTGTCGATACCAATTTTAGTAATGTAGATTTTATCAAATATGACTGAGGTCATTCATGTAATTTGAAGAAAAATAAAAAGTAGGTTTGTATATTTGTCCACAAATTTAACTTTGTATAAAGTACTCATCATGACCAACTTCAGTCATTTGATTTTTTATAAATTTTGTTCATGATTGTTAATTTTTCATGTTTTTAAATTTTGCATATGTATATTGGCATTAAATTGGATGTAATTAATAACGTATTATGCTTAACTTTTGTAAATTATTAAAGTTATAATACAAAACCTAAAACCGCTTAGGCGCTCGTCTAGGCCCTTCGGCGCTAGACACCTGCTCGCCGCCTGTCCACCACCTAGTGTTTTTTAGAACACTGATCGAAAGGAAAGGTTTTTGAGTTTAAATGGAAAAATAAAATGAGAAAAAACAAGGGCCGCCCATTTTGTTGTTGTTGACTGTTGAAGTTGAAGTCGTGGAAGACTTGAAATCCTCTGAAGTCTATATAGAAAAATCCGCCATGACAGCAACAAAAGTTCAAACACTAACAAACAGGCACCAGGTGCTTGATTAAGACCCACTGAATGTTAAATTAACCAATAAGAACATAACTAAACTAATTTTAATTAAATGAAAAGTTATATATTTGGGTGACAAATGATCACTAATTTAGTTAATTGAATTTAATATTATTTGCTAATCTTTGGTTATTTCGCTTACAGCATCACCATTTGCAAACCCTAAATCGGTTCTCAAATTTGTGTTGGTAAAGTGAAAATGAATCCAGGATAACAACTCAAACAACAAATGTATTTTATGGTTTCTCGATCCAAAAGAATTTGAGTAATTATATGTTGTCTTGTTTAAGTGTCTATTTTTTTTTAAGGGTTTTTATATTTTTTATTCTTTTTTTTTCAAACACAATCACAAACACCGTCACAGAAGGGGTAGAAGTGTCAAAAAAAAAAAACACCTGAATAAGGCAGCTTAGAATTTTTTAAAGAATTTTGCCTACCCCTTAAAAAAAAAATTTACTTAAAAATTTATGCAATCTTGTGAAATTTGTAGTTCTTGATACACAAATGAATCGTTGAAATGTGTGACGAGACAATAGATTGAGCACATTCGAGGGAGCACTCAAATATGATAAATGCTCTTTGATAAATTGAAACATGTCTTGTTCCTAAAATTTTGAAATGTAATAAATGTTTGGGTGTTGTCTACCACACAAAAAAATTTGAAGGTGTGTCTAGGTGGATCACAGGAATTTAGTTTGATAAATACAGCTTCTTTGACATTGAACATTGGGTTTGATAAGTAAAATATTGAGGTTAAATTATTTGTTATCAAAATGTAGCTTGTTAACCAAGAAAATGAAAATCCATAGGTAAGTTTTAGATTATTTTTTGAGTAATTCTAGCCAGCTTTTGTTGGTGGCATTTTTTTGGCCTTGTTTTTGTATTTTTACACATTTTGTCCATTCTCCTTCAAAAACAACCACAAACAATATCTATATAAGAGGTAGAAGTGTAAAAAAAAATTCAAATAAAACCAAAAAAATGCCAACAAACAAGACTGACTAGAATTTTTGTCATTTTTTACTGAGTATGAATTCACTGCATTTCGTGATCATGATTGAAGCGATCGTTTACATAAACAATTTATTTTGTGATTGTTGTTGCCTGTTGCTAATCTTGATTTATTTTGTGGTCAAGAACTTTAAGATTGTGTACTTTCCTAATTAAAGTTGCAATAATTGAAACTAAATTTTAATTAGCATTCATTCATTTGATGTGAAATAGATTCAAAGTGGATGAGCATATTTTAGTTCATAAATGCACATGAACCGCAATTGCTGACATAATTTAACACAAGTTACTCAAAAAGTAAAGGCCACTATGACTGACTTTTGTCTCAAAAATGAACAAAATATTGGCTGAAAAAACATTGGCTTTGTTTGTGGGTTTATTACTCAAATTTTGGTGACTCTCGTCGGCTAACTTGAACAGAGCCAAAATTGTCAAAGTCATTTGATTGAAGCCTGGATGTTGGTCCAAGTAGTGATAAATATGGACCTGGTTTTTTAGGGTCAAGCCATCACCCTAGCTAGGTCTAGATATGGCGTTATGAAAGCGAATGAGATTGGGACCCGAATGTTTAATGGTTCAGTGACATGTATTTAAACACCTTATGTAACAGTTAGGTGTGTCTATCAAGCCTATGGGTACGCGTATAACGGGATGGGACAGGATGGACCTTGTCCTGATCCTATCCATTTCTTTGAATCGGATTCAGACATAAGGACTGAGCAGGTATTAAAAAAATTTCTGCAATGCAAAATAAAATAAAATAAAATAAAATCAATACATAAAAAAAATATACATATAGACTCCAAGAAGTAAATAGTCGATGCATTAGGAGATATAACGCATGAAATTTGAAATTTATAGTAACCTGACACAGACAACAAAACAGAGGAACTCCCAAACTCAATGAGACAGATATACACGATTACAATTGGTTTACTTGCAAATATAATACAAATTCATGATGACCATTGGCACTATGTGTATAAGAAAATGTTTATTATGTTTGTTTTTTAAAAACTTAAAAAAAGTTGTATTATAATCGAAAAATCATTACGCACAAATCAAAGTCATTCATTAAACACTTGATGCATTGCAGTATACAGTATGTAATTGCATTCTTTTTTGTTTTTTGTTTTTTGTTTTTTTTTTTGTGTAAACTCCTAAGAAGTAAACTTGGTGTTTGAACTCAACATTCTATCCTTTGTTTTTTATTTAAATTTTTTTTAAATATTAAAATTAATAATAATAAATATTAAAAAATCAGTTTAAAACGGAAGATTGAAAATCTTCATCCCAATCTCATTCCACTCTAGATCGGGGGAAACGGGATCGAGATTTATCAATCCCAAAACAATCCGAGAAAAATTGGGACAGGATCGAAATTGCAGGATGGAATGCCCACCCCTAATCAAGCCCAATGAACCATTTCTTGTACGATAACTTAATGGATTTCGGATTTGGTATTACCTTGACAAAATTTCATGTATGAATTCAAACTTTGTAATCCGAAATCCTAAAGCTTCATATTGAGGATGAATCATAGGATATAGGTCTCAATTGGTCATTTAGTAACACTTATTTTGAGAATATAATGGTAAAATAATAAACACCACTAATCCGGTTTGGAACTGGTAAGAACCAAGTAGAGCAATCCAATTAGCTAGATGATTTGTCGATCATAATTTGGAACTAAGAATATGCCCATTGAGAAATAAAATAATTGCAAAGTTATTAAGATCTGTACTTCAGTGGATGTACTCATTGAAAAGCTATGTGGAAAAAAAAAAACACTTCGTAGAGAATCTACTTTTTCTTTTTAAACTTTATACGCCAGAATAAAAGAATCTGCTTTTTTTGATAAAAATAAAAATGTATGATAATAGTTGTTTACAGGGTAAACAATATCATTTTTTAGCGAGCTTTGCTAGCTGTCGAGGGGAGGAGCGAGGAAACGAGCGAGGGAAATGAGGTGGAGGGGGTGGAAACCGTCCACCCCCCTCGAGATGTGCGCATGAAAAGTCAACGCTCACATCTCGAGGGGAGTGGACGGTTTCCACCCCCTCCACCTCATTTCCCTCGCTGGTTTCCTCGCTCAAATCCTCGACATTTAGAATTTCTGTTTTTTAGCAGAGGTAATGACTAGTGAGTAGTGGTACCTTATGCCAATCCGAATGTAAATACTTATATACCCTTTAGCTTTTCGAAGTCTAACTCTCAAATACTTAATTTGTATTTTGTTATGGCATTAATATTTGTATTATAGCTCTTCTCAGTTAAAAATCAAAAAAAGAACAACCATACAAAATATTAAATTGGCACATCTACAACTTCGACTTTCTAAAACCACAAGATTTTAATTAAAAAACTTTTATTTTTCTCCAATGTTGTTACCGATTGTTGTGTCATGGAGATTGGGGGCAGCCACGGTGGTGGTGGTGGTGGTGGTGGTGGTGGGTGGAAGCAAAGTTATCTTTGAGTAGCACAACAATAATTTCACAGAGACGTTGATCATTCTTGTAAAAAATGGCTAATCGGGTCATTGTTTTAATTTCAAAACAACCAACTTAGGTCATTTTTATCAGAGATTTCATAACCTTTATTTTCTTAAAATAAAATTGTTTGAATTGAACTCAACTCTTATGGTCTATTTGGTTGCATGGAATCATATGCTATGAGAATTCATGAAGGGACCCATATATCAAATGGTGAATATAAAGTAATACATCAATTTAGTCTAAAATATAAGGATTTTTTCATGAATTTCCATGGCATAGAATTTCATACAACCAAACACGCCTATAATCATTAAGAACGCCACAACATTATAATCATTAAAAACACACCTATAATCATTAAACGCCGCAACACCTATAATCATTAAAAACACACCTATAATCATTAAGATTGCTTTAAAAACCCTGCCACAGAAGATAATGATAAATTGCCAATCTTTTAAGTTTTCATCATAATTGAAACCATCAAGTCATCCTTTTATTGGGGATTAATTACCAAAACTGATTCTTCATTCTTCCCAATCTTTTTTTTTTCCGGTGAATCTAAATGGCGAGGAAAACGGGCGAGGGAGGGGGATGGAGGGTCAAACCACCCTCCCTCGCCTGTTTCCTCGCTCGTTTCCTCGCAATCTAGAACGACTTTTTTTTTCAACTACTACATCTTTTCTCTTGAGCACATATTAATTAGAAGTAGATCACATAAGCCATATACAACTAAACTCATGATGTAAACAATCTTTGTGGATATTTAAGGAGGTCTTGGACAATGGGTGCTAGCCGAACTACTGGTTGGCTTGTGTGGGGATCAAGGTGGGGCCTCACTTACTTCTTGATATTAATAGAGAAATCCCCTTTATCCATTTAATACATATTTCGAGGAAAACATGTCAAAATGAGCTGAAACTTTGACATGTTGCTTATAATGTTGGTCTTTAATTTTCCTCAAACGTCAGCTCAAACAGAGTTCAAATGATATAGTTTTTATTTAGTAATGTGCATGTAGCGTCCTTAATTTACAACGAAAACTATGGAGTCATCCTGAGTTAGTAAAAACTATTTTTGATCCTTAATGTGCCAATATCAATTAAAACAATTCACAAAACTAAGCAAACAATGTAAGCATAATAATGATTCTATAATGCAGAATAAACACTTTAAAAATAATCGAAAAGCTTAATGCCAAAGAAAAAAAATACCTCCAGCCATTGATGTTGCTCACGGTTTTTGCTGCGCCCTCTCACTGATGTTTGGTAACTTCCAAACTCTACTCGCTCTATTTAGATGGTGTAAGACTGAAGGAGATTGAGTGAGTGAGTCTGGGGACCAAACCGTAGTATTTATAGCCAAAGCTTCCATCAAGCTTCGGTGGCTACGTGTCACACGTGTTCAGTTTATCATGAGGCAGTTCCAACGTTTTACGAATGTTATGAACACTCAGAGTGGACCACTTCAAGAGCTCCTAAAATGAAGGGGAGCTGGAGACTCGTTCTTACGAACGACCTCCGTGAGAAACGCTCAACATTCTCCCACTTGGTCCACACTTCTAACCTAATGTTTCATCTTAAACCCATCGATATTATGTATTTAAGTAATAAATACATGAATCATGGCGATAGGTTCTCTAATGACGAGTATTACCTTCCATGTATTACTATGTATTTATTTCTTAAACATTATAATTTATGTGGCAACAATTTCTTAATGAATGAACCCTATGTTCATTCTTGGTCCAACATAGAGGAATTTTCTCAAAATTAAATTAAGGTGCGCATCAATATGAGAAAAAAAAAACATCAGAATAATTAAGAATTTCATTAAAATAACATTGTTCATACAATGAAAAATTACATAATGGAACTAAGTCCCATATTCACTACTTGATCCTTGAATTTCAACGGTGGCATGCCTTTTGTCAAAGGATCAGCGATCATTAGCTCAATGTTGACGTGTTCAATGACCACTTTCTTTTCTTTAACACGTTCCCTTATGGCTAAATACTTAATGTCAATGTGTTTACTTCGACTCCCACTTTTGTTGTTCTTAGCCATAAAAACAGCAACTGAATTTTCGCAATACATCCTCAATGGCCTATAGATAGAATCCATAATTCTAAGCCCAGAAATGAAACTCTTAAGCCATACACCATGTGAAGTAGCCTAAAAAAAAAGACGAACTCGGCTTCCATAGTGGAAGTGGCAATCAAAGTTTGTTTGGCACTCCTCCATGATACAGCTCCACCGGCCATCAAAAAAATGTATCCTGATGTTGATTTGCATGAATCAATACAGCAAGCAAAGTCAGAATCTGAGTAGCTAATTACTTCCAGATTGTCTGTCCGTCCATACATAAGCATGTAGTCTTTGGTTCCTTGAAGGTACCTCATTACTTTCTTTACAGCTCTCCAGTGGTCTAAACCTGGATCACTCTAATATTGTCCCAACATTCCCATAGCAAATGTAATGTCAGGTCTTGTACAAACCTGAGTATACATTAGGCTTCCGACAGCAGAAGCATATGGAATGTTCTTCATTTGTTCCCTTTCAAGGTCATTCTTCGGGCATTGATTCAAATTGAACCTATCACCCTTCAAAATGGGAGCTACACTTGGTGAACAATTCTTCATCCGAAATCTCTCTAAAACTTTATTAATATAGGTTTCCTGATACAGACTCAAAATACCTCGAAATCTATCTCTATAGATCTTAATGCCAATGACATAAGATGTGTCACCCATATCCTTCATATCAAAATTTTTAGAGAGGAATTGTTTCACCTCATGTAGCAAACCCTTATCATTGGTTGCTAACAAAATGTCATCCACATATAAAGCAAGAAAACAAATTTTACTCCCACTGATCTTCTGGTATATACATTGATCCATAACGTTTTCTACAAATCTGAATGAAGAAATTACATTATGGAATTTCAAATACCATTGGCGGGATGCTTGTTTTAAACCATATATGGATTTCTTGAGCTTGCAAACCAATTGCTTACCATCACTAGAGGGGAATCCTTCAGGTTGTTTCATGTAAACCTCCTCCTCTAGATCTCCATTGAGAAATGTCGTTTTCACATCCATTTGTTGTAACTCCAAGTCAAAATGGGCTACTAATGCTAAAATAACGCGCAAGGAATCTTTCTTAGATACAGGAGAAAAAGTCTCTATGTAGTCGATTCCTTCTTTTTGAGTGAATCCCTTAGCAACGAGTCTTGCCTTGTATCTCTCAATGTTGCCTAATGAGTCTTTCTTTGTTTTAAAGACCCATTTACATCCAATGGCTTTATCACAATTAGGCAACTCAACAAGATCCCAAACTTCGTTACTCTTCATAGAATTCATCTCTTCCTTCATGGCATTGTACCGTAATTCTGATTCTTTGCAATTCATGGCTTGTGAAAAGAACTCGGGATCATTTTTGGCTCCAATGTTGTAGTCAGATTCTTGCAGATACACAACATAATCATTAGGAATTGCTGATCTCTTTGGTCTAATAGATCTTCTTAATGTTGTACCATCATATTCCTGAGAAGTATGCGGTTCAATTCGTTGTTCAAAAGTTCTTGGCAACTCTTGAAATACCTGATCTACTAGAATGTCGTCAGCAGCTTGTGGAACTTCAATGATTGGTTGTTCAACACCAGTTTGTACTTGAGGGGTGCTGTAAACAATAACCAATCTTTCACTTAAAGTGGAAGGTTGAGATTCTGAGTGATCATTCTTAGAAACTATGTTCCTAGTTTGATCACTTCCACTGATCAAGTCATTTTCAAGAAACTTTGCATTTCTTGATTCCACAATCCTAGTGTTGTGAGATGGACAATAAAATCTATAACATTTAGATCTTTCAGCATATCCAATGAAATACCCACTAATGGTCCTTGGGTCCAGCTTCTCTCTTGTGGATTATAAATTCTCACCTCAGACGGGCATCCCCAAACGCGCATATGTCGCAAACTCGGTTTCCAACATTTCTATAATTCAAATGGCATTTTAGGAACAAACTTAGTTGGAACTCGGTTCAAGATATACATTGTCGTCTTAAGTGCTTCAGCCCACAAGGATTTAGGAAGATCGAAGTTGCTAAGCATACTCCGCACCATGTCCAGTAATGTTCGGTTTTTTTTTCTGCTACACCATTCTGGTCTGATGAACCAGGCATGGTGTATTGGGCAACAATCCCATGCTATTGAAGAAACTTTGCAAATGACGCAGGTTCTTGTCCATCCTCTGTGTATCTACCATAATATTCCTCACCTCTTTCTGATCTCACGATCTTCATACTTGTTATGAAGCATGTAGATATACATATATCGTGAGTAATCATCTATAAAAGAGATGAAGTATTTCTGACCATATGAGTCCATGTCTTGACTACATATATCAGTATGTATGATCTCTAATATGTCCGAACTCCTATTGGCATCTTTCTTTGACTTGTTGGTCTGTTTTCCCTTTATGCAGTCTACACAAGTCTCAAAATCAGTAAATTCTAGAGTATTAAGTACTCCTTCGTTTACTAATCTTTTATTTCTTTCCATGGAGATATGTCCTAATCTCCGATGCCATAATTTAGAGGAATTCTCATTAATAACACATCTTTTAGTGCCAGTGTGAACATGCATTGAATCATAAGTGGCATTGTTATGTAAATTAAGGTTGTAAAGACCATCAGACAAAGTACCATTCCCAACACAATCAGATTTATAAAATAAACTGAAAGATGAATCTGAAAAATTAAAGGAATATTCAAAAGGTACAAGCCTTGAAACTAAAATCAAGTTTCTAGAAAAACTTGGAACATAAAAGGTCTTTTCTAACTTTAAAACAAAGCCACTACTTAAAATTAAATAGCAAGTTCCTATAGCTTCCACATGCGAGCTCATCTTGTTTCCTGATAAGATGCTTTGCTCACTTCCCACTAGCTGCCTTAGGTTTTGCAAACCCTGCAAGGAATTCAAAATGTGGATTGTTGATCTAGAATCAATCCACCATGTGTTAATATTTACATTAACATTAACCATATTAGATTCATAACAAACAAATGAGGTTGGATTACCTTTGTCTGCAAGCCATTTCTGAAATTTGGCACATTCCTTCTTCATGTGTCCCTTCTTTTTACAGAAAAAACACTTGGAATCTTTCTTGATACCAGCTTGGGGGGCGGGGGGTGTATTTTACCTTTGCCTTTCTGATTGGGTTGATATTTGCCCTTTCCATGCGTTGCCAGCATTGCACTTTCTCCCTGTTCCATCACTAGTCTCCCTTCCTCTTGAACACACATGGTCATAAGTTCATTAATTGACCATTTATCCTTATGTGTTGTATGAGATTCTGAAGGGTCCATATTGGTTCGGAAGGGTGTTCAGGATATAGTGCACCAAGAAGGAATCCGACATTTCAACCTCGAGTTTCTTCAATGGAGCAACAATATCCCTCATTTGCATGATGTGCTCGCGCACACCTCTCACACTGGTGAGCCTTAGGGATGAGAGCTTCATGATCAGGGTGCTTGCTAGTGCATTGTCTGAAGTGACAAATTGATCATCAATGGCTTTCAGCAAGTCTCTGACCTTTTCATGCTGATCAACAGAACCACGGATACTGGCAGAAATTCTAGTCTTAATGAACATCATGCTGAGGCGATTAGATCGCTCCCATCGTTCATAAAGCGTGATGTCCGCTACAGTGCTGGTATCAGTAACTGCTGGTGGTTCGTCCTTCCAAATAGCATAGTCTATGTCCATCCACCCTAAATGAAGAAGAACTCTCTCCTTCCAGACCTTATAATTATCTCCCTTAAGTTCAAGGATATCATAACGAATATCAGAAAAATTTGCAGGTTGTACAACTGCAGAAAATTATAGATTACATGCTAATGTTAAAAACTGAGGCCTAAATAAATATCACACTTACCAATGTAAATCATGCTTAAAAATTGAATCTAATGACATAAAAATTGCATGTGGCCTAAATTTTTATTTCAAGCAGATTCAATTAATCTTTATGATAAAACTATCAAATTATTTACAAATTCATAATTCCTGTGGGTAAATTATGAATAACTTGATATTTTATCCTAATTAATTATATAAATATAATAAGAATTCCTGTGGGATAAAATTTATTATATTAAGTATAATTAATTACAATTAATGTCTAATATTCTTTATG
The DNA here is from genome assembly GCA_963556465.1 of Berberis vulgaris. Taxonomy (NCBI): domain Eukaryota; kingdom Viridiplantae; phylum Streptophyta; class Magnoliopsida; order Ranunculales; family Berberidaceae; genus Berberis; species Berberis vulgaris. Next base: position 10,962,485 of record OY747134.1, read on the forward strand.
GATCCTACTCAATCATAATATATAATTTTATTTAATTAAAGATGTTGTGGCTATTCTCTAATTAATTAAAATTATATGGATCACTAGACATTAAATCGCATAAAGACTAACTTAATATGATAATAAGTACGAACCACATGACTAATACTAACATGTTATCATTATGCACAAAATATTCTCATAATATAAGCATAATTAAAACTATAATATTATGCATATAACATTTAATTTCATGCCTTTAACTATATATATACTCATCAAAAATGGCATGTATTAATATAGAGCAGAAATAATCAATTCATGCAAATTAATTATGAGCATAATAAATTAAATTTGCAGAACAATTATCCAAATTGCATATAATTAAATCAAATAAAAATTATAAGCACAACAATTATATGCAAAAAAAGGCGTGGCCCCAAAAACCCACTTCACAAACCAAGTATAAAAGAGGAAACTACGCATTGTTTGTCTCTGTTTTCGGATTTGTTTTTTTTTTTAAATTGACCCATATAAACGACATGTTGTTTTTCCAAAAAGAAAACGACGAGTCGTTTTTCTTCTTGTTTAAAACCTGGCCATATAAACGACATGTCGTTTTTCTCTATACGGAATGAATGTTGGCCCAACTAAACGACATGTCGTTTTCACCAAAATTGAAAACTACGTGTCGTTTAGCTCCATACTCAATAAAAGGCCGCCAACTAAACTAAGTCGTTTTGTCCAAAACTAAAAACTACATGTCGTTTTGGTCATCTTCAACCTCTAGACTGGGTTGCAAGTTATGATTTAAAGGGACGTATCACATGTTTTAATCACATAAAGCTTAACAGTTTCCACATCATTTCTAACGATTTCTACATGATTTCCACATCATATAGAAACGTACAGAAATCAAAATATTAATTTTTCAAAATTTTTGGTAAAAAACAGAGCATCACTAAAACACCAAGGCAAAGATAAAACAGTGCTCTGATACCAAATGTAAGCATAATAACGATTCTATAATGCGGAATAAACACTTTAAAAATAATCGAAAAGCTTAATGCCAAAAAAAAAAAAATACCTCCAGCCATTGATGTTGCTCACGGTTTTTGCTACGCCCTCTCACTGATGTTTGGTACTTCCAAACTCTACTCACTCTATTTAGATGTTGTAAGAATGAAGGAGATTGAGTGAATGAGTCTGGGGACCAAACCGTAGTATTTATAGCCAAAGATTCCATCAAGCTTCGGTGGCTACGTGTCACACGTGTTCAGTTTATCATAGGGCAGTTCCAACGTTCTACGAACATGATGAACAATCAGAGTGGACCACTTCAAGAACTCCTAAAATTGAGGGGAGATGGAGACTCGTTCTTACGAACGGACTCCATGAGAAACGGTCAAAATGTATACAATATCAAGCAAGTCTACAAACTCCGAAAAATACAAAAATAACTTGCATATAGCTATTAAGTAGATTTATTATCTAGATGTAAAATCATATTCATTGTCCTCGTGCGCCTTTTCCATTATTTGTGGTCTTTTTTTTATTTCCTGCTTAGTTTAGTTGAATAAATTATCTTCTAGGGCCAAAAAGGGTTCATCTAATATTCATTGTATCATTGAAAGTGCCTTTGCTACCATAGATGATTTCTCTATCGTCCTTCATGTTGTTATTGTTTTCGCATCAATTCTTTCCTTACAACCTAAAGCCATTTGTACGTGCTCCCACCAATTGGAAAGTCGTCAGGTCTCTATTCAAACTGGTCGATAAAGCATGATTTCCATTTAACTTCAAGAGATTAAAAAATCTCCACATAATATGATTCAATAATCGAAGTCCAATTTCAGGATGCCTTGACAATAAAGTGAATGGTACCTAGCAAATCATATTAAAACGTGTATGCTTGCTAATTGTAAGTAATCTATCTTATGACTCTTGATTAAACTAAATACGTCTTTCCCTCACTAATAAAGAAAATGCCAACAAACTGAATATGGTATCCGTGCATAAAATTTATCTGCTAGTGGAAAGATAGACTCAATTGCAAGTTTGCAACATCTTATGGTGATAGGAAATAAACAAAAATGATTTTTTGAAGTAGATAACGTAACCAGCTAGACTTAGTTGATAGCTTAAATTTAATTTATCCAATTGGTCTATGGAAACACTTGAGTTGCTCTCATTGACCCTTCATATTTTGTAAGGTCTTTTTAAGATACCCCTAAAACAAATAGATAATTAATTATTGGTCCCTATTACATATCATATAGCAGATGGCCCCTAGTGATCCACATCCATTGACTGTTATCACCCTCACGTGTCTGGTTTTGGTGACAAAAAATTACCCTTAACGCCATATCACGTGGATTGCATGCAGAACTTCATTGACGTGAAACAATTTCATTCCATGTCGCCCACCATAAAGGTAATCCACATGGACGGCTGGATTGAAATCTTTAGAAAATTAGTCAATTGAACCACATAGAAAGTTGGAGCGAAAATTCCCCCATTTTCCATCTCTCTTTTATACTCTCTCTACAATCTGCCTCTCTACACTTCTTTGTGCGAAATTGATTTCCCCCATCGTAACACTCGCTCCCTACAGAGTTCAAGAAAAAAACACTAGCTTCGAGCAGAAGAAACATTGTAACTCTCTCGACTTTCTGTTGTTTGTGCGAGTATCAACTTAAGGAGAAACGGTTGGGTTGATCGATCGTTTGAACCCTAGATCTGAGCAGAAATAAAAAAGAAGATGCCAACAGCTCTGATGGACATTAGCAGTAACAGTAGCACTGTTTCGAGTGTACATGGGAAGATTACAATCCTTTGAGTGGTCGTAATAGCTTCATTAGTGGATTGAGTGACTTAAGTGACTATTTAAGTGATGAGTACCCTAATATGAGGTGCGAGTTCACTCCTTCAGGCTCAGAGGAGCATATGGAAGACATTAAGCCAAAGGTTCACTCTCTAAGAACTTCTCCTGTTACATGGCATGAAACATTCTAAGTTTTCCCTTTCCTGTTTAGGGTGATTTTGCATGTCGATTCAGGGGTAGTATTTTTTTTTTTTATGATTTTGCTAATACATGAGTATTTAGGGTTGTATTGTGAGTAAATGCATCAATATTTTTACTTAGTGATGATTTAGTATTGATGTCAAAATTACAGGTCTAACTTCCTTGTGTGTTATTGTGTCCCATATGACTCTCAGTATACCAAAAGAGTCTATGATTGAGGTCTAAATTAATTATTTGTTATCTAAAATGTATATTTACATAGCCTTACATCATGCTTATACAGTGATTACTATATTCTTTAAACACTATAACTCCTTTGAGTAAATAAACCATTCACATGACATGGTGAAACTTTTTCTGTTTTGAAACATGGTTGATGATGAAGAAGAAAATAGAAGGTTTGAGGGAATACAATAGTAGTGTGTAATGGACTACTTGAATGTTGAATGTGACCTAAGTGTCGTTGTTCTAGTTTGCATGGTGTTTACTTACTGAATGTTGAATGTATATATTTGTTTGCATGTGTTTGCTTAAGATGTTTGCATGTGGGTGATGAATATTTGTGTCGTTTATGTCTTATTATGGTTTAACCCAATATTATATTGTAGTAATGGTACATGGGGAGCTCAACTTTTAATTTGGAACACAAAGATACACTTTGGTGGGCATTGAGGTACAAGTGTTGAAATCCTTGGTTGGTGGAAGGTTGTTGACTACCATATTGGGTTATCTGTTGTCATTGAAGGGGTGGATGATGATTACTTGAGTTGGGACACATTGAATAAGATGATTCTTGAAAAGTTATCAAACTCATACAACCAATGTTTGACCCTTGACAAATCATTAATTTTTCTGAAATGGGGGATAAGGATGGATATACAAAATGATCAAGATGTTGTGTACTTTTGGAAGAGGATTGAGATTGATGAGAACAATATGCATGTATTTGTCAAGATTTAAGTGGCCATTGAAGTGGATGCCAACAATGTAATTGGGGCAAGCATACAAAACCCTAAACTCATTCCAACGCCCGCAGTGGTGGATGTCACACCTGACCCTATTTCACAACCCACAAAACTAATTGATGGGAATGACCAAAATATGGGCCAAAAAGTTCAAATTTTCAAAGAAGACAACAACAAGGAAGCACTTTAAGAATAATGTTTCTAGGGATAAAAATGAGATGTCTAGGCAAAAAAAAAAACTAAGGTGGAGGGACAGAGTAACCAAGAGAAGAAAAGAGATGGGAAGAAGGGAGATGACAAAAATAACCAAGAGGAGAAAAAAAAAAGTATGATGACTTGACTGAGGATGAGTTAGATGATAACTTACCAAAGAAACGGGAGTTTGGTCAAGGTGTGCATGGGGCAGCTGTTGATGAAGTTGAGCAACAGTCTCAAGTACCACAGGCCCAAACCCAAGTTGCACAAGAGTTTCATGGTGAGCAAGCACATGCCCAAGGTGATGAATCAGAGTTTACCCACCTTGATGAGCTTCAATTGAAGAAGAGAACCACTATGGTAACTCCACTGAAGAGGAGATGAATGCGCAAATGCTACCTCGAGCTGACTATGCAGCCTTTGTGGCAAACACTAAAAATGTATATAGCAATACAAATTATACATATGAGGGCCCTGATCAGAATAAATGGTCCATTTATGTTGGGAAAAAATGAGACAGTGTTCATAATTGTAGGCACTGGTTGAAGAAACATGCAGTTAATAAAAAGTTTTTGATGAAGTTTGTGAAGAATGACTCTGACAGAATTCAAGCTAAGTGCAAAATAAATAATTGTAATTGGAGGTGTTTCATTTCTTTGAACAATGACAAGCAACCATGAGTGTCAAAACATTAGGGGAAGACCACACATACATAAGGATTGACAATGGGAAGACCCAATGGTGGATTCAAACTTTGTAGCTATGGAATGTGACAACTCGATGAAAACACACCACAATACAATAATAACTAATAGTCTAAGGAAGCATATTTGGTAAAACGACATAGTGGCAATCTCATATCATGTAGGTTGGAAGGCAAGATAGAAGCTAATGCAGAAGGTGATTGGAAGTTATGAAGACATCTACAATTAGTTCTTTCCTATTGCTTGGAGGTGTTAAGAACCAACCCCAGTAGTATTGCTACTTGTTTAAGGAATGTTGAGAATGATAGATTCACTAGTTGTGTGTAGCCTTCTCTGCAAGTGTGTCGGGATGGATGCATGGATGTAGTCCCATGGTGGGATTGGATGTGTTTTCTAAATGCCAAGTATGGTGAGTGTTGTTATCAATCAAAACTTTTGATGGTAACAATGGATTGTTTCCATTGGCCATTTACATCTGTCAGTCTAAGTGTTACCAAACATGGCACTATTTCCTAAGCATAGTTGAGGCACATTTGAAGATGCACACATTGAAGTTGACATTCATATCTGACCAACAAAAGGGGTTCATTGAAGAAAATTAAGCAGTTATTTCCATAATCAGATCATAGGTTTTGCTTTAGACACATATAAGAACTCTAAGAAAACTTGGCATGGGGGGGGAAGTTATTACAAAAGCTAGCTTGGAATGTTGGAAGGGCTTATAAGGAAATTGGTATATGAACTACAATATGAATAAGATTAGAGATGCTGATGAAAAATGCTTACAAGTGGTTGGTGGAAAAGGATGTAAACACTTGGTGTAGAGCAAAGTTTGATACCAAAATTTTTTTAGAGCACATTACCAACAACTTCAATGAAAACTTCAACAACTGGATCGTCACATGCTTTTGAGATATAAGCCTATATGCACCTTCATTGAAAATCGTCACATGCTTTTGATGAGGCTCATGCTTGATATAAGAATAAAAAGCAGTCAGCAAAATATTGAACGGGTAGTAACTATAGGGTACAAAAATCAATTGATATGTACAAATAGAGGATATGGAGTTTGTTATCCATGGTTCTGAAGATGGGTTTGTCACAGTTGAGGCATCAAATGGAGATAGGTGGAGGTTGAAAAACATCAAGTATATATTGTGATTGCAGACAATGGGAACTATCAGCGATTATATGTGTGCATGTAGTGGTCACCACGGTAAATCAGAGACCAATATGGGTAGAGTAAGTATCTTGGGAGATACTAAATTTTACATCATGTTTGATAATGAATGCTTCTGATATGAAATGTGTATGTTGCAGGTATCGCAGCCTCATACCACTCTGTGAGAGCATATGTGGAGGCATATTCAAGGGGTATCATCAACATTCCAACCATGAGAGTCGGCTTGTAACAACCGTACTTTTTCAATGATCTTAATAAATTTTTTTGTACATCTTCGGTTTTGCATTTTTGTGCTCTTGATAAAATAACATAAATTTACTTATGTTGTAGCCACGTAATATGTGAATGTTTGGTTTAGATTGAATTAAGTGAATTCTAAGTAGATTCTCTATTAATACAAGACATGAATTTTTTTTTCCTATTGGAATTGCATTTTTTTTTTAAATCTGATTTTGTTCACCTAGTGTGTTTTCGAAATTCATTTATCTCTCTTACCTCTCAAATCTTGAGACGAGATTTCATTTAAGGTGTATGTAATGAAGCAACCGTATTTTTCAAAACTACTTAAAATTGTATATTTTCGTATTTAGACTTCAACAATTTAATGCTTTATTAATGTTTAAATAATATCACATGCTAAATTTATTGTTCATATGCATTGGTTGATAAAATTATCTCTAAAACTAACTACAAATTTCTTAGCTAAGTATTACATTTTATTATTGAAATGGTGATTTCTATTAGTTAATGGGTTATTAGATTAGATAACTATTCTAGAATTGGTTCAAATAGTAAGTTTGGGCTTGAACCCAATATTAAGATTCGAGCTTGTGCTATTTTCTTTTATTAGAGCAGTAATTAGGGTAGTGATAGGCTAAATAAATAAATAAAAAATTCTCATCTTTGTATGGTACAGATGGGGAGGAGAGAGAAAAAGAAGAATAAAAAGAATGAAAAGAGAAATGAGAGAGATATATGTTGAAAAAAAGGGAACAAGGAAGAGAGGGCATCCGCACAAACAGGTTTGCGTGGTGTGCATGCCAAATCTGTGTGTATTTCATACTCTTTTTGTGTGTTTTTATTTGATCTTTGTGTTTATGATGTTTGCAAATATTAGATCGTATTCATGTTTTTTGCATCAAATTGCGATTCCTCCTGTGGAATGTTGTGTGAATAAACCTAGATATTTGGATTCCTTGGTATAGAATTTTGGATTTGATTGGCATTCGGGATAATAGCTATTGTTCTTTCAAAATTTCTTGATTTTGTATGTAATTGATTGCAATATAGTTGTTGTATTGTTGTTTTAGTTATGTGGATGTGATTGAAGCTTCATTGAGAAGTTCCATATTGAAAATTTGGGTAAAGTAATTTGAAATTTATCTTGATAAAGCATGGTAAAGTGGATAGAAATTACTTGAACATGTTGATATGTGTATATTTCAGACCTGATAACTTCAATCTGAGTTAGGATTTCATTGATATGATTATATGGGTTGATAGATCTTGTCGTAAGCTTTCCGTAAGTATATAGAATATAAAAATTCGATGAGAATTAATGTGGTTATGATCAATCAAAGTTAGCTAGTTTCAACAGAAAGAGTTGCTTCTAGTGTATTGGGAAAGATGATGATGTCAGCATGACATCATCTGTTGACCAGGACTTTGACCCATTTGACCAAACTTTGACTAGGTCTAGAATATAAACCATAGCTTCGTTTTTTATATCGTTTTTACCGTTGGAATCCTTGTCTTAAGATCTATTTTATGGAAGTATAATGTTTTGAATTTAGATAAATTATAGTTTTACCCTTAAACTCTTTTATGCATTGATATATGTATTTTCGATCATGATTGTATTTTGAAGCATAAGGGTTGTGGTTTCATAGTGACTCTTAAGATGTTAAGGGTCATGGAATGTTTGTTAATGCATTCAGGTTGGTCTTGCGGAAATGATGTGGTTTTATGCCTAAAATATGCTTGATTATTTATCCATAAAAAATGTGATGTGACTTATGCGCAATGATAACCCAAGAGTGACTTTTATATTACTCATATAGTTAGGAGTATTTGGTGATACGTGTATGTATGTGATGTGTCCCCTCTTAGACATGGATGACAGAGAAATACTTATTTATATAAGCGAGGCATTTAGGCATGAAAGTTCGGCGGTGATGCGAATGTGGTATAGTCTAAGGTAACCAATTGATTAAAAATGAATAATGTGTTTAAGACAAATAATATATGGACACAATCGTATTAATTGATGAATATTGATTGTTTGATAAATTACATGGTTGCTATTTCTAACCCTACCTTGCAGAAGTCTATTAACATTTATGCAGGTCAGACTTGCCATGGTCGACCTCTACAGCGTAATTATAAGTAAAATAAATATTTATTTTTAGAATGATAGGAACTTATTAAAATGACAAGATTGCCTCGTTGAGAAACTATGTCTTTGAGGATGTTATTTTATTGTGTATGTAACTTCATATCATAGCATGAAACTTATTTTTATTTAGATATTGAGATTACTCATACCAGCTAAATTGCTAACCCAATTGATTTTTTTGTTTCTTGGGTACATTTATTTGGGAATGTAGCCGATTAGCTTTGCCTTAGATTTAGAGATTATTTGGGCAGAGCTATTGGAATCTTCATTAGTGGGCGAATCTCCTCAAGAGTTTCCGGGTTAGAGTCTTTTTGTTCCACTTCAACTATTTTATAAATGTTTATATTGTTATTGAATTTTCACGTCCCGAATTTTGGGGGAAACGAATAATCCTACGTGGATATGAGAATTTTGTTTTCTCAATAATCGAGATGTGACACAGCTGAAGTAAGTACATTTGATGTCGATGAGTTATTTCTGAGCACTAAATGTGATAAATGACACCATACTCATGATGGTTTTCATTTTATAGGTACCATACTTGGTGTTACTACCTGAAGTAAAGAGACCACGAGGAGTAGACGTCACCATTTACACTAGTTAAAGCATTAACAAGACAAAGCTTTAAACAAGGAGTGAGACCTCCTCCAATCAGGGGTAGAGGAAGGGGTATGAGCGGGGGGGGGGGGGGGGGGGATTAGGCATGTGAATATGGACTGACTTTTTTTCGAAATGTTTTTTTTTTGTTGAATGCAACAATAGAATGCAATGGACTGTTTTTTGGGCGTGCACCTTTTTTGGTTGAGTGTAACTGTGGAATCATGTGACCATTTGTACCTAGTTAAAACATTTTAGTTGTATTATTTAGGAAATGTAATTGCTAATGGGTTTATGAGATGGTAAATACTCATGTTGACATGTGGTTGGAACTACTTTTTTTAGTTTTTTGTGGTTTGTTAATGGCTTTACATGAGTTGGAACCACTTTGTGTCACATATGAAATAAATGATTATTTTTGTATGACAATGTATAAAAAATAGTTTTTTTTTATAAAAGCAGTGACAACTCCACACCACCATTTCCTTTTTTTCACACCACCATTGCATTTATTTTTCTTACTTACTCATGCCACCAATAAATATGTTAAACCTAAAAATAAACCAAAAAGAAAACGCAAAAAACTCAAAAACGCATCTCTCTCCCTTGATCTCTCGCACTCCTTGCTGCGTGTCGTCCCAAACTTCACTTCCTCACAAGATTCGTCATCCTCGTCCTCCTCCTCTTCCCTATTTCTTCCTCTTCGCAAAAACCCCAAAATCGCACAGGGAAATAGCAAAAACCCTTCGTCTCCTCGTCCTCGTCCTCTTCCGGCCACTTCCCTATCTCTCCCTTCTCGATTGCATTCCACTACATTTCACTTGGAAGAACTTATTTGATTTCATTAGATGAAAATGAAAGGGTTTAGTGGAATTTTTTTTCCCGAAAGGCAAGCGCCCTGACCACTGAAAAATAGAAGTGTTATAGATTACATTCGTTCATATTTTCTACCTTTAGCATCATTAAAAATAATCTTTTTAAGATCGTCAATGAAGGAGCTTGGAGTGACCTCAATAAATTCAGCACTAGGAAGTAACTTGGATAGCTTGTCTGCTGCTCGATTCATTTCTCTAACTGCATGCATAATCCTGTAAGCTTCAAAATCCTCAAGAGCTAGTTTACTTCGTCTAGTGATATGCCTTGCTTCCCAAGGGGGGTTTTATTGGAAGATACATGTAAGCATTACTTGAGTCCATACACAAGACTACTTTGTTCAACCTGTACAGTTTAGCCAATTTGATTCTCATCTCCACGCCTTGAAGCTCATGAATTAGGACAGTAAGACCTTCTTTGGAACCCGTTGCAGCTGCAATTACACTGCCCTCATGGTCCCTAATGAGTGCACCATACCCACCACTAGTACCTGCGAGTGAACCATCAGAGTTTTATCATATACCAATGTTGATCTGGTCTGGTCCATGCATACTTTTTAATCAACTTAGAATTCAATTGGACAGTAACTCTCCATTTGTCACAGAACATGCAATTATAAGCATTTTCCTCCACAGTCAGATCCAGCACTGCAATCCTCATTCTCACATCTCAACTATTTGAGCAATTAATTCTAAAGCCACCACATGTTTGCCTTGAAATAGTCTACTGTTACGTTCTTGCCAAATGCAGTAGATTGATGCATTAAAAGCCAGCTTTTTAATCATAACATGGGTGCTGCTTCCCTTAAAATGATTCAAACACCAATCAACTTCCTGGTTCCAATTCGCAGGAGCTCTATCATACCCCATATAATGCAGCATATAATACCAAACTAATTTGAGTACCAGCATGAAAAGAAGAGATGGTCTTTATTTTCAGGCTCCATTCTACACAGGCTGCACATCGAGACATCTATCTTCTTCCATGCCTTCAACTTGTCATGTGTTTTTAACACTCGCTGCATGACCAACCAAGAGATAAAATTGTGCCTAGGAATTCTTCCTTTAAACCATATCAGTATCGACCACAAAACCTTGCTACTTCTGTTTCTAACCGAATGGTACGCCCCTTTGTTAGAGAACTCACCTTCCTGACCTCCCATCCATACGACCTCATCTTGGAATCAAACATCTAGCTCCACTGAATGCAACTCATCAAAAATATCACTAATGGCTGATGCGCTATTTTAGTAGCACACAACTTAATACCCTGCTTTGTGATTGTAGTATAGAATAAGTAGGGATCATTCTAGACCGAGGATTAGAGGGTTTGTCAATTAACACTAATAATAACTAAAAGACAACTAACAACCTAATTAATTGAATAATGGGGGATTGGATTTTCTAAATTAAACTATGAAAATAACTACGAAAATTACTATAAAGATAATAAAACTAAAAGGATGGCAAATATGAGAAATTAGCTAAGAGTTTATCTCCACACACCAAACATATGCTTATAATGCAATCTTCAATAATCATTTGCTAACTCGTTAGAGACAATGCTCAAGATTAACCGTGACCGCACTGCATTAATCTTATTATTTTCCCAAGTTCGTTGAATTAAACTAAGCGTCGCTTTCAAACTATTTTTATCATGCTATCTAAACAGGAATCACAAGTTAAATAACAATATAAGATCATTAATTTTGTGGAAAATATGAACACTAACTAGGCAATTACAAGTATGATCAGCATCTTGTTCTTACCTAGGTTTTTACTTAACCTTACCAACGTTCCTTGGTATTTACTACTTGTGCTTGTGAATACAAGATTATAACAATTAGGTGAAACTCTCCTATATTCTAGCCCCAGATCCTAGCATGCTTACTAAGTTGGCCACCTTAACAAATATACAAAGAAAAGTTCTTTATAAAGCAGTTAAGCAAAACACAATCACTAATAGCAAACAAAATTAAATTCAATTAATTTATAAAGCACATGTTCGCGGCTTCGAATCCACCCCTAACTAAGAGGAGTTTAGCTAGACATATTAATTATGTTTGAATAGCAATACATAATTAAATATCAAACTAAAACTAAGAGAAAGAGTTAAGAAATGAAACAAAACACTGTCGCCTGATCCGTGGTGGTAGAGAGAGGAGTGTTGGGGTGCAAATAATGTGAAGGAAGATATCCCTTCCTCCCGATCTCTACTTCTTCAGTCTCCCTTCTTTCATGATCTCTGCTTCTTCAGCCTCTGCTCCAGTGAGAATAGGATGCGAGGGGGATGGCGATGAAGGCTTTGGCTGAGAACAAGAAGGGACGAAGAGGGAAGGACGAGGGACTGAGACGGTGGCTAGGGTTTGGCAAGGTGGCGATGGGCGGCGACAATCAGGGACAGTGAGAGAGAGGACTGAGATGAGGGTTTATCAATGATGGTGGAGGCGATCGTCTAAGAGAGAGAGATCAAGGTGAGAAGGAGAGACTGTGACGATGTCTGTGTAGCTATGATGGGAGCGAAACAGGGAGAGGGTTATTGTTGCTGATGGACTGTTGTGATGATGGGTTAGGGCTTGTTGTGGAGGCTATCGATGGGGAGGCTATTGCTGGATGGATCTATTCAAAGCAAGGTTTCATCCCTTTTATAATTGTTTTGTTTCCTTATTTGCTTGGTTTCCTTGTTTGTGTGGTTTCCTTCTTTGCTTGGTTTCCTTGTTTGTGTGGTTTCCTTGTGCAATTAGTTGCCAATTTGCTTCACTTAGTTTCTATTTTAAAATCTTGTAATTGGAAACCTACACAAACACGAAAATAGCAATTAGTACCATAATTAACAAGTAATAGCTAAATATATATATAGAAATATGATACTAAAAATAACCTAATTATGCCCCTATCAAATGGTAGCTTGAACATGGTCAAGACCTCCCCATTTTCCTTTCTCTAATGAAGGCACTAACCTTAGCATTTTTGTTCAATAGTGAATCATACATTAGGTGTTGTGGAAATCGTGACATTAGAATACCCATAAGGTGCCAAGGCTCTTTCCACAATAGGGTGCCCTCCCCATCTCCAATTGAGTGAGTAATCATAGTACTAGCAGCATCTCTACAATCAATAATGTTTCTCCAACACCATGAACAATCCCCTGGAATTTCCATCAGCCAAAAGTCTTTCCCTCTTAAAAGATTCTTCCTGACCCATTTTACCCATAAATTTTCCTTGTTTGAAACAATGTTCCAAATATCTCTTGTCATAGCAGCTAGGTTAGAAGATTCAATATTTCTTATGCCCAACCCTCCTTCATTAAAAGGTAAGCACACCTTCTTCCAGCCAACTAGTGGAGTTTTTTCATATGTATCTACTGCTGACCATAAGCTCGTTGATGGCTATTTTCGGGATAATATAGCATGAAGTCCAGTATACATGAACGCTATTAAAAACGGCCCTGATAAGAGTAACTCTTCCCTCATATGAATGCACCCTATTATTCCAGGAGAGAACCCGTTTCCTCACTTTTTCAACCAGTGGAATACAGTCATGATAAGAAAGTCGAGAGGATATGAGGGGAAGACCCAAGTATTTGACTGGTAAAGTGTCTACCTTAAAGCTTAGAACTTTGGATATAGCTTCCAGTTCACTACCTGAGATCCCTGCCGTATAGAAACTGCTCTTGGAACAATTAATAGCCAGACCTATACAATCATTGAAGCTCCCCAATACCTCGTTTAGGGCCCTGGCTGAGTGCTGATCACCTTGAAAAAACACCATCTAATCATATGCAAAGCTTAAATGGGTAATCACTGGGTCGTTGCATTTGCAATGCAGCTTATACAAGCCACCCTCTACTTTTTGTTTCAATAACAAGTGAAATATCTCCATTACTAGTACAAACAAGTACGGAGACATTGGGCAACCTTGACGGATTCCTCTTGTAGCCTTAATAAACCCCTTAGGAGACACATTGATGGATATAGAGAACCTTGCAGTGGAGATGCACATGCGAACCCAATTGATGAATACCACAGGGAAACACATCTTGCGCATTATCTGATAGATGGACTCGCACCTTATAGTATCATAGGCTTTCTAAGGTCTATCTTCGCTGCACACCTAGGTGGTCCATGATCTCTATGGTAGTTCCAAACTAACTCATGAGCTAGCATAATGTTGTCATGTATATATCTGCCCTTTATAAAGGCAGACTGATTTAAACTGACCAACCTCCCTACCACTTTCTTCATTCTGTTCATCATAATATTGGTGATGCTTTTATACAACACATTGCAACATGAAATGGGCCTGTAGTCACTGAGATAAGAAGCATTAGGAACTTTAGGAATTAAAGCAATAAAAGTTGCATTTACCTCCCCAAGCAAGTGCGCACTTCGAAAGCAGTTTTGGACAACCTTAACAAATTCATCTCCAATTATCCTCCAAGCTGATTTAAAAAACAATGAAGAGAACACATCCGGACCCGGGGACTTGTTATTATCTATTGAAGCTAAGGCGTCAATTATTTCATCCCTAGTAACATCATTGCACAATTCAACACCTTCTTCCGCATTAATGACACTCTACCTGTAAATTATCAAACATCGATGTGTCATACACCTCCTGAGTACCGCCAAAAACCTCTTCAAAGTATCATATGCATTCCGCACTAATCTCTTCCATAGTTTCCAACTTCTCATTGGCCGAATTATATAAAGATAAAATCTTGTTCTTTGACCTGCGCTCTCTTAAACAATTGTGAAAATAAGTAACATTCTCATCACCATCACGCATGCTTTTCTTTAGCCCTCTGCTCTAGTTTTGATAGCTCATTCCTGACTGTTGTAACGTAATTATTCACTACAATATGCTCTTGAGCAGCTATTGATTGATCAAGCGGATGTGATTGCACTGCAGCCTGCAAGTTCTCCATCATTTGTTCAGCTATAAAAATTGTGCTCTGCGTAGTCACAAACTGGGTTTTTCTCCATTCTATGAGCTTTGCTTTAACTTGTTTAAGCTTTTTCACCAAACCGTGTTGGGGAAAACAAAGCAAACACCTATAAAGAAATTCTATCAATGGAATAACCAAGTAATATTGCCAAACAAATATTCAATGCAAGCAAATAATCAATACAAAATAAAGAACACCAAGATATACGTGGAAAACCCTTCAAGATGAAGGGTAAAAAACCATGGAGCAAATCCAATCAATCCACTAATCAATAAGAGAAGTACAATGTTCTTCTCAAGCCTTTTGCCCAAGGCTTGAGGAATATAAGGAGCAATACATCACAAGAGCTTCAAACAGAATATCAGACAACTTCAAACAACTTCCAATCAAATGAACAATACACCGAAACAAACGGCACCAAAATCAGACAAGAAACGGATCCAAAAGACACTTGTGAGTCTTCAATCAAACCCCAACAATCAGCTCATCTTTCCCTTCTTTCTTCTCTCACAATGGAGACATGCGCACGCAGCCGTTGCACAAAACAAAATGCAGGTCTGTCCTTTTTTTCTTTTTCTTCTGATATTTATAAACATCAATAGTAACCCTAGTTGCTATTTTAAATTCAGGGTCTGGTCCACGCTAATGGGTTGTTCCCAACCCAACAAACCTCCCCCTCCAGACCATAAGAGGGAACCATAGCCTAAGTGCATTAGGCCATTCCAATGAACTCTCTACAGAACTCATGTTTCTCTTTAGGAACCACTTTTGTCATCATGTCGGAAGGATTTTTGCTAGTGCGAATCTTCTCAAGTTGGAAACAATTCTTCTCAAGCACATCACGTATCCAATGGTAATGAGTATCAATATGCATGGTACGCCCATGGCATGTGGCATTCTTGCTCAACTCTATGGCACTCTGACTGTCACAATGCACACCATATTTATTTTGATTCACACCCAAATCCTTGAGCAATCTTTTCAACCATAATAATTCATTCCCTGCTTCAGTAATGGCAATGTATTCGGCTTCAGTCGTTGACAAGGCAACACACTTTTGCAATATAAACTGCCAAGATACAGCTCCCCCTGCAAAAGTGAAAACATAACCTCAAGTAGACCTCTTCCTGTCAAGATCACCTGCCATATCTGCATCTGTGAACCCTTCCAATACAACTCCTAAATTACCAAAGCATAAACAAAGCTTTGAAGTACCCTTCAAGTGCCTCAGAATTCATTTAACTGCATCCAAATGTTCTTTTCCTGGATTATCAAGATACCGACTCACAACACCAACTGCTTGAGCAATATCTGGTCTTGTACAAACCATCACATACATCAAACACCCTACAACAGAGGAGTATGGAATACATGTCATCTCCTTCTTTTCTTTCTCATTCCTAGGAGACAACTTAGCACTTAACTTGAAGTGATTAGCAAGTGGAGTGCTCACGGGCTTAGCATCATTCATGTTGAACCTTTTAAGCACCCGTTCAACATATTTTTCTTGTGACAACCACAACTTCTTAATTTTCTGTCACGTACAATATTCATTCCCAAAATGTGCTGAGCTGGCCCCAAGTCTTTTATATCAAAAGACATAAACAAATATTTCTTCAACCTGCCAATCATATCAACATCTTTTCCAACAATTAGCATATCATCAACATAAATCAAGAGAATAATGAAGCTACTAGGCGAAAAATATCTGATATAAACACAATGATCTAGAAGTGTTCTCTTATACCCATGACCCACCATAAATGAGTCAAACTTCTTATACCACTGTCTTGGAGCTTGTTTCAACCCATAAAGACTTTTTTTTCAATTTGCAAACCATATGTTCTTTCCCTTTCACTTCAAAACCCTCTGGTTGTGTCATATAAATTTCTTCACGCAAATCTCCATGAAGAAATGCAGTTTTAACATCTAACTACCCAATCTCAAGGTCCAGGCTAGCTGCAAGATTCAACACTAGTCTAATAGAGGTCATATTCACAACTGGTAAAAATATCTCATCAAACTCTATCCCCTTCTTTTGCGCAAAGCCTTTCACCACTAACCGAGCTTTGTGCTTCACCACTTTTTGCCTTATTCTTCTTGAGATGACAACTTGGATCATAATATGTTTTGGCCGGATTGCTATCAAAATGAAAAAAATTTCGCAAAATTGTTTCCACATAATGTGATTGGGTAAGTCTGTAGCCATCATTATTTCTTAGAATTCTTATTCCCAAAATTACATCAACTTTACCCATATCTTTCATATCAAAACTCGAGTTCAATATTTTCTTAGTTAAGTTTATGATATCCAAGTTTGGTCCTACGATGAGCATGTCATCAACATACAAGCATACAATGATAATAGAACCATTGTCAAATTGTTTGATGTAAACACATTTATCACATTCATTGATCCGAAATCCATGTGATATCATTGTATGATCAAACTTTTCATGCCATTGTGTAGGCTCTTGTTTAAGTCCATAAAGAGACTTTACAAGCTTACAAACCTTCACTGATTGTTCCATAAATTTCTATCTATAGATTGTTGGAGAACAATCAAAACAATATATAAATTTATTTGAAATAAATAATATAACAATACAAATACTATTTGCATTATAAATTGATTAATGAAATCAAATAAAATAAATAATTCTACTAACTTGTATTGCAAATTGAGGCTTGCGAAATCACTATCTTAAATTGGCGGAATTGGTACGTCTTGATTTGTAGATAAAGGCTAACGGATATACTATGTCCTATAGACAGAATTCGCCTCTACTCGATGTTGTAGTTCTTTATGCGACTGACTACCAGAATTCAACTATCTAATACCCACACTGTAGCACATGGATGTTGGCTCTGGCGAATTTACCAAATGTGATCTCTCTCAGAAGTAAAAAAGAATAAATAACTCTTGAAAAAATTAATGTGTTGAATACTTCAGTTTTCTCTTCAATATATAGATAACAAAAGGGTGTGTTGATCAGACACATCCTTTCTTAATTCAAAACAAGGCTTCAAGTGCAAAAGACACATCCTTTCTTAATTCAGACACATCATTTCTTCAATATTTGTTACTTGCTATACAAACTCCAACACCCACAATCGTTTCAATCTATCTTTCACAAAGCCATATGATAACCTCTTACCAACAAAGTTACCCACCAGATAACTTTCACATTCGCCTAGCCTCTTTTCATGATCAAAAAGTTTGATCTAAACTACTTTCTTCCCATCCGCAGTCGTTGGGGGAACAAACTGTAGTTTGGTACCAGCATCTCCTTTACGATTAGCAACAATGAAGCCCAACACATTGGCTGAGATTGCTTTGCATGTTTCATGTAGTTACTAGGTTTTGCATGCGTATTCATCTCAACATTTAAAGCTTCGTTAGTTGATGCCATTAAAGCAAGAGATGTATCCTCCTTTCCAGATCCACCTTCATGCCCAGATTGCACCAACGTTGCATCTAAAACACCACCAGTTGGGATCGCAGGCTTCCCAGGGATCTGTAGAACACCTTTCTCATTGGTACCATCTTCTCCTCGAGATGCTATAAGGGAACATGGATTAGGAACGTTGGTCATCGTCATCAATCCATGAAACTAGATCGTCACAAAACCCTAATCGCCTCTCGTCACTTTTAGTAAAGTTGATGATGTTAGAAATGAAGATTTTAAGGTTGAACATGAGGGTGAAGAAGATGAGCAATTTAAAGAGCAGAGACAATCCATTTCAATGGAGGTAATTTGCATAAAAAAATTTCATCTAATTTGCATGTAATTTTTTTTAAATAATTGATTGATTATTGTATGATGCACCGGTGCATAGGCATTTCTGATGGATATAATAGTTATGGAGATGTCTTTTAACGATGTTGAGAACTCACAGACGAACCATTTAGGAGGTAACAGTCATTTTGTTGTTAAGTAAATTAAAATTTTAATTAATATATCAAACTAATTATAAATTGAATCATTATGCAGAATGTTGATGGAAGTGGTGACAATAACAATGAAGAAAGATCATTGGTACTGGTAGTCAATGATAGTCAGTTATTTTTTACGGACGAGGTATGTAAGTTTTTACTTATTTTCGTTTTCACCATTTTCCATTATTATAAATATGTTGTTGTTATTAACAAGTTTTAAATTTTTGTAGGTATTCTCATCAAGGTCTACGTTGATAGTTTGGGTCCAAGGCATCGGTAGGGATAATAACATAGATGTTATTATCACTAAATCGGAACCGACTAATCAAATACGGAAGAGAATGATCCATTTTGGTTGTGAAAGGGGAGGGAAGCCCGATAAAATGTTAAAGAATTTTGTTCGATCAATTGAGAGGGATCTCACTGGAGAATGACCATTGAAGGTTGCAAGTGACATGTGGAACCCACAATCGTAATCAGAGTCACTTGTTGGTTATTCGTTTGCTGAAAAATTGAATGTAGAGAAGATGATTTATGTGCATAATATGGCGAAGTCCGGTGTGAGCCCTCGCAACATATTGTCTCGGCTGAAAAAGAGGTATCCGAATAATATCTCAAATTTGAAGCATATTTACAATGTATTGTGTCGGCTAAAGGTACTCGAACAAATAGGCAAGACGGCTTTGCAACATACTCTAGAGTTGTTAAGGGAGTACAAGTAAATAAAGTGACATTCTATTGATCAGGGGAATAGAGTCCCCAACCTTTTTTGGGCACATCCTAAATCTATTCAGTTGACAAAATGTTTTCCACAAGTAATGTTTATGGATTGCACGTATAAAACGAATCACTATAGGATGTCGTTGTTTGAAATTGTTGGTGTGACGTCCACTGGAAAGACCTTTAATGTTGCATTTTGTTTTGTGTTCTGAGAATAAAGAGTCATACGCTGTGGCATTGGAAAAGCTTGTATGAATTTTCGAGCCAGACAATTTGTCAAGCTTGTTTGTGACTGATAGAGAACTAGGTTTGATCAAGGCAATTGAGCGAGCTTTTCCAAAGGCAATGAGATTATTGTGCACATGGAAAATCAACATAAATGTTGAGAAAAAATGCAAGAAACATTTTGAGGACAATGACCAGTGGGCCAAGTTTATAGATTCCTTTTCAGATTTGTATAGATCGAGTACAGAAGATAAATGGAACAATGCCACAATTAAGTTTGATAGAAGATGGCACTACACCATATTGGCATTTTTGTAACAACCCTTAAAACAGGATCACTTTTGAAGTGTAACAATTCACTTAACAACTTTACACATTTTCACAAACAAAATGATACAATAATAGTATCACCATGAAGAGTAAGATTATAAAAGTGATACTATTCATGGTGATCCAACTTATTGTATAATTTTTTTTGTGTTACTGTTTTTCATTTTTTAACTAAATTTAGTTTTGATTTGAAATTGTTTGGTGAATTGTAACATCTCAAAAATGATACTGTTTTGAGAGTTGTTACAAAAGTGCCAATTTGGTGTAGTGTGGGAAAAATACCCAAAGTGTTTGGAATATCTCAAGACAATTTGGTATCCCCATAAGGAATATTTTGTCAGTGCATGGACCAATAAATTTATGATTTTGGACAACGAACAACAGATCGAGTTGAAAATGCACACTCGAAACACTTATTGGAAAATTCACAAGGTACATTCCTTAATGTCTAGACAAAGATGCATGATATGATCGAAATCTAACTGGTCGAGATAGAGTCGTAATTTCAACATAGTCTGACGAAGGTGAAGACTGACCATAACTCCACTTTATTTGTCTTACTTCATGGGTCAGTGGCGTACATGGCTATTGATTTGATCAATTCAGAAATTCGGAGGTATGAAAATGTGGGGGTTGACCCTATCAAGTGTGGTTGTGTGCTTCGAATGACTCATGGATTACCTTGCGCTCATGAACTTACAGGTTATCTAACTTCCACAGGACAAATTCCAGTACGCACCATAGACAAGTATTGGCTTCAACTTGGCACAACACCTATTCGTGAATGTGGCGATGTGATTATAGACCCAGTGATTAACGCCCTTATGAATAGGTTCAATGAGTCAACTCATGATCAGAAGTTGATGATAAAGATGAAGCTTATAGAGTTGAGTTCCCCGGATGACAGTGTGATGATTGAACCATTAGCATTTTTGGCTGGAAAGGGGAGGCTAAAAAGAAGAAGTTGGCTAAGCACGAGAGGTCCACAAAAAGGGATCCATCGGGACACGAATGCGCCATGACACAAGAGAAATGAAAGGCAAAAGTAAGAAGTTGTCAATCAAAAAGGAGAAGCCAAAAATTCATAACAATAGATTGATTAGGCATATTCTGTCTTGGATACGGGATTATATTTACAACATTGACAACGTTCCAGGCAACGAAAACTATGGCTTTCGATGCATAGCCAAATTCTTTCATTATGACGACAAAAACAGTTGGAAACATGTACGAAAAGACCTGCTGATGGAGCTTCAAAGTAATGAAGAGTTGTGGCTTGCAATGTGGCACGAGTCATGGGCAAAGGTTGTGAAGGACGCTTTGGTAATTTCAGAAGGTCAGGTGCGGATATGCAAGAAAAGTTGGTTTATGGACCCAGATATCTTAGAGCTGGCAGCGAACCGTTACCAATGCGTATTTGTTTGTTATGGGAAACAAAACACGACGTATTTTCCCTATGTTTACCCGACACCTCAGTTTGGCGAATGACACGTTTGTTTTATGGCACACTTGGCTCAGAGCAGTCACTATAACCTCCTTCATATGCAACCTAACCCACTATTGCCTCCTATAGTATCAACTTGGTCGTGTCGCATGTTTCCTTTTGGCAATCTCATTGAAGAGTAGTTTCGATGTCTAGCTTGATATTGGTGCAACAATGGTTAAGAAGTTCAATGATAAGAATAAGAAGAAGTCGAACGAGGTGGTGACCATATTGGACTGATGTACATATTGTATTTTGCTAACCATTACTGTGATGAAAAAAATGTAAATGACAAATGTAAATGTAAATGGAAAAGAATGTGAAGAAGTCGAACCATTGTTTTGTTAGAAAAATCACCTTTTTTAAACGAAAGACTTGTATGTTCAAGATTTTGTTAATATCATATGGAATTTGACTTTTATTAGTTTGAGTTTTTGTTTATGTATGATGCGAGAATGCTTTAGTTTTATTCGACAATGCGAAATAAGAAAATAATATCAAAAAAAATTTCAGAAAAATCTAGTTTGATGCGACAATGCAACTTGTATGAAATTCACATAAAGGATTAGTTCGAAAGACTTGTATGGTTCGAGTTTAGGTTTGATGCGATAATGTGCATAAAATTCAGAAAACTAAGTTTAAAAAAAAGTTCCTCAAACTGAAAAATTTTCCGAGTTGCAGAAAAAATATGCAGGTTTAAGTTATGTTCGCAAAGTTCAATGCGGGATGTTTGAAAATCCCCGCATTGTTCACGGCGAACTGAAACTTTTTTGTAAAAAAAAATTATGTTCGCGGGGAAGAATGCGGAGAAATGAAAAAGTCCTGCATTCCACACTGCGAACATGAATTTTTTTTTTTGATAAAAATTTCTATTCGCAGGGAGCATTGCGGAGTTTTTGAAAATCCCTGCATTGTCCACTGCGAACATAAATTTTTTTTTCGCAAAGATCAATGCGGGGAATTTCAAAAACTCTGCATTATTCCCCACGAATGGGAAATTTTTTGTAAAAAAAATTCTTTTCACAGAGAAGAATGTGGGGATATTCAAAAGTCCTGCATTGTACATTGCGAATAGGAATTTTTTGGAAAAAAAATTTTGTTTGCAGTAATCACTGCGAAAGTTTTGAGAATCTCCGCAATGCTCCCTGTGTTTCACATGGAAACTTGTGGGGTTTGTGCAAAACCCCGCATTGTTCTCTGCAAACAGAACAGAAAGCTGTTTTTTTTTTTTTTTTTTTTTTCTGAAACTTAGTTTTCTGAGATTTTTTTTCTCAATCTTTGATTTCTGACCTTATTCGCATTGTCGCATCGAACATAAAATTTGTCGTTTTGTTTTCAGACATTATTTTCTCACATGATGTCTCATTGTCACATCATGTTTGAATAATTATATCATTGTACTATTTCTTTACAACATATTTGCTTAGACCTGTTAGTTTGCATAATTTGCTTTTAGACATAATGAAATATTTTTTTCTGATAATTAATTCATTATGTTCTTATAATTATTTTCTCTACTGATAATTATTTCTGCAAATTATGTCATTGTCACATTGTTTGTTACTTTGTTACAACAATAGCCTCGCATTCAATATCTTAACAAATGGATAATCAATATCGACATAAGTAAAAACTTAAAGCTCGTTAAAAAACAAAAACCTGATGTTTACAAAAATATTTCTGAAGTTTACAAAACTTAAAGCTTCTAAACAAATATTTCCCAAATGTTTCTTTCCGAAGTTTACAAAATTAAGACACTATCTTTGTCGCCTCCGAACATAGAATCTTTGTTCATGCCTTGATTTTCTTCGACGCTCACTTCTTCCACCACCAACTTCACCACTGTCAACACTAGGGCGTACGTCAGGTTCTTCTTCCTCTTGTTCCAAGGTAACGGGCGTAGAAATTTCATCTAGCAAATCATGTATTCTATTTTGCCGGGCGAGCAAAATAACATTGTCGACATTCCCTCTTCTTCAATAAAGGCATTGATCAAGTTGCGAGCATGAGCAATGTCAACTTCCTGCAGGGAAACATAAGATGTTATTGCAAACCATGTAATTTTTTGAAATTGCATGTGTAAAATGTTTGTACTTACCTTCTTATGTGAAAAAAATAAATGTCTTCTTAGGGGATAACTTATCTTCTTGTTTGGTGGTTTATACGAAGGGATGGCTAATGCGGTAAAACCAGTCCTAGTAATCCGCCACACAACCCATGAAAGCTTCATGGAGGCACCTTGTTGGTTAGTTGGCACGACATGATAATGTCACCTTCAAGAAAACGAAGCCAACACCTCATACTTCACGTAATAGTGCTTGCCAGATCAACCTCTATTCTTTTTTTTGGCTTGGATTAGAAGAATTGGGATGATTTGTACCTTTCCCATTTCTCTCATAACTCTATCGGGGTGATGCAGTTCTTCTATGTCGAGGCATAACAAACATCATGTTAATCATGTGATGCCATGAAGGGGAGTGTTTCTCTTGGACTCCACGTAAGGATCCCAAAGTACCTGTGAATTATAATAATTAAAACTTACTAATATATGACACATACAAAAAATTTATTGAACTTAAAGATGCATTTTTACCTCTTCAGGAGACATGTCATCGAGATGTTCCCTAAGAGTGATGATTTGGTCGTCCAAAACCCCTACAATTTGTAGGGGTTCCCACTTAGCCATGGTGGGGAGTCTAGCATCCCACGTCAATTTTGCATTATTCCAGAGTATGTATGAAGTGATCATATATCCATGACTATAAACAAAAAAAATAATAAATAAATATTATGAAGTTCTTATATATTATGAGGGTAATTAACAAAATAAAAAATTCAAAACATACCTCAAAAAGAGGCAAATATTCAGCAATTTGCCTCGTTCCTTCTCTGCTAGCACCGCCCAACTATCAAAACAAGATTGCTAAAGCTGCTACGCCCCATACATACTTGTTAACATCATCCACCTCCATCAACATCTTCAAATATTCAATATAAACCTTTGTTCCACTTTTATCAGCAAATATAGTCATACCCAAAAGAAACAACAAGTAGCCCCTACACACTTGTTGTTTCTTTACTTTCAATCCACAAACCATCCACCAATAATGTAACACATTCATCTACCATCATCTTCATCGTCGTTCTAACCGGCTTACCAAGAATCGACAAATGAGTTATATGGTAGACGTTGTCTAGAGCGATGTTCATCTCTCCAAAAGGTAGGTGGAAAGTGTTGGTCTCAGGTTGCCAATGCTCCACGAAAGCACAAATGGTCACACTATCAGGACGTACCTTACGATATTTAATCAAGGGATACAGACCACTATTGTAGATCATTTTCTTTACTATTTTCGGCTCATGTTTCAATTCCCAATATATAAAGTTCTTATATTGATGCCGACACCGCAATGCGCATCGTTCCTAAATACAAGAAACATATACATTAAGTAATTTAATGTCCAAATTTATATAAATAACACGCTTATATAATTTAACCAACTAAAAATATTAATTTACCAGCTCACCATCCCAAATGGCACTAGAAATACAGCCATGGTAATCGTCTAATGTTGAACAATCCACAAGACCACTGGAATAATAGTCTCGTCTAGCATATTTACCGGCTCGCCATCCCAAATGCTTCTTGAGGATCTATTTGAATCCCCATTTGCTCATCTCTTATCCTCTTCCTCACTTCTTTGTCCTTTTTTCCATTCTTTTTTTTTGTTGTTCTACCTGTTCTTTGCCATTTTCTGCTCTATGTTTTCGAGCATACACTGCCATGAGTCGTCTATGACCTCTATCACCTCCATCATCCCCACCAACATCACGACAAACAGAAGACATGATAAACCTTCAAATAAAATGAAACAAATACTTCAAGACAAGTTTTTTGTACAATAAATTCTACTAATTTTTAAGCAACACTTTGGCCAATTTGGATGTAAAACAACATTATATATCTCATTTTCCTGCATTCTAATAAGAAAAATAACAATTTGGAGCCCTCGTGACCACCAAATCCGCCTTCGCAATTACTTTCATTACCAAATGACGAACTAAATGATTATTGCACAAAAAAATGAACAATTCTACTTAAAGATGAAAACAAAACACAAATGCACAAAAGCAAACAATGGATGGCTCACTTACAATCCAAACAAAAATCCAAAACACAAATATATAATGGATGACTCACTTACAGAAGAGTTGGAATCGCAAAAGAGATGTGTTTTGCACTTTGAGATGTGGCATTTTTTAGCTATTGCATTTTGGAGAGTTTAAGGGTTCGATATGTAAGAGTTTCGATTTTGAGGGTATTTTAAGATATTTTCGAGGGAGGGGGAGGAGATTTGCAAGAGATTTGAGCGTGAGAGAGAGATTTGAATGTGTGAGAGGGACAAATTTTGAATGGGGAGGGAGGAACCATTTGTCGATTTGAATGGTGAGAGAAATTTTTTTGGGTTTTTGTTTATATAGGTGGTGTGAAAAAGTATGGTGGTGTGAGAAAAAAAGTAGGTGGTGTAGAAAAGTAGAATGGTGTGAGAAAGATAAAATGGTGGTGTGGAGTAGTCGCTGCCTTTTATAAAACCACCTAAACTAACTCCTATAACTAAAAAATCTATAACAAACCAAACACCCCAATAATTCAAAGGGAAACCTCATGAAAATGCTTAAACCCGGGTTGTGTTAGCTAGTATTCCTCCCAGCCTCCTCTGTGGCTATTTAGTGTTGTTTGTGATTATTTTTTATTTAGTTTATAACTAATACACTTGTATTGTATGTTATGTTTTTGTAAAAAAACCATTGTCTTGTCGAAATAACTAACTTGTCAATTCATATTTGTCAAAATGACAAGCCCTGGTCTTTCTTTTATGAAATGACTAAGCCGAGTCAATTTGAGATTGTCAAAAGGACTAATTCTACTCATTGCCTGAAACGACCAACTTGGATCGTTGGAAACAAAAAGGGAGACGAAGTAGAGATTGTTGGAGATGAAGGAGAGCAAAAGGTCATAGAACCTTAAGTCATTCGAGATGAAGGAGAGAATTGTGAGAAGTTTTTAGGTTTTCATTCTTAGGTTGTTAAACTGACCGTTTGGTTTTAGTTGAGAATAGAGTAGGACAATGGAGAGGAAAATCTTTAATTTGAGGTGTAGTTTGAGGGATTTAAAAATAGGCAAACCCAAACAAGGGGTTTTATTAGTAACTGGAAATAAAACATTGGGTGAAGAGAAGAACATTTTTTTTTCTTTTTTCTTTTTGTTAACGAGGCCTCAAATTTGTGTGGTTCCTTGGTTTTCCTAGACCTTTTATGGTGGAATTTTGAGTTTAATGGCTAATGTTGTAACTTGATAATCATGTCTCGGGTTCATGAACTATGTAGGTAGTCTCAGATCCAAAACTGTGATTTTGTGTGTATTCATGGATATCAATTTCGTCTTGGTCCGAGACCTATATTAAAATATTATTTTCTTTTCTTGTCTCTAATCTTTTGCAACTATGAAGTCAATTAAATCTAAAAATATAATTAATTTTCAGTAACTTTCATTAAAGAGAAAAGTGAAGTTTTGCAACTATTATAATTGTCTCTCTCTTTCCCACTTTCTCTATGTTGTTTTCACTTCTTCTTCTTCTTTTTTTATTTTTATTTAATTGGGTTAGGGAAAAAGAAATGAAAACAAAAATGTGGAGATAGAAGATGATTTATGTGAATTGAATACCAAGGTGGAGAGAGTAAGAACATGTGCGAATGAAATGTATGGGATTAGTGGGACTAATGTATTCACTCTTACTCAACCTTTGAAGCAATTGTTATTCTCTAAAGTAGTCTGTGAACGCAAACTATGCGTGTGTGTCTATATATATATATATATATATAATATACATATATGAGATTTATGAAATTTTTTACGAACTACAAGATAAAAAGTTACTATACATATACATGGATAACATGCATTCACAGACTTAGTTTAGAGAACAAAATTGCTTGAGAAGGTTGAATAAGAGCTAAAACGTAAAGAATGGACAAAATGAAACTAGTTATGGATATCGTAAAGTACTAAAATCAATTTTCAATACAACCATTTTTTTTTAAATTTCCTAAAATAGATGCCCCAAAAATTTCCTATTTCCCGAAGTCACAATCCTTGCTTGTAGCTACAAAAGTGTTTTTGTTTGGGATATTTTATCTTCTTTTTTTTTCGTATAATTTTTGTGATTATTATGGTGTATTAGGAGTGGGCATCTCATCCCACGATCCCGATCCATTCCTGATTTTTTTGGATCCTTTTCTGGTCCTGTCCTAAACCCATTCGAGGCTTGTAGTGCTGTATTGTGACTTTTACATGAAAATGTGGTGCAATTATATTAATTTTTGTCCCACTTGGGCTAGACTCATCCAAATTGATGCATCTCGTCAGTTGATACAAGGCGTTTGAGGAGACTTAAGATTTTAGTTGGGGAAGGGAGGGGAGGCGAAATGACAAATAATTATTAGTTGATAATAGTATTATCAAGGGCGGAATAAATTTTTTTTTCAACTTGAGCTAGTAATTAATAAAGAAAATACAACTATTAAAAGTACATTGCATATGCCAAACTGAATCCAGTGTAATCCAATTTAAAGCCAAAATAAGGTCACAATATCGATAACCTTAGTAAGAGCAAATGATTGTAATAACTTGAATATATAACTAAAATCACAAAATAATTAGGATAAGTATCTAATTAAAGTTAAAAAAAACAGAAATTTGCGAACATAATAAGATCCTACTACTATTTCATAGAAAAAAATGGTTTATTCAAGCCTCATATTTTGTATGAGTTGGCTACTGGTATATATTTTCATTCAATTATATATTTATTATTTTAGATATTAATATCAAATATTTTTTTGTTGAAAATTTTAGATCACTTGTGAACAAACAATTTATTTTTTTTGTTTGCAATCAAATATAAAATTGCATTGAAAAAAAAAAATTTGAAGGCAGGTCACAATGACAAATAGTAATTGTCAATTGCAGCACAGAAATTATACGCTCCAAGAGGACCGAAAATAAGTTTTTATTAAACTAAACAATTTTTTAATGTTAGCAATTACTAATAAAATTATAGGCGTGCTCCAAGAGTATCAAACTTGGGTCGTTTACTAAAAATGTTAAACTTTTAACCGCTATACCAACAAAAACATGTAGAAATATTTGAATGAACAATTATCGTATTATAGTATACATTATATAAATTTTTTTTAAAGAAAGTATTTACTGATATTTTTGAAAGTTAAGTGGCCACTTGCATCCGCTTCTGAGTGCATCCAACTTCTCATATTCAATATCTATGTTACTCAGTATTAATATGATATCTGAATAGAATCTATTGATTCCCTATATGGTTTTATTATGGCCAAAAAATGCAGCAATCTATCCCATAGGAGTATGTAAGTTAACCTATCATGACATGAGCCAAAATTTCCCATCATTAATATTCTACCAAATTTTTTTATGGTTTTAACGAGTGTTTCTTGGCTCCTCACACTTTTATACTCAAAAGAGAGGACTTTTAACTCAATTTGAAATGTTTGGTGTAATGCTCGATCTAGGTTCAATGTCAATGTCGATTCAGGTTAAACATTACAACAAACACGACTAAATTATAAAGTTTCACGACAGAAGACTGAATATACATTCAAAAAATTGTTATGTAGGGAAAATTTCGTGTTCTTAGATGACTTATGCATAACTTATGTAAGGCAACTATCGTTGTTTATAGGATGTAGAACACGATACTTTTTTCTCCTCGAACACATCAAAATCACAATCAATAAACGATGTAGGGTGGAGATGAGGAGTTAGGTTTAAGCATTTTTATGCAAGGGGTTTGGTAGCAAAGAAGATGGAATCTGTCCTGCCTGCCTGCGTGCACTCGTAACTCCCAAGACTATACCATCACCCTCACTCACTCTGCGTTTGTCTCTAAAACTTAAAACCATGTTTCTGGGATATCGCAGGAGATGACCGAATTCAGCGTCTCTTATTGGACATTGGGTCTCTCAACTCTCCCTCTCATTTGAAAATTTGAACCTCAGGGAGACCAGTCAAGTGCGCGCATCCACCACACTTTGACCACCTCGGCGACTGTTCTCTCTTCTGCAATAAAAACTCATTGTTTTCTTTCTCTCAGGCATTTCGTCAAACAGTTTCGTCTGTTCATATTTTTCTTTTGAGATGGTCGACAATGGTGGCTCCAGTGGTGGTGATGCAGAGTCCATTTCTGCTGGGAAAAGTGGGCCTTTGAGATCCTCAAGTCTCAGTTCTAGTTTAGATGACCTTAGCTTAAAAAATAGTCTTAGTATCAGTACTACTGTGAGTAGTGGTGGTAATAGCAAGTTGAGTGATGGACGTTGCAATGGGAAGCAAATTGAGTCGAAAGGCGAAAAGGGTGTTGAAAATGGTGATTTTGTGGAATACTCAGAGAGTCAAAAGAGCAGCTTGAGCTCTCAAAGCAACTGTACTGACAGTACAGTTGATGCAAATGAGAACAGTAGTAGAAGTTTTTGCCCCAATAAACCACATAAGGGGAATGATCTTCGATGGAATGCGATTCGATGTGTGAAGGAGAGAGAAGGGGGTTTGAGTTTGAGTAATTTTAGGCTTTTGAAGAAGCTTGGGTGTGGAGATATTGGAAGTGTGTACTTGGCTGATCTGAGAGGGATAGGGTGTGTGTTTGCAATGAAGGTGATGGATAAAGGGTTGTTAGAGGGGAGGAGAAAGTTATTGAGGGCACAAACTGAGAGGGAGATTTTGGGGTTGTTGGATCACCCCTTTCTTCCAACTCTTTATTCCCATTTTGAGACTGAGAAGTTCTCTTGCTTGCTTATGGAGTTTTGCAGTGGAGGGGATCTTCATATGCTACGGCAAAGGCAGCCCGGCAGGCATTTCTCAGAGCAGGCGGCACGGTTAGTCTCATTTCGTGCAAGTTATTAGTATGATTTGTTTTTTGTTTTATCTTCGCTTGAGTGATTTTATTTTCTCTACTATGATTTGATTTGCTATGCACTCATTGAAAATTGCACAATAAAAAGAATGTAGAGTGGGGACACCTCATAACATTGTTGTTGAAATTAATTGGTGGGTTGATAATTGTAATAGTGAAACATGTTTGATTAGGGTTTCCTTCCATAACATTAAGTGGGGTGTGGATGGATATCCAATTGCTAATGGTTTTGGTAAATTTACATTTGCTAAGGTGAGTGAAATCCAATCCGATAAAAGGTAAACCCCATGTCCAGGTATTGAATATCTTATTGACAGCCATAACATTAAGACGACTAAAACATAGCTAGAGTTCTCTTTCGTGAATGAATTGATTTACTCCAGTGTCATACGAATTATAAGTTCGAGAACATTTGTATATAGAAACTCAATGATTGAGGTTGCAACTAGTCATTTGATCACACAAGTAACGAGAAATGGGCAATTCACAATCTCTGAGCTCTATAAATGAGGACTAGTTGCATATAATGCAAATGTTAGTCCTTGCAAAATGTGAGTGTTGTTTGTTTAATTTACTAAAAAAACTAACTATAAGCAAGTTCATACGATAGAGATCAGGAGTTAGGGAGAGAGAGGTGCAATATATTCTCAAACTTTGTGATTTTGAATGATAGCAAATTGTTTGGTAGTGGCGTTTCATTGAATTTTAGCTGCTGGTAAAATCTTTCAGTTCTCTCTATTATGATGGTGTCATAATTTCGAGTTGCTTTTGCAAAAGTAGAGCTTCCTAAATTGCATGTGTTTTCTTTATTCTTTAAGTATCTCTGTCTTTCACCTGTTCATAAATTTAGCAAATTGTGTTAGAATCCGAGTAAATGAGAACATGAGTGTGTAGCATAATAGCATTGGTTGAGTTTTGATACATCTTCCCCTTACTTCCAATCAAAGGCGGAGCCAAAATTCTCATGGAAGGGGGGAAACTAATTATTATGTGAATTAATGGAGTAATGGACCCACCATTTAAGAAAGTGTCAGGGGGCAAAATGCGGGTGAAAGAAAAAATTCATAGTTTTTAGGAGGTCAATCAGTAGTATTAACTAAGTGGACCCCACTATTATATAGGTAAATCAACAAAAATTTCAAAGTTAACTTGTCTCCAACGTGCATGGCTCCGCCCTTGCTTCCAATATCTCTAACCAGCGTCAGCTATGTTTCTCACTTTCGTGTGAATTTAGCATGTAGAACATAAGCTAGTAAATATTCTCAATAAGACTCTTGTGTTACTGAATCATGTTGTCAAACCATCTACTGATTTCTAATCAACCCCCACAATTTTGCAGGTTCTATGCTTCAGAAATACTTCTTGCTCTCGAGTATCTACATATGATGGGTGTCGTGTATAGGGACCTAAAGCCCGAAAATGTGTTGGTTAGGGAGGATGGCCATATCATGCTCTCTGATTTTGATCTCTCATTGAGGTGTTATGTGAGTCCCACCCTTGTAAAGTCCAGTGCAGAAACAACTCGAAAGACCTCTAACTACTGTATTCAGCCATCATGTATTGAGCCAGCATGCAAATTACCTGTCTGTGTCAAGCCTGCTTGCTTGCAGCCTACTACTTGCTTCGGTCCTCGCCTTTTCCAATCAAAGCCAAAGAAAGGGAAGAATGAGAGTACCATCGATTTGAACTCTCTTCCCATGCTTATTGCAGAACCCACTAGTGCCCGCTCTATGTCATTTGTAGGAACCCATGAGTACTTAGCTCCTGAGATACTTAAAGGCGAAGGTCATGGAAGTGCTGTAGATTGGTGGACGTATGGGGTTTTCTTGTATGAATTACTTCATGGAAAAACACCATTTAGAGGTAATGGGAACCGCGAAACATTGTTCAACGTCGTGGGGAAACCTTTGAAGTTCCCAGAGGGATCCAATGTTAGTTTTGCAGCAAAAGATTTGATAAGGGGATTGCTTGTGAAGGATCCACAAAAGAGATTAGGATACAAAAGGGGTGCTACGGAAATCAAACAACACCCATTTTTTGAAAGAATTAATTGGGCTCTTATTCGCAGTACTCAGCCACCGGATATTCCAAAGCCAGTTGAATTTCTAATTGCTCAGCACACAGTAGAATCATCTCAGCCACAGAATGACAACACAGCTACTGATTCAGATAGTTCATCTGGTCCATACTTAGATTTTGAATTCTTTTAGTGTACTTATGGCGGGAAATGTTAGTGTAGTTGCCGGCAGTTGTTAGATATTCTGTATATTTAT
Organism: Berberis vulgaris; assembly: GCA_963556465.1. Lineage (NCBI taxonomy): Eukaryota > Viridiplantae > Streptophyta > Magnoliopsida > Ranunculales > Berberidaceae > Berberis > Berberis vulgaris. The sequence goes on from OY747134.1 coordinate 10,995,318, forward strand.
TTCATAATCAAATTTTGTTTTGATTTAGAAGTTTATTATTTTCTTCAAGAATTATAGCTGCAGTTATTTTGTCCAGCTCTCTCCTTTTGCTTTTTTTGAGCAGTTCATCTTAGACAAGGATGTCAAATTCAGTAAATTTGATTTCTTTTAATCAACCACCGGTGAACATATATGATATAGTAGGGGTGGGCATCCCATCCCGCGATCCCGTTCCCGTCCCGATCCCGTCCCGTCCCGTCCCGATTTTTTCGGGTCTTAATGGGATTGAATAATTTCATCCCGATCCCGTCCCGTCCCGATCTAGAATGGGATGGGATGGGATGGAGATTTTCAATCCCGCCAATCCCGTCCCGTCCCGTCCCGAACTAATTTATTAATATTAATTATTAATATTTTTATTTAATTTTTTATTTTAGAATTGTGGATGCCCTTACAAATATACCAATAAGTATTCTAGAATGTATTTGAAGTTGTTGTATACTGGAATGTATTTGAAGTTGTTGTATTCTTGTGTGTACTTGAACTCCATAAATGGTGTGTTATGATACTGGAGTATGCATTTATGGTGTTCTTATGCATTTATGTTTTATGAGCTGTTCTTGTGTGTATTTAAACTCCATAAATGGTGTGGAGTTCAGCTGTCAGTTTGCAAATGTTTCCTCCATTTCCACTAGCCTCTAACTTGCTTGAAATGGAGCAGATAAGATCAGTGAAGAGTCTTACAATTATTAGTTTAGGACCAATATCAAGCTCATCTATTACAATTATTAGAATGTACATTGAACTTACATCATGGATGCTGTCATGGATGCTGAAGACCATCAAGCAAAGTTCAAGTTCAAGTCTTACAGTTCTTGATCAGTGAAGAGTCTTACAATTAAGAGCAGTGTTGTCATGGTTGCTGAAGACCATCAATAGGACCAAAGCGTATTGCTTGAAATGAGTTTAGAATGTACATTGAATATATCAGTGAAAGTGTATTGCTTGATGCTACCAAAGCCTCCATATCTCCAGAAAGCATAAACAATGGCAGACTGGCAGCACTCTTTGTATCCAAATTCCAGCTGATGCATAACGAAGTGTTCTATTCTATGTCTATTATTACTGCATAACGAATTGATGATAATGAAGTGTTCAAATTTTTTGGATGCCGCTGATCCCGTCCCGTCCCGTCCCGTCCCGATCCCGTTTGGGATGGGACGAGGTCGGGATGGGGTTTTTTCCATCCCGTCCCGTCCCGATCCCGTATGAACGGGATGGGATAGGGATGGGTATATCTCGTCCCATCCCGTCCCGTGCCCACCCCTATGATATAGAGCGTGTGTTTTGCAATTTGTTCTTGATATTAAAATTCTTAACCAGCATAGATGGGATAGCTTACAACATCGTAGATGTGGGTGGCAACTTTCTAATAATAAACCAAAATGGAAATATAGATTGGAAGCTGCACCTTGTAGAAACACACGCTCAAATATACTCTGAGCGCCAAATGAGGTATGCAGGAAGACATGAGAGACTTGAACCATGGCCGTCCAAGGCACAACAACAACCTAAACTAAGAATTCTCAGACGGAGATCTCAGTTAAACTTTTTGTCATGAAAAAAAAAGGCCCATTAGAGCATAGTTGGCTTTGGTTTCTGTCTCCTTAGCGGACAAGGATACAGATGTATGATCCTATCAATCCGTTTAGAAAGCTAGGGCCAGCGCCAGGGAGCCTCAATACCCTCCATCATCCTAGAGATCCTCATAATCCACCAATCAAACACAAACACACATACAAAGCCCCCTTGGCGCTGATATGGCACTAGGGCCCGACTCTCTAGAATTTTTCATGATCCTTTATAACATATCATATTCAAGTAAGGTCGTGCCACCAACTCCTCTTTTAAGAATTGGGTTATTTACCTTTTGGCCTCATCAGTTCTTGCATATTCCTCCATGGTTGTCATGCCTTTGACTAGCGAGTATTTGTAAATCTTTTGAAATGTCTGAAATACTCTCCTTATGTGAGTAGCACATAAGGGTTATGTTGCCCATAAAAGAAATTGTTCTTGTTCTTCTTTAATTTGGATTGTGAGAGCGACTGCGAGAGCGATTAAGGGAGAGGGGGAGATCGACTGAGGAAGAAAGGGAGAGTTGCAATTGAGCTTCGACCCTAATCAACTGCGACTGAACTTGAACTCCATGAAGGCGATGAAGATCTTGTTGCAACTGTTAGCCGTGTTTGTTGCTATCTTAAATTGTATATCATGGCCGGTGGACAATATGGTGTTGCTGGAGAGGTAAGTGAAGTCTGATTTTTTGTTTCTTGTCATAATACTCACTCTCATTTTCAATACTGCACGCTGATCTTGTTTGATAAGATGGGTACCAAACATTAAATGCTAGAATAATGTGGCTGTCAAACGGTAAAATTGGTTTAACTAATTTACATTGTTTTCAATGGCTAGGATATTCACTTCTACTTGCCCATGGGTATACAATGTGTGTGGTGCAAATCGTTGCCCTGAATTGATGATGTTGACCACTTTCGATAAACATTAGGAAAGAAGTACATTCAATGTCAATTCCCAACTTGTAGCAAATTTAAGTCGTTGGAAGATGTTGTGAAGGTTGGAAGAGCATCTTCTTCAAATGGCAGCTCAAAAGCATGTTTTCTTTGTAACTTAAATGGTAAATGTCCTTCGAAAAACACCCAATGCCTGATAAGATGCTCAACACCAAGGAAACTCTTGAAATTGAAACAATCATGGAATCTAGATACGAGATTATTGGTGTGCAATAATTGTGGTAGCTTCCAGTGGTTACAAGACTATTTGAAAGCAATGATGGTAACATGTGACTCCACCCACGCAGAATATTAATGTGAAGCCACTTAAAATAAAGGTCAATTTTGAAAGAAATGGAACTGAACGACTTTTGTGATGAGTTCGGTAGTAAGCTTGGGTAGTGAGGATTAGAGGTTTATTTATCTGTAATGAATGTAATAGTAAACCATGTTATTTTAATGAAGTTAGGTTTTCATTTCATGTACATGTGTGTGTGGGAGTGTAGCCTAGCAATCCCTTCAACATTTCATTGCATTCAACAATACAAATTGTTGCAACAAAACATCCCTCAACAACGCACCTAATGGTTGCTTTTGCAACCATCAACATAACACCTAATGGCATCAAAACAGTCATCAACATAACACCTAATGGCTGCAACATAATAGCCCTCAACATTACACCTAATGGCTGCAAAACAACCCTCAAAATAACACCTAATGACTGCAACAAGACAACCCTCAACAATGCAACAAAACAGCCTGCAACAATGCAACAACACAACCTACAATAATGCAACAAATGGTATATAATATTATATATCACTAACATGTCTGACAATAACCATATTTGTATTACAAGCATACCAACTGTACCCAAAATACAAATACCATGGCATCTACCCAAAAAATTGACATGCCATGTTATATACCACCAACTGTACCATACCAACTGTATACCAAAATACTGAAACCTGTACCAAAAATACATCAACTGTACCAACTATTTGTGACCATTTTTCTAACATATACCGTGGTATCTACCCAAAAATTGACATGTCATGGTAGCACCAACTATACCAACTGTACCAAAATACAATAACTATATCAATTGTATCTAAACCATACGTACCAACTGTACCAAAAAAGGATTAAAAAAACACATATTTTTACCCATTTTTCAAATAAGGATCGAGTCAAAGTTTAACTCATCCTAAAACAAACTTTTCCACTAGCGGATGGGATACATGGCATTGCATCATTACCCTCTTCAGCCCTCTTCCTCTTGTTTGAACTTGAAGTATTCATTTTTGGACCACCACCAACAACTGAATTGCCAATTTCTTCAGTGACTGGCCTCCTCTTAACATGAGTAGCAGGTAAGCCTTTGCAGGTACTCTTATTGTGTCCATACTGTTTGCATTTCTTGCATCTCTATGAGTTTTGCTTTGGTCCCTTGGGTCTCTCATCTTCACCCCTTCTTATATTCTTTCTAGGTCTCCCAACAAATCTATGAAGTGGAGGAAGCTTAACAACATGTTGTGGCTATGACAACAAAACATACAAGTCATAACTATGCATGCATGAAGTACTAAAAGTGATGTGAAAACAACAATCAAAATAAGTATTTTACCTGAGGCCAATAACTTGGATTGTCAAGTGGGTCTACGTACAAGTTATGTCACGACCCGATCCACAGAGTATTATATTGTCCGTTTTGGGCCCAAAGCCCGCAAGGCTTTAAAACGCGTAGTACTTTGTAGATCCAACATCGTACATATATAGCACATTCCTTTCCCTCACCTAGGCGATGTGAGACTATAATCTCCCCTTGGTAGCTCGCCCAACCCCTCTTGGGATCCACAAACCTATTGGACTTCTCCTGCACCCTCCCCCTCAGGTCCGCCCACACAAGGGTATTACAGTCCACCCCCCCTAAGGGAGCCCAACGTCCTTGTTGGCACACTTCTGACTAGGTCCGGCTCTGATACCATTCTGTAACGACCTGATCCGCACAGTAAGATATTGTCTGCTTTGGGCCCAACCGGCCCGCACGGCTTTTAAAGGCCTCTTACTATGGGGATCCGACCTCGCACATAAGTTGCACATCCCTCTCCCGCACCCAGGCGATGTGGGACTATGTCTCCATTTGTAGCTCGTCCAACCCCTCTCGGGCCTATTGGGCTCCAACCCTCACTCTCACCCTCAGGTCCGCCCACTCCAGGGTCTCACAAGTCATATGTAGGTTTGTAAACTTCAACTGAAAAGAATGGATAACAATACCTACATGAAACACAATGTAACACCCCTAAATTTCATAAAGATAATTTATTTTATTTATTATTTTATTTTTAACTAAATAAAATATGATTACATTTAATTGAATGTGAATTTCGAAATTAGCGTTTTAATTGGTGAGTTTAGAAGGTGGGTACTTTCAGAAGTCCAGTGGGGGCGAATAACCACCCACCCTATAAAGGGGAAGAAAACCTACTTTTCTTTTCTTTTTCCTCTTTTTCTCCTTCTCCTTTCCTTCCTTGTGTTTTTCTTCTCAATGGTGGCGATGGGACTGTGTGTGATTTCGAAGGACTGCTCAGACATGTCAAAATATGCTTGATCTCTTTCATGAGGTTGATCGATCAAGAGATCACCCAGCACTATCTTCCGATTGCGTTCCTTCTTCGAGTATGCTTGAAGCAGGGTGAGAGGTGTCTGGACAGCAAGAGACGGACTACGATCAGGGCTGATGGAGGCAATGGGGTTTTGTAGAAGGCGGTTGTACCAACCGAGAGCTAATGGAAACTGAGACCACCTCTCCTCACTCTCGTCTGCCTTCTTTTGGGCTTCAGCTGATGTGGAGAAACCTATGATCCCTCTCTGATTTTGATTATACATATAAAGTGAACACACCTCCACTCTCCTTTTCTAGGGTTTCTGTCGTCCTCTCTTCATTTATTGTTTGAATCTGTTTTGCTTTGTTCGTTGTTTCAAACTTTTTCATTTACTGCATTTGAGTGCCGTAAACTTAACAACCTTTTTGTTTCCTTTTGTCGAATTCATCGATTTTGATCTTGAGAAAGTATAGGAGGTTTTTGTTAATTACAAAGATTACACCAATACAATGTCAAGAGGAAGGTGAAGAAGGCGGTTGATACACTTCAGTAAGCTTTACTCTTTTTCGTGCATTCGGCCTGAGTTTACAGAGGAACATTCGCAGAGTGGACAGAAAGGTTTTTCAAGAGTGGTGCATTGTAATGATCCTGACAACCCTGAAGCAGAACTTGTGCGTAATTATTACAAGGGGAATTATGTGTCCACTACCAAGTATAACGCCTTCAATTTTATTCCAAAGGCTTTGTTTGAGCAGAGGGTGATGTGTACCCTTATCAGATGCCACAGTATGCAAAGCAGTCATGTGGAGTTGACAATTATACAATATTTGAGCCATCCAGTGGGCACTGAAGGAGAAGATAATGGCTTTAGCTAGAGTGCTATATTTGGGGTTTTTGGTTTTGATTGATTTGTATGTGTTTTAGATCTGATTTAAAGTGGGATTTGCTTGTTGGTGCTAATGAAAGTGGGGATTAGAATAATGACAAGTCGAACACTGGATTGGAGAATCATGTGATAATGCATTAGCTGCTCCAAAAGAATGCGGGATGAGGATCATAGCATGGTAGTACTTGGTCAATCACTAGAGGCTTGCAAATCTAATCAATTTGTTGGTGGTTCACTTGTGGAGCTGTAATTCAGATGGAATAGGTGAGTTTCTTCATTTCTTTCTCTTCTACTTTCAGTCCTTCTTTTCTGTCAGTTTGCCTATGCTGTGTTACTTGTTTCTTGTTCCACTTGTTGTCTTTTGATGAGTAGAGTATATATTAAATAGTACCTTTTTAGATAATCTGTTGTTGGATTGTTTGATTGGGTGGCTAGTTCATGTTGTTTCTTGAAAATAGAATATCCCCAATTTACAAAAATAGAATGGGTTTTGCCTGTGAGAATGAGTTTGTTTTCTTTGTGCATTTTGTTCGTGTTTCTTTGCAATGTTTGTGTTTGAATTCTGTGATGGGTATTTATGGTTTTGGAATGTGCAACATCGAATAGAGTGTTTGTATTAGTGATGGGTTACGAAGGGTTGCCCTTGATATGAGTCAATACTTGATGAATCTATCGATGATCATAAATTTGTTGTAAGTCATTGGATAAATTTTGACAAATAGTCACAATGCAGTGTTCTTGCGTAATCAAGGACTTGTCGCTCGTTTGTAAGTTTTGTTTGTGAACAAGTAATTTAGTACAAGAATAGGAGTGGGACAGAGAGGAGGATTACACCTTGTTTTTGAAGCTAAAACTCTATTTTACTATTGTTATTAATTTATGATCAATATTATAGTGTAGTTCATTGTCATCATGTCGCAAGGTCATGGTAAGTGGTTAGATCTTCTAATGGCTACTACTAAAGTGTGGCTAGTTTTCTATTGTACAATTACTTCTTAGTAGGACTTGATTATGATGTGAGACAATCTCCCACATTTTGTCGAGTATTTGGGTATATTGAATGTCGTTTCTTATTAAGGCACTGTAAGCTAAGTTAGCTCACACCGAAATCAGTGTTTAAGAAAGGCTATTAGATATGGATTTGTTTGGCTTGGTTAAACTACAGTTAGTAGCTCGTAACTATGTTTTTCATATTCTAAGTTAATAGTGATGCTTGAGATGTGAATGGTTGGTGAATATTAATGCATTGTGATTAATGTGGAGATTGGTATTATCATGCATGTTGACTTGTTTATGCATTATGAAGATTTTGGATATTTGAATCAAGGAGTGGCTTGATTGTCATATTGTTACATAGCATGATTAATGAATATGCTATGTTGTTCCCCAAAAATGTGGGTGAATAGATTGTGAATCAAATCATGCTTGACAAAATGTCATTGTGGAGGAATTCTGAATTATGAAAAATAAATGATATTGGTAAACCTGGATTTATGGAAAATATAAATCACTTGGGCTTGTATCACTTAGAACTACCACATCTCTTTTGTTTATGATTTCCCCTCTCTTACTAGAGAAACTAAATGACCAGTGGGTCGTCTTGCGGAGTTGGGGCACCCATTTCTTACTAGAGAAACTAAAATAACCTTCGGGTTAGTCTTGCGGAAATGTGGTGAGTTTGTATGCCTAAAATAGGCTTTGATATTTATCCGTCAAAAATGTGACGTGAGTTTATGCGCATTGATAGCCCAAGGGTGGCTTTTGGTACTCATATAGTTAGGGGTATCCGCGATGCATGCCTGTATGTGATGTCCCCACTTAGGCATGGATGACGGAGTAGTCCTCCTTTATATGAGAGAGGCATACGGGCATGTATGTTCGGCACGGAGGTGGTGCGAATGTGGTATCGTCTAAGTGATCAATCCGTTAAAAAGATGAACCTAATTCAAATAAAAAGAATAAATGATGTTGCATTGTTTCTAATTCTTTTTATGCAGGATGGCAAGTCTACTAATATTTCTGCAGATCCGACTTGCCATAGTCAACCCCTATAGGGTAAGTACAGGTAAATGCATATTTACATATTAGGATGATGATATGATTGCCTCGTTGAGGAATTAAATTCTTGGAACTGTGTTTTCTTGCATCACACCTTTGCCTCGTTGAGGAACTACCTATTGGTGTGATGGTTTGTTGTTTGTGTTTTGCTTGATGTTTATCACGTGCGATTTTATTGATTTTTGGAATGAAGATTTCTCACACCAGCTTTATTGCTGACCCAAGTGAGCTTTTGCTTCTTGGGTACATTCCTTTGGGAATGTAGCCAATTAGCCTTTCAGGTTTAGAGACTTTTGAGCAGCGGTATGGGAGTTTCGCTAGTGGGGCTAGCGACGTCAGTTATTCCTGGTTAGAGTTTTGTATAAATTTTTAGTTTGTTCTATTTTCTAAACTATATTTTGTCTTTGCTGCTAAATGTTACTGTCATTATTGAATTTCACGTCCCGAGTTTTGGAGAAACGGATAATCCTACGTGGATTTTAGGATTTTTGTTTCTTCGAAAATCGGGGCGTGACACAAAACATGAAATAAATGAAACTTACAAACAATATAACTTACTTTACAAATTCATCCCTTGATGAAATAACAATAACACATGCGTGTTCATATAACATATCTATGATTTGCCATTGACAACAAGAGCATGTGTGGTTCTAAAGATCCACAGTCCAACCAACACCCAATCTACTTGTGGCAGAAAATAATTTTGTTATGCAACCAGTGGTGTCACCTGATGCAATCGATTTTTGCTCCATGCTTTGGCTCTGTTCTTGCTAACTTTCACAAGTAACGCACATGAACCACGGACCACCGTGGGGTGATCGATGGCAATCAAATGCTAAAATCAGACAAGGATCTGAGGAATGTGTAATGTTGTAACAAAGATTTTGTAGCGTACCTTAGCTTACCAACCTCATGTCGTATTTATAGTGCAAGGAGTCCTGATTTAATCAGGCCATCGTAGGCATAGTTTAGGGAGGTTATCTTTGTGGAGATCCCTCTCTAATTAAGAGTCGTTCTGTAGAAGGGAAGTTCCCTGTTAGCTCTGCACTCTTAGATACACGAGAGATAGTTTCCAATCCAAGAGCAATCCGTAGAAAGAAGTTTCCCTGTGTGGAAGATACTCTGGTATTTGCTTCCTAGTTTGAAGCAAAGAGCAGTTGTAGTTGCCCGTCCGAAGTCGATCATCGAGATATTTGCCTGAAAATGACTTATGAGTATCATGGATACTTGTGAGACGTGTGGGCCTAGCATGCTGTGAGAGTCCGAGTCCGCTTGGTGAACTGAAGTTGAGCGGGCTTAGATCCGCTTAGGCTAGATCTGTGTTGGGCCAATGCTTGAGCCCGTAGTTCCTCGAAATCATCATGACACGTGTTCGGCTCAGGAGTGTGACCGTTTTTATGTATCATCAGCTACTCCCCCTGAGTTAGTGGGTCGTCACATTAGTTCACTAAGTCATCTATTTAAGGGATGTGGTGCTCATGATGATTGAGTCTGAATCGTTGCTTGAGCCACACACTGCATTAATTGGGCATGCGTTGGTTCAAAGAAAAAGATGCGGGAACATGTTTTCTATTTAAGTCATCCGCAGTGTTGAGGCTGACATTTCTACTTCACTTGTTTTTGAAGATATTGTTCTGAAAGGTTCGTTCGTCGTCTTCATGGCTCAAGAAAACCTTCTTGATGATGTTGTTCTGGCTAAGGGCCTAGAGTTTTTTGAAGATAGGTTGTTGCTCGAGTCTGGTCTCACTGAAATTCATGCAAGGTATGGAGTTCCTGAAGACTTGCCATTGTACCTTCTGACGAGTGACCAGACACCAATGTCGCTTCCGGTCGGTTTCATCTATTTGTGTCGAGGGATGCTTTAAACTGGAGTGTGTTTCCCGATTTTGAATGTGATTTGGGAGTCTTTGGATTTCTTGGGGATCCATCTGGCTCAATTGGGACCAAATGGATACATGATTCTGCTCTATGCTAAGGAGGCTGGCGTTAGTGTGACTCCACGGGTGATCCAGTTGCTGACCAATCCTTGACTGCAGAGCATTGTTGTTTACACGATGAAGTCGCCGAGTTGTTTCGGTAAACTGCCTGATGATTTCAAGTTTTGGCAGAAGTATTGCTTCTTGGCTCCTGCGGATTCGAAGTATTTCTGGTACAAGGGGTCGTTCGCTTGAGCGACAGTTCAGGCCACTTTGTAAGTTCAACTCCTTTCCAGTGACTTTGAAGTGTTTGATAACGGGCTAAGTGATCATTGCTTGTGTTCTTTTGCAGGAAGATTTCCCACCGATCCTCTTACTTTAGAGGAGCAAACCACCATGGAGGCATTCCGCGTCATGGCAAAAAGGGAGGCAGTTGATATCATAAGAGATTCCAATTTCGTTCGTAGTGGGCTGTGAGACAACTTGCATGTCGCCCCCATTCTGTATTGAGAGTCGTGTATTAAGCTGGAATAAGGGGCCCCTTCAAGGAAGAGGAAGGCTACTAGGGCCAAAACTCTCGTTTTGTCTGATGCGGAGGATCCACCTGAGATGTTTGCTTCCTTTGTGAGGAAGAAGCCTCGCATTAGGGCTGGGCCGTCTTCGAAACGACTTGCTCTGTTGAGAGAGGGACGCGAGTCTGTTAGGCATGTTGAGGCGGAGACTAATGTTCTTGGCTTGGAGAAAGATTATTTGCAGTTGGCCGGAGTTGCTAATGGGTCGAATCTTAGTGACGCGTAGGTTGAGGCTCTGAATGACTGTCTGGTGCGGGTGGCAATGGAGGCTTCTGCTGGCGCTGATTCACGTGGGGTCGCTCCGGTAGAGGGCTCTGTTAAAGATTCGCATAAGGTGGTGGAATCTGATCACCCCACCGTTGACTCGCATGAAAGTGGTCGTGGTACCGGCTGTGTCTTTTGTAGTCTGCATTACTCACCGTCTCATTCTAGACCACAGCTAGAACTATTGGAAGGTTCTTTGGATACTTCGATCCCTCTTCTGCCTCCGAATTATGTTGGGTCATCTCATAAAAAAGAGTCGGAATAGTTTGAGGATAGTGATGACCGTAAAGGGCAACACTGGAATAGTTTTTTATTAAGGGAAGCTTCATCCTGATGCACGGATAAGTCTGTTCACACCGAACTTGGTAAAGATGAGCTCACATGTCTGGCACCAAGAGGTGGATGTTGAGTATGCTTCGAGAAAGCATATAAGCAAGCGTCACAATTGGCTGATGGACCACGCTTCGAAACCCTAGGAGGATACGCTGGAAGAGTGTGTGGACCAGGGTTTGAAGTATCTTATGCTTGGTATGTCTCATATGAGCCGCGTGGCCGTTGCTGGGACGAAAGTAGAGGCAGCTCGCGAGAGAGTATATACCTTGGAGTGTCTTCTCGTACGTGCAGACGCTATATTCTAATGCGCTTCATGAAATTGAACGGCTTAAGAAGCAGGCCGAAGAGATGTAGTCGGATCAATCAATTGTGACCGTTGAGTATATACCTTGGAGTGTGTCTTCTAGCAAGTGCAAACACTATATTCTGATGCGCTTCATGAAATTGAGCGGCTTAAGAAGCAGATCTTATTGATGCAAAGGTGCGAGAATAAGAGTTTATCCATAAACAAGGGAAATGTGACTTCCACAAGGTTGTTCATGGCCGACTGGAGCTGTTGGCGCTGATAAAGGAGGAGCATCCGGAGTGGGATCTTAGCTGTTACAAGAAGATGTCATATGTGGACTTGTCTATTACCTCTGAGTCGTCGGCGAGGAGGATAGTTCGATCCCTAACGTCCAGGTTGAAGAGCGTATAGATGCAACTTCTGTCCTTGTTCCTCCTAGGCTTAGTTCTTCTGTTTTTGTACCTTCTCCTGATTAAGAGTAAACTTTGTGTGTTCGTACATTTTTCTCTTGGCCATTAATGAAAACAGTAGTTTTCATTTCATACTTGGCGTCTTTATTGTATGTTTTCGTTTTGTCTTGTCGTCTTACTTTGGCATAGGCTGGTTGAATCAATAGGACGTTGTCTGGTCTGTCTGCAGCAGAGAGCTTGATCGCTTTGTATTTTGAATGACTTGAGGTCATTGCTGCGTAGTTATGTCCTATAGCGAGCATGTTGCGAACAGTTTAACTAGGAATTGAGTCACCCGAGTTGTGTCTTGTCCCATAGGTAAGTTGTTTGAACTTTTTCTTGTTTGTCTAACTGGTCGACTGTAGTTGTTGCCGCAAGAAAGCTTTGGTGGCCGAAATTACGTGTCAGAGTGTTCACACTGAGTCAGGCCTTAAGCTCGAGTTGGCGTCCTAATTAACTTTCACTGGGCACCGATTGTACTATCCTTGTATCAGCGCGAGTGACATTTTTCTAATGTTAGAATGTCAATCCGTTTGAACGTGAAGGCGCTGACTCATCTAAGCTCATATTTGCATCCGCATTCTTGAGGGAGGGCGGAGGTCGTGTGGAGAGCTGTTTGAGATTCCCACCTTTCGAATCGTTTATGACTGAGTAGAGCAATCGATAGATTCGGGGAGTAAAGGTTTGTCAACCAGGCTGAAAAGCAGTGGCCCCGTGGCAAGCTGTTATAATCAGTTTGGGACTGACTAGGCTTTCACCTTCCGAATTATTTATAACCAAGCAAAACGGTCGACGAATTCGGGGAGTAAAGGTTTGGCAACCAGGCTGAAGAGCAGTGATCCCGTGGCAAGTCGTCAAAATCAGTTCGGGACTGACTAGGCTTCCACCTTTCGAACCGTTGACACCCTCTCGACGTAGTGGGGGCTACGTGTTCGAGAGGGGTTTTGCGGCCACGCTGAAGAGCAGTGGTCCCGTGGCGAGCCATCGGAATTAGTTCGGGACTTACTAGGCTCCCACTATCCAAATTATCTACACCTGAGTGCACCAAGCTACAAATTTGGGAAGGTTCGGTGGCCACGCTAAAAAGCAGTGGTCCTGTGGCAAACCGTCGGAATCAGATCGTGGTTGACTGGGTTCCCACCTTTTAGTCTATCTACACCCTCGCAGCGCAGGCTACAAGTCCAGGTTTGGTGATTTGGCGGCCACGCTGAAAAGCAGTGGTTCCGTGGCGAACCATCGAAATCAGTTCAGGACTGACTAGGCTCCCATCTTCCGAACTATCTACACCCTCGCAGTGGGGGCTACAAGTCCAGGTTTTGATTAGAAGCTTTCATTGCTGGTCGTCACCAACTAGGCTTACCTGATTAGGTTCGACGAACACCAACCTCGAATCCCTGGCAAGTCGTCATTACCAGGCATGGCAACGCTGATTAGACTCACACTTCCTAAACCATCGATGCCTGCACTAAGCAGACTAAGTGTCAGAGTGAACAAGAATCTATCGTCATCGGTGTTGGTTGACTAAGCTTGGCTGGTTTGACCATAGGTTCTGCCTGCTGAGGGACGTGCGAACCTAGTGGTTCAGGGTGTGGACGAAGTTACCTTAACTCGGCGAGTGGTAAAGTCTGTACGTCAAAGTTGACTAGGATCCTCGAGTGTTTGTGCCAAGCATGCGACAGGGTGTTATTTAGATAATAAGCTGAGCCCATGGGCCCACAGAGGAAGGCCTAAGGCACGTAACGCATAGATCACGCGGTGACACGTGTATGGTGTAGGTTGTGTGACGTTTGAGTATATCGGTTACTCCCCCTCAATTGATGGGGTTGCGTACAACGCCATTAATTGATTGACGTGATCTGTGCAGTTTCCTTGGGAACCGTCCTCTTCCATTTTCCCATACGACATTCAATGCTTGGCAGTTAATGCGGGAGTGCCTGTTTGGTGAACCATTATGTCTATATAATGGTGTTTTTCAATCGTTGCAGGCACCACCTTTTGCTGAGTTAATTTCCTATAATGTTCTTGTCTGGAGAAGATGTTTTGGGTTTTCCAAAGGCTGAGGGAAATGCTTGGGTTTTCCAAAGGCTGGATCTCCATCACTGGAGTTTCCTAAAGTTTTGATGTTTACCTCGACCAAGCATGATGATAGTTGTTGTTATGCGTGGTCACACGAAGTTAATATGCTGAGGTCTCGTAATCTCTTCTCATATCACGGAGAAGTAGTACGAATTTTCTACCAAGGGAGATGCCTTGATGTTACACCGTACCACTTGTGTCTTCGTGTGCTCGAATCCCACTGCTAACCGACGGCTGATCAAAGTGTTAGTTGATGCGCGGTGCCTTCGGGTGTGGTAGTTCTCAGTCACACACCTGCCATCACATATGGGAAAGGTGGTCTATCTTAAAAGCATTATGGGACCGTAACTGTGTCGTTGCTTGTGGTCATCCTCATCTGCCTTCTTCTAAACCCTTTGACGAGGTTGGATAGTCTCTTGAGGAAATCAACAGTTTGTCGTGAGGTCCTCGATGTTGTAAGGAGAGCACTTTCCTGGAGTGATTTGAAGGAACAGTCTGACCGCTCAGTCCTTTCAATTCTCTCTTACACTTTATCTTTATCTTGGGAAGGGGTCGAACATCTCCCATTCTCTTAACTCTATTGTCGTCTTCAGAAGGGGTCGAGCAACTTTTATCTTTGCTCTCACTTGCAAATTACTCGTATTGGAGGGTTTGCAGGTTTTCGTCAGACTTTGTCCGTTGCAGAATTGTCTAAGCGAGTCTTTTATTTCAATTAGCACTTTATTCAAATGTTTGTAGTGCTCAGTCTTTTGTATCCGCCTCAAGGTGCTTGTTGTTACATCTTTCCAATAATCGATAGAGTTTGTTTCTGAAATTCTTATTTTATTTCTTAAATAATTGCGAATCACATAAGTCTTTTAAGAACTCTAAACTCAATATTGACTGCGGAAAGGGAAACAAACAACTTTATGCAAACAAACTGTTGATGGAGATAAACTGATCTTGGCCTTGAAGCAAATTTGGATAACTTTCGCGGATCATTTAGCGGACTGTCGAGGCGTTACATAGGTCACTAAAGAGCAAACCTTGCAGAGGGGCAGATCTCTACACCGTCGGAATGTCGGGGGGATGTGTTCCCACTTGCCATTTCCAATACGACTCGCTGGGCAGGAGAGTTGATTGCTCCTGTACCGCTCGAAAATGTTGTCTGTTCTGTCTTTTGGCCTTGCACAGTGTCAGGCTGCTCTGCATGATGTAGTTGAATCTGGGAGCACTCTATCTGTCTCAATGCGTGTAGTGGCAACCTCATGCCGCAGGTTGGTCTCCACATATTGTCCCTTCTTGGGCGAATATCATGTAGACATGTTTTCTCTTTTGAATGAAAGTATTATTCTGCCTTGCATCGTCGTATTTGCTTTTGTTGCTTTGTAGACTGTAGGGTTTGTACTGTCAGGCAAAAAAAAATTTGTCAGTCCAAATGTATTGCTATGTTGTGTTGTTGTCTCGACAGATTAGGGGATAATCAGCAGAAGTCGTCGTTGGTCAAGAGTTGACCAAATTCTTTCAATCGTTGTCCGCAATGACTCCCTTTGTTGTGACCTGCGCGGAACGGATTAGGTTTTGCGTGTCGGGAGTTGTTGTCATCAGTTTCGAACTGATTAAGCTTTGCTTGGCAAGTTCGGCAACCATTGTCTGTATCAAGAGCAATGATCCCTTAGCGAGTCGTCGTTACCAGCGGACAAGGGCTAACTAGACTCCCACTTCCTCAGCCGTCGCAACCCGCGTAGAGCGGATTAGGCTTTGGGAACCAGAAGCCATCATCATCAATCGAGAACTAACTAAGCTTACCTTGCTAATTCGGCGATCATCGTCTACATTGAGAGCAATGATCCATTGGCGAGTCGTCGTCATCAACGGACAAGTGCTAACTATACTCCCACTTCCTCAGCCGCTGTGACCCGTGTGGAACAGATTAGGCTTTGGGCACCAAAAACTGTCGTCATCAGTCGCGAACTGACTAAGCTTACCTGGCTAATTCGACGATCATCGTCTGCATTGAAAGCAATGATCCCTTGGCGAGTCGTCATCATCAGCGGACAAACACTGACTATGCTCCCACTTCCTCAGCCATCGTGACCCGCGCGGAGCGGATTAAGCTTTGGGCACCAGAAGTCATCGTCATCAGTCGCGATCTGACTAAGCTTACCTGGCTAATTCGGTGATCATTGTCTGCATTGAGAGCAATGATCCCTTAGCGAGTCGACGTCATCAGTGAACAAGCGCTGACTGGACTCCCACTTCCTCAGCCGTCATGATTCGCGCGGAGCGGATTAAGCTTTGGGCACTAGAAGTCGTCGTCATCAGTCGCAAACTGACTAAGCTTACCTGGCTAATTCGGCAATCATCATCTACATTGAAAGTAATGATCCTTTGGCGAGTCGTCGTCATCAGCGGACAAGCACTAACTAGACTCCCACTTCCTCAGTCGTCGTGACTCGCGTAGAGCGGATTAGGCTTTGGGCACCAGAAGTTGTCGTCATCAGTTGCAAACTGACTAAGCTAACTTGACTAATTTGGCGATCATCGTCTGCATTGAAAGTAATGATCCCTTGGTGAGTCATCGTCATCAGCAGACAAGCGCAAACTAGACTCCCAATTCCTCAGCTGTTGTGACCCGCACGGAGTGGATTAGGCTTTGGGCACTAGAAGTCGTCGTCATCAGTCGCAAATTGATTAAGCTTACCTGGCTAATTCGGCGATCATCGTCTGCATTGAGAGCAATGATCCCTTGGCGAGTCGTCATCATCAACGGACAAACGCTGACTAGACTCCCACTTCCTTAGCTATCGTGACCCGCACGGAGCGGATTAGGCTTTGAGAAAATTTCTAAGTTTGGCCGTAACCGAGGTTAACGAGGGTTGTAAGGGACAGCTGTGGAAGTTTTGGTAAAATTAAAATATTTTATTGATAATACTTTTTGAGATGTTCTACATTTCATGGTCGTTTTAACCCGTCGTCGTCGGTGTCTTCCAACTAGTATGTTCCCGGTTTGTTAACCTTAGCAACTCTGTAAGGTCCTTCCCAATTCGGATTTAGCTTTCTTGCCCTAGCTTTTTTGGTGTTTGGTTGGGTCTTCCATGTTATTCCTGATCTCCATTAGCAACGGGTGGATTTTGTAGTATGAGAGTCTCCACCGCCTTGATGACCTGTTGTATTTGAGACGTCAGCACCTCGATTTTGGGGTCCGTTGTTACTGTCGTTGGTGTAGGGGCATGAGTAGGATGCCCGTGCATGGCAGGAATTGGTATAGGGACAACTGGAGCCTTGGACGTGTCTCCTGGTTCGTTGTTTTTTTTTTTTTTTTTTTTTTTTTTTTTTGGAAGTTGAGCCGGTGTTTGATAGGATCCGTAACCTATCCCCCGAGGTGCCGCCTATAGGCCAACATCACCCCGAAAGAATTAATGCCGCCGGCGGGTCTCGAAGCAAGGACTTGGGGATAAATCCCACAAGGCCTTAACCACTCGACCATACAACCTTTGGCTCCTGGTTCGTTGTTGTGTGACCTGGTAGTCACCATCTCTCTGGGATTTGGTAGGAGACGACGCTTAGTGTAAAGTTAAGAACTATGTCGTCCCCACGGACGACGCCAAACTGATGCAGTTGGTTTTCACTCCCTACTTTGACCCTATTTTTGCTGACCTGCACAAGTAACACACGTGAGCCACAGACCACTGTGGGGTGGTCGATGACACTCTGATGCTAAAGTTAGACAGGGATATGAGGAAGGTGTAATGTTGTAACATGGATTTTGTAGCGTACCTTAGCTTACCAACCTCATGTCTTATTTATACTGCAAGGAGCTCTAGTTTAACCAAGCCATCGTAAGCGTAGTTTAGGGAGGAAATTTTCGTGGAGATCCCTCTCTAATTAAGAGTCGTGCTATAGAAGAGAAGTTCCATGTTAGCTCTGCAGTCCTAGATACGCAGGAGATAGTTCACAATCGAAGAACAATCCGTAGAAGGGAGTTTCCCTGTGTGGAAGATACTCTGGTGTGTGCTTCCTAGTTGGAAGCAAAAAACAGTTGTAGTTGCCCATTCGAAGCTGATCCTCGAGATACTTGCCAGAAGATGACTTATGAGTATCGTGGATAGTTGTGAGACGTGTGTGTCTAGAATGTTGTGAGAGTCCGGGCCCGCTTGGCGGACTGAAGTTGAGCGGGCTTAGATCCGCTTGGGTTGGATCTGTGTTGGGTCGATGCTTGAGCCCTTAGTTCCTCGAGATCATCCTGACACATG
This sequence comes from Berberis vulgaris, assembly GCA_963556465.1. Classification (NCBI taxonomy): domain Eukaryota; kingdom Viridiplantae; phylum Streptophyta; class Magnoliopsida; order Ranunculales; family Berberidaceae; genus Berberis; species Berberis vulgaris. Next base: position 11,013,557 of record OY747134.1, read on the forward strand.
TTCGGCTCAGGAGTGTGACCATTTTTATGTATCATCAATACCTATGATATTTTTTTCAGCCTCTGCAAAGTTATTTCAACCCTAGGCACAACCCCATTTTGTCCATATATTTTGTATCAATTTTCCTTGTATAAGGTGTACTTATCACCATTCTTTGAAACCTCTCAACCATTGGCATCTCCTCAACTCAAGTATCATCTTGTTAAATGACTCAGATAAGTTGTTATAATGTGTTCACACTTTGATGTAGTATCAAAGTATGAAATTGCCCAATGAGAAAAACGTTCTTTTCCAACCATTCTTTTGCGTTAGGATTATCAGCCTCAATTTGTTTCATTTCCAATTCAAACCTCTCTACCCTGTAAGCATTTGCAGCAGCCAACTTAGACTTTCTATGTGAGGACCTTTATGCAACTTTTTGAAATTTTAGTAAATATTTTGAAAAAGTACATGTGATGACTACCTCGGAAGACTCTATACGCAACCTTAATCAGACGCTTTTGCGTGTCTTAAGTGAATGTAAGGTTGCTTGGGTGTTTTCTAAGATATGGGTCTATAATGATTAGGAATGTGTTCCAAGTATCATAGTTTTCACCCTTGCAAATGTAGATGGCAATAGGAAACAACCATTATTTGCATCCAATGAAATGGCAGACAACATCACTCCATCATATTGTCTTTTCAGAAAACAACCATCTAGACCTATTATAAGTCTAAATCCCTTCACAAAACCTTCCAAGCTTGTTGTAATAGCTACACACAATCCCACAAAGTTGTCATCAATAGGATTCTTCAATCATTCAACTATACTCCCTAGGTTGTCCTTCAATATTTGTCTACAAATTTCAGGGACCTTGGTAAAACTATAAAAATAAACTCCATAGATTATCTCATTACATATATTTTTAGCATTGTAAGCATACTTGTAACTAATATGTACCCCATGCTCATCCCAAAGGTAGTGCTTGATGTTATTAGGCCTGGAGTTTTTGTTAGCTCTAACAAAGGGGTCCACCACATCAACACCAAATAGCTCTAACCATTGAATTCCTTCCCCTTTCATCACCCTTGCATGTGTGTGGCCTGAAATGACCTCACCATAGTTGTTTCTTCCCTTGGCATTCTTTTCACATAACCACTCCAAATGCAGTTAGGGTCTTTGCACCTCAAATCAATCTTCAAAACTTTTTTCACTTTCATCCCTCAACTCATAATTCTCATCATCTTCATCTATTTGAACTTCTCCTCTAGCATTCTCCCCAACATCCTTGTCATGTGATCTCTTCATTATTTTCCTCCCATCAACATGATCACTATCATAGTGATTCTCAACATCTACTTGGTCAATATTCACAATTATATATAGCTTTCAAACTCAATGAATGGAAATGGTGGTGGTACTTTTCATTTTCATCATCCCCCCCAATGAATGGAGCAAAGTTCCTTGGTAGAATAGGTCTTGGCCCACTCGCTGATCGTTCAGACATTGTTGGTTCTTCAAGAATCCCAATCTCTGGTTCTGTGTCAAGCTCAGCAACTTCACAAGCTGCATCACTAAAGTCAGCTTCAATATCTTTTCAATGAACCGCAACTTCAATATCTGGCTCATGATGCCTCTCATCAAGTTCTTCATCATCATCAAAAAGAATGAGGGGGTTACCAATGTTTGTTCCTCCCCTACAATTGGTTGAAAATTCTTCTAAAAACAGGCTGAAGTTCATTTAAGACCATGCGTCTTTAAATAAGGTTCAGACAATGGTTTGGATGATTGGATTAAAAACATTTGTAGGCTTTAGCTTGGGGGTTACTGAATTTGGGTTTTGTAAATAGACATGAAAGAAGGTCTTGTTATTGAACCTTATTGTTTTAATGTTATCACATAAATACTACAAGTCAACATTAGCTTTCACCAATTTGACACTTTGATTAGCAAAAATCCATGTAACTATAACATCCTTGATTCCAAACTGCTTCTCAGTGTCATCTTTTAAATCCTTTAAACACCACTCATGCCATCAATATATTTCAAAGTTGTAATTTTTTCATTCATATAAGTAGGGCTATGATTGGTTCAGTAGCCTACCATGATGAACTAGACATGTCATCTTGTCACGTAGAGCCATCACTGCTATAAGCATATAACAAGATATATCAGATGTACATGAAAAATGCAATCAAAATACATGTGAAAACTACAAGATAAGCAACTAATATGCTTATAACCAAACTTGGTATAGACTAACATACATGAAAAATATGCAAATATACATGGAAGATAAACATAAAATGAGACTAAATATAGTCGAAATAGTGGTTGATATACATGAAAATATATTGTATACATGTGTAATACATGGAAACATACTATATAATTGAAAATACAATCCCCACATCTAAAATGCCCTAAATAACTAAATCAACAAATTCCCCAACTTAGTTTTTTTTGTGAAAATGACACATATCGCATAAACAAATATTAAAGTACTAATTTATAGTGGGAAATATTTACTAAACAACTCACGTGAGACAAATAAACAAATTACAAAACCCTAGACACCTGGAATGCCTTTATTAAACGAATACCAAAAGCAAACAATGGAAATGACAAACATTGACAAAAATTTAGAGATTTCATACTTGCTCAAGCTTAGTCGCAAGGTGTGTTGGCTTCAGGGGAGTCCAAGGTTAGTCGCAGTCACAGTGGACGACGAACCATACTCAAGCTGAGTTGAGCTCAGTCCAAGCTCAATTCTCCCTCTCTCGACGATAAACTAGGTTTTCTCCCTCTCTCGACGGTGAACTAGGTTTGAGTTGAGTTGAGCCGAGCCGAGCTCAGTCCAAGCTCAATTCTCCCTTTCTCCTCAGTCGACGAAAAACCTTTCTACCTCGGTCGATCTCCCTCTCTCTCTCCCCCTTCGACAACAAAGAACCTCTCTTCCTCGGTTGATCTCCCTCTCTCCATCCGGCGATCTCCCTTTCTTCCTCAGTCGATTGTAGTTGCGATCTAAGTGAAGCAATCAATGTGGTATTTAGGGTTAGGCCAAATAGGGCTTCGATTGGAGTCGTTGATTGTCTATGGTTGATTTTTGGCATGTGCAAGGTGCGTTGGGACATAACACTCACGTGCTACTCACATAAGGTATTTCGGACATTTAAAAAGATTTAAATAACCCTTAAGAATTATTAGCTAGCTACAACACATCTAACTGATATGGGACTAAGTTTAAGAATTCTAGTTTCGCAGGAAAAATAATTCATCTATCCAGTTTCGATCACCTGGTCCTCTTAGGGTGTGTTTGGTTGCATGGAATCCTATGTCATGAGAATCCATGAGGAGACCCCTACATTTTAGGCTAAATTGATATATCACTCCACATCTACTATTTGACCACCATTTGATTTTGTGATCAATGGTAGGGATGTAAGTTTCATGAATATGGGAATCTCACTCTTTGGTCCTCGAAGGCATGTGATTCACATGTTCATGGGATATTCATTTCCACCATTGATCACAAAATCAAATGGTGGATATGGAGTGATACATCAATTTAACTTAAAATGTAAGGGTCCCTCGTGAATTTTCATGGTATTGAATTCCATGAAACCAAACACACCCTTAGTCCCATCACCAAATCAATCAAAAGTGAGTGCTTCTAGGGAGCATGGGTCTGCTGCCTGAGTGGCATTTTTACACTTTTACCCTTGCCTTTTTAACCACTCTTTAAATATAACAACAAAGAAGGGGCAAAAGGATAATTTTGCCCACCCAGACACCAAACCCAAGCAGCAAACCAGCTCCCTAGAATTATACATCAAAAGGGCCCACCTCCAATACAAAGAAGTTGGTTTTCCAAAGCAGCCTGTCTGTTGTCCGACAACAAAGAACCTCCCTCGCCCGTTTACCTGCCGCGTGGACTCCAACTCTCTCTTTACGTTTCTCTCCTCTACAAAAAAAAAAAAAAAAAAAAAAAAACTCATTAAACCAAAACCTCACTGTGCTCTACCTGGTCTTCTCTTTTAAGCATTTGTACAAAAAATTGGTCTTCTTCAATGGATTCTCGAGTCTTCCTCTCTCTCTTCATCTTCCTACTCTCCTTCCCAAACCTCGTCCACTCCTCCTTCCCATGGCTGCTCCGCCAAAAAATCATGTAAATAAATGTTCCATCTTTACCTCTTCTACTGTTTTCATTTCAAACATTTTAGACTCACATTTCTTCATTTCATTTCAGGGACGAGTCGCACCTCAGATTGACCAAAACGCGCTCTGCTTCTCATCACGGTTTCGATCCTACTCGGCTCACCCAGCTCTCCTGGCAACCAAGGTTTGGTTTCTCTTTTTCCCCTCTCTTTTGTTTCATTTCGTTAGGGTTTAATTGGGTTTTTCTGATTTTGTTTACTGTTGTTGTTCAGGGCCTTCTTGTATAAGGGGTTTCTCACAGATGAAGAATGTGATCACCTCATTGATCTCGTAAGTTTTAGCAATTCTCTGTTTTTCAAGTTCTGTTCTTTGATTAATCTGTTTTGGAATTTGGGGATAAAAAAATTTTGTGTTATTTTTCAAATACCCATTTTGAAACTTTTCTTATTTTTGTTTTTGCTTGTAATTTGATGGTATTAGGCTAAAGATGAGCTGGAGATATCAATGGTGGCGGATAATGAATCAGGCAAAAGCATAAAGAGTGAAGTTAGGACGAGTTCGGGCATGTTTCTTAGAAAGCAACAAGTGAGTTTTCTTTCAATTGTTGCTCATAGCTTTTAGATAATATGAAACTTTAATTGTATGAGATTTTTTCTTCTTTGAGAATGTGTTTGTTGATTAATTGCATGTGGAGAGAATAGCATACTTCGGAGGCAGTCTGGGAATTGAATTACTAATAGTATTTAAGGTTGCATCGATGGCCTAAGATAAATATGAGAAAAACATAACGCATTCATTATTATACTTGAGGGTTTGATTGGCTCTTTTGGTTGCACATCATGGTATGCTGTTAAGGAAAAAAAAGGTTTGAGAATGGGTCATTCAGTCTTTTGTAAAGAATTTAGGGGTTGGAAATTACAGGTATTGGCATAATAGGAACAAAACCTGGTTTTTACTAACTCAAGAGGCCCCCTTTAGTTTTCGTTTAAATTAAAGACCTTACATACACATGACTAAATGAAAGCCATATCATTGGAGCTCCATTTGTGCTGAAATTTTGAGATTAAATTAAAGACCAACACAATATGTCAAAGTTTTAGCTAGTTTTACATGTGTGCTTTGAGATCTGCGCTAAGTGAGATAAATGGAATTTCTTTATTAATATCACGAAGCGTGTGAGAGCCCACATTGGGAGCAACACAAGCCGGCAAGTAGGCCGGCTAGCGTCCATTGTCCAAGACCACCCAAAAGAGTGGTACTTAAGCACTCACAAAGACTGTTTATCAAGATGTTTTCTGGTAGGGATCTAATCTAAACACGTGTCTCGAGGAACTATGTCGAAACGGTCTGAAACTTTGGCACGTTTCTAGCATTTATTCGTAATTTTTTTGAAAAGCTCGAATGGAGCTCAAACGAATTAAAAATCAATTTTGTAAACTTAAAATCAATGCTCCTTGGAAATATCATAAATTTTGAAAGGTAGTTAGATTATTTTTCATCAGCATCCGCCAATATACTTCTTTTCACATGTATTGTTCTTTGGCATATGTAATCAAATTTAGTAAATTAGTTTAAATGGAATCTTGGATGAGAAAGGTAAGCGCTGTTGCATGCTGCTCTAGATGGACATGAAGCGAAAATTGGAAAAGAATGGTATTTTTTTCTTCTTCTTTTTCTTGGCCCTTGAGCTGGTTACCGCTCTTGTAGGTTTGGACCTTTGGAAAGGGAATGGATGATTCTGAATTACAGCCTTACAGGTCTGTTCCCAAGTGTGATCTCGAAGATTTTTATCATGATCTACAATGTTGTGGTTATATAGTTACGGAGTTGAGGAGAGATGTACTGAACTTGAGAAAGTGAGGTTTCTTCATGTACAGGGAATCCTGCTACATTGTCAATTTCTTTGCTAGCTTGGGGTTAGGGATATTTTGTTGTTTTATTTCTCAATGGTACAATTTCCTTGGACGCATCGTATGTTAGGAATTAGGATGGTATATTTTTCACTTTTTTTTGCTAGTGTTATATGTAACCTAACTTAACATTTGAGGTGGCAGTAAGGGCAGTTGCAAAAAAAATGTTGGTATTGGAGGAGTAATATCACTTTCAGAATTGTGTAGTTGCGTAGTGTCTTCTGATGTGGCCACATGGGTGTTCCACTATGTGTTGGGAATGTTGTTGCTTGGGAGGTCCATGTAGCTGCGGGGTGTTGATGGTTGGACATGGTCAAATATTTGTTTTGATTGGTGATTGTCACCATTGTCAGAGCACCCAAAGATGTTGCAATACTAGATCAGATATTGTACCTCATCTACAACTTCTATCAGCAAAGGAGACGAATGTATGCTTCAGGTATGGAGCATCCATGAACTGTGAATGTCTAGGAAATCAACTTTACTTGATCTTTTTTGGAAAATTTTCAATCTACCTTTTTGATGGGCACCTATTGCATGAGTTCTTTTTATTCTCCATTAGTCTTTCTTGGGCATGAAACCATATGTTTTAGCCTGTTTAGAGCTTTCTTATTCTTCGCACGAGGTTAGAAATCATCATCTTTGTTTGCAATGCTTACTTGTCCTTATTCTTATTATCGATAACCTTGATGAGAGTGGATATCTAATCGGTTGTTAACCGTGTGTCTTTAGCCATTGAATGTATGGACCATTTCTGTGACATTGCTCTTCCAGCCTTGGTTGCCTTTTTTTGGCTGAATCTGTTTTGCGGTTGAAGATAAGCACAACTCAAAGATTAGGCAGGAACAATAAAGAAAAGACAATCAGAGTATATAGAATACAATATAATGGCTATATTTATAGGAATGTTCCTTGTCCTAATTGATGAAGAAAACTGTTCATACTTCTAGGAGTAAGGCTTAGGAAAGTTCTAAAAATCGTAGACCTTTTATATCATATGCCTAGGTAAGTGCAAGTTAGGATAGTCTAATACTTAGCATTTGTTAGGAACTAGGTTATTTATGCAACGATTGTGTAAATCCAGGGTAGGCTGATCGAAACTAGATATTTAGTGGTTGGGTTTAGCGGTCACCAATTAATTGGTGAGTCACCAAAAAATCGGTGAGAAATTGTTCTGGTGGGTGGTGGATGATGGTTGTCGTCCTGTTGTTGAGTGGTGGTGGTTGTTGTCTTATAATGTGTGATGTTTTGGACATGATTGCATAATTTGCTATATAATATAACTTTTGTTGCTTTATAATACTTGTCTTATTAATCTTTATTGTTGAGATATGTTGTTTATTATAATTTACATTAGTGAGGGTATAAAAATGTATATTTTGAAAAAGTAGACCGATCAAATCCGATTAATCCCCAATTAATCCGCTTAATCTTAAATCGATCCTGAATTGCGAAGGGTCCATTATCCGCATTTACTACATGGGTTAAGAATATGCCTTTTTGCTTAAACCTTACAAACAAATGGCTTTTAAGCCTCACAATTTTTATAATTTTTTTTAATCAGCTATTTTACATGTAAACATACAAATTGCAGCAAGACTTTGTTTGACCTGGCAGAAGTGTACTGTGTACCTCTTGGAATGGCATTCAATGTGGCATATTGATAATATTTATTCAAAACAATTTAGATATCCCAGCTCCAGCAAGCACCATTTAGGACGCTTGGAGAATGACAATGCTTCAGGCAAAGTCAAATAGGTTGCTTGTTCAGGACCTGTGCACTATGGAATCATTTTAGGAATTCTCCTTGCAGCTAAAGATAGTTTTGTAAAATTAGGCACCTCAAACCCCTGGTGAATTCACGTAAATGTTTTATAAGATCTCATGTTCCCTTGCTTCACTAATATAGTTTGTCCATAAATGAATAGGCGGCTTGAATGATTATGCATGGATTTCCAGGGATCTTATGAATCCTTGGTGTCATTATTTACTTTCTGGAAACATGATAGTTGAGCAAACTATGGTTTTGATTTAAGCACTTTTTGAACTCTTAGCTAATTTTGCAATAACCTGCTTTGTTTTTCCATGTTTGAAGGACGATGTTGTGTCAAGAATTGAGGATAAGATAGCTGCTTGGACTTTCCTTCCTCCAGGTAATTTTGTAACAATGATCAAGTTTGTTTGTGATTCTGTGATCTTAGCATCAATTTTTTGGTCATCAGAGAATGGGGAGGCCATCCAAATACTGCACTATGAACTTGGTCAAAAGTATGAGCCACATTTTGATTATTTTCACGACAAAGCAAATCAAGAGCTTGGAGGTCATAGGATTGCAACAGTGCTCATGTACCTGTCTAATGTTGAAAAGGGTGGTGAAACCATCTTCCCCAATGCAGAGGTAAAGTTTTTTGGGTCAAGTTTTAACATCATGTTTCTCAAGTTTTTTTTTTCTTTTGTTTTATCTTCTTCTTATGTGCTAATCAAACATCTGTTTTCTGTAGGCCAAAGAAACTCAAGTGAAGGATGAGACATGGTCTGACTGTGCTAGAAATGGTTATGCAGGTAATACAACCGATCTTGTAGAGAAATCAACTAACATAGAAATGCTTACTGTATCAATCTAATTTGGAAATATATGTCCAAAGATTGGAAGAGGTGTCTGCTAATCTTTCAGTAAAGGTTCTGTGGGTTTAATCACTTTGGTCAATTAAGATGCTCACGGCACACACCTTTTAATTCTACGCACACTTTTATTTATTCAATCGTGTTAGAAGAAATATTTGTTTTTGACAGTGAGAAGTGTATAAATTAAGGCACTTGGATCAAATGAGAGGTCTAAACTATTCATCCAGTATGATGTTTGCATAATAAAGAGTAGTTCTCGGGATATTTTTTGTTATATTAGTGTAAAAAAACTCTTCCAAATGCATATCATCTCGATCACCTAATGACTGTCGATTACACGTTGTAGTGAAAACAAGAAAGGGTGATGCGCTTTTGTTTTTCAGCCTCCATCCCGATGCTACAACTGATCCTGGCAGCTTGCATGGAAGCTGCCCAGTAATTGAGGGTGAGAAATGGTCTGCCACCAAATGGATTCACGTCAGAAGTTTTGACACACCAACTGAAAATGTTTCAAACGGTGAATGCGTTGATGAGAATGATCTCTGCGCCCAGTGGGCTGTCACGGGGGAGTGTCAAAAGAACCCCGTTTACATGGTGGGCTCTAAAGGTTCTCACGGGTATTGTAGGAAGAGCTGCAATGTATGTTGAATGCAGATTTTTGTCATTCCCCTGATTAGCAGGTGTTTGTATAGAATACATTGACATGTAACCAAAGTATACAATATTTCACTCGAAATATCTGGTTATTTTTTAGACAAAAAATTAAAAAAAAAAAAAAAAAAATCTTGACAGTTTAATCATTCTAACCTTTAAGATCAAATCCCACCTTGCTCAAAGTTGGCATTTTTTTTTAACCTTGATCATTGAGAGCCTGCCGATAGGAATTGTTTTAACTGTTTTCTAGGCTCCTAATTTATTTTATTAAATTGCAAGTAGGTGTGATAGCACACCTTCTCTGCAAGAGTCTGAGAAGCCCATATCTTATCAGATGTCACTGTACACGATAAAGAAAATAATAATAATAAGGCCTATGAAAAAGAGTTGATACAAAGAAATTGTGATAGCTTAGTTGATAAGAGTTAAAAAAAATTGTGTCCCGCTTTATTATGGGTTTTTTTGAAATGGATGATTGTGTGTGCCATCACTTCATCAACTCCACTGGAGCACTAGGATATATATAGTTCAGTGACATTGTATTCTTTTAGTAGATTTCAATGTACTGCCAATGGGATACCAGCTTACCAGTAAACTTGTGGTAGATGAAATCACAAATTCAAGATTCGAACTTTGTCAATGGCATTTAGGGTGGGAGGGTTTAAGATTAAAAAAAAAACACAAAAGATTTCAATGTTAACTTGGAGTGAACTTTCTTGGTTGTAAGATCTTATGAAAGGTTATCACTTTTTGACGCTATCAAATCTACTGAAGAACACCACCACGTACCTTCCTTTATCCAACCTTCTTTTTTTTCTCTTCACATGACTATCAACAGACGAAGCAGCAACACCTTGCCACTACCTCGCCCCGCCACCGCCTGTCAAACTACCTCTTATCTCTTCCTCTTCTCTTTTGTTCTTATTCTTCTCATCTCTCCATTTTCTCTTCTCTTTTGATATTCTCTGTACACAGTGAGAATAATGAAGTCTTATAAAAAAACATATGGTATTTGAAAACAAATATTTGGTAAAAAAAAATTACAACATCCACTGGAAAAAAAAATTTGTGCATAGTGAGTTGTCAAAGGCGTGTTGAGCTCGCTCCCCGTTGCCAGCCACACCACCCCCGATGCCCCTCCCCGCCATCGCATCCTTCTTCTCTTCTCCTTTGGTTTTTTCTCTATTGCCCTCGTGGAGGTCTGTTTTGGAACCCATCCCTGTGGAGACCTCTGCAAGGGCAATGGAGAAAAAAACGCCGAGGGGAATGGGCGGTGCAGTTGGCGACAAGGGCGAGGTGAGGGTGGTTGTTGCTGCTCCATACATGTTGTTTCTAATAGGAGAACAAAAAACAAAGGTGGGAGAAGGGCGTTGCGACGAGTAATGACATTATTGTTGTTGCTGCGTTACAGAAAAGAAAGTGAAAGGAGGGAGATAAATTTTGAATTTGGGTTATTATTGGTGGTATGCTTTAGCACAAAATGTAATGTCAAAAAGTCGGAGCCCATATAAAAATTGAAAAATGACTTTTAGGGTCTACTTCTTCACAAAATAGACTATATAGAAATCGTAATTGATGTAATGGCTAATTTGTACATACTTTTATATTTTTATTACCGACAATGACTATTTTATTAACTCAAGTTAACTCATAAAATTATAGGACATATTTACACTTCCTAAACAAATAAAAAACCTAATTTTATACTTTTATGACCAATAAAGACTTTTTTATTAATGATTTTTATTTTTTTAGATACTCTTTGTGTTAAGTTTCTTTTAGTCCTTCAATACTTAGGACCATTGATGCTAAAAAAATAAAAAATAAAAAATAAAAAATAAAAAATAAAAAATAAAAAATAAAAAATAAAAAATAAAAAATAAAAAATAAAAAATAAAAAATAAAATCAACTGAGAAGTTGTAAGTGTAGCAATGACAAGGATTGTTATTTCGCGAAATTACACGAAATTTCCTTTTTTTTGAAATTACAAAAAGAAAAAAATTACATTTTTTTCGAGGGTTTTTTTCATAAATTTTGGGGTTTTTCATAAATTTCTTTTTTCGTAAAAGTACAAAAGACAACTACTTAAAATTACATTTTTCAAGGATTTTTTTAAATATTTCGGGATTTTTCATAAATTTTGATTTTTTTTCTAATTATCATTTATTTTAATTATTTATTGATTTTTTAAACCACCCACTAATTTCCTAATTAATATTTCGTCTACTTATATATTGATGTTTGAAACTAACCCTGATTTTCTAATTATAGGTATTTTATTTTCATTTAATGTTTTTAATACATTTATTTACTTGCATCTTATTTTTTACATATTTAATATACACTCGAAATTCACTATATATATTTCATTTATCCTTAAAATTATTACATTTTTTCTTTACACACTTAAAATCAGGAGACCGAAATTAACTCGAAAAACGAAATCACAATCCTTGTTTATAATTTCATTCAAAATGTAAAAATTTATGACAAGTTAATCAAATTGATTTTATTAATTAATTAAATCCAAATTTCTAATCATCATTAAATGTACCAAACCTTAGCATAATAATTTGATTACTTGTCAGTTAATGAAAATTAAAAAAAACTTATAATTTGTTGTTCATAATTAGAATAATTAATATCAGTACCTACCAGCGACATGGGGTGGGAGGGGTTAAGGGTTAAAAAATATAATCATTAATAAAAGAATCATTGTTGGTCATAAAAGTATAAAATTATGTTTTTTATTTGTTTAGGAAGGGTAAATATGCCATATAATTTTATGAGTTAACCTGAGTTAATAAAATAGTTTTTGTCGGTTATAAAAGTAGGTACAAATTATTCATTACATCAACTACGATATTTAAATAGTTTATTTTATGAAGAATTAGGCCTTAAAAGTCATTTTCCGTATAAAAATTGCTTGAAAAATCTCCATTATTCCCCCCCCCCCGCCACCCACCTTGCATATATATTGAGGGTGGGCACGGGATGGGATGGACCCATCCCATTCATTCAGGATCGGTACGGGATAGACCTCATCCCATCCCAAACGGGTTCGGGATGGGACGAGATCAGCATGCTCGATCGGTTGATAAATTATTTTGACAATTTATAACATAATAAACACAATTTGTAACATGTTACAGTATGTAACATAATAACATATTTCAACAAAACATAATAAACATAATCTCTAGCATAATAAACATGGTAATGTATAAACGTAAACTTTATTCACAATATGTAACATAAACTTACATTCTGACTTCATTCACACTTCATTAATTCATTATGACTTCATTCACAAACATAATACACAACATGTAACATAATAATACACAACATGTAATAAATGTGTGATGGCTCAGTGATTGAGCAGTGGCGGATGGTATCACTAGGTCATCGGGTCGAACCCAACCGGCGACATCTGGGGTGGGAGGGGTTAAGGAATAAATAAAAAATAATAAACTTCATTATGTAACACAATTATACACATACACAACATGAATCATTATGCCCAAACTTTATATGGGCATCAAAACAATTGCAATTCTAAAATAAATATATAAAATAAGTTTTAAAATTATTAAGACGGAATTGAGATCACTTCAAAATCCTAACTAGCGAGTCTCGAACTCGAGATTTCTCATAAAAAAAGTGAATGTCCGATCAACTGAGCTACAATTGGTGAACAATCTCTTATTAATCATTATTAAGTTTTTCTCCTGTCCTTGAAAATACATTATTAAAGACTTGTAACGCACAAACAACATATCAATTAAATAAATGAGTAATGAAATAGAGCCCTTCTAGGGAGCGAGAGAAGGAGTGAGACCACTCATCCCTCGCTCCTTAGAATTTCTTATCTCGAGAGGGATCCCTAGCTCCCTAGAATTTTCTAATAAGAACCTTTATAAGGAGCTATGGATGGGCACCCATCCCCCTTGAGATGCGCGTCCTTACTTATCTCGAGAGGAATTTTCGAATAAAATATACAAACAAAAATGATCACATTATCTATGAAAAATTGTTTGATTGATTCTTGTGAAAGTTTCGAAGCATATATCATTGATCAGAATGGGAACCTTCTGGGTCATTTACAGAAGAGGCAACCTCCTGGGTCATTTAGTGGTAACAAAGGGTTCGGGATGGAAGTGAGAGGTTTGAAGGCCTTGAGCTTCTCTGAAAGAGAGGGAACATTGTCTCCGCCACCTCCACCAGCAACAACTGCAGCGTTCTGGATTTTGTCTTGATCTAATGTAGAGAATATATCTGATGATGACTGGGGTCGTGCCGAATTTTCCGATGCTCGAGATGGAGACGAAGCCATTGTTGTTGGTGTTTGTGGTTTAGATCCGACCGAGAATGTGCTTTAAGAGGATTGAGTAAAAAAAGAGCAGATAAGTTAATGAAAACATGATGTCGAAGAGAATGAGAAGCAGATGCAGATGCAGATGCAGATGACGAGTCTGTGTAGGTGTATAGCAAAACCATGGTGGAGAGAAGTGAAATAACGGACTTTTTCTTATGAATGAATTATTTGACAGCTTGACCCAATAGGTAATGATCAGTTTTGTCGAAATGAAGACAAAAAATGAAGGGAGTGTTGACTCACTTAGGGGAAATTATAGTTGCTGCTATGTGTTTATGGAAAATAGGCAATGTGATTGTGCAGGATAATTGAGAAGAGGAAGAAGCAAATGAAAGTCGAACTGATTATAATGACGAGAAAAAGTCTGTCTAAATGAATGATTATAGGAATCAATAGGAGCAAGTTGCTCCTTGCTATCTGGGTACACTTTAACCTACTATAGCTACTAGCTAGTGTAATTGAAGCTAGATGCAATGCGTCTGAGAAGGCTGAAGAATGCCTTAAAGGTAAGAACTTAGAGATGAGCTTTGAGGGGAATGCAGCATGGAAGATGACAAGGCGGGTTTATGGCCTATTGGTGTTAGTGGATACGGTATATCTTCAGAGTAGGATTCATAGGCAATGTGATCAATGAAGCAATGGTTGCTTATACACTTGTGAGGAGGAGAAGATTGACACAAATGCATTAGGTTCAAGAGATTCAGAGGGGGAGCTTGCTTCTGTGATGTACTAGTACTTTCAGATTCTGAGGTGCGCAACTTCCATTCAACTGTGGACTTTAAGCTAAAAGAACAAAAAGCCAACAAAGTGAGGCTCAGTTCAAGATCTATTAAGAGTGTATCTAGCCTGGTCACCTGGATCATGTAATATAGGCATAGGCCTTAGTCATAGACTTTGGCTTGATAACTTAGGTTTTGCCCTGTGAGTTCCTTGAGCTACCTCTGGTCCAGGAAGCACGGACTCTCCGTTTAGCTAGCCGTGTCCTTGTCAGACAACACTCCTCGGACACTTTCCCTAATCGTTTTTACATGAAAACTATGAATATGCACTTCTCACATAATCTTCCATATACATGAAGTTGTATTTTACAAAGATTGACTAAATGGCTTGGTAATTTGAATTTAGTTATATGCATTTGCTTTAATACCAAGTGAACCAAAAAAAAAATTAGAATCCTACTTATTTAATGTTCATACTTATGTTAACTATGAAAATGAAAACTATAAATATGTTTTAATGTTGTGTGCTAGCTGTTTCCGTGCAGCATAGCCTCTTCTGTATTTAACCTCTAGTTTTCGGTGTTATCAAGCTGTGCCTTAAGTGTTGATGAAATACTGTCATATCTCTCTAGCTAATCCTCAATGAATAAGCAAATCCCATATATGAACTTGTGAATTGAACTGTAGGAATGATTTTTCAGAGTAGGTTTGTGCGGTCAATGTATGAGACATTTCTGGTTTGTGTGGGAACCTGCAGTCATCTCCCAGTATTTCATAGTCCTCTAAGCAGTAGAGTCGGGTGTTTATCCTTGAGCTTTTTTTTTTTTGGAAGGCGAGCTGGGTTTTTAAGGATCCCGTAACCTATCAACTGGGCGACCTATAGGTCAACACCCATTAGAAAGTAACCATGCCGCAGGTGGGATTCAAAGCTAGGACGTGGGGGACAAACCCACACAACCCTAACCACTAGGCCATAACACCATTGGCCCTTGAGCTTAATCTCATGCACAAGACATGATGCAATGCCCAGGCTAGCTCAGCCAACAAAACTCATGATTGCTATCTGTATCCACAGTGAATTCCCCAATCATTCCATTTTCCTAAATCTATTGTGAATGGATAATTTTGATCTGTAGAGGCAACTCAGGTTGGTTTAGAAATTTACTTGCAGGAATTCTCAGGAGACAGGTGCCAATTGCAAATGTTAGAATAACTATCTTTATGACGACAAGTTTTCATAGAACTGTATGGGAGCTAGCATTAGATCTGTTTCCAAATATTTGCTTTGTGCTGTAATGCGACACTGTACCTTCAAAAGTCACATTGTCTCTACTGATCAGATGTATTGCTGTAAGAAAATATTCACGGACCTCAAATGTGCATTTTCACCATATGTTTTTTGCCATAGTTTTGTGCTAATTCATTCATTTGTCTACAAATGATATAAAAAAAAAAGGTCATCTTCTCATTTTATCATCGATAGTTTTACATAATTGACAAGTGAAATCACACATCTTCTCTAAATTTGCAGAACTTCAAAGGAGATTTCTGATCTAGAAGGGGAGCTTATTTCCTTACGAAATCTCATGTCTACGTAGGCAGCTTTGGTTCATGGTTTAGCTGAAGGGGCACATGTTGATACCTTGTCTACTGGTGCCGAAGGTTCAAGAGGAGAAGATGTATCTACCTTTGAACATAGAGAACCTTTCAAAATAGAGAAATGGTTTGATGAATTTCCTGACATCCTTGAAGTTGTATTAGCCGAGAAGAAAGTGGAAGAAGCTTTGGCTGCCCTTGATGAGGCGGAAGCTATAGGTGCTGAAGCAGCTAAGAAGAAAACACTGAGTCCTGCTGCACTTGTATCCCTCCATGCTATTATTACTGAACAGAGACAAAAATTAGCTGAGCAGCTTGCTGAAACTGCTGACCAACCCTCTACTCGTGGAGTCGAGCTCAGATCAGTTATTTTAGCTTTAAAGAGTCTAGGAGACGGACCTCGTGCCCATACTTTGATACTTAATGCTCACTACCAGAGGTTGCAATCTAATTTGTGAAACCTCTGCCCGACTAGCACTTCATACGGCATATACTGCTTCCCTTGCTCAACTAGTCTTCTCTGCTATTGCTCAAGCAGCTGATGATTCCTTGGCAGTATTCGGTGAGGAGCCAGCATATACGTCAGAGTTTGTTACATGGTCCATCAAGCAAGCGGAATATTTTGCAATTCTTGTGAAGAGACATGCCTTATCCTCATCAGCAGCTGCTGGAGGCCTAAGAGCTGCAGCTGAGTGTGAGCAAATTTCTTTGGGTCATTGTTATCTATTGGAAGCTCGTGGATTAGCTTTATGTCCTGTACTCTTGAAACATTTTAGGCCATGTGTTGAGCAAGCGTTGCATTTCAACTTGAAAAGAATTCAAGAGAGCAGTGCTGCTCTAGCTGCTGATGATGATTGGATGCTTACTTATCCCCCGATTAGTACACGCCCATCTGGAAGATCTGCATCTACATCTCTTGCTAGTGCAATTGCTTTTCAGCCTAGACTTTCAAGTAGTACTCACTGTTTTAATTCAATGGTTCAGGTGATAAACATATCCTCTGCTCAATGGTATTAGGAAATGGATCTTTTTTTTTACTTGGTTAAGCTTGTGGTTTCCAAGTTTGTAACTAATGTCAGAACTGAAATATGAAGTGAAGTTGTAGATATTATTCACGTTGTGTCCTCTTCGATGAGGATTGCTGAACCATTCTTTTACGTTCCTTTTTCTTACATCAACAATGCATTTGCAGGAATTTTTTGAAGATGTGGGACCACTTATAAGCATGCAGTTGGGCACTACCACATTGGATGGTTTGCTAAAAGTATTCACCTGCTATGTCAAGTTGCTTATAAGTGCATTCCCAGGATCAATGAAAGATGATGGCCACTTGGAAGGTGGGAATAAAAGTGTTCGGATGGCTGAGACTGAATCACAACAGATTGCTTTGTTAGCAAATGCATCTTTATTAGCAGATGAGCTGCTCCCACGCGCAGCCATGAAACTTGTTGGTGTCCACCAATCTAAAGATGATTCTCGCAGAAGAGCCTCTGACAGGCAAAACCGTCTCCCAGAACTAAAGGAATGGAAGAGGAGGCTTCAACGGTCTGTTGAAAAGTTGCGAGATAATTTCTGTCGACAGCATGCTCTTGATCTCATTTTCACAGAAGATGGCGATACTCATCTGAATGCAGAAATGTACATTGGTATGGATAATACTATGAAAGAACCTGACTGGTTTTCTTCTTCGATATATCAGGTATACTAACTATATGCAAGCTTGTGGGGGCTTTCACACTTGCTTCTTTTACTCTTTATATTTGTCAATTCCAGATGCTAAATGAAATACAGTAAGCCATGACTGAAGCATTATTTTCACTTGCTAATACTATTTGCAAAACGTTCTTCGTTTCCATCTAAGCATTTGAACCTCTATTATCAATATTGTGTTGTGAACTTTGCCAGAAGTTTTCATTAATGTAAACTATAAAGATATGTAGTTTGCAAATTGAGTAATTAGGATATTTAATATTATTAGCAATAGTCGTATTTTAGGCACATTAAGAATTCTAGTATTATTAGGACATTGTTTCCTATTAGGTTTAGGGTTTGCATTTTATAAATAGGAGGGTAGGTAGTTCATTGTAATCAGTTGATTGATTGAAAGAATATTTTTATTTCTTAGTTATTTTCATTTAATTTTATCATTGTTATTTTGAATTATTTAATTTATTTCAATTATCGTTTTTTTATTCTATCACAAATAATCTGTTTCGGACTTTCACTGTCTAGTTTAAATGACTTGGGATCATTGTTACTTCTGTTCAGGACCTTTGCACAAAATTGAATAGGATGGCAAGCATTGCAGCTGATATGTTTGTAGGAAGGGAAAGGCTTGCAACTCTTTTATTCATGAGACTAACAGAGACTGTCATCGTGTGGTTGTCAAATGACCAAACTTTTTGGGAAGAGATTGAGGAAGGCCCTACTCCTCTCAGTCCCCTTGGCCTTCAACAGGTACATGGTTCTATTTCTACTCCTATCTTATGGCGGCCCTTGTTTAAAGTTTGTTAACATCAGATTTTACTTACTTTTGATTCTTCTGCAGTTCTATTTAGATATGGAGTTTGTAATTCATTTTGCATCCCAAGGATGTTACTTATCTCGACACCTTCACCAAGTAATCAAAGACATCATCACTAGAGCTATAGATGCCTTTGCTGCAACTGGGATGGATCCCTACAGGTATGCTTATTTGAAAAGAAATAAATCAAGAATTAGCCGTACATGGAAAGTATTGGAATTTGGAAGTGACAATCAGGTAGTAATTGTTATTTCTTTATTTTCGGTAATTATAACTTACTGATAAGCTTTCTTGTTACAGTATATTGCCTGAAGATGACTTGTTTGCTGAAGTGTCTCAAGTAGCAATTAGAATGTTGACTAATACAAAGTCTGGCTGCGTGGATCGAGATGTTGTTAGCCCAACAGCTTCTATTTCAGCACAATCAGTGTCGTCACTTTGATCTCATGGGAGTAACTAGCTCTGTATTTCTCTGCCCTGAAAGCAAAGACCTCAATATGAGCTTCCGATATTGAATGATTTCATAGCTCTGTACTCCTAATACTTGCAAGAGTCAGTTTTGCAAAGAACAGTGGTACATTATTCATGGGAATCAAAGCTCTGGACTTCTGAATTCTGTTCTCCGTGGATTTTTAACTCACTTGTCCAAGGTTCGATTTACCCTTTTGACGGATCCAGTCTCGAATTTTTCTCTGGCCTGCATTGATCAAATCATGCAATGTTATCATTTTGATGGTTTCTATTTCGGTTTTTGCTTGTATCTGTGTCTTTTGGGTTGAGAGCACAGACACAGCCCAGTCTAGGGAGCATGTCAAACACACTACAGAAATAATGGAGCCCCAGGAGCATATCTGACGGTCATAGCTGTCTGGAGGTCATTCTGTTACTTGCTTTCATGAATGCTAGCAATCCAATGATGGCCTCACGTAACCTCAGGCATGCTAGAATTTATATTTCTTACTTTAGATCACACTTTCTTGTTGATCATTGTTGCTTGTAAATTAGGATTATCCTTCGGATTTGTAAAGCTAATGATATCTGGTTTTGTTCCACAATTGTACTTAATCATTCTTTTGAGTTGATTAATGAAATTTGTTCTTTTAGCCTGTTAACTATTGACTTTGCTATTTTTGGCAAGTGCCAAACTCGACATGGTTTTGAGTTGAGGTTTTTTAATCTGTTCCAACCAGCCTTTGCAGTAGGGGTGGGCACGGGACAGGATAGACTTCATCCCGACCTCGTCCCATCCCAAACGGGTTCAGGACGAGACGGGATCAGCATGCTCCATCTGCTGATCAAGTATTTTGAAAATCTAATAGGGATAAATTACTGTGAAGTGTAATTGTAACTGTGTTTATCAGTTGTTCATCTGCTGGAAAACATAGTACTGTAACTGTGTTTATCCTGCTGTTCATTCCATACAACATAGTAATAGGGATCAAGAAATATACTTCATTCAGTTGTTCATCATCTGCTGGAAACCAGAAATATACTTAGTCTGTTGCAACTTGATCTGCTGGAAACCAGACATTTAAGTAGAACAAGCAATAGGAAATGGGGGTTAAATACACTAAACAACCATTGCAAAAGTTTCCTTATGGTAATTTAAAGTTTCTTTTATCTATAAATTATTTGTTAATGGTATCGAGGTAATCAGTCTGGATTTGTATAGGGAAAAATCAAATATATCTAGTATATATATATATATACAGACTAACTATATTTTCTTAATGAATCATTTATATATGATGTGAAAGCTTCTTTTCCATGGAAATGAAACTGTTTGGGCAAATATCTAATAACTCTCTTGACCTATCTGTTGGATGACAGACAATATAGCTAGAAAGTTAGTGGAAGAGAAAAGAGGAAGAAAAGGCATGCAAAAGGTGTTTTGCAAGTCAAGTTGAAATGCTAGTACTCTCATATAATATTATATGCAAGGCATAAACAAGGGGTTTGTGTCGATTGATTAAACTTAAACAAACAAAAATACAAGACAACCTTGGCCGGCTAACAGGGATCCGGGGGGGCTCCTGCGCAGGAAGCACAGGACGAGCTCCTGTGCACAGATCTGAGCCGTCGGATCTGATCCAACGGCTGTGCACAGATCTGAGCCGTCGGATCTGATCCAACGGCTCAAATCGATGGATTTCAAAAAAAAAAAAACATTTTGAAATCCATCGATCTGAGCCGTTGGATCAGATCCGACGGCTCAGATCTGTGCACAGGAGCTCGTCCTGTGCTTCCTGCGCAGGAGCCCCCCCCCGCCCGAGTTCGGCTAACAGAGACCAAAACCAGAAACTTAAAAATATTAAAATTATAATAATAAATATTAAAAAAATCAGTTCGAGACGGGATTGGCGGGATTGAAACTCTCCATCCCATCCCATTCTAGATCAGGATGGGATGCCCACCCCTACTTTGCGCAGTATGACTGCATTCCTCTCAATTATCTACTTCTTCTAGGCTTTTGAAGTATGAGTATAGTGTTAATGTGCTGATTTAAATGTGGAAATACCATATATCTAGACAAAGATGTGTATGTGTTTCTTTAGCGAATTGTCATCTGCCAATGATCTTCGTAAATGTGAAACTTGAGTGGGCATGCCTAGTTGGTCAAGAGATTGACCTCCTCAATCTTTCCATGTGCGAGTTACAGACTGGCATCTTTTTATCAATCAAAACTATTTTGGTCTGTTTGGGAACAACCATGATTTTGTCCACCTAAAGCAAAAACGTAATCAGGTATGGTGAGTGTTTGGAGATTCCAAGTTTAAGTAGTTGTCGGCATGTTTATGGGAGTCACACATGTAAACATAATCCTGCATAAATGAATGTGCAGTTCAAACTTCAACCATTGTTATCAAATATTTTATCCTTAATTGCTTTGGAATAAATGTTGGGTGTAAACAAATTAGATCCTTGATTGCTTTAAACAACTCTGATGCCAAGTGAGATCCTTCTTGAAATTCCAAAAATACACAAGGTTAACATAAGAAAGCTTTAAAGGTTCTTCTTTGTACCTGAAAAGGAGGTGAAAACCCTATTTACAGCACACCAGCACATGACTTGCACACATAGGACCACTTATTCATCTCTTGTAGTTACATTATATATGTTCTGGTAGCTTATTTTCATTGATCTGAACGAGATGCACATTTCAAACTTAGATTATAATGTTCTGCTAGATCTTCGTCTTCAATCTGAACGAAACGTGTATCCTAGATGCTTTAATTTGGACCTTTAGGACATTAAAGAAGGATTGAGGATTACTTTAATGATTTTAAGTCACTGGGTTGGTTTTTGAGCATCTCTTAGAGTCAAGAGTACTAAAACTATACTTCTATTATAAGCTAGAGAAAGAAGAGTAAATGTTGGTCTTCCTTTCATCTATATACGTACCTTCATATCCATAAACCAACTTGGTGCTTTTAAAACCAACCTACAGGCCACCACGCATCATTAAGACAAGGTGTTGCTCTTTATACTCTAAAGGAAAAGAAAAAAGAAAAACATCACTTCTTTATTTGTTCGTTCGATCTTACTATATTAAATTCAACAATACACACCTAGCTCATTTCTTCAGTGCTTCAATTCCCTGCAGTGAAGAGCCAACTGCCACCTCTCACTACAGAGACGATGATGATGATGATGATGGGTCGAAGCGTTCCACTGCTTGTTCTTGTTATGTTCGTCTTCACGACAGTTGGGGAGAGCAAGAAACTAGTACTTGAAGCTTGCAATCCAACTGACTTGATGGGTCTGAACTCTTTCAAGGCTGGAATTCATGCAGATACTTCTATCCGGCTTGAAAAGTGGGTCGGTCGTGGCTGCTGCAGGTGGGAAGGTGTGGTTTGCAACAACCGTACAGGCAGAGTAACAGAAGTCAGACTTGCAGGTTTTCTGTCTACAAATGATTTCATTCTTCAGACCAAGATGGAAGGCAAGTTATCACGATCCATAACACTTCTCACCTCTCTTGAAGTCCTCGACCTCGGTGGACTCATGGGTCTCTCGGGAAGCATTCCTCCATCAATTGGTTTCAGCCTCCCAAACCTCCGGAAACTGTATCTCTTTGGCAACAACCTCAGTGGTCCAGTACCAGAAAGCATTGGTAAGCTCTCAAAACTTGAAGAACTTCACTTGCATGAGAATCACTTGTCTGGCCTACTTCCACCGAGCCTTGGCCAGCTCCGGAATCTGAACAGACTTCTCTTATATTCAAATCAGTTTTCTGGTACAATACCGTATTCCTTAGCAAGCTTATCGAACTTAATTACTCTAGATCTTCATGATAATTCTCTGTCAGGACACATACCAGAAAAAATCGGGGCGTTGCAAGTCCTCGAACAGCTTGACCTTTCAGACAACCTACTTAGTGGTAAACTACCAGTATCTTTGTCAAACTTAACCTCCATTTCAGTTATGTACTTAGATACAAACTTGCTTGAAGGGGAGATAACATTCCCATCAAACTCTGGCCAAATGCCATCACTAGGATTTCTTAGGCTCCACGATAACCGTCTCACTGGAAAGATACCTCCTGCTTTAGGAAATCGTGCATCCCTTCAAAGGATTTCACTTGCTAATAACAAGCTCGAGGGATTGATTCCATCAAGTTTGGGAAATTTGTTATCTGTGTCTGAGATATATCTCAATGGCAATAAGTTATCTGGTAAGCTACCCAAGTCAATTGGTCGACTCTCAAGACTAATATTTCTTAGTGTTTCCAACAATCAAATTGAAGGTCCACTTCCCTATGAAATGTCATCCCTCCAAAATCTTCAAACACTAGATCTATCTTTCAACCGACTAAGCCTATCCTACATTCCCAAATGGCTAGGACAAATGCCTTCGCTTTCTCGAATTTTTCTGGCTGGGTGTGGAATCAATGGACAAATTCCAGAATTTCTCCGAACTAGTTCAAGTCCAATACTAGAACTGGACTTATCCGTAAACAATCTTACTGGAAGTATACCCCCGTGGTTAGGCAGCCTCACTCAGCTCTACTCGTTGAATCTCTCCAGGAATTCTCTTGTTTCAAGTATACCTGAAACATTCACAAACTTGCATGACTTGGGCATTCTAGACCTTCACTCAAACCGGTTAACTGGAGCCATTAATCAAGTTCTTAAGATTGGCAGCAGGTTCAATGAGGGATCACTAAGGTACATTGATCTCTCTGACAACAACTTCTCAGGCGGAATTGAGGAAATTGGCAATGATGCACAGAATAAGATTGAAGTCCTCAGTTTATCACATAACTATTTAACAGGTAGAATGCCGGTTTCTACAGGCAGCTTACAATCGCTGCGAAGTCTAGACTTGAGTTTCAATGGATTGGGTTTCAACATACCAGAGTCATTAGCCAATCTAAGCTCATTGGAAAGGCTACAGCTTCAAAAAAACAGGTTAGCAGGTGAGATACCAAATGGGTTTTTGAAGTTGAGAAAACTGAGAGAGTTGAATCTGTCAGATAATCTTTTGGTGGGAAAAATACCAGGTGGTAAGCCTTTCAGTGATTTTCCAAAGAGTTCATATTATGGAAATAAAGGCTTGTGTGGGCAACCCCTCCTTCCATGTAAGGTGTAATTTTTGAACTTTGAATTAAACTTTTTAGTCTATGATTCCAACAAATGTTTTGTTTTCCCTATTATTTTGCTTTTTTGAATGGAAAACTTGGATAAATATGTACAAATGATAATTTTTAGCTGAAATAATTGGATTAGGTGAATATGTTGGCTAATCAATCTTTTTAGATCGACCCAAGAATTTCGGCCATATCGCTTTATAGTAAAGTTGAGGGTAAGGTGAATTCAATGATGCATGGCTTGGGCCCTTCTCTAAGTATGCAACAATCCAGATTCCAGACAATACCGTTCAGCCTCACTTGATGGTGTCACTTTATTGATCCAAAAGCGAGCACCTATTATGGTTTTTCTATGTTTTGCGAGGAACATCACAGAAGAATAGTTTTTTTAAATGGCATTTCCTTGAGCAATTATGGGGAATTTAGGCAGTGTAGTTATTCATTTGATGGTTTCTGAATGAATGATTTGATTGGATCGAGTAATTTTACTTCAGCAAATACTGAAACAGGCCATTTTTTTTAGTGTTTAAAGAAAATAAAAGTAAGAATGCACCAGTTTAGACTTTAGTTGTAAAGAGAAAAGAAATTCATGGAAACCAGTAAAGAATAAAGTTGAGGGGCTATAAAGAGCAAAAAATTGGCAAATGAGATTGAAACTGAGTGTTCATTCTGAGTTTTGCATGGTAGCTTGTAAAATTATTTCATAGTTTGCAAATTATCAATATCCCTTGGGTCACCCACACCCATTTCTATATTGATAATTGCACAAAACTTGAGTGCCGCATTGAAACTAAGAAAGCAACATTAAGCATCCTTCTCATGTTTAGTTAGATCTAATCTCTAGGTCTCGCGGACGGAAAAGAAAGATGAATTTTATGTTCTTCTCTGAGAGCCCCCGAATCCCATGAGTGAAGATCGATATAAAAAGGATGACGGATTGAAATGTCTAATGTGTAAATCAACTTGTATTATTTAACCACAATGAACCCAAAAAATAAGCAAATGTACAATATAGATGTTTGACACCTTTCTCCTTGCACAGACCAAAACATTTCCTATATAAGCAATAGGGAGGAACAACTAGAAAGTAGTCTAGATGCTCTTTTATGTACTCGACTATCTCTTCTGCTATTGTGCTTCACCTTTTTCCTTCTCTGTGTGCTCATCTTTCTTCTTCTCATCCATATCCACTTGTATTATTTAACTGCATACTATCATTGGTCTTTCTTCAGCAAAGTAAATCATAACGAAAATTCTAAATGTCGAGGAAGTGGGCGAGGAAAACAGCGAAGGGGGGGGCGTCCATCCCCCGGGATGCATGCGTTGACTTTTCTTGCGCGCATCCCGGGGGGATGGATCACCCACTTCCTCGACAGGTAGAACAGCTCAAATCAATATACAAGAACATCACCACTAGGTAACCTCAAAGCTCACAGAATGTGTTTCATGTTCCACAAAGGAACTAAAAGTCGTCCATTCCATTTTAGCTTCTTGCACAGATCTTTGCCAAAAATGATCAATAATGCTTTGTTGTTACTTGAGGGGACTCAACAACTCAAAAAAATTGTCATGTAACTCTAGCATTGACCATGCTACATTTATTTTTAATTGGAGGAAGCCCTCCCAACAACTAAAAATAACAATTCGATCCATTTGAGTTTGAGGTTGAGGAGATGCTCTAAGGTTCAATTTTATGGTTCCCCTCTGACGACAATGCATTCACAATCATTTTCCATCACATTCCTTGTGATTTTTCGAAGTTGCTAGCAGTTATTTTTTCCTCTCCCAACACAAGATCCATTCAAAATAATAAATTATTAAGTGCACTGATAATTGGAACGTAAATAACTTATTTCAACTCAATAAATAACGATTCAATCAGTAGATATAAGTACCATTCTGTTCAATGGTTTTACAATTTTTGATATGTACCGCAATACATTGTTATCCCTCTATCTAGGAAGAGAGACGAGCTCCTTGTTAAAATGTGTGTAGGGGTATCACTTTCCTCCAACTCATCCTCTGAAACTCTTCACATATACCTCACTTAGGTTTACACTTGAAGAACAGACAATCCAAGAGAAGAAGAAGCCAGTATTGTTAAGCTGTTCACAATAAGGAATTCAAGAAAAAATTTCATATTACTTCAGGTCATTGAACAGGAAGAACATCCTCTTGCATGCAGAGTCTGGTGACAGGATAATGATTATCTCTTATGCACTGAAATTAGAGATTTTCACAGGACGCACTCTGGCTCTACAGACAAGCTGCTTTATAGACTTTGACGACAACAGAATAATTGAATTATTATTGATCCAATGCTTACATTAACTGTTATTCTGTCCAAAGGGTATCTTGGTTTAATCCCAGTTGATGATAGTTAACGTGGTCAATACCATTCAACCTTACGCAACATAAGAGCTGCTCTGGTAATTCTTCTGCTTTGTTTCCCTGTTTTAGCATAACAATGCAATATGAGGTGTCATTACACGTACACTCCAAGTATAAGATTGTTCAGAACCAAGTTAAGAGATTTACCTGAATTGTGAGACCAACATCCAAAATACAATGCTTTAGTCTATCTTGGAATGCCTCGAAGCCTTTTCTGGAGATGTAACCAAATCTGTGCATATCAATATCAATCTCAAAGTAATTTTCTCCCTGTACAATGTCCACACAGACACAATAGATCCAATATCAGATACCTTTTGATGAGACATGAAATGTAGTAAACTCCTATCAATAGAGTGTAATTATATATACAAAACAAAATGGCGTTTGGAGTGGGAAATATATACAAAACAGGATGGTATTTAGAGTGGGAGATAAAAGACGGCTAAGATTTAACTAAATACATGAATCTAACGTATCCATAGAACTTAAAGCACCAATAGTGCATGGGTTCGATTCACACACCCAACATTTTTTTTATATTTATTTATTTTTCTTCAATTGAGTTTGGATTAGGCGAGGATATGTGGGAAAATCGCATTGCTTGGAGAACCAAAATCCATGTAGCCGACCCCGAAAATATCGGGAATGGGCTTTGAGATGATGATGATTTTTCTTCAATTGTTGTCTATATTACAAATCAGGATGGTGTTGAGGTCGGAGATAAAAGACGGCTGAGATTTATCCAAATATATCAATCTAACAGATCACATAGAACTTAAAGCACCAAGAGTGCATGAGTTCAATTCTCATACCGAACATTTTGATATTTATTTATCTTGATATTTAAAGTAAACTAAACTCTTTTTATCCTGAACTTTTATCGTGCCAACGGCACGGAGAATACCCTATCTATATCTATATTACAAATCAGGATGGTGTTTGGGATTATTTACCCAATTATAAGAATCTAATGGATCGCATAAAACTTAAAGTACCAATAGTACATGGGTTCGATTCTCATACCCAACATTTTGATATTTATTTATCTTGATATTTAAACTTTATTGTTATTTTGATATTTAAACATTAAATCTTGATATTTATTTATCTCGATAAATTCTATTTATCATGTTAAACTTTTATCGTGCCAACATAAAGATCTAACGACCCTACACAATTTCTTATATCTCAATATTTCTTACACTCTTTCAATTTCTCATCTTTCAAACTTAACTCTCACTTACGCTCTTTCATCCCTCCTGCTTTCAATTTCTCATCTTTCAAGTATAAATTTTTTTATTTTTATTTTTTTACTAAATCTATTTTGATTTGTATACATAAATTTACAGTTAGGTCTTTTTAGTATTTGTGTTGTGTGTAATTTCAAATTTATACATTTTAAATTGTGAGATACCCTTATCAAAAGTTGTAAATTATCCTCCTATCAAACAATTTGAGTCTCAAAGGCATGGAGAATACCTTAGTCTATATTACAAATCAGAATGGTGTTTGAGGTTGGAGAGAAAAAGTACATATGACAATTGTTGAATGTACATATGGCGTACAGAGAAAGTGTTGCATTGTCTTTTTTCTCAAAATGAAAATTGTCATAATAATGTTCGTTTTTATACGATTATCGCAAACTTGGTATCGTTGGAATGCATTTTCGAATATTTTCTAAAGAAATGCTTACAACTTCTAAAATATTTATTTCACGCCCTATGCATTTTCAAAAAAAATGTTTAATGCATTTCAAGTTATAAAGCGCATTCAACCAAAGACCCTCAACTCCATATTTTGGGGAAATTTTATGGAGAATTTATTCTCGGTGTTTGTGACTTAATTTATATAGTGTCAACGGCACAAGAAATACCCAAATCATAATGGTGTTTTGAGGTTGGGGATAAAAAACGGCTAAGGTTTACCCCAATATAAGAATGTAGTGTATCACATAGAACTTAAAGCAACAAGAGTGCATAGATTCGATTCTCATACCCGACATTTTGATATTTATTTATCCTGATATTTAAAGTAAAATAAACTTTATTTATCATGTTAATCTTTTATCGTGCCAACGGCACGGAGAATACCCTAGTCTATATTACAATTCATAGTGGTGTTTTCGGTAAGAGATAAAAAAAATGACTGAGATTTACTCAAATATGATAATCTAATGAATCACATAGAACTTAAAGCACCAAGAGTGCATGAATTTGATTCTCATACCCAATATTTTGATATTTATTTTTTGACATATAAAGTAGAATAAACTCTATTTATCATGTTAAACTTTTATCGTGCCAACAACACGTGAAATACCATAGTTATATATACAAAACAAGATGTGTTTGGGGTGGGAGATAAAAGACAGTTGAGATTTATCCAAATATAAGAATCTAACGGATCACATAAAACTTAAAACAGTTCAATTCTCATACCCAACATTTTCATATTTATTTATTCTCATATTTCAATATCTCTTACACTTTTTCAATTTATTATCCTTCAATTTCTCTTAACCCTCACTTAGACTCATTCATCTCTCCCGCTTTCAATTACTCATATTTCAAGTATAAGTTTATTATTTTTTTATACTGAATCTATTTTGATTTATACACATAAATTTATAATTTGGTGTTTTTGAGTATTTGTCATTGTGTACAATTTTAAATTTGTTGGGAAACTATATGAAATACATTTAATATTATGAAATGAGTAGCTTTGTATTGTAACTTTTATTTTTTCAATTGATTTTTTTGGGCAAAGTCAGTGTGTTCATGGTGATGTAGGCATGGACGGGTTGACATGTCACAAAGTTTACCCAAAAAATCATATCGTGCCAACGGCACGGGGGACACACTATTATATATACAAAACATGATGGTGTTTGGGGTGGGAGATAAAAGACGGCTGAGATTTAACCCAATATATAAATCTAACGGATCACATAGAACTTGAAGCACCAAGAGTGCATGGATTCGATTCTCATACCCAACATTTTTTTATATTTATTTATTTTTCTTCAATTGTTGATGATGGTGATTAGGCATGTGAATATAAAGGATGAAAACTCAACGGTAATCATATTTTAACAAGTTTTACACTTTTATCGTGCCAACGACACTGTGAATACCCTAATCTATATTACAAATCAGGATGGTGTTTGAGGTTGAAGATAAAAGATGGTTGAGTTTTATCCAAATATAATAATCTAATGAATCACATAGAACTTAAAGCACCAAGAGTGCATGGGTTCGATTCTCATACCCAACATTTTGATATTTATTTATCTTGATATTTAATGTAGACTAAAATCTATTTATCATGTTAAACTTTTATCTTATCAACGGCACGGAAAATACCCTAATGACAATATAATATAGCTGTTTTTTTTGGTAAACAACATTCTGAAACGGGGTAAAAACAAAAAAAAAATATCCTTCGGATTTTTCTTCTGGTAACCAAGTGCTCAATATGGAATGGTAACTGATAAGTGATAACAGATGCATTAAGTTATCACTCATTCACTTAATGGAATAAAAGGTGTGCTTTGCTCAAACATAAAACCTGCTGCCCTTTTGTTTAATCATTCCCCAGTATCAAGAGATGAGCTGCTGATGTACTGGCAACAAAATGGATCTTATTGTACACCAGATAAGTAAACATTTTACAAGAGGGTTATGCTGTGAGGGTATCTTTGGAATTAACTACATCACCTCCTAGAAGTTGGAAATAGTGCTTTTATGCACAACTAAGCTGGCAGCTGGAGGTACTCCCAAATATGCATAGAAGTATTCAACTATTCAATACAGGTTTTAACTAATCCTAAAATATGAGCCATAGACAGGTCAATCTTGAACAGCTAGCTTTAACCTATGGACTCTATTGTGACAAGATAGCTCACTTCTTCGACAACTCCCAAGTCACTCGAAAGGAAATCTTAAGAGCTTCTACGAATCATGAATAAAAAAGGAAGAAAATTCAAACTAAAATACGACAAAATAACATAACTAGTTGGTTGTAGAAATACCAGATAAAACTCATGTTGAGGACGTGAAAGAACAGGTTTTTCATTGTATGCATGCATCAGCTTTCTCTCAGGTGCATTCAATTGAAGATCTTCCACATTTGCGACACGGCCCAAGATCTTTAATCTCTCCCGAACAGGAAGAATAGTATCCATGGGAAAACCTTTGACCTTTTCTACCTCATCATCAATAATCCGCTGTTCCAGAGCGAAAATAAACATGAGCACATCATACATAGTAGAAGAGCCAATATCAAGAAAACTAAACAGAAGAGATGCCTCAGTCACAGCCTAAAAGCAAAGGGTGGTGACATACAACATAATTGCAAAGCTTATGTTCCTCATATTATGGGTTCCTCGGAGTAATATTATTTTTCCAATTTTAAAACGATCAAGTGTTTGCTTATACCAAAATGAAATTTCACTCTAGAACTAGCTTCGAAAACGAAAGAATATGCTCATTGCTACTATAAAGATGTTAATTTGATCCTATAACTAATCATTTCAGCAAATAGTTGGAAACGCTAATTTTACAATGGCTCCATCGTACTCTGAGATTCTCGAGGAAGTGAGGTGCGAGGTCTTTGGCATAACTTTCAGAAAGTTTAAAGTACAAAACGATACTCATTCCTTCCCCATCAGCTTCACTCTGAAAGATAGTGGCGGGATACAATGGAATCTGCCAAAAAAAAAGCATATTAGTATGCATCTAGGAAACAAACAGGAATATAGTGAATAGTAACAACATATGGAGTGGCGGTAAATAAGTTAAGCAAACAGGAATATAGTGAAGGGTAACAACATATGGAATGATGATAAATAAGTTAAGGAGAAAATGAAATCATGGTTCATCAAACTTGTTGTTTACCCATATAATGCTTTTACTAGACCTAAAGTAACACAAAAAATAGGATGATTTGGAAGAGGTTATTTTTTTTTTTTGGAAGTATTTGATGTTCTCTTCTTTATAGATGTGATGGACATGAAAACGAAATAACAAGTAAGGGTTTGTCACCAATGTTATAATGTTATAAGCATATTAGGACAAGGTAGTACAATGTAGCAATACTGACCTCCAAGTGAAAGAATATGACTAATAATATAAAATCTATTGCCGAAAAAGTTAATAACATTATAATGTACAAGTGTGTCCCAGTATTGTGATTTTTTAATCGGCGCGTCCAACAAAACGTATCCATATCGGACACTAACACAGTAACACTTGTGTATCAGTGTCGTTGTTACATGGCGTGAACTAAAGCAAATTCATAAATACACATAGAATGTTTATAAAAATATGATCCCATCCAACTGTCTAATGAATTTCCATTGGTTGAATGCTTTCAACTCTGTCCAAACTCCAAATTGACCTGGATGTTGGCCTTGAACTTTTGTTTCACCATACAGCATAATTCGTGATACGTTGATTCAAGGGCTTGCCTCAACTGTCACGTGTCATGAGTTTATTCCACTCGACAATATGGAATGAGTGAAAATTGTCATGGAACATGAATGGAGGGAGAAATACCTGAACATTTACAACAAGAAGAGGTGGGAACTTGGCCACTGAATCTACCGAAGGAAGTTCCACAAATCGAGCGATATGATCAATTTTTCGCTGACATAAGAAAACATCAACACCAAATGGATTATATGCTGCATGATTTGGAGCAAACTCTTTCTTCTTATCCCTGATTGAAAGCAAGTAAAGTAGCATAAGAGAATAAAGAACAGAAAATGAAAATTTTCAAATAACAATAATTTACA
Organism: Berberis vulgaris; assembly: GCA_963556465.1. Taxonomy (NCBI): domain Eukaryota; kingdom Viridiplantae; phylum Streptophyta; class Magnoliopsida; order Ranunculales; family Berberidaceae; genus Berberis; species Berberis vulgaris. The sequence continues at coordinate 11,045,880 of OY747134.1, forward strand.
TAATAATAAATAATAACATAATATCAAGCCTCCAACATCTAACACACATGAGAATAACCACATGTTACCAATATGTTTGAGATATAAATCACAAATTAACTGGATAGTTATCTTACTTAAAATAGTTCTCTGCTCGGACTCTGAAAGAACCCGGTTCAATGGGTGACCAACAATCAAGCACTTTCTTCTCTAATGGGCAGAAGGGTACTTGGGTTCCTGCTATCGGTCTTTGCAGAACCATCTTTGTAGAAACTGTTTAAGAAAAAGAAGATTAGCATAAGCAGATGTTCTTTTAACAATGATTCAAGGATATCTAACTTGACATAGTGTGCACCAATGAATCAAGGATAGTATGGAGTGGATCAACTGTGACTGTGATTTTGGTCATACCCAATAATACATTGAGATGATTGATAGGAATTATTGAAGATACAAAAAGGAAAAAAAGACTAATTAAAACTCATCATGAAGATCAGATAATCGAGTACCAACGACAAAAGGGAAGTTCTGGTATGAAGATAAAACATAACAAGAAAAAAATATTTCACTAACTATTAAGATTTCAAATAAAAACTCTAATTCCAATCTAACAACAATGAGAAACCAGCAGCACATCTTTTATATTTGAAGGAATGGTTTATCAATGCTTTACTAATTATTGTGGTTATTGTGGATTAATAATGATGATAATGACAAAACCTGAATCATAATTTGAACACTATATAGAATCATCCAATAAGTTTCTTGGGTACGTCAGATGTGGATGAGTACAAATTAGTCAATTACAATGAAGAAGATGTTTTCCTAAAAGAACAATGAGTTAATGAGTTACATCAATTTCACCAAAAACTAACTGAAGATCCATTCTTAACTATAAACCTTGAATTGAATAAAAAGGCCACTTACCTAATGCAGAATTAGAGTGTCCTTCCTTCCATTTGAAGGAAAGCTTCAAAGCTGCCTTCTTCCTTGTGCTTGGGGGACCAGGACTAAGAGCTCTCCTCTTGTCTAATGAAGGAACAGTAGATGCCAAGCAAGGCAAACATGTATTTGGTAGCATACTACTACAAAGTACTCCACTATCCTCCCTTGCCATAGTTTCATCCACTGGTTGATTAGAAACATTCTCATGGAATACAGCAGACTTAGCATCAACTAATGAACCATCAGATTTTGACTGAGCATCAGCATCACTAGAATGGTAAACACGGGAAATTGAATGTTTGCCACCCTCACTTAGAGAATTGCGTGCTGAGTTTGTTGACAGTTCCCCTGGCTTGTGTCTATTTTCAGCAGATGGGACATATGAAACATTGTCACCATGGTCTCCAGGATTAGAATCTTTCGCAGATGATATACTGGAGATGGATGCGCGTTCATGGCCATTTAAAGAAAAAACATCTGGAGAAATGGGAAATTATGCACAACTCAAAAAAACTAGGCAGTCGCATCCATCAAAACTAAAAGAAAAGATATATTTGATATGCTTACCATCCTGGACACTTTGGAATTCATCGTCACCATCAGACTCAAATCCTACAACAGAATCAAACCAAGCCTCTTCTCTACTTCCTATCCATGCAGTAAATAGAGACCAGGTCAACAAGCTAATAAGGAAATTGTACAAGATAAAAATATATATCAAATTAAAAAAAAAAAAAACAACAACAACAACATAAATGCATGTGATTCCATGTATATCAGCTTCAAGAAGATTTTTGTGTTAATATCAGTTTCTTAGATAATAATCTTTCACCAACGATAAATGGTATACAATGACTATCAAAAATATTCAAAGTGACAATACTAATATATGTATCAAAAAGATATAACATCAACTTCACACGGAAAATCAACTCGCTGTGCTGAAATGAAACACGAAAAACAGATACCTTGCTACACGACGCATGTAATGGATAAAAACATTCCATCCAGGAATATCTAAGTTAGTTTCATGGTGTGCATTGTGCCTTAAGTTTTTTAAAGCTTAGTTAGATTAATTGCTTTACTGTTATAAAAAAAGGTGGTTGAACTACACAAGTTCAACTCAACCTTTTATTGAGGATAAGAAACATATCATGTCAAACATCTATACCTTACGGAAGGTTTGTGGATGGCAAAGAAAATGACAATTTCTATACCAATTTGCTACACATTCTTATCTTAATTTTATTATTTTATGTCATCTCCAGACTTTGTAAGTAACTTAAGACACCTTGAAATGGTAACAAATGTTGGATGCCCTGTCCTGGATCTCTTTCATTTGAAAGAACTAAACCACTAACTCATATTTAACTAATTCTATGAAACTTCCATGACAGTACTCTATTCAAACATGTGGACCACGACTTCACTGCCCCTCTACGAGTTTATATGCAGAGTGGTTCACTTAGCTACATATCATGTGCAATTTTGCTCTGAACTCAATCACGAAGTATTTACATTTCAATAAACAAATATATCACACACAGAAGATATCTTGACCAAAAACTTGCAATCTAAAAGCTGATTGAGGATTCCACATGAAAATACCAGCGACCCTAGTCATTCACCCCAACCATGAACTTTTCATCTTAATAATCTGGACTATAGCAGACAGTTAGTTCAACTTCACCAAAATTAACAGAGGATACATCTGATGAATGTCAAGTGACGTCAAAAAAAAAAAACAATCTGCAAGAGTCTTGTCGCTTTGACTTTGCTCTTCACCAAATGAAAGTGTGCTACATCTTACAATCAGCAAGAAAATAACAGGTGAGACCCATTAGGGAAAGTTTATTGGTGTTAAAAGGGGTCGAACACATGTTAAATTTAGACATCACTTTGGATTGAACAAGCTATTAAACAAGTATTAGTGCCTTCTTTTGATTCTAAAAATCTCATTCACCCTTAAAAAAAACTTATCTTTCATTCACTTTTTTAACCCTCTTTTAAGATCGTGAATTTTATATGTTTAAGCTCAAACGATTAAGATCACATAATGTAAGATATGCTAAAAACTTGAGGAAACAACCACTAATAATTCAAGATCTCCCAAAATGAGGCCTAATTACGACAACCCACCACCTCTTAAAACTATCTGTTAATCACCATTTATGCAAGAACTAAAAAAATGAATTTGAACTTGCATGGTCAGGGATTGCATCAAGAAATATAGTCAAATTACTTATCGATGCAATTCAAATTATCTTAAGACCCAAAGTCAGTCCCATTGTCCCCACTCAAAACCATGCTTGCAGCTAACACATTGAGTGTTGGCCACTCATCTCAAAGATTGTACAACAATATTCTTATTCGGTCCCCTCTCAAACAGTAGAAATTGTTCAAGTTCAAAAAACAAAACAAATTTTTTTTTAAAAATTTAAAAAAAAAAATCCTTGATTTCTTGTTTAATAACTCCTCAGAGAGAAGGATGAATTAACATTGATCCCCAACTCCATGGCCTTTCAACATTGATCCATCCAATATTATCTAGTTTGGGGAAAGTACACAAAGAGGTCTGACATTGGGCAGAGAAATATACATCCAGATTTTTCATAATAAACTAATAATAAAATTTTCAACTTTTTCAATCAATCTCACAATTTAGAATTTCACTTAGATTTTTTTTTTTTTTTAAGATTTGAAGCCGCACTCGATGATCGCGATTGGATCAATTACACATTGAAAGCCTAAAATCGCATTGAGTCAACGAACCAACCTCGATCAACTCAATTATCAAAGCTCATCGTCGTCTATTCCACAACTCAATTAGATCTCAAATCGCACCAAACACCAATCAGATTATCAAATTTCCAAAATGTACCACCGAAAACCCCCCCAAAAAAAAAAATTTCGCGTAATGAGAAATCAAGGGAAAAATTTACCTTGAAAAGCGGGATTGTTGTAGGCGCGATCGAGCGAATTGGCCTTATCGACCCCCTCGCCTTTCCTGGATGATGAAATCTTCCTCCGGATCCCTCTTCTTCTCTTGCGACTAGTCGTCGTCTTCTTCTTGGAGCCAAACCCCTTCCCTGCACATCCTTCCGGCCTCGACGCACAACTTCCCATCTCTTTCTCTCTCACTCTCTCTCGTCCTTTTTGATACAAAATCGAAGAAGAACACTTAAGAGCAGCAGCTAATCTAATAATAATTAGAACATTTAAAGATTTGAAGAAGAAAGAAGTCTGGTCTGTCAGTGAACGTAAGTTACAAGAGGAGAGAGAGAATGAGAGAGAATTTGAGAGGGAGTACCCAAAGCAGTATACGCTAAATAATAAAACTCTTCTTCTCTCCTCTCTCGTTTTTCTTTCTTTCTTGCTATCATATCTCTCTCTCTCTCTCCTCTTCTTGGAATAGAAAGGGGATTTCAGAGCGGGCGAATTAAGAGAGAAGTCAATAAAACCGAGATGACGGCAGTTGTCAGCACACGGCATCTACTATGTACGTGGGACCCCTCCCCCCCCCCCCCCCCCATCTCTTCCTTTATTGTCTGCCACGTTGGTGTTCGTTACTGTGTCTCGTCGTGTGTTTCTTCTCCCGCACGTGCGCTGTGCGTGTGACCTTTTATTATGTCGAAGAGGGAAAGTGTTTAATGGGATATCAAGGACAAGGGCTAAAATCTGGGTCAATTTTTCACTGTACACTTGTCCTTTCTACAATAAGCGAAAGCGAACGTATTCGTGTTCTTGTCATGCACAACAAATCATCTCCTTCGCTAACATGCAGTCACTAGGAGCCAAGCCCCAACAATGAAAATGTTGTTCAATCTCAACCTGTAATAAAAAATAAAAAAAAAATAAAAAATAAAAAAACTTGTTAGAAAGTAGAACCAATGTTGTAATTGAATCGTGGCACGCCACAAACCCCACATTGAATAAAATCTACAATTATACTCATGGACTCCGCCATTTATTTTGTGAACCACCTGGGATTTCCCTGTATTTATTACCTTTTACTTTTACTGTGTAAAGTAAACATTAACTCAAGAGTAAATGCCCCCCAAACTTTCTACAATATGATGATATCCATGTTTTTTTTTTTTTTAAGGGTATTGAAGTTTTATTTTATCGTTTTCTCTGATTATAGGGAAACTAGTTTATTTCATGATTTTGTACTAAAATAATTCATTTTTTAACACATTATCTTACTCAACTTTGACTTATGGACCAAAATTTTGAACATTTCAGGGAGAAAATGTGGCAAAAACTCTGAATGGAGGTACTTAATTAAATATCTCAACAACCAAATTTGTTCCTATCGTATGATGAGCTAAAAGCCTAAAATTAACAAATTTGCTCCTAACCTAATCCTTTTCTCCTTTACCTTTTAATCTCTTTTTACGCTTTTAATAGTAGAGATTTGTTGGTTCTTATCTTAATTTTTAAGACAAAACCAAACCCGATTACATAGTTTTGTTCAGTTGGAATGTATAAGCCAACATCACGTTAGGAGTTTTGGGTTGGTTGTACCAATCACTCTTGACATTTTCTCTCCCACTTCACCAACCATTTATTCAATTCTAAACTTGGATGATTTTCTTCATGAAAGAAAGAGTAGATTCGACTCTTCCACAACCATTCTATTTCTTTTATGCAATTATTAGCTCTAGATATATATAACTTTTACCATTTTCATGTGGGAAATGGAAACTTTGTAGAGCAAATATTCTTTATACCATTTTAACAAACAAACAAAAAAATTTGTATACCAAAATAACAACATTTTTTGTGCCACCCAGGTATAAAATTTGTGTTCATTTGTTGATGGATCTCAAGCTACATAAATACAATCAGTGTCTTTATGTAAATCAAATAATGTACCAAAATATATATCACAAAAACCATTGAAAATCTTATTAGAGTAGATATGTCTCATACAACACAATGATTTACATACAATATATAACAACATCACGGTGCAACAGTTTGTTTGACCCCTTCATCGATGAGTACCGAAGCGGGAAGGGAGTCATCTTCAATGTTGCCAACCAAACAAATAAAAACAATGCAGTCCAAGATACTTCTCTGTGTACATGCAGTTGTTGAAAGTGTGACCCAAAAAAAAGGACTAAATCAAACCGAGGGAGACCCAGGCATCACCCAGCAACAAAATAATGGCTCCCATTGTTGAACGAAGCATATATATTTTAAACCAAAAATGCTCAAATGGTCCAACAATAGAGCTCCATCCATAAGTGGGATGGCAACACCTAACAAATCATTCAACCAAGTTGATGTCAATTTTTCAGGGATATGAACATTTTTTTTTGTGGGACAATGTGTTGGATGATGCCTTATTGCTCGTTGCCACGTGTCCGATAAATCATTTATTTTTTTAATTTAGGGGACCATTTTTTTTTAATGAATTCTTATATTGCACTGGTTTCCATGATATTTCTTTTTCTATAAGAAGCTTTTGAGTAGGGTAACATCAAGTGTTAGGTTAAATGTAATGAATCAATTGTTTATTTCATTAGGTTCAGAGTTAGATAGTTAGGCCTTTAATGATTAGGACATTTCTTAATTATGATTAGGATTTTTTAAGACGTTGGTGACCCCAAAAAAAAAAAGCGGGAATTAATTATTCCGGTCTTTGCCATAAAATGTGTGATAAGAATCAAGTTTTATTTAGTTTTAGAGTGTGTTCTTATTTGGCAGGTTACAATATAAAGTGTCCCCTAAAGTTTATTTATTGGTTTCTTATTTTCTTTGTCTGTGAAAGTGAGGTTTGATTAAAGTTCAAAGATAGAAGTTTTGAATGAGAATATGCCATCGATATTGTATTTGATTTGTTAAAAAGATGACAAATGTGAGTTTTAAATTCAACGATGGCCTCTTCATGATAATAAACGAGGAAAATGATGGTGGATTAGGAAGAATATGCCATCTTTAATTAGCATTTAGTTACACTTACATGAAGTTTAAACATAATATGGAATGGATCAAAAGATTATTCTTATGCTATGTTGACTGACCTCAAGGCATTTTTCTTTAAAATTTAAGATATTTATTTATTTTATTATTATTCCTAATTAAAGTCAGATGCTCGATCTATGGGATAGGAGGGATGGCAATGGTTTCAAATTCTCCTAAATTTTTCTAAAAGTCGTTGAAATAAATTCATGCACTTGGAATAAGAAAATGAATAGACTGTTGGAAATATCAAAAGTGTATTTCTCTTTCATTCAGTGTTTTGCAGTAAGTCTCGCCTAAAAAGCTTCATGATAGGCTATGTTACCCACATTGATATAGTTTGAGCCAGTGCCTATCATACAATACATAGATTTGGATGGCAAGCATTGATTGTAAACCATTCGCAGACTATGATTCATAAAATAAGTAAAAAGTTAGGGTTAATATTAATTTTCTTTAATCCCTGCTAAGGGTCACTTAGTGAATTATTGCCTAGGAAACAAACGGCACTGTTTGTAGAGTTTATATGATGTGTGCGTAAAATGAGTACACAATATGAAGTCAAGAACTAAAGGTCAACATTGATTGGGGGAGTATAGTATACTTTTTCGTGAAACAGGATGGAAGAAACTATGAGTTGGCGATCTTGTTAAAGTGGTAAGAGATGAATTATTTTCTGCTGATCTATTTCTATTTTGATCGTGTCACGAAGATGGAATATTTTATGTTGAAACACCAACTTTGATGGTGCGTGAGACGCTTAGAAGTAAAGCTAACTTTTAGAGGTAACATCTACCCTTGGCGATGAGGAAGCCTTCCAAATCTTCAATGCTGTTATCAAGTCTAAGGATCCGAGTGAAAATTTGTATACCTTCGTAGGTAGCTTGTATTACGAGAATTCCTAGTATTCCATTTCAAAAAAAAAAAAAAAAAAAAAGACTGGATCCGTAATTTTCAAAGTTGCGGATATATATGATCTGATCCATGACTCAATGGGCCAACTAAAACTATTGGGCCCTGAATTGTATGTACAACATTAGAACTTCTACACTTATTCTGAAAACTCAAAACCTTACTAAGGCTCGGAATGATGTGGAGGCAATTATATATTTATGGGAAATCTTTTCTACATCCGTGGTTTGCTGAGGGAACCCTCAATTCTAGGCACATTGTTGTTTTTAAGATTTTGAGGACAGCAAATGGCTGGTTGGATGGTTAAGACTGTGGTGGTTTAACCCTTCATGTCTTGGGTTCTATACCCACCAACACGCTTGCCTTTTAAAAAAAATAAAGATTGTGAGGACACCCAATCTAAATATAGGTGGTCTTTGAGTAATTTCATTTAGCTAAAATCTTTTTTTCTTTTTTTGTCAATACAACGAAGGTAAGACATCGACATTAATTTTTCTTGGGAAGAGCAACAATAAAAAACGAAAACCTTTGCCATTGTTAAAAACTATTTAATAAAAATTGTGAGTTTTTAATTTAATTATTTCTTCCTTCTGGTACCTTAGCAAAAAAGTTATTGATTGAGTCTATAAAACTAATATAAGTTGAACACTGATCGATAGCGTATAAATGTGTGACCATCTAACGAAGTCGTACATAATGGGTTTGTGAGTGATTATAGAAATTATATCATTCCAGCGCGACCAAAGAAGACTCGACCTAAATGTATAATTTTTTTTTTTTTTTTTTTTATAAATTAACCTCCAGTGGGGAGGGGCAACTATGGAATGCCAGACCTTTATTATTTATCAAAAAATGACTTACAAACGCTACGGGGGTACATTACGACGTTACCCGTATTAAGACCAAACCAAAATAAAAAGCCTATCTTAGAACATATGCCCAGAAAGATAAGACAAAAACTTAAAACATCCAAGGACTTGAATCAACACTAAATGCCAAACACATAGTGCGCACAAAACTGCACAAGCGTCCAGCGTACGAATACTGAAAAATCACGCTGAAACAAAAAAAAAACAGCTGAGTCGCTGTTTCGCAGCAGCGTGTAGTAGCTTCCCTGTCCTCCTTATCACGACACTGATCACCGCAGGAGCGTCTCCGACCGGCCGCACCATCGCAACAGTCCGAGGCTCGCAGCGACAGTCCGCAGCATCGCAGACAGCAGCAACTCGCACAGCAGCATCGCAGACAGCGGTAACTCGCACAGCAGCATCTCGCAGCAACTCGCACCCTGCATAACAGGAGACACTCTGTTTTGCAGCAGAGTGCCCCAGCCCTGTTCCAACGTCAAACCAGGTCTGCTCCAGCGCACTGCACTGGCCTAAAGCTCTTCTGCTCCCCTGTTCCAGCACTTGCCCAACCTGCTTCTACTCGTCCCCATGGCGTATATACGCCGTATTCAAGCGATCAAGCACAGTCAAGCCTGCCACTCGCCGAGGAAGATCATTCGCATCAAAAACTACATTCCGATGGTCTCGTTGTGCTCTATCTGCTAAAGCATCCGCCACTGCGTTGGCTTCTCTATAGATGTGATTGCAAACTAACGTCATTTGTTCCGCCAACATTTTAATTTCTTTCATAATATTCTCCAAATGCCAAGGTATTTTAAAAGTGTCCTTAAACCACCCACAAACAATTTGCGAGTCCGTCTGAACAAAAACCTGGTTAAAACCCAATGATAGGCAAAGGCGAAGGCCCTCAGCTAGAGCCAGAATTTCCGCTTTATTATTGGAGCCTTCACCAAAGAACATTTGCTTTCCCACAACGCAAAGACCCCTAGAGTCTCTAATGATCACACCTCCAGAAGCCTTGTTCTTACGGGAGGATCCATCCACATTGAGAGCAACAAAATCTGGCGGAGGGGGATGCCAGAAAACGATTCTACTTGGCTTTCGCAGAACTGGAAGCTCTTGTAACCCCAAAGCCCGAAATGGAGCCTTATGCCAGCTGACTTGCTTAGGAGTGATAAAAGTGTTTGCTAATTGTAAATTGCGCCGAATATTCAAAATCACAAAAGCAGGATTTGGAGAAACATTTTCATATACACATTTGCACCGTTGTTTCCATATTTCCCATAAGATGAATATGGGAGTGAGAAGAGATAACACACCTGTTTGTGTATTCATTTTTGCTCTCTTGAACCAAATGATCAGGACCGTGGAGATTTCAGTTGGTTTTCTGATGTGTACATCAAAGATCAGTTCAAAATGACGCCACACCTGCATCGCCAGTTCTCCATCCAAAAACAAATGATTCAGAGATTCTCGCTGTGGCGAGATGCAGCATCGACATCTAGAGGCCAGGCTAAATCCATATATGTACAACTCCCCATCCACTGGTACCCCTCTACGGAGTAATTTCCACACAAAAACTGAAATTCTGGAAGGAAGGATGTCATGCCAAATCATTTTATATAGGCTATTTGCCGTCCCATGTCTCCGTAGCATGTCATATGCCGATTTAAGGGAGAAAAATCCATCCGTGTTCGGTAACCATACACATTCATCATCTCCAGTTGCCTCGCGGCGTAGTCTATCGGCAAAGAGTATACGCGCCAAATGTCTGAGTTCAGGGTTAACCAATTCAAAATTAGTTGAAATCACCTCTTTTACCGAAGGCCAACAATCTTGACTAACCAAAACCTCCGATCTTCTGAAAGAAACGACCGTGTTCCAATTCTCTTCAAAAAAACTGATATTTCCCTTGTCAATGCGCCAAAGCGAGTTGCTCAGAATAAGGGATTTGCCAAGCATGATCTCTTTGAAAAAAGGCGAAGACCCACTTCTCACAAACTGACCACTCAACGCAACCCCTTGCAGCCAGTATTTGCTTCTCATGAAGGTAGCCCAAAGCGAATCTAAAGTAAGCAATCTCCAAAGAGCCTTGAGGCGAAAAGCCCTCATCACCACCATCAAATCCCTCACACCCAAACCTTCTTCTTCCTGTGGGAGACCTAAATGTATAAATTCAAATGATAATATCAAAATGTCAAGTCAAAATTTACGTCAATCGAAGGCCTTAGTCAACATTTGAAAATCGGAGTAAAAAACAGAAGACTTGCCAACCACAATCAACTTTCAAGAAGACTAAATTATTGACTAAATTATTTGGAGAATGTTGAAGAAGTCCAAGAAAATGAACTATTCAAAAGTGACATGGAGATTAGCCATAAGTGGCAAGTACATTGCTACTTAGATAGATAAAACCCTTTGTTGCTCACATAAACCTTTGTTCTTATAAGGTGAAAAATCTCACTTTTAAGATCTATAAGTAACGAGATTATGAGCAAAAACATTTTTCTAATCTGTCCATTGAGATACTAGAGAGCTAAGTCAAGCATTTTTGTCACTTGCAATTCCAAATAGTGAACTCGAAAGACCTCGTGAAGTTGCGGATGTTGGAGATGGGATAACCCAAGATCCATTGATAATATGCATAGTGATGTAGTCGAATTTTGTTCTCCTCGACGTTGACCTTGACCTGTACAGGGAACACAGTGAGCCAAATATCATCGTTGTGGCGGTCGATGACACTCCTATGCTAAAGTCAGACAATGCTTGAGAAATGTTTAAAGCTATAAATTGGGTTCTGTAGCGTTCATTTGTTCATCAACCCTGTGTCTTATTTATAATGCGAGAGTCCATATTCGGCTAGGCCTTTGGTGGCATAATTTAGGGAAAGAGATCTTGCTGAAGATATTTTCTTAGTTGGGAGTCGTCCATGTAGGAGAGTTTTCCCTACACGACTTGTGTTCCTGGATCGGGAAAGATTTCCCTTTTGGAATGTTATCCATGCAAGGAAGTTTCCATGCACGACTTATACTTCAGTGTTTGTTTCCTAGTCAGATCCAATGTACTTGCATGCCCGTCTTAGGTCAATCCCCCAGATACTTGCTTGATTAGGCATTACGGGTATTGGCTTTGACCGTGTGACGTGTGGGCTTAGTAGGGCGTTGCAATTTGGATCCAGCCTTCTGAATCCTGCCAAAATGAGCTTAGTGTTGTTTGGGTTTTGCCAGATTGGGTGGGTAATCAGGCTCGCTTTGTCCTGCTGATGAGATTATCATGACACGCGTACGGTACGGATTAAAGGACGGTTTGGTGTATCATCAGCTACTCCCCCTGAGTTGGTGGGCTAGTTCCTCGGTCCATCCGTCATATCGTAAGGACCTGAGTGGACATGATTAGTTTGAGTCTGAATCGTCTCCTTGAGCGGCGCGCTTCATTAATTGGGTGTGTGTCTGCTCGACAAAAAGAAAAAACCCGGGAATTTTGTCTTGTATATAGATCATCTTCTCTGCAGAGTTTATTTTATTTACTCTTCGATCTTAGAGACTATGCTTCATCATTTCGCTTTTCGTGCTTTTGACTTTGCATAACTTCCATGATCGAAAGTTTGTACGTTCTTCCATGGCGGGGCAAAATCAGCTTTCTGATGAACTGTATGCTAAAGGTCGTAAGTTTTTCAAGGAGAGGTCAATCTCTGTGTCAAATCTGGAAGGTCTTCGTGATACATATGGGATCACCGATGATCTGGTGCTCTTCACATTGGGTGTTGGTCAGTCGTCGTTGTCTCCTCCAGAAGGATTTATCTGTTTGCACCAAGGTATTCTCCAATCAGGCGTCTGTTTTCCTGTCATCAGAGAAATTTGGAACTTTCTGGCATACTCGGCATTGCCCCCGCTCAGCTAGTGCCGAATGGGTACAGGACGGTGATCGCCATTTTGATTAGAACGAAGGACGCCGGTGTTTGAATGTCTCCGAGGGTGATCCAACTGCTCACTTCTCCTAGGATAAACTACCATGTTGTGTGTGTGTGTTGACGTCGCCGAATCGCTTTGGCAACGTGCCTGATGACTTCAAGTTCTGGGCAGAAATATTGTTTCATGGCTTCTACGGACTCGAAGTATTTCGAGCTCGCTGGTCATGCAATCGAGCGAGAGTTCAAGCAACTAAGTTAATTATGTTCTCGATTCTGTTAGTGTTAATTGCATATTGAATTGTTATCCGTGCTTTCTGTAGGGAGATTTTCAACTATGCCCCTTTCTCTCGAGGATGAAGCGACTATGGATAAATTTCGCGATGTACCTCGAATGCGGATAAAGGATGTCATTCAGTCTTCTAAGTCCGGCGGTGAACCATTTTCGAAGAAGAGGAAGCTCCCAAAGGTTAAGATTTCAAGCTTGTCGAAAATAGCAGAGCTGAATGAGGTATTTTCTTCTTTTGTGTGTTCCAAGAAGCCTTGTGCTGCGACTAAGCCCATTCTTGAGTGTCGGCCCCTTCAGAAGGGGGACGCAAAGTTGTGGGACAAGTTCTCAACTCGTCCTCTGGGACGAAAGTTGTTGTGTCTGGGGAGTAGGATGCTCAGGCAAGGGCCCCTATTTCTCTTCCCGACTTGGAGAAGGAGTATCTACAAATGTGGAGGTCGAAAGTGTAACAAAGATCATGAACAACCTGTTGCTGCAGGCGGGTATGGCAGCTTCGTCCGATGCGGGTCTGACTCGTTATTTTTTGTTGAAGGATTTTAGGTATAACCCCTCTTTGGATCGCGAGTCTTCTCGGCTTGTTAAAGAGTCATCTGACTGTCGTCCCTTCGGAGAGAAGTCTCCTCCGTGTTGCCCGTATTGTCCTCCTTCCAGATCTCGACCTCACATTAAGGTGACGACGGGCCCGAGAGATAACTTACTTCCTTATTCCCATCTACTGCTTTTGAGACGGCTCGTGAAAGAGAGTCGATCGTTGTGTGCAAGGGGAAAGATGTGGATGAGGGCCCTGATGCGGTGAAAACAACGAAGGGTGTTGTTGGAGTAATTCTGATTCCAGATGACCTCCATCAGGATGCGTGGATCGGCCTATTCACTCCGGATGTGTTAAAGATGAGCAACCAAGTCTGACACCAGGAGGTTGACATTTCTTATGCCTCCAAGAAGCATATCAGTAAGTGGAATGACTGGCTGGCGAATTGTGTTTTGATGCTAGCAGGTGATACGTTGGAAGAGCAAATGGACAAGGGGCAAAAATATCTCATGCTAGGGATGTCATATCTGAATCAAGTTGTCGTTGTTGGGACGGAGGTTGAGGCTGTTTGTGAGAAAGTATATACCATGGAGCCCGTCGTTGCGAATTTGCAAAAGTCGTATTCCAGTGCTCTCCGTGAAATTGAATCATTGAAGGAACAACTTAAGGAAGGGAGGCATGCCCAATCGGTCATTGATCTGAAGACCTAGCATGCAATATCGATGGCTCAGAGGATTCGCTTGAAAACGTTGGATTTCGATTTGGCTAAGGCAGTGTCCGCGAGGGAAAAATTGAGGAAGACTTGAACCTTGTCCGTCATGACTTACAGTTTGCTCAGGAGATTGTAGCTAAAGCGCGGGCTTAGGTACTGGCTCTGAAGGTAGAGAAGGCCAAGAAGAAGTTTGAGTGGATTGTCTGATGTCACCAGCGAGAGATCGATGTTGACTTTAATGCCAAAGGTGTGAGTCTGCAGCTCGTGTATGACTGGAGCCGCTGAAAGCGACAGTGTTGCGCCGATCGAAACGTTTGACGTGTCCCTCTATTTTTTGTTGTTGTGTGACCTAGTGGTCACCATCTTTCTGGGTTTTGAAAGGAGACGACGCTAGTGAAAAGTTAGGGGAATTCTAAATGTCGAGGAAACCAGCGAGGAAACGAGCGAGGAGAGGGACGTGGCGGGGTGGACGGCTCCCACCCCGCCACGTCCCTCTCCTCGCTCGTTTCCTCGCCCATTTCCTCGCTCTCTAGCCTCACTCGAAAAGTTAAGAACTTTGTTGTCCCCACGGACGACGCCAAACTGATGCAGTCATTTTCCCCCTGCTTTGACCTAGCTTCTGCTGACCTGCACAAGTAATGCATGTGAGCCACGGACCACCGTTGTGGTGGCCGATGACACTCCGATGCTAAAGTCATACAGAGATTTGAGGAAGGCGTAATGCTGTATCAAGGAATTTGTAGGGTACCTTAGCTTACGAACCTCATGTCTTATTTATACTGCAAGGAATCATGGTTCTACCAGGCCATTGAATGCGTAGTTTAAAAAGGAGATCCTCGTGGAGATCTTTCTCTAATTAGAAGTGGTGTTGCAGGAGGGAAGTTTCATGTTAGCCTTGTGCTTCTAGATACACGGGAGATAGTTCCCAATATGAGAGCAATTCGTAGAATGAAGATCCCTGTGTGGAATGTACTCTGTATTTGCTTCCTAGTTGGAAGCAGATAGTTGTTGTAGTTGCCCGTCCGAAGCTAATTCTCGAGATACTTGCCTTAGTAGGACTTACGGGTATCGAGGATAGCTGTGAGATGTGTGGGCCTAGCATGTTGTAAGAGTTTGGGTCCGTCTAGCGGACTAAATTGGTCGGGCTTAGAACCGTTTGGGCCGAATCAGTGTTGGGCTGATGCTGGGGCCCATAATTCCTCAAGATCATCATGACACGTGTATGGCTCAGGGGTGTGACCGTTTTTATGTATTATCACCTTGGATTTATTGATAATATTGTTGTAGGTGTGCTCTACATTCTGTGGCGCTTAAGGCCTTCTTCGCATGTACTGGGTCGGATATTCGCTTGGGCCCTATTGTAAAGTTCAGTATGCCAGGTGTACAACGTAGATTGCAAGATGGTTTAGTATTGGTTACACCCCTCAGTTAATGGGAATGTGTGCAGAGCCATTAATTCGATGAATGTAGACTCGTGCAGTTGCAATTAAAACTGTCGCCTCTTTGTTTTCCGTACGACATTTAATGCTGACGTACCTGTTGATTGACGTCGTTTCACGAAACATCGTGCCTATAAATAGGCTAGTATTCACCATTTCAAACATTGCCTTGGATGTAGTAGAGCGTGTTCTTTTCATGCGTTAAATCAGAAAATATTTTTTGGGTTTTCCAAAGGCTAAATGAACATTTTTGTTGTTGGAGTCTTCGAATGCTCTGACATTTGCAGTGATGAGTCTTGACAAGACCCGCTATTATGTGTTGCCACCTGGTTTGGGTGAGCATCCAATTGGTTCCATGGGACCTTTTAATTTTTTCTTATATTTCTTAGAATAAGTACAAACTTTCCCTCGGGGGACAAGTCCATCTTGCGCCTTCTGTGGCTCCCGAGTTGCCATCCCCCACTACTATTGGGAGATAATACCTGCAACTAGTTTTGGAGTGGTTGTTCCGACTGTATCTACTGGGCTTGACTCGTGATGCAACAGCTGGAAGGCAGATTGGCAGAGCGGATTTCTGATAGACGTGATTTGCGGTCTTGGGGTGCTAACTCTGCATCGCCCCATACATTCCTATATTGAAAGGCATTCTCATATGACTTCTTCTGCTTTGTCCTTCGTATCTTCCTCGCAAGGCAGATTGGCGGAGCAAGGAATCAGGCTCATGCCTACGGCTTGTTGCTTACTTTGGGTATTTTTGCTTTTACTTCCAAATTCTTTTTTGAAAACTGACTGGCGGAGTGAAGTCTCGGCTTGCGTTTCAGTGGATCCATACTCGCGCCAGACTTAGATACTTGTAGTGTGTAAACTTTTGTACTAGTCAGTCGGGCAAACTTTGTAACAATTTTCTTCTTAATCAATAAAGTTTGTTTTATTCCTTGAATATAGGCTTGTGTGAACAATTTTTCTAAACTGAAAAAAAAAACAAAAAAACAAAAACAAATCAAAATAATAAGATGGTTTGACTCTAAGTGGGGACTAAGTTAATCTGGCCCTGAAAGATACGCGCATGGTCTTGGCTCAGATTGTGTAGCTCCCTTGGAGAAGTGTCATGTTTCGCCAATGCTAGCGAAGTTACTGAAAAATGGACTTTGTTCTGGTGGGTCATTCCTCGTTGGTTGCCAGCTTTTGCAATAGGCGCCTATTTGCTGAAGTGTTGTTACTTAGCTTTGTATTGGACTTGATTGTGCCTCCAATAATAAAATTTTTCTCTCTGTATAGTTGAGCCTCGATCGTCAGAACTTTGTATCTATTCGTGCGGGGTGATTCTTCCCCCTTCTCTGAATTTGGTGTCTGATATGCTTGTCTCGTGGGCCCGAGCTATAATTGCTAACAATCGAGTTGTTTCAGCGCTGCCTAATGGCAGTCTCTCGCTGAAGGTTGATCTCCGCGAATAGTCTCTTGGGCTTGGTTGGTCGTGTACTTGATGCATTGGTGCATAGTAGAAACAACTACTTCCATGTGATGAAGCCAAGGCCTTCTAGGATGATGTTGTAGGTGGACGGAGCATTAACCACCATGAACTCCTGAACAAGGTACTTCCGTAATCGTGGCTCTCCTGCCACTACCATTCGGGCGATTTTCCAAAAAAGGAAGCATTTTTTTCGTTGAGCTCGACCATGGGATGGTTGGCGAGCATTGAGTCTTCCTTCTTAAGTTGCATATTGCAGAACGCGTTGAGAAACATGACGTTTGGAGAGCTTCCCGTGTCCACTAAGGCTCTTTTCACTTCCCACTTTGAAATGAGAAATAAGATGACCAGTGCGTCATCGTGAGGAGAATGGACGCCTTGGAGGTCCTGGTCCATGAATGTCAGTGGTGGGATCGGGCTCTGAATATATGCATATTGCACTTGTCTATCTTTGTAGATGGGTTGTGTCCGCATTTCGATAAGCGTCCTCTTGCGGGACTTGTTGGACTGCTCATCTTTAGAACCGGCTCCATGAAACACATATATGATGCCAGAAGCTTATTTCTCTATCTCCTTGGCGACATTTTCCTTTTCTTCTGCCCGATCTTGCCTTTTGTTTGAGTTCAGGAACTCTTTGAGCTTCCCCCTTCCGGTTCCAATACTCTATCTCGCCCCTGAGACTTTTGTAGTCCTCAGTGTCGTGGCCGCCCTCATTGTGGAAGGAATAATATTTGTTGTTATCGCGCCGGGAGAGGTCTCCTCGCTGTTTGGCAGACCAATCCAGCTCTCCCCAATTCTTGATGGAGTTGAGGATGTCGGACATACTAGATTAAGGGGAGTGACAGATTTAGACCCGACGAAGTTTGAGGCCTTATCTTGCCTTGCGAGGCTAGAATCGGGCTTGCTGTTATCATGCTTCCTCTTTTTGTCGTCGTCATCATGTTTCTTCCCCCCATTCTTGTTTCTGGAACCAAAGGGTTTTTTTTCAGACTCCGTCTCCTTCTTTGCGACCAACATCTCATCAAGAGTGATGTATTTCTGGGCACTCTTCAATAAGTCTGCCATACCGGTTGGAGGTTCCAAAGTGAGGAAATCATAGAACTTGCCTCTCCTCAGCCCGAGGTGAAGGCCGGGACCGCGGTGTCATTACTGCAGCTGTTGATGAGAGTAAACTCATCATTGAAGCGTGTGACGTATTCAGTTAACATCTCGTTTGGCTTCTGTTTGAGGGTGAGCAGATAATGCGGGCCCTTATTGATTTTTTGGCTATCAACAAAGCGTGTGAGGAACGTTGTTGCCAGTGTTCGTAATGAGTCGATGGACCTCGAAGGGAGGTTGTGGAACCAGGTAAGCGCTGACTTCTTCAGGCTGGTAGGGAATGACCGACACATTATTGCTTCGGATCCTTCCTTAAGCGCCATTACGTGTTGGAAGTAGCGTAAGTAATCAGAAGGGTATGATGTCCAGTCATAAAACTCCAGCTTTGGCGGAGTGAATTTCTTTGGTAGTGGATTGTTCATGATGTGATCCATGAACAAGGGGACAATGAGGTTGAACATCACGTCAGGATTGGTGGCTCCTAGTCGTTGGGTTTCCATTGCCCACTCCTTCGCCTATGGTCCATTGAGAGTCGCAGGGACAGTGCAACTATCCTGAACATGTTCTCTGGTGTCTTCTGAGGATGGGGCTCTTCGATGTTCCTGGTCTCTTTATGCAGTTGGATGGTTCTGTTGAGTGAGCAACTCCATCGCTCATGCAATTTGCTGCATCTGAGTTGATAGTATATCCACCTTGGGGTTCTTTGTGGCTTCTACCGGCATAGGGGTCTGATTTTGTCCCCCTTTTGCGGTGCCGGAGCCAACAGAACTAGGGGCACTTATCCAGTTCAAGCGTTCGAGGGCTCTGGGATGTCTCCATTGTTGTGAGACCTCGTAGTCACCATCTCTCTGGACTGTGAGGAATGGTGATATCACTGTTTTTAAAGGAACTTCATCGTTCCCCATGGACGACACTAAACTAATGTAGTCAAATCATGTTCTTCTTCACCTTGACCTTGACCTGCACAGGGAACACACGTGAGACAAAAACCACCGTTGTGGCGGCCGATGACACTCTGATGCTAAAGTCAAACAAGGCTTGAGAAAGGCTTAAAGCTGTAAATTGGGTTTTGTAGCGTACCTTTGTTACCCTGTGTTTTATTTATAATGCGAGAGTCCTTGTTCGACTATGCCTTTGGTGGCGTAGTTTAGGAAAAGAGATTTTGCTGGATATCATTTCCTAGTTGGGAGTCGTCCATGTAGGAGAGTTTTCCTACACGACTTGTGCTCCTAGATCTGCTGGAGAGATTTCCCTTTTGGAGTGTTGTCCATGAAAGGAAGTTTCCATGCACAACTTCTACTCAGGTGTTTGTTTCCTAGTTAGATCCAATGTACTGCTGGCCTGCCCGTCTTACGTCGATCCCCCAGATACTTGCCTGATTAGGCCTTACGAGTATTGGGCTTGACCATGTGACTTGTGGGCTTAGTAGGGCACTGCAATTTGGATCCAACCCTCTAGACTATGCCAAATGGGCTTAGTGTTATCTGGGCTTCGCTAGATTGGGTAGGCAATCGGGCCCACTTTGTTCTGCTGATAAGATTATCATGAAACGCGTATGGCGCGGATTAAAGGACAGTTGGGTGTATCATCATAGTACGAACAAAAAAAACTGTTCATGCTAGTTCTTCTTAAAAACGTAAGAAAATACATTCGAGATCTCAACTAAAACACAAACTGATCCATAGCCAACAGTGAAGCAGTACATACCTCCTGAACTTCTACTGTATCCCTCGAATGCCTAGCTATGAACAAAGAGTGGACTTTACCTTCACAACTTCTCCTTTATTATCCGAGTGTCATGTTTTTTGAAAAAAATTTAAGGTTGTCACACTACAGCTAGAGAAAGGTTTAATGCATTATAAAGATGCTACATCAGGTACCAACAAGAGAAATATAACACATGCTTCTCAAGGGTTGGGAAAACCTAATTCGGTCTAAAATCTATTCTCAAGCCCATGAGCTAAAATTTACACCAACAAAAGATTATAGATGCACTACGGGTCATATCTCAAAATTCTATTCGAGCTCCACATTATTAAATGCTTAATAATATCCCCACGTTAAGATTACAAATGAATGCAAAATTTAAATTATATTTAATTGGCCATTTTGTCATCCTTAAGACCTATGCACTTAAATTATTTACCACGTCGTGTAATTAAATCGACTTGCAGGTTTTGACATGTACGATACTAATAAGCTTCATCAATAAGACATCATCAATCCTTATATCGAGACGTGGTTTCTATCAATAATCAATAACCATCATACACGTTATGTCATCACCCAGTTCTCTGAGGTTATCGACCCACAAACAAATCTCACTCTTTGATAAATCATAGTGACATAAACAATATGTATATTTGTTAACCATATCTAGATTAAAAGCTTAAACTCTCATAACAATCATGAGGTATAATTTTCTATTATAGTTAGTATATAGAAAATTACCTCAAAGCGGTCATGTTCAATACACATAAGGCGAACTAGTGCAATAGTCCGAGACATCAGACATCCTCTCATAGCCAAGATAGACTATACCAGAATATTGTAGCACAATCCAACTTCATCTAAGGCTGTGAACACAATTTATATCCTACAAGTATCCAAAATCTTTTCTTCAGTGTGTAATCCAAGCTCTACCAACTAGATCATTTAAAACGTTGAATAAAAGATACACCTACACAATCATAATATAATGCATACATTTGCCCACAAAGATTCTCATTAAACACATGAACGTAATGATCTTATTAACTAATAGTTAAATCATAAATTGAGTTCTAAGCAATCATAAACTGAATCATAAAATATTAAACTAAGTTCAAAACTTGAAAGTAAAAAGGCTCAACTTTTAGTATATTTCTTTACCAGTGGATAACAGTTTTGACATGAGTTTTCATTAGAGCAAGTTTCGTATTTTTGTTCATGGAGAATATAATCTTCCAATGAGGAAGTGACAAATCCAAATCAATCAAACTCTTATTAAGGTGAACCTCATTATATCTGTGTTATGGTATTGTCTCTTGCTTTGCCTTATTTACTTTCACTTATTCATTCTTGCATACTTTATTGCTTCAATTTAGTTATCTACGTTCTACTTACATGTTTTAGAAAGTGATTGCATGATTCTCAATCCTAAGCCAACCTAGTTTTTTTAAGTATTTTTAACTGGTGTTTAACTTTGGTCTGAAAAAAATTCATCTGAAGCTCATGGTAAAGCACGAGGTCCAGGGTTCAAAGTTAAATAAAACACTCAACTGCCCTTGATATAACTTAATATTTGTGATGGATGGTTCGTCGTAAATTAATATAACTTGTCGTGGCTCAAATAACATAAAATTGATATTTTTGTTGCATGGTTGCTTTAATCCAACATATTGGGGTGCTATTAACCACTGCCCTAACCCAGTGAAATCAACGAAGCCAAACAGAGAAATACAAAAACAGAGAGAAGAAGAAGAAGATCGTTGGTTGGGAGAAGAGGAAACCTCCACAGACTCGTCGATGGCTGATGCCAACCCCCAACCCATCGAAGCCCCTCCGCTCGAATCGCAACCCTCCCTTTTTGTTCCCGCCATTGATTCGAACGGTGGAGGCAATGAGGAGCCGTCACGGTTGCGTGAACAAGATGGGGAAGCCAGAGATCATAGCGAACCGGATGGTGAGATAAAACTCGAACAGAGGGAGGTTAGTAACTCTGATTCGACTCTCGACACGAAAACTGATAGTGGTGTAAAAGACGGTGGTGAGGCATGCGGAGCGATGGCGCTGGATGAAGAGAAAGAGTTGGTTCCGGCTCCACATCATATGGAGGTAAGGTATGTGTGTTGTTTTCTGTGTGAAAATTGTTTTATTTCTGAGTTATTGATTGAAATGCGTAATCTTATAGTTTATAGTACACTGCAAATGAATTGTTGTTGTAGATTTGTATTTAGTCACATTGATTGAATAGTGGGATGAAAAGGAAATTTGAAAGCAAATATGATTTTATTTCATGGATAATTTAGGTTAGTGGGGTGAAGAAACGTACAGCTCTAAGCCTATAGATTTGTGCGGGAGAATTGTTGTGTTGGTTTTAGGCAACATCAGAATGATGAGATCCTTTGAGCATTTTACTGATTTCATGGGTTTGCGTACTACTAAACAAAGTTGGTTCTAGTATGCAATTTCGAATAACAGCCTGTTGCATTGTAGTGGTTATTTGAAATGCTTTTTTTTCCTACTCCGTGTTAATGAGAGGTGAGACTGTTTAGAAAAATGTCAAAATGCTTAAATGATAAGCCCAGTTCTGATGAATTATCAAAATATTATAAGGTATTAAAAACCTGGACAAAAATCTCCATTGGAGAATTCCGTTGGTGGACCCCAAGTGAGGTTCTAGGGAGCTGTCTTCAAGGCTAGATTTTAAGTTCTTAGGAGCCCTCCAGTGATGGATTATGTTGCTTGAGCCAAACTCATTTTAGCTTGTGTGAGAGCACTCAAAATATATTTGCAAGGCTTCATGTATAGGGTGTTTGAGAGCATCAAATGAAATCATGAAAATAACCTTAACTTCAATTTTTTTTTTTTTTTTTGGAGGTTCAAGACCTCCAATTGAGATGTTTTAGGCATGAAACTACTCCATCGAATATGCTTGCCAAAAAGGAAAATCTAAGGAATCTTTTTCATTAAGGGTGTGTTTGGTTGCATGAAATCCTATGCCATGGGAATCCATGAAGGGGCTCCTATATTTTAGGCTAATTTGAGGTATAACTTCACATACACTATTTGATTTTGTTATCAATGGTGGGAATGAAAGTCTCATGAACATGAGAATCACGTGCCTTGGGGGACCAAGGAGTGAGATTTTCATGTTCATGGGCTTCCATTCCCACCATTTATCACAAAATCAAATGATGGATGTGGAGTGATATGTCAATTTAGCCTTAAATGTAAGGGTCCCCTCATGAATTCCCATGACATAGGATTCCATGCAACCAAACACAGCCTAATAGAAAGGACTGACATCTCTACCTTGTAGATCCATACTATTTGGGAAGTATATGATATCTACCTTCTGAGAAATTATAAATTTTGATGGTCATGTCAAAGAGCATTTTGAAGTACGACTGCAACCATGAGGATTGTCAATGCTAATGTAGAAGAGATGCTAGAATTACTTCTAACTCTTATTGCACGAGACTTTAAAATAAGAAGGCACTTCATGACTGAAAAAAAGATCACATATTGTAAAAGTTAGTATTCGGTTATAAACTTGGGACATGTCAGTTAAGTAGAGACCAAAAAATTACATAATTTACATGTTAAGAGTGCAATAACAGAAAAAGGGAAAATGTCAAAAAGATGGAGTAAGATAAGATGAATAGCGTTGGACATAATGGATTTGGGAATAACTGGCAGACCTTGGATTGTCACACTATTGCAATAAAGAATATAAAAAGAAAGGAGAAAATAAAGGATGTTACAACAAAAGTGATAGGGGAAGAAGTAAGAAGAACAAGAAGGAAAAAAAAGGATGGGGGAGAACTAGGAAGAAGATTGATCTATTCGTTGATTTGGGTTGGAGGGGGGGGGGGGGGGGGGGAGATCTCACGGTTGCTTATCTCTGCATCATTAGTGTGTCTTTCTTTTGAGGCCCCTTCTCATCTTTCATTTTGAAGGTTCCTTTGGAATCTCGTGTCTTTTGTGATATGTTGGTGTTTGTTATGGCATTGGGCGTACCTCATCCATCCTTCAAGGGCATTAATTTGTTGTTCTTTAACTTCAAATTGGGATTCGATTATAACAATGCATTATTTATTGAGGTATTCCGTCCATGTTCTCCTTGGATTTAATTTGGTACATTTTAATAGTATTAAACCTTTTGAAAAAAAGTGAAAATAGAATAACCCTTAACCTGGTTCTTGTGTCCAAACAATTTTCAATTTGAATCTCTATATTAAACTCTAACCTTTCCCTCTGACCATTTATTTTGGTATGAAACTGTACTTCCCCCGATACTTACGAGGCTACATTGGACTATGTATGGCTTGGATATGAGGACCATAAAGTCCTTGCGCTTTCTGAGATGTTGTGGTAGTAATAATATTGTAGTCATGATAATGGACATGGTGGCGCCATGTAGTTGTGGTAGGGAGGTTTAGGTCATGACTTTGTTGTAATGTTTGGGTGATTTGGAGTGAGAGAAATAGTAGGATATTTAGATACATTAGCAACTCAGTAGCTATGGATATCAAAGATATCAAATTACTTTTTGGCTATGGAGTACTAGGTGGAGAAGTTTAGAGTCCAGTTCTCTTACAGATTACACTTTTTGTGAGTGGCATTGGAACACTGTCTTCTCTTCCTTTTGATTTAAAACAACATTTTTTTTCCTTTTTTTTTTTTTTAAATAACAGAATCTTCATGGTAATGTTGGTGGCATGGTGGTTGTAATGATAGTGGGGAGTGTGATGGTTGTTGTCATGTAGAAATGACTGTGGTTTTGGCATTGGTAGTTGTGGTATTGGTTATAGATTTATAGTGTTTGGTAATGTTGGTGGCTGTATTGTAATGATAGTAGGTATCAAGATGGTTGCTGTCTTGTAGAAATGATAGTGGTTTTGGCAGTTGTGTTATTTGTTATAGTGGTGGCCTGGTGGAAATAGCAACTGTTGTGGTGGTAATGATTGTGACAGTATTTATGATGGTAATGATGATAGCTTCAGGCAGTTATTTTCATGGTATTTGTGGCCAATGTTAAAAATGAGATAGGTTGACTTTCTACATTTTGGGATTTTACATTGTATGAGGGAATCTCTGGTGATGAGGTATAGGGATTGATTAGATTTTCCAGAGTCCTTTTTGGAGTTTAGCATGGACCTTTACCAATGTGAGGGAAAGGAGGAAAGAGGCCTAGAGGGAGTAGAAATTGAAGTAGCTTGACAAAATGTGTGATAGTTGACCTTGTTCCTCTTGATTATTATTATTATTATTATTATTATTATTATTATTATTATTATTATTATTATTATTATTATTATATCAAACAACCATTCGATCATGGCCGAACACGTGGCACAAATCATCTCTCATTAGGCTAATTAATAGGTCCAATCATTATAGCCAAAGAGGCATTAGTAATAGACTACGATCCAAGTTAAAGGCTTAGTCCTCAGGCCCAACGAATCTCTCCCCAGAGAACAAACACATTACGAAGGAACAAGTCATGGCGGAAATCTCTCCCCTAATGACGTATCTCATTGAAGGAGGAGACCGTTATGAGAAATGTCCCCCATAATTGCGCCATGCATACTTAATTCACATACAGACTTAATTACTCTTATTATATAAGGTAAAGGAGAGAAGATGAAGGAGGTACGAAAAACACTACAACTATACTCTATCTAAGTTCATCTTCTTCCTCAATTTACTGACTTGAGCATCGGAGTATCTTCAGCCATCAACAAGGTGGTCTTTGGCAATCTAACCATGTTTTGTAGGTCAGATCTCGAGGAGAACGAATTTGGATGCATCAATTATTATCTTTTTTTTAATCTTTTATCTTCTATTTTAACCTTTTATCAATAATGATTTAAAAGAGGAGTGGCTTCTTTTATTTTCGATGTTTGTTCCTTGATGTTTTATTCTCTATTTTTTACTTTTCCATGTATGTTTTCTTGTCCTAGTTTTTAATCCTTTGAAGGGTGGGCAACCGGGTCGAGGAACCGTGGATCCAAACCGAACCAGACCATTTTGCTCTAAACGGTCCTGTTTTTAAATTGGTAATTTAGATACGATCTGGATCCGTTGCAGAACAGTTCAAGTCCGATTTCAATTATGTAAATTCAAACAGTTTGGTTCCAGCCCGTTTTAAATAACATCTACACACATGTCATAATATGCGTGGAGGTTAGAAATTGTAAAAGGAAAAACACGCAAACACCTCATCTTCTCTGTTTTTTTGTCGTCTCTCTCTTATTTTTCTTCTCTCAAAGCAACAGTGCTCGTGTTTCTTGCACCACCTACGGCTAGAGACCTGATCCACTCTGCCACCACCACCGGTGGAAGCCTTTCTTCCTCCAAAAAGAAGAAGATCAGAAGAAGTGGTTACGTCGATCGTACGGACGGTGGTTGAAGTAGAGAAAACATGAGGGCCTAACTGCTTTGCGAGAGTTCTCGCCATTAACCACAATGGGTTTTGAAGAAAAAGCTTGTTTGGAGAAGTAAAACATAAAAAGTTTTGATTTTGAAGAGTTTTTAGAGGTGAATCATCGATAGTGTTATGTGTTGTTGTATGTTTTGATAGCAAATTAGCAAACATGATTTCTAAACTCCAATTCAGAGTTTGGGTTTCATGATGGGAGTTTTGTTAGAGTGGAGATGTGTTGTCCATTTGACCCCTTTTGCTTATCAACTTCACGGATACTATTAGTTAATCCAAGTCTAGTTGTGTGAGCACATTTGATTTTGTTTTTTACATGTTTGTACAAGACCATGGTGCAAACCTAAAATTAGAAAGGTAAAATTCGAGACAATATTGCTTATTTTTGTATGATTTGAGTTTCATTTCTCTTTCTTTCTTGATTTTGATAATAATAATAATTAAAAAAAAAATCTCAACACAATTAGTCCATGTTATTCACCACAACTACAAACTTGAAAATGAACAAAAATCATAGTGAGATTGAAATTTGAGAGGGGTTTCTGAAAACTCACCATAGTTGTTGACATGTTGTTGTAAACTCCAAGCATATTGGCAAAAATTTGAGATTGATTAATTTATACAATAATTAATCAATGTGAGATTGCAAATACCACCCATAATAGTTAGATATATTGATTACAAATTTATAATCTGATGTTTAGTTACAATTGTATTCTTGAACAAGTACAAAATGAAAAATAAATTGATGTGTAATTTGGAACCGTAGGAACCGGACCGTTCCAAACGGTTCGAATTTGGTTCGGTCCTAATGTTCAAAATCAGGGAATCCGGACTGGATCGGATCCGTTAAATTTAGACGATTCGTGTTAGGTTCTTTAAAAATTGGAACCGATCCGGACCGTGCCCACCCCTACTCTTTTGTCCTAGTTTTTAAACTGAGTTTCTCCCTCAGCTTAAATTGTATCCATGTTTTTGTTGTTGCTCTAATATAAGTGTTTTATTCATTAAAAGAAGAGGCTTTGTTAGTTACCAGAAAGTCGGGAGAGAATGTGGTGCTTATGTAGTTCGGAGTTTGTTGCTAGTGGATGATGTGGCCTATAGCACGATTGCACATTCTAATGACCTCATATTTGGGTTGTGTGTGGACACTTCTTGAGTGGTGGATCTGTATCACACCGTATCTGTGTCTAACACGAAATAATAATAGTGTCCGGTCACAAAAGCGCAAGGCAAGGTGCACGCCTAATGCACGTTATGTGCATGCAAATCAGAACACTTGAAAATATATATAATGATACGTTTGCTAATAAAGTTTATATCTAGAATGTAAATTCATATAAGATAAAGCACAAATTTTCAAGATAAAAAAACTAGCATGGTCAACTATGAAACTTGCACCAATTTTATTGAGATCCGATCCCTAATTTTCAGTTTATTTTACCTTTTCTCCCTTTTTTTTATCATGTTTAGGAGATTGTGATGGGGACCATTACCGGGTCTTTCACAACATAAATTATTTCTCTAATTCCTAAAGTAGAGGCTCCAATGACTATCTTGGAATTACCCCATCTATTTTTTCAATGTAAGTTTATGTACAAGCTTATTTGTTTGAGACTCTTGAATTATGCTAAAGTTTAGCTCTCATTAACAAGGTGCCTTTGTTGAAGGGGATTCTTTTACTGAGAAAAAAAATTTTGCACCAAGATTCTAAACTAAATGTCAAATACATAATTTAAAAAAAAAAAAAAAAAAAAAATTCTTGCAACAAGCCAACAAGATAATGAAAATTAGAAAGTGAAACAAGTTTCAAGATCTCAAGCCTCCATATCCCAACTTCTCAATCATACTCATCATCAAATGTTGCATCATTTTCCTCCACTCCAAGGTTATCACTATCTTCTTGTTGTTCCATTTCATTTAGTTCAACTTCTATTTCATCTTCTTCCTCTTCATACCCTTCATCTCTAAGTTCGAATCTTCCCCTTTGGGCTGTAGATTTGCCTTTGCTTTTAGTCTTGGATGATGATGCATGTGATCTTGTTAGAGCTCCAAGTGGCTCCAAACCGCCACAAGCCCGCTTCCCAGTCCAAATCATCATTTTCATGCACTTGATCATTACCAGCATCATCATTTTCGTAAAACTCTTCGGTTATCCACTTATTGGATTCTAGAATCAATAATTTTCGTTAAAAATTAGAATGTTTATTTAAAGTAACGTATTCGGTGATACTTGTGCTCTAGATGATATTGCAAAAATTGCCCCAAACATAAAGCTCTCTTGTAAATCAATAATTGAGTGTTAAAAATCTGAAGTTCATCTTTGGAAGGCGCCTCAATATAAAGATTTTTCATGACTTTTTCGCTCCCTTAAATGCCTGGATTGCTATGAAAAAATTTAGGATTTAAGATGCAATGGCACATGGAGTTGGCAATACCACTTTTTCTTGATGATAGCAAAGAAGCTACTATATTCTTAAAAATCATTTTCCGTTTTTTCAGCGAGGGAACTTTTAACTCATGATAACTAGGAGGTTTCATTCCAGGGCAAGAGCTTGATTCTATCATGACTTTAAAGCGATTCAATCTTGCGACATATCTTGAAACACCTCTAGATCCTCTATTTCCCAAAGATACCACTTATTTTTCTTTATCAAGCATTCAAGTAACATATTGATCCATGGTGCCTTTTTCTAGTTTCTGAAACTTGAACCTCTTGAAACACCTCTAGATCCTCTATTTCCCAAAGATACCACTTCATTTTGAACTTGATCATCTTCATTTTCATTGTCCCCTAATGCATCACAATCAATCAAACGGATCAAATGCATCCGAGGGAGAAACGTCTCCCTCAACTTCTTCAATTGGATATTGTCTTTCATCTCTACTTTGGCACTTGGTGTCACTTTCTTACATGCACCTTCTCTACCTGGTGTGTAGCTCCGCCACTTAAGATGCACCTTGTGTCGATGAATTCCACAGTCAGTTACTTTGTTGCGAAAGTTGCACGTAATTGCATTCGGATTGTTTGGTTGTCGAAGGAAGCCGTATTACCATGCCGACCCTTCTTTTTGGAAGCACTCTCACTTGCACTAGTACCACCATCACCACCACTACTAGGTCTGGTACTCATATCCAATCAAATCAATGTTCACCTAACAATAGCATAGAGCACTCTATAGTATAATAAGCCATAGCAATATGACTTTATTGTAATCAATCGAACACAAACAATATCTTGATAACTTGAAAAGAACAAGGAAATTTCAGATAATATCACATGGCAATATAATTATATAGAGTTCAAAATCAGTCCATATATAGCAATTATAGTACTATACTATTAAATTCAAATTCAGTCCCTAGCTAATGCTACTCATCCATAATTGATTGGCAATTTGGCATAAAAACAGTCGCATAATCAATCTAGTCAATCAATATTCAATCTACTCGGTCAATATTTAGTTCCTAACATGGTGTTTAGTTTTGAATGATGAAGAGAACGGGCAGCAAAAACACAGTTACTCTGCTCTTTGTTGCATATGAAGAAGAAGAGAGAGAAAAAAAAGGACAGAGGACAGCAGGCCAGTAGTACCACTGCTGTGCTCTCCTTGTGAACTGTGAAGAAGAGGAGAAAAGAAATTGAGTTCATAACTCTAATCCGCGTGTGAACTGCAGATGGAGAAGAAGAAGGTGGAGGATGAGTGCTAGTGCAATTGTTGATGGAGATATATAGTTTGTAGATGGCCTGTTCGCCTGTGATCTCCTATAATTTGATAATTATTTCTTGTACTAAAGGTGTGTGTGATTTTAAGGGAAAATTTTCCAAGAAAATTTGCCAGAAGAGAGAAGGGAGAGGAAGGAAAGAAGAACATGCATTTTGACTAGTCACAAAATTGTGGAAAATATTTTCTTAGGGGCCAAATTTTTTGCCAAAAATACACTCATCTTCAACCTCAAGATGGAGCTTTTTTTCCACCTCTCCTATTTCTTCTTTCTCTATGAAATTTTCCCATGCCAATTTATTATTTTTTTTTATTTTTTTGTCTATAATATTTTTGACATATATTGTTTCTCTGCCTTTCCAGATAACCAACAATGTGGATCTAACGAATGATAGAGAGAAAAATAAAAAGGATTTGGAGCGGAAATTGCTAGTGTTAAACGAGACGAAACACAATCTTGTTCAGATGCTTGAGCAGGTGAGATTCTACTTTTTGTTCATCTTAAGTTTTTAATTATCTGCTGGATGAGATTATAGGTTGGCTTTGACTTGTGAGTGTAACGAGACTGCTGGAATCCTTGTTGAGCTGGCGTGAATTTGCAGTCTTCGTAAAAGATATTTTCCCCCCCTTATAACTATGTGATATGTATGCTTTCAATTAGATCCTGAATGTTGAAGAAGAAATAAAGAGACGCAACAATCTACAGGCATCAGTCCTTCGTCCTCCTGCTCCTCTGCAACTGGAAGTTGCAACTGATTCAGGGTCAAATCCACATGGTGTCATGAGGTCAGGTCTGAAGGCTAATTGTGTTGATCTGGAAGGAGAATCAGCAGATGTTCCCAGTCATAATACACAAGCGCAGCATGTGTACCAGATGCGGGTTACGTCTCCATCTGCACCTTCTCCTCTTAGAACGCCTGCACTGAATCAACTCTGTTATAATCCGGTAATGTTTAAGATCTTTGTTTATGAGGTACATAGCTATTAGGAATTTAGAATATTGCTTTCTCATGTGAAGTTTACATAATCCTTGTCAAAGACTCTGGTTTATTATCTTACAGTGAAATAAAATGCTCAAAAGAACATGTCATGATGTGTAGACTGGAAATCTAGATGGAATCAAGTTGCTTCATTCTTTTTCTTTTTCTCTCTCTAATTTTTTTTTAAATTTATTATATGTTATAACTAAAACAGAAAGTCATTATCATGCAGTGTATCTTTCTTCATCTCCACAAAATTTTGTATTTGTCCCATACATATATCCTATTATCCTTTCATTATCCCCAAAATAAAAACATACTGATGCCATTCCAAAATTAAAACCAGAAAATTGTTGTTGAATAAAAGTACTCGTCAATTTTTGTTTCTACCTTTCTCTTTTTGGCGTACTCAGTACCCAGTCTGCATCTTCAGGTTCCAAGCACTAGCAGGCCAAGCTTGGGAACAGGTGGGAATGCTCAGACCTCATCTTGCAGCCTGTCCGTCCCCATCACGGTTTGCTCCTACTGGGCATCAAGGGCACCCTACAACTCTGCCTTCGTTATCTGTGTCTGGAACACATTTTTTTGCATCCTCTCCTTCACCTGCAGCATCCAGTGGACTCCAGTGGAACTCCAATCTTCTGAGACCCTCAGTTAACTAGTCCTTAATGGAATTAGCTGTGATTCTTCGCGATTTAGCACTTCTTCGTAGCGAAGTTAGATTCAGTAGATAGCCATTGTGCAATGAAATTAGTTGATGCACGTAATTTACTTGTTGACAACACCATTGTTTGTACTGTGACAGACTTTTCAGTTAAATGTACGTCTCTGACAGACTATCTGGATTCAAACTGTAAATACTGTTTTGACGAAAGGCATTTCTGATTGAACTTTGGGTGTTACTTTCTAAAATCTGTTTCTGTTTTTTTATTTATTTATTTATTTATTTATTTTTATTTATTTTTATTTTTTTTATTTTTATTTTTTTTATTTTTTATTTTTTTTATTTTTTATTTTTTATTTTTTATTTTTTTATTTATTTTTTTTTATTATGACTTATATCATAAAGGACCGCTGAGTGATTCCTATCCCCAAAGTGAATGTTTTAGTAAAAGTGTCAAAGTAAAAAGAAAACCATGACCATTACTAGATGTTTATCATTGTGACTTCACGAGGGATTGAAGTCTCGATAGTTATATGTAGGGGTGGGCATCCCATCCCGCGATCCCGATCCCGTCCCGTCTCGATTTTTTCGGGTCTTAATGGGATTGAATAATTTCATCTCGATCCCGTCCTGTCCCGATCTAGAATGGGATGGGATGGGATGGAGATTTTCAATCCAGCCAATCTCGTCCCGTCCCGAACTAATTTTTCAATATTTATTATTAATATTTTTATGTATTAATTGGAGTGAGTCAATTTTCGTTATTCTCGAGTTTTATCCTATCACTATTGCATCTTGTTCTCTTTATTTTTGAAAACTGCCCACTACCTGTTATTGCATATTTTACTAACCTTATATAGACAAAGTGATTGCCTTCTGACTTTTCCATGGGTTTATAAGCTTGATACAAGCAAAACACAGTCTTGAGTCCTGATTCAAAATGGTGTAGAGATTTGGTCATTGAAAAAGAAAGAGCTGCCTCAGTTTTTTTTATGCTGAAATGACATTAGATGGGTTGAAGTTCCTTTTGAAACAGGGAACTTATGTTATGTGCTGTGGTGTAATCAATCTCAGTACTTAATCAATTTGGACTTTAGGGTAGAACTGTTGTTGCATTGCCTCAATCATCTTATTTATATAGCCAACTTCCCAAGTAAATGGTTGGATTGTCGGATCCTTGTCGATGATAATCTTCGCAGCAGTCACAGGCAGCACGCTGATCCCGTCCCGATCCCGTATGAACGGGATGGGTCTATCTCGTCCCATCCCGTCCCGTGCCCACCCCTAGTTATATGGTCTAGCACTCTAGCATAAATTGTAATCAAAACCTATTTCAAGGAAAAGATATGGTTGCTGTGTGGAGTTCAGGAGTGGACGAGATTGTACCAGCAAAGGTATTGAAACAAAAAAGGAGTAAGTCTAGTCAGCCTTGTTTGGTAGTCTTTTTTGACATTTTTATGTGTTTTTACACTTTTTACCCATTATCTTTAAAACACAAACACTATCTAAAAAGGGGTAAAAGTGTAAAAAACTCAAAAAAAAATTCTAGCAAACAAGGCTGACTAGAATTGTTGAAAAAAAAAAACATTGTATGAGCGAGCAACTAGCCAAGAAATAATAATGGTTTCTTTTCCGTTTCCTTCTTTGGAAAATCAGCCAAGATATTCTTCCTACAACGAACAATCTTATACAGCTTCATACCCCCATCAAAGACTGTTGTATTTTTTGTAACAATCATACAGAGAACATGATCCATCTTTTCTTTCTCTGCCTGTCATACACCAATTGTGGCAAATCTCTCCCATTCCGATTGATTGGTGCAATGAAAATTTTGAGACTCCCACCACCCCTTTCTTCTTTAATTTCATGTGGGAAACTGCTAATGCCCACAAGGATGTCAAAGATGAAATGCTCGCCCAATTCATGGCTTTCATCCAAATCACATGGCCAACTCGTAATAATTGCGTTTTTCACAAAACCAAGCTCATCCCTAATCAATTCATGTTTTCCTTTACCATACTTGGAAAGTCTGGCGACATTGGTTTACCTCAGGCACTATTGAGGAACCCACCACTGCGCCATCCATTAACTTTTACATTACATGAGCTGCAACTGATTCTCGGACGAGCCACATTCCTAGCCCTCCATCTGAGTACGCAAGACTAGTGAGACATGGACCCCATACCGAGTCAACCACCAGAATCAATCTGCTCCAATACCAACTCCAGTTAGCCAGAAACCATCCACTGAATTCCTGAGCCCTTATGCTCAAACCTATACCCCTTAGCTTCGATTAAAAAAAAAAAAAACTATTGTTGTTACTTATATTGCAAACTTATTTGCTTCATCTTTACATGGATCTTTTGGAGTTTTTGCAGTTAAGCTCCATGACGAGATTTTAGCGCGAGGAAGGTAACCGACAACACTATGGCGGAATGCCATATAGCTTAAGCAATTTTTCAACTGCTATTAAATTGTCCAATAAAATATGCTAAGCGAGCGCTCTACCATCTGAGCTACATCCCCTTGTTAATAATTTATTAATTTAAATATGTAATGTTTATTTATTAAAAAAATTATTTTTAATAAACTAGCATACTATGTATATCGAAAAAGTAAGCACTTGTTATGGTATCTCGAACAGTAAGAAATGCTTAGGTCGACAATGCCTTTTGTGCATGATGGCCAAAATGGCCTATCCAATTGCACGATAACTTTGTTCATTTGGCTAAATGTATGTCAAAATATACAACTCATATATTTGGTTGGGTTTTCACCTTTGTCACTTTAGAGAATCCATAAGGTTGCAAAGTAACATGGAGAGTCCTTGAATTCGCAACATGTTAGAAAGAATTAAATACGAGCAGGGAAGAAGAATAGATGAAACGTGAATCCACGAGAAGAGGGATGAATACATGAAGAACTTGAATCCACGAGCAAAACAAAAGAAAATAAATAAATAAACAAACAAAATTGAAATTTCATTAATAATCATGTAACCAAATACAATATGAAGAGTCTCTTTTATAAAAAAAGACGAGACAATTTCCTCATTCAACTTAACCTATAAAATAGAAATACTTGTAATTATAATTGCTAACCCTACTAAAACTATGAAATAGAGATATTTGTCGTAATCTTACTCTACTTAAAAATTAAATCTTGCATAATGATGTCCTACATCAATCTCCAAATCCTACAAATCTATTCTATAATACCCCCAGGTAAGCTCATCTCTTTGAAATCTCCAAGTTATAATAAATCGAGAACATGTCAACAAGTAAACATATTAAGGAAAATATTGTGATATTAAGTTCACCCAAGTGAATTTGGTTCAACAAAAAATTTTCCCTGGAAATAAAAATAAAAATAATAATGAGGTAGTAAGTGGCGGTGAAAAGCTATCATCCGTAAGTATGAAGATGATCATGGTATCAACCTAAACCATCTATGGGTGTAAATAGCAAACACAATTAGCAAAGATTAGGGGTGGGCATTCCATCTCGCGACTTCGATCCCGTCTGTCCCCTTTTTGGGCTCTTTTGGGATAGATCAAATTCATCCCAAACTTATAAATTTAATATTATTAATTTTAATATTTATTAGCTCAAAATTTTGTGTATGAAATAAAGTGAAATGTGTTGTGCTTAAAGTGAGATGGGTTGGTCTAGTGTGTTTTGAAGAGATGCCCTACCCTTGTTGGACTTGAACCTATATGAGCCTTCAGCCTTGCCCATGTCCAACCATGGCCCAAAGACTTGGAAAAAAACAAATCCGACATGATGACCAATGAAGCCAATCACCTCATTTCCCAAACAAAAAAAAAAACACATCCATCCAAGAAGAAGGTTAGCTGACCAACCAATAACACTATCACATAACCCACCACCACCCCTTTCACCCTTCACCTTCACCTTCCATCAAAGACACCGCCCCTGCTTCTCTCCCACCTGTCTCTCTCTGTTCCAACCCTTCGAACTTCCCCATCAACACAACCCACACATCATCAAAGCCACACCACCATCACCACCTCTCGCTCTCTCCTTCACATGATAGCACACCCCCACAACATGTCACACAGGCGTAATTTAGCAGCACCCTCCACCATGGATCCCACAACCAAAAAACACTCCTTCTCATCAAACCCCACCAACATCATCAAACACCCAAACCCAATCCCTTCCTCTACACTCCACAAACTCAAACCCCATTTCCCAAAACCCAATTTTTTCAATTCAACTCACATACCCACTCCTTCATCTTCCCTCAAATCCCCAGATCCACCTCGTGTTGTTGACATCCATTTGCAAGCTAAATCTCTTACACTCTCCGCTAATGCCGACTCTTCTTCTTACCTCCTTAAGAAACCCCATTCTCATCAAATCAGACATCAACAACCCCCCCAGCAACAAAAACACCCCATGGAGGCGAAACAGGGGATTGAAAAGAAGATCAAACCCAGACAAGGAAACAGAGATCCAGAGCCAGAGCTAGTAGAAGATATAGATCTGAAGCTCTCATCTGTCTCTCTAAATGGTGGAAGAAGGAAATCTTGGAGTGATTCGAAGATCGAATTAGGTGACTTCTTCTTCAACCTCTCAGCTCGAGTTGTTTCCGTCGACATGCCACCATTCATGCAGATCCACGCAGTGAGCTGTGCACGCAAGGTGTATGATAGCTTTGAGAAGGCCTCCTCTTCCAAGACCCTTGCTTCCACTCTCAAGAAGGTAACAACAACAAGTCAACCCCATTTTTCTTCTAGTCAAGATTTGTTGTTTGATAGAATTGATTTTGATTTTGGTTTTGCAGGAATTTGATGGGGTGTATGGACCTGCATGGCACTGTATTGTAGGTACTAGTTTTGGTTCATTTGTGACACATTCAGTTAATGGTTTCTTCTACTTCTCATTGGATCACAAGTTGTATATACTTTTGTTCAAGACCACTGTACAAAGAGCTGATTGACCCACTTCAGTTCCCATCAAAGCACCTTTTTCTTACTTTCTTGGTTTCCATGAATTTTGATTACTGATATCATTGCTATGGGGTTGAGGGGATATCTTCGATACACTTGCACTTGAAATAATTGATGAACTTGTGGTTGGACTGTGATGATTCATACATAGGTTTTTCAGCTTGTTTAAGTTACTTTTAATTCTTACTTTTTCAGCTTTCTTGTTTTGATGTTTGGTTGATTTTGATGGTCCTTCCTAGCTCCAGTGAAAAAGTATCTTTTAAAGAAAGCTCCATGTAGTGTATGTATCTTCTTTGGTAATGGTTGTGGGGTTGACCCATTCTTTTGACTTGGTCACTCTCATGATGATCTCCATATGATATGATGACATAAAAGTTTTGAGGGATTGCTTGCTTGCTTGCTTGCTTAAATGAGTTCAGCTACAGCTATAATTGTTTATGGTTAGAAGATCTGATTAACTACTAATTAATTCATCCATGGTGATGGATCTAATCTAATGTTTAAGATCAGCAATTTTAAGATTCATTTAGCACATGCATGCATACAAGTATGTAGATACCTTGTACTAAATTATACATGTTCTCTTAACACAAAATGTGTTCCCTTGTCTCGCCCCAAGCGTTGGATCTCCTCAAGAACTCTTTAAGATTACCTTAAAAACTCTTCAAGATCTCCTCTATGCAGAGGAGCCTGCAGATCTGACGCTAGGGGCCTCCTGATACTCTAGATGAGTTCCTCACAAAGATAGACCAAAACCATTTGCTAAGCACCAGGCATTAATTATAGAATTATAACCAAAAAAAAAAAAAACTTTTAGGGCTTATATGATTTGATTTGGGTAAGCAAACCAGGCCATTGGTACAAGTACAACTTAGATGGCTCGCTTCGAACTGCGTAGTCCTCCAAATTTTCATTGTTGGGTTGAAAACTTGTTATTTGTAATTAACAAACCTGAATATCGATAGTGGGCTCCCAAATTGGACTTGGACGGGCTTGGCTAATGTCCTACCTGACACGAGTTCCTTAGTTTTTTTCGGGAAAGAGCCACATTCTATTAGGTTTAATTGATAATTTAACTTGTGTTTGTTTGGTAAAAAGTTAAGTCACAACAAATCATTGAGGCTTTATTCCGGATAAACTTTAGACATTGCAAACTTATACAACAAATAATTAAAT
The DNA here is from genome assembly GCA_963556465.1 of Berberis vulgaris. Classification (NCBI taxonomy): domain Eukaryota; kingdom Viridiplantae; phylum Streptophyta; class Magnoliopsida; order Ranunculales; family Berberidaceae; genus Berberis; species Berberis vulgaris. Next base: position 11,083,642 of record OY747134.1, read on the forward strand.
AATGAATCATTATAGTCAGGGTACACATAGTAATTCTCATAAATAATGAATACTTCTGAACCATCATCACAATAAGACTAAATATCACAGTGTTTAATTGTGTGGTGTACATATTGCCACGGCATAGAGTACAAGTTTTTTAGTCACAATAGTGTTTGATAAATAAATCTATAGAAGCCAGTTTAGTTATGAGGTTTATATTTGTTCATTCATATGGGCATGAATTGAAGCTGGTTTTTTCTTTTTGTAAAGCTATTGCCACTTTCCACGAAAAATGGCCCAATTTTAGGACTTGAGGATGGCCCAACTAAAATGCAAATTTTCAAGTACAAGAGTATGTGGATTGAAGTAATCATCTTTACAAAAATCACCATTAAATACTAAGATTTGGAGCATTTCCGTCCTTTGTGCATATTCTGGTGTTTATTCTTTTGCGTAGTCACTGTGCATACACAAAGTCACTCTCTTAGTTATATTTTGGGGCTTAGTGGTCCTTCTTTTGTTGCCCCTCGCACTTATTCTCGCATTAACAAAACTGATAGGTGTGTCCATTGGACGAAAAACATGCGTGGAAAGCTTTATGAACCATGCATTTTTGTGGTTTAATGGAGAATTGGGTGTGGGAGGGGAGGGGAGGGGAGGGGGGCAAAAGTGTACATTTACCCCCCCCCCCAATGCAGCAATCTCGCCCCTTTCCCAGGCCAGCTAGAATTGGGGAACTAGCAAACCTTAAAATAAAAACAATAAAATTTATATGACACGTCTCTCAATAATTTAGATTAAGATTGATATGGACATTATAATCAAGGATAACTGGCAAACCTTAAAATAAAAAATATAAGACACGTCTCTCAATAATTTAGATTAAGATTGATATGGACATTATAATCAAGGTAGTTCGTTCTATCCTTCAAACTCAATTTAAGCCAACCAAGAGCCTATATTTGGCCAATTCCCCATGTGTTTCTTATTCCCAATTTCATAGACATAAATAGTAAGATTTCCATTCCACCACTATTAACCACGTGCTCTATTATCAAAATTGCCAAAACCTGATGTTGCCAATTTCCCCACGTTTTGCAAAAAACTATTTCCACCATGTGCTTAAAATTCCAAGAACAACCAACCAGCTATTAGCCGTCACGAGCTTTGCTAGAGAGAGCCAAATCGACTCATCACCATTCATCATTCTAGAGATATTGAAAATGGCTCCATCTCTAAAATGATGGATAGTGATAAGGCAGGCTTGGTGCTATGAGCCTGGCTGTCCAGAATTACACAGCCGTCACCCATTCATCTAATCTCCTCCAAATGCTCACTTTTCCAATCTAAAAACAACAAAGGCTATAAAACCACTAGTTTTTTTAAGCCAAGTGTCATTGTTTCTGGAAAAGATGAGGGGCTCTTTAACCAACCACATGATGTGAAATGTCATTCACATTTGAGTGTGGGGTTATGGATCTTTTTAGTGATTGTACATATGCCTAACCCTATTTGCACTTAGATTGCAGGTTAGGCAATAGGCATTCATTGATGAAAAAGAATCTCTCTCTTACCAATATAACAATTGTTCAACGAAGGGTCAAGGTTATCGCATTCTCGTATTGAAACAAGACATGTCAATCAATGTTTACTTCAAAAATCAGATCCAATAGTGTAATTAGTTGTTTGATATGTCCAAATTTACATAAGGTAGTAGACATTGGGAGAGAGAGTCGTGTTCTATGGAGTTGGTATTCTAACGGTGGCGGCCAGCCAATCAAGTGATTTTAGTGGTGTAGAATATTTGTATTTTTTTTTTCTATCACAAGTTCAGCGTATTTGAATCTAAAAGTTTGGATCATCTATCTGTACATAGCTAGGGGTTTGGGGGATTTAGACTTTACAGAGCTAAGATAGTCACAATATCAACAATTTAATTTCTGCCAAACACATGCAATATGTTCTTAAGCTAGAATGTTAGGGGGTTCTTAGTTATAGGTGTTACTTGAAAGAAATGACAAAATTTTGATGTTTTATGTATGCAGTTTTTCCACAGGTTTATTTTTTTAAGTCTTGGTCTGACCAACCTTTGAATATTATAACGGCTACATTGTCAAACCAAATATTAGAAATGACCTCTTCTTCTTTTTTTAATCCCTTAACCCCATCCACTCACTCGATTCCACTGTACATTGAGGGCGGCCCTTTGAGGACACTTCATCGTTTTGTGGCCCGTGATTTGATGTAGAAATTGTATTGCTTTGTGACTCATGTTGTATCTGGATTTGCTTTGACCTTTTTTTCTCCCCTTTAATCCCTCAAACTCCAAATGTCATCGGTTGGGTTCAATTTTGTAACTTAGTGATATTATTTGTCATTGCTCAACTACTAAGCCACCATACTTTTAGCTGTTAGTCATTTGCTCATTTTGTACATATTCTTTCTTATGGATAATTACTAATCTGCAACTTCGAATTTAGTGCTAATATTTATTTATAAGCAATAGATTGAAGATCCATTTATATGAATGTAGGCGTAACATTTGAAAATCTCAATGTCTATGTATATGGGGTCTAAAATCAAATTAGGCCAAATAATATAAGTCTAAACTCTAAAAACCATTTTAAAGGGGTTGGGAGAGTTGACAACCTCTCTAAAGTTGCAATTAACACTAAACAACATTGATCATGAAAAATGTTTCCTTAATAGAAAAGAACAAATTCAGTATACAATTGTACATCCAACCTACTGTACTCATTTAATTTGGTGTTGTTAAACATAAAGTTTCATTTTCATTATGTCACGAGTACATCGACAGGATTGTAATATTTAAACCCCATGTGTTGTGCACTTGAAGTATCTAAATTTTTTTTCGCAAACGAGTTGGTAAAATTTTCAAACAAAATTTGGAAGGATCATGCATGCATGCATGCATTCACACCCTACACTCGGGTCCAGTCAATTTGAAGCTTACATTGGAACCGCATTTGAAAACAAGATTTAGAGTACTTACAATGGACACTTTATAGGGCTTCAATATATTTATTAGTTCTCCAAAAGCTTCAGAGTGTGTTTAAAAAACAATCTGACTTAAACAACATGGTATTTCTAGAAATATTATTAAGTGTGTTTCAAAACTTTCAAATGTAACTAAACAATGTGTATTGTCATAGTATATTGTCATTCAATTCCTTATTTTGATTGGGGCTCTTTTATGGTCAACAAGAAAATTGATGGAAAAAAAATAAAGTTCAATTGGGCCATTAACTTCCCAATGTAATGGTGTGACGAAATGACCATGATAACTGGTCAGGAAATTCTTTCTCTATTTAGATTTAGATTCCATCAGTCATAGGCAATTTCTAGAGAACCAACACATTAAATATCCTTTTACCAAATCAAGTTTAGTCAAAGCCTTTTAACAAAATTAATACAATCCTAATCTCAAATTTCATATGATCGAGTTTGGTCAATCATTTGATTAATAACAAATTAGTTCTCCAAACGTTTTTTAGAGTGCATTTCAAGACTTTCAACTTAAACAATGTGTTATTTTTAGAAACAATATTGGCATAATTGTTCGTAATGAAAAGAAAAAATTTAATGTCCATCAATTGTAGCTCAATTGATCGGAAATCTGTATAATGATAGTAACAACTGGTCTGGTGAACGAAAATATTGGCGGCATAACTAGGCAACTAATACAATCTTAATCTCAAAATTCAATTGAATGTAGGTTATTTTACCATAAGGCCCCCTCCCCCTATTATCTTTTCACAGTTCCTATCCTTCCATCATTGCTAAATGCTAACCATGTATAAACTTGCGTCAATAAACTAAAAAAAACTGTCTTATCCTTTTTCTAATTAACACTTTAACAGTAATACAGTCAACAACGTTGATCTGAACTACTTGTTTGACTAAGAAAATGGAGTTATGGAAAACATTGCTTAGCATTAACGGTTTGTCAGCAACGGAGTTATGGAAAACACACTCACAGCAAAAATGCTAGGAAATCAAATTTTTACAACCATATTTTGTAACCAGGATGACGTGTCATTATCTAGAAAGAATGATGAAATTCTCAAAAATTTTATGTGTATTTCAAAGTTGTAAAAAACTCCTTTAATGATGTCACATCATTTTGATTGCAAAACATATTTACAAAATATGGTTTCCTGGCCTCACTCCACCCACAGATAAGAGAATAGATGACAAGGTTGTGACATTGAACGTTGGACCCTCCGAGAAAAACTCACACTATTACACTCGACTCCCAACGCAGTGGTAGTGGGCGCACTGTACTCACGGCGTACGTTATCACCATACCCAGCATACACAGTCTCGTATTCGTGTTCACTCTTTCTAGTTTCCTTTTTCGTTGAGCGTCACTGTCTCTCTCGTATATATTTCCATTTAAACACTCACTTAAAACTCTCTTTCCGCTCTCTCTCGTCTTATATAAAATCAACTCTCACTCTCTTCTTCACAATTCAATTACTCTCTTTTTTAGGGTTTGTTTGTGTTTCTTCTCGTCTCTCTTTGATTGATTACAAGATAAGCAGAATTTGAAATCTGTACTTGTTGTGTTTGATGAACTTGGTGGACGGACATCATGGATCCTGCAACGATGATTAACAACAACAACGAAGCATCCGCCGTGAACCACCACCACCGCCACAGTGCTGCAGTAGCTGCGTCGTACAACCTCTCGGACATCTGGGAGCAGTTTCCGCTCACCGTTAATGGTGGCGGAGTGGAGGAATCTGGACCGGTCTTGAGTGCACGGAGAGGTCACTTTGTGTCCAATTTGGGTGGATTTGTGGAGAATCGTGACATTCTGGTCGATGAAGGGATGATTGCGAAGCAGAAGAATGGCGAATTGGTTGCAATTAAGCGGAGAGATGTCGTCGTCGTCGAGGATGAGTCCACCAACCATCTCTCGCCTAACAGTAGCAATGAGATGGTAAATTCTGTTTTTTTTTTTTTTTTTTTTGAATTTTGGTTTTTATCATTTCTTCCCGCTTCTGTTGCTTTTGATTTTCTTGTTTTATTTGTGTTGAAGAAATTGTCAAGTAATCCGACTTTTGATTATGAAATGATTTGTTGAAATGGAAACACTGATTATTTTTGGTAATATTGGAACTGATTTATTTATTTACTTTATGATGGAGATGAAAGTTGATGCTGTTTGATGCAATAATTTGGATTAATAGGATTGGTCAAGATTGATTTGATTGTGATTGTTGTTTTTTGTTTTGGACTGACGAGAGTGGTTTTGGTGGCAGAACGACAACAACAAGCGTTTGAAAGCCTTGGGGGATGAAAACATTGACCCAAAGGCTACAGAGATGGATGCAAATTCAGTCGCCGGTAATAAGCCAGCCGACCAACCATCTGAGCCCCCCAAGCAAGGCTACATTCATGTGAGAGCGAGAAGGGGTCAAGCTACAGACAGCCACAGCCTAGCGGAAAGGGTATTATTAAATTTCTCTTAATTGAGTTTCTGATTTGGAAATTGTGACTTTGTATTTATTGTTAAATAGATTTTGAACATGATTGGATGGTAACATGTAAGATCGCATCAAATTTTTTGAACAGGCTAGGAGGGAAAAGATCAGCGAAAGGATGAAGATTCTCCAAGATCTCGTCCCGGGATGTAATAAGGTGCGTTATACGTGTTGTTTTATGCTGTCTGACTTTTTCGACAATATATCTAGACTCTTATCCTAAAATTTGGTGAAAATATTGGCAATCCATGCCGTTATATCCAGACTTGTACCAATATTTCACAAAAATCCCAAACTATGGAGATTTGTATCCTAAAATCATAGGTTATATATTTCACAGCAACGATTTTATGATCAATACATGATACTATGGGAAAACGCCATTTCCATCTGTTCCATATGTAACACTTGGTAATAGAATATTTTTCTTGATTTTTACAATTGTTTTGAGATAAATACTTTACGAGATTTAGAGTAATTATATTCTTTTGTTGGACACATAGACATAATTTTCTCTAGCCTATTCGATACAAATCATGCTTGGTAGAGGAGTCGTTTCATCTCTAAAGCAGTGGTAATGGGCTAGCTAGTTATGACTGATTTAGTTTAACTGCCAGCTCTTCTTTTTTAATTGTTTTCTTATTCATATCTCCAACAAGTTACCTACTGGGATAGTCATCGTCAATAGGAGGTGCCATATTATATTTTCCTACCATAACGTGGAAACACTGGACTCTCATCATGATTTTTCTTTATTGAGTTTAGCCAAGTCATTCATGGGGTTACCTATATATTGCAATTGCAGTCAAATTTATGGATTGAAAATTGCACCATTTTTATGAGAATAAATGCAATATATTTACGACTTGCATAACATAACAGGAATTCTTCCCCATGTTTATCTTTACTCTGCGACCCTTACTATTTAAAAACAATTTAGTTATTGTCAAAAAAAAAAAAAAAAACAAACAAACAGACAAAAAAATATTCAGTCAATCTCACTCCCCTTTACAGAAAACGGCTTATATTTCCAGTATCAGTGTTTACCTAACTTATTTGTTGTGCCACTTGCAAATTGTAATAGAGTAAGTTTAGCCAGCCATGTTTGCTAACATTTTTTGGTGTTTTTACACTTTTTGCCCATTCTCTTTAAAATACAACCACAAACACTATCTATAGAAGGGGTAGAAGTGTAAAAAAATGAAAAAAAGGCTAGCAATTGTTGATTGTAATATTTATTATGTAACTGATCATCATTCTTTGTTGTATTGCTGTAAATATACAACTATAGCCTCATTTCACAAGTTCTAAACTAGTAACGACTCTTAACAAAAGGAATGAAATAGGAAATAAAAGTTTTGAGAATTCACCGTTGAAGCTTTGAACCATGTTAATTATTTCGTAAAACATAGTACAGATACTTGGTTAAACTCTGTATTTACTAGTAAAATAACGTTAATGAAAATGGCACAAGGTAATGACCATTTTTCTACTCGTCTTTGATATTAAATTTATTGATTTCCCTTGTATAATGATTTCAAGGTTTAAAATTTTTCACGTCGAACTGGATTCAATCCATGTTGAAATGGAAAATATTTATACCCAAATTCGTAAAAAGGTAGTTTGTGAAGAATTAAAGATTATAAAGACTTATTTTCTTGATGTGTATTTGCTCATACTCATTATATCGTTTTCATAGGCACAAAAAGGGAATGAATTAAAAGATAACCAAACAATAAAAGATAAAAGCACAAGAACATAAAGTGACATTCCTTATGGAAATGTGACCTGAGTCCTTGAATTCCTTCATATGTCAAATGAGGTGGCCTTCGTTCCTTAGTATTCCTCTCATCATCATCATCGTTTTTTTGGAAAGCAGGGTTCTAAGGACCCCTAAACCTTTATAGTTTATATTAATAAAAAATAAAAATGTCTCAAATACAATCTCTCAAAAGGGTTAATCCGCACCTAACATCTCATATTTCCCTTGAGATGTAAGGAAAATCGTAGTAACGTTTCGTTAACAACCCCAAAAATTAAATACAAAAAACCAAGGACTATTCTAGTCTCCTTACTGTGACAATCATATACTATTGGGTAAAGGCCATACATACTCAATTTCACTAGAATGAGGTAATTTAAACATTACCCTTTTCTTTGTCGTGGCAATAGGCGATCCATGCTCTATGCATATTTTGTTCGCTTTCTTAGTTCGAGTGGACATTCAACGGCTTACTCTACCATCATCATCATCATCCTCATTGATAAATAAAATTTTCATTTATGCCATCATCAATGGAAAAATGTGTTTAATAATCTCTTACTTTCCAAACATAGATCAATCTTTTGAATTTCTTTGGTTCTTAATTTCAAACGTGGTATTTCCCCGGCAGGTTATAGGCAAAGCGATGGTCCTTGATGAGATCATAAATTATATCCAATCACTGCAGCGTCAAGTAGAGGTACCTGATGTTCATACGTGCACTGGATCTTCATTTCTTCCCTTTGGTTTTCCTTAACTTATTATAGCATCAGGTTTTGTTATGTTGCGTTCATATGTACTATCTATTTCTTTTAATCTACTTTTGAGCATAACCTGAATTTTCAACTATATATGGCAGTTTCTCTCAATGAAGTTGGAAGCTGTGAGCTCGAGGATGACTCCCGGAATTGATGGTTTCCCCCCCAAAGATGTAAGTCATCTGACTTCTTTCTTATTGAAAAAATCGTGGTGCAGTGATTCGAATTATCAGTGAATCATGCTACGCAAATTCATTCTTTTAACAATCGAACAAATAATTTGACCAACAAGTAAAACTAAAATTATTTCCTAATATAGACTAAAAAACAGTTTTTCTAATTAAGAAAAGAAAATCTGAAAGAACATTCTCATAGCCCAATTTCCTAGTTAAAAAATAGGAAACCGAATCCAAGCAAACTAATAAATCAATTAGTATACCAATACCACTAATGCATCATTTTGACAATTTCAAATGGCTCAGTATTCTGGTACATTAACAACTTTAGGGTCTTGTATTTCTTCATAAATAAAAGGAGCACATTCAAATCTATAAGCCTTCGTCTTTTCTTTCTTCAAAGTGTGCTATTCCAGCATAATGATTTTAAGCTTCTTTTTTTTTTTTACGTAAATAAAACTCAGAAGTCAAAATTGCCAAAAAAATAGGACTTAGAATTCATTTTCAAAGCTATTCCTTCTACTCCAGTTGTACCAGAATCCAAGGTGTGGAAAACATTGCTACTGCATTCTATTAGCAGTCCGTTATCATGGCAAGAGGAGAATATAAAGACCATATGGAAATGTTTAGGAAAATACAGAGAGCTTTTGGGGTATAAAGGGATTGTTATATAGCAAACAAGTGTCTTGATGCCATAACAAGTGGGAGCCTTGAGTGTGTGTAAGGTTGACCAGCAAAAAGCCTCTAATCATGTTATTATGGTATTTTAGAGTATCTGCTCTGAAAGGATAGTTTTCAAGCTTCAATTAGGAAAAGAGTTAGCATAAATGTTTCTAATGAATATTGCTCTGTCTTGGAAACCTTTTCTCTAGGAATTGGCAAAGTGTTAGAACGACTTGTCAAGTGGAGGTTTTAAGAAGACAGATCAGTACTGCCACAAGTTTCGATTTGCTAAATAATTTTTAAGCTGGAGGAAGTGGAATTTTTAGGGTCACTTTTAAGTGCCCTCGTGTTCTTGGGCAACAATCACTTTCAGAATGATTTCTTTTGTATTTTCAGGGGTCACTTTCATATGAAAGTATCAAAGAGAACAGTTTTTTGACTTAAGATCAATTTGCAAAGAGATGTTTGGAGATAGAAAGTATAAGATTTGGTAACGACTAGCCCTTTAGGTGGTGGCCTGGTTTATTTTTTATGCAAGTACATGAATTTTCCCGAAGAGGCTTGTCCAAGAATGCTTCTCACAGAATGCAATTTGCCCATCTCAGAGTGTAACATATGTTTTTTCAGCTCAATGGTGAAATGGTACATCAGGTCTTATTAGCTTTATCGATAAAGATTATGTTGGTGGGTCAGGAGTGGGGTATGATAGTTAAGGAAAGGAGGTCCTGGGGTCTGAAAGAGATTGGGATTTGGCTTGAGTTCAGTCTAAGGACAATGCAGGTTTCTAAGTTTAGAAGTAGACAAGCCTATTGGGATAATGAATTTGGTAATGCCATTTCGGTATGGGTTTGAAAATTCGTTCTTCTGGTGTCCAATGAGTAGATCACATTCAGAGTGGAGCAGAGATTTTATGTTGTCATAAGAAATTTGCCTTCGGAGTTTAGTAACTAGTTTAAGTTCAGTGATTGTGGTTGGAAATTGCTTTTACCTTCTTGAGAAAATAAAAATAAAAATAAAAATAAAGATCTATGATTCTCCCTATCTTCTAGAGTAAATAAGTAAGTATGGTTGAATTTTGACCTTAAAAAATGCCTATTGTGGACTAATTTCTTAACTCCACTTTACTTCTCAGAGTTCTGCTACATGCACAAACTTTTTGCCACCTTTTGGACAGTTAGAAATATGAGTTTTGATCCATCTAAGTATTCTACTCTTTTCTTGCCAACTCTAACATTTGGTGATGCCTGGGTGCCATTTTTTGAGGTTATTGCCAATTGTAACAACAACTGCCCAGGGTGGAAGAAAGTGTGTAACATTATTCCACCTGCAATCTTATAGGTTATGCCTCTAAATCACTTGCATGGGTGGCTTCGGGGATAGTCGTGTTCTCTAAAAGAGTCGTACCATTATTTGGTTCTTAACTTCTCATTTGTCCAGTCCAACATTGATTCTTGTTTCATTTATGTGGTGGGTCCAAATGACATTTCTCCAATGAGCAAATGTAAGCATGGTCTATTTCTTTGTACATGCAAATTGTTGCCAAGAAATAGCAGGTGCTTTGAAGGCCAGGAGAAATATGTTGGCAAGGAGAGGGAATGTATGGGCTTGTGGCTGGGATTCTATTCTGGAAGATATCCCTTGCAAACAATCTCGGAGATTTAAGGGTCTGCATATAAAAATATCACCACACTTGTTTTGACTTGTTGATGGGTCCATTTTGAACTAATAACTAAGAAACTAGATTACCACACTTCCTCTGGTTCCACTAGTTGTTTGCTGATTGGTCGTAGGTTAGAATTTTACTTGGTGAGATTTGATTCATTCTTTAATTATAAAATTAGGGCCTGCTTTTACAATTAGGAATACGGAGATAGTTTTACGGCATTTCACGCTTAAGAGATGCACTATATGTTTTATGAATGGTTAACAATGATAATCTTCTGTCTATAATAATGCCAGTTACTGTTAGAATGTTTTCTAGATATGCATCTGAGCAAAAATGTGTCTGTAGAAAAAACTCTGAACTCCAAAACAACTGAAAAAAAAAAATCAATCTGTTAGCAAGAGGGAGAAAAATAGAGTAAACAGATTTGTTCATAGAATACTATTTGTCGGCTTCAGCTCAAGCTAGTGGTGTGTTTCTCTAATGGCAAAGATTACTATCTATTCAATTTATGAGGTCGAGTTTCCTCAGTTTAAAAAATTTGTGATCTTGCAAAGCTTGTTTTGATGCCTTGCTTTATGGAGGAGGTTGAATTTTCTAAAAATTTTCACATATGCTCACTAGCGTAAAGATACTGTGGGCAGAGAGGAATCTCAAATGCCAAATTGTAAAACTTAATCCATTTTGCAAATATATAATTTAGCTTATGTATTCTCTTATTAGTTACTCAAGAATGACATTTATGTCAAGTGAAAACAGAGATTTTAGATGTTTCTTTGTCATATAGTTGATGTTGTCTTATCATTTTCTGTGTCAGTTTGGAGCACCCATATATGAAGCTGCTGGTATGACATTTGGTGCACAAGCACCCAAGGAATATAGTTCAGGATCCCCTCCAGAATGGCTGCATATGCAGGTTGGCGGCAGTTTTGAAAGGCCAACATAAATTAAATACATCAATTATAGTGACAATTATGTCAAATAGTGTTCTTCCTCTGGTGAGGGTCGAAGTACATATATTGAGTCCGCCTATAAGGTCGCCCCATTTCGTGAAGGAACCTAATTATTGTTTTCTTCATCGGCATGGAGCTGGTTTTTCTTTTTATATAGTCGAGCATAAACTTAGTCTTCCATTTACAGTTTCTTAGACATTTCAGTTTTTCCTTTCCGTATAGCGTCAGAGTTTCTTTGATGTATTGATAAACTTCCAACAGCTATGTTCTTTGGTCTTTGACTTAAATCTGGAATAGATTCTTTTTCTTTTTTATAGTATCTGCACTGTGTACTCCTTAGTTTGTTTTGTACTTTGTGATTGGAAGTTGTGGAAATGAGAAAATCCATGAAGAAATTGACATCCCCACATGGTGGTTCTCTTTTGAACAGAGAGAAAACCACACAATGATGATGGACTTCACAGAAGGTTAAAGTTTGTTATGGGGGATGAACAATCAGTAACAGGAGAATGAAGAAGATTTTCTAGACGTGTTTGCGACTTCACCTTTCTATGTTTACCCCACCTGTTGGTGTTCTCATTTCTTATATCAGATTGACAGATGTGTTTGCTACTTGACTTTTCTATGGTTACCTAACCTCATCTTTTTGTTTTCTTATTTCTGATTTAGAAAATTTGTTTTCTTTTGGAGTTTAGAAATCATACTTCGCCATTGGCCCTTTTTGAAATTCCACAATATTTTTAATATCTTCCAATCTCAAAATGTTGTTTGAACACTTTTTTTTTTTTTTTTTTTTTTGCTGTCTGTGTAATAACCGGTATGCCAAAAGAATTTCATTTGCATACCCTGAAATTAGAAATTTTTAGCATTTCCTCAAATTTCGAGTTTGAAATTTGTTTTGTTTGCAATTCCAATTTTCTTATCTTTCTGTTTTTCTCAAAATTTGAAATTGTTTTCTTCAAGGGGAGAAAATTATACTTTCCTAAAATACATGGTTTTCTTCAAGCTCAAGGTGTAAAGGTTTTTATTTTTCACCCCTTCTCTCTTTTTCTTGTTTTTATCTCTCTCACATTTTTTCAACTTTACTATGACAAAATTTCTCTTGAATATTAAATTGTTTTATTCAACTTTAACAAGGTTGTTAAGATTTCTTTGGTCTTTCTACTTTGTGGCCTACCCACCTCCTTTGCATCCCCATAATTTTGGTTCATATGTTCTGGAGCCTTTATTTGTTTTTATCAAAAACTCTATTCTAACATTCAAATTCTACACTCATATAGAGGTAGACCTGGTGTGTTCTTATTCATTGGCTGAGGTTTCTTTTGATTACAACACTTTTTGAAAAGAAAAAATCTGATAGCACCACATGAGCCAATGTAAATTTTATTTGAATGTTAAAGAGTAGAAGAACTCTGAGCAGGTGAAAATCAAAATTTTGACATTAGTTCACCCCTTTATTGTAGCACAAATGCTGCTTCGAAACTACATTGTCTCCTATCTACCCTCCATGTGATTCCAAAACGTTGTTGCTCCACCATTTTCCTCCTTATGCTTCAAATCTGCATGAGCTTTCATTCTCTGTTTCTTGCCATGAGAGTGAATATTATTATTCTTCTTCTCCAACATTCTTCTTTTCTTTTCCTTTGCTTGAGTGTATGTGTGCAATTGTTCGAGTCTGTCAAGGTTGAAAAGCTTTTGACCAACCAGTCCATCTCCTCCAACAACTCTCTAGCTCTCTATTTTAACAATGATATTTGTTTTGACCATAAATCTACCCCACCAACATGGTTTTATAGACAAAGATTGATTAAAAAATAAGTAGGCTTAAAGGACTCATGTGGGGTTTTAGTGTCACTAATGACTCCATCCAAATACCAACGAGATGCATATTCAGGTTCCCATTAAATATCTTGATATAACAGTCTTGGTAGGTGTTTAAGAGTCATCTCTTTGGAAGTTCTGGACAAAGATAGTCAGCCTATGTCGCGCCCAAGGTGAGGCCTCTTTCGTGATTATAATAGAGGAACCAAACTATAACACATTTCACGTATATCTCGAGGCACATAGGTTAAAATAAACTGAACTTTAACATGTTTCTGATGTGAATACATAATTTTCTTCAAATTTTCAAGTCAAATGTAGCTTAAACGAATTAATGAAACTGAGGGTGTTTGGTCAACGTAAAATAAAAAGTAAATCATGAAAATGGTGAAAAAGACAATAGAGAAGACATAAAAAGTGGATAGATAGTAGGGGTGGGCACGGGACAAGATGAAACTCATCTTGATCCCATCCTGTTGTTTTATCTTCGGGACGGGATAGACCTTATCCCATCCCAAATGAGATCGGGACGGGACATGATGAGCATGATTCAAAGACAAGAAAAAAATTTGTTAAAATTTTATATAAAAAATACGATAACTTTCTATTCAAGGGCAATTAAATATTTAAATTAAGAATACAAATTCATTTTATTATCGAATATCCAAATTAAAAATAACAAATTCCTTTTTGGTTGTTGGAATAATAATTTCTAACTTTATATCAAATTGACTTTTTTTCGGATATAAAATTAAACTATTCAAATTAATAAGAATAAATAAGTTCGGACCCGACAGGATGGGAGAGATTGAAAATCTTCATCCCGATCCCATCCCACTCTAAATCGAACGGGACAGGATTGAGATGGGTTTGATAATTTCAAAAGGACTCAAAAAAATCGATATAGGACAAGACGGGATCAAGATCGCAGGATGCGATGCCCCCATAAAAAAAAAAAAAAAACCCTTCCATCAAACACACCAATAAATAAAAATGTGATCCTCAAATACAATCATGGTAGACAACCTTTTTTCATTAATTAAATTACAACTGTATATACAAACCTCTTTGAAAGTCCCACTGTTACATTACTACAATGATTTCTTTTTCAAGTGTTCTCTAACATTTACAAACCTTTCCCGCCACTACCATAATTTGAATTCCTCTAGAAAAATGACCATGTTCTTTCAAATGAAAGTAATTGTAATTGTAATTGTAATTTTACAATGAAAGGTTCTCCTGCTGCTGAATCTTTTACTTCTCGATGCCTTGCTGCAAATACTGTATCAGATCATAGCCAGCAGTCGTCCACTTATTGTAAGCATCCATGCATGTTTTAATCATGAAATTAGCTGCTTCACGTTCACTCATCTCGGGATGGAATCTCTTGCGAAGATTTCCAATGGGATCACCCCTGCTGAAGCATGGTAGCCCACTGTCGACCATCATCAACACTGTGTTGATGATTCCATCCATATGCGAGCGAGCAGCAAGATAACCTTTTACACACAAGCTGTGACAGAGACACTGATCAAGACTAAAACAAATAATTTTTGTGGTTGTACATATATTACAGAATGGTTACATAAACAAAAGACCAGTACTGAAAGATTATTTTACCTCACAAAATATGTCCAGTGATCACTTTTCATAGAAGCCGATGGATCAAGCAACTGAGTCATCTCATGGCTAAGCTTGAAATGTGCACTCTCAAAACGCATGTTGCCACCAGGTGAAGTTTCCAAGATAAACCCAAAGTCAATATGAACAAGCCTTCCCATACTGCATATCATATTTTGGAGATTACTTTTGACATAAAACACATGCCTCTAGAATGCACAACTTGATATTGTAGTTCGGGGTTCTTATGTCCAACTAGTTAACAGCAATGACTTATCTAGGATGATGCTTATACACTGAAGCTACGCAATTGCAATAACACCTCGGAAATTTGATAACAATTCAAGATAAAGTAATCAGATGAATAGTGACAACATAGCAACTTACACTGGATGTAGAGATATGTTTCATCCAGAGTTATGACTTACCAATCTAAAAGGCAAGGTTTGTCCACAATAAAGTGGAATGACGAGATCATTTATCTTTATGCATAATTAACTATCAATGGATAAGAACCTACAAGAATCTGATCATACAAGTTTCAAAATTGTCCAGCTTTGCTTGCATGACTACTTAAAACAGAGTGAAAATAAAAAATAAATATACAACGGGTTTGTGTTTACTAATGATCGCTGTCTTAAGGTCAACCCCACAAACCTCATAACATCTATTATCCTCAATATTTATTTCCAGTTCTGTGAATCTGCAGTGTGTAATTGACCAAGAAGAATCCAACGAAGACTAGATTGATCAAGGTAAATTAATTAGGTATTTATTTAAAGAAATTTTTTGAAAAAAATAAATAATAATAATAATAATAATTATTATAATAATTATAATAATCATAATAAAATTAAGGCCAAACACATAATTGGGAAACACTGAGGCAATCTTGATGATTGGCTGAACCGTGAACACTCATGGTGTTCACGGTCATGTCCACGATCCTAATGGTATGGCATAATACGGATGAAATCACGTTTTAAGGCTCTGGAGTTAACAATCACTTGCACAGTTAAGATTATGATAAACATACTCGTCAAACAAAAGATTCCCATTGTGACGATCCTTGGGCTGAAGTAAAAGGCTTGCAACTGCATAACCAGCACTACTAATGATGAAGTTATCACGTGCAGCTTCAAAAGAGGGAGAACCAACAGGCCCATAATCCTGTTGAAAAATTTCATACAAACCGCCATCATTGATCTCACCCATTTGACTTCTGCTCCGTGTGTTAGGGACAACCTGCGGAAACAATGTCGTAAAAAATAAAAAATGTAGAAATCCATCATATAAACAGTGAAATTCTTAAGGACCGAGAGTAGCAGATCCAAATTAATTTTCATGAATGGCCGAAACCACATGCTGAATTGCAATCCCTTACTCGCTTTCCTATTTCACTTCTCATGAGAACTTTTTCAGGTTTTTATTCCCTAGACTAAAAATCTCTCTGGCACAAAGAAACTCACAATGGTACAAATTTATACCGGGAACTGACATTTTAAAATAGACTTTTAAGCATTATATTTTTGGTTAATAGTTAGCTAATTTTAAATCAGAACCATCAATTATTATACTTTACAACTTAATACATATTTTAATCTATCTTATTTTCTTCCAGAAGCCAAAAGCTTTCATCATAGGAGGGTGAAGAAAGAAATAGAAGAGGAACACTTGATTTACCTATCAAATATCAAGTAAGAAGGTAAGTAGTACCTATGTTTCTGTTAAGTGACAACTTTCTTGAAGAGTATTAAATAATTTTCAGTCAAACTTTGTTATAAAACCCAAATCAAGTATTTGGATTTGAAGTATTGTCGGTTAAACTCAGAAATGGAAATTTATTAGGTTTTCCGACATAAACTCAAATCAATTACTCAGTAGAAAATACGCTACCTCAATTATGCCTCTCTCCGGACCAGTTGGGAGAACTCCATATGGAAACACATAGAGATTAAGACCAACCGCATCAAAAATGTCTTTGAGGAGGGAAATCACTTGAAGAGCAAGGACATCTTGCCGACAATCATCTCCAACCTAATAAAAGGAAATATAAATATATAATTGCTGCATATACCACTGCAGTTGAACTAAAGCATTATAAATAGAGTTACAAATGAATGACCACTGCAATCTGCATAAAAGCATTTTAATAGCAAAAATAAGGATTCTACACTAATTAGTTTTAGATAAATTAGTAGTGCTAAATTAAAGTCATTTCTGCACTTATAAATTAGTTGACAATAAATATGTACAAGATATGAAACTCCAGCTAATTTACATAATACAAATTAATACATTTTGAATGAATTAGATTCAGTCCAAACTAATTAATAATAAAATGTTGCATAGCTAACTTTAAAGTCATTTCTTCGCAAAAAGTTGAAGGCAGAAATTATCAGAAGTTTAATTTCCTTGTAAGAATCTACATCCTGGCCAACTGATACAGTGTGTCATTTTGCCAATACTAAATCACATCTAACTCCACCACTAACGAAAACAAACACAAACAGTCAAGTTAAATGGTTACTGTATCCTCGATGCTCAGTAAAGCTTCACATTCTTGGTGGCTTTACTGTAACATGAGTTCTATTTTAGACACAAAGAGTGCATAGCATGGACTGGTGAAATAGTGCTTGCGACCATGGACTGAGACCGGCAGAAATAGAGATTGAAGGGAAAAGGTGTTCAATTCCTAGCGAGAGATGGTTGAAGGTACCAAGATAAGGCAAGATAGAGATCTAATTTTGATTCAAAGGATACAAGCAGAGATCTGGTACATAACCATAATGCTATCTTGCTTCATGTGCTATATATCATTTTCTCAACTTGAACTTTAATATTGTGGTTGGATCAACTGAATGGAGGAGTGCAAATTCTTGGCCCATTCAGTTTTTGTATGGAGTGTGGAGTATCGGAGCATCGTGACATATTGAGGTAAGCAAGGATGCACGGACTCTTTGAAAAACCTCCGTTTCGAGAGTCAGATACGTGTCGGACACGGACTCCCGTTCGACACGTATCTGACACGCGGTCAACGGTCAAGACACGTTGACTGAGACCGACACGGCTCCAACATGGCCAGTGTTTTTTTTCCTGTTTTTCTTGGGGTTTTTTTTTTTTTTTTTTTTTCCTGTTTTTCTCCGTTGGTTTTTGGAAGTAGTTCTTGAAGAAACATCAGTTCTACTGCACTCAATTGCAATCGCCAATTCTTCGATTCCTTCAGTCGGGGAGAGGGGTTGCTTTAATTAGAGCACCTCTTCACGACGTACTCAATCTGAAGGTTCTTGACTGACATTTTCATTTGATGGTACATCAGGCATCATCAAGGCCGTTTCTTCCCTCACTCTAAATTAGATACAATACACACAATAAAGGGTATTTTGCTATATAATTTCTCAGTAATTTGATTTATCTGTTTCTGATGACTAATTTGCTCTTAGATACACAATTACACACTATTTTGAAACAATTTGTAAATTAGATACACTCCCCAAGTAAATTTTGACCATCCGAGCATCTCTATAAATTTTTCTATCTCTCTTGTTAAGCTCTCATCTTCCAGCTTCAAAAGTAAAAATTCTAAACAATTTTAAGCTTTAGGTTGTTTATATTCATGAGTTATAAAAAAATAAAAATTAATAAAAAGTAAAGTTTGACCGTGTTGCCGAGTCCTAAGTTTTTGAAAATTTCCTAGTCGCCGTGTCGTGTCCGTGTCCGACACGCATGTCCGTATCCGTGCATCCTTGGAGGTAAGTAGTAGGTGCAGTCAAACTTTCATTTTCTATAGGCTTGTACATATCTCCATCTCCTATGTGCTAGAATATGTTTCTACTAGTGTTTCCAAGGGCCTTTACAATTCATGCATCCAAGATCAAACTCTATCCTGATAAGCCCATGCGTTTAGCCTCTTCTTTATATGTATGTTATCCATAAAAATTCTACTATCCATAACCTTTCTAATGTAGCTTGAATATCAATTTATTGATTTGACTGAGTCAACACTGTTTGACCAGGTCAATCCAGTTTGGCCAAATAACCTTTGTTGGTCAATAGTCCAGTCAAGGACAAATTCTGATTCTAATTGATTTTGTTTTTGTATTTTGTGGCTTATTTAGAAGCCTCTAGAAGTGCCTAACTGGAGTCATAATAGTCATAGAGTCCCTATTAGTAGGCTTTTATCATGTTTAGATTGAGTTATCTAATGTACGGATAAGTTCTTTTCCTTATTTCAATAGGTTGTACATGGAATTATCTATATAAGGAACTCTTATTCCAAACCTTCATGTTTAGTTGTATCTTGGATGTAAAAGAATTGCTATTTTGCTGGTATTGGATGTTAGCATAGAGGACCTTCTCTTTGTTGTGTTGGCTTAGGCTCTGACAATCAATTTTAAGACTACGGATCAAGATTCATACTTATGACATGGGTTGTAAATAAGATGTACCTAAAAGGGCAAAAGAGTAAAATCAATGTGGAAGAATACATGACGACATGTGGCAGAGAGCTTAAACTATCATAAATTTTTATTTAATTGTCCGATTTCCGTAAACTTGGTATGTTGGAATGTATTTTTATTACAATTTTAATAAAAGGCATGTTGATATATATATATATATAAAGTTGAGATTTTACAAGAGAACCCACTCCTATGTGAAACCCCACACAAGTGTTTTTGGTTTAAAAATGTGTTTCTTTCCAAGCGACTAAATTTGACCGAGTTTGACAATGAAGTTTATAAAGTTTCACCAGGTTTAGCACGCTCTAAAACTTTTTAGCTTGCAGCTAAAATAAGATTGTTCACTAAAGATTTGAACTTAATTGATGTAGATGGAATCGATGGGAAGATGTTGGAAACATGAATAATTACAATAAATATAAATATAAATAAATAATTACATAGAGTGCCGTAGGCATGGGTAATATGCCAGTCTACTGTATCATCAGTTCTGAAATCTTGAGATATGGAATTTGATCATTTGATGGAAAAGGGCAAGTTGTTGTCACCATTTTGGAGGACTGATCTGAATTTGATGAGCTTGATTGATTATGTAACTAATGGTGCTAATAGCTCGTGATGGTATTAACAAGACCTGAACTGAATTTTGCATCCTTGTCTAGAACTGAGTTGTATGTGAGGTTTTTATGGCATTCATTTTCATCGACTCTGATATGCGTGCATATCATTGACATTGGTTCTCTGGTTATAAGAATGGCGGGGGTGTGAACAGTACCTGGCGACATTCAGGGATGGTGCAAACCCATCGAGCAGGAATAATTATTCCGGTCCTGGAAGAAGTGACGACACCAAGGCAATAATGATATCCATACTGCCATAAGTCAACTCATTCCCAAAAATGATTGTGCCACATCACATGATGGTTGACAATCTCTGCCCTTGACCAGTCCTCCAAATCTCGATATTCTCCCATTGCTTAGCATAACAAGAATTTGACTTATCCTCTTATAGGCCCATCACATGATGGTTGACAACTTGACAATAATGGATTGAAAAGGTTACATGATGTTCAGACTTTAACTTTAACTAGTATCTACACTCATGATATTTAACCACTGTCCTGACAAATGAGAGGCTTGACAGTGTTGCGAAGTAGAAGGAACCAAATCACAAAATGACATTGTTTGTGGGCCTACGATTTAAAAATTCTAAACCTGACTTATATGTGTTGACGTAATTGTGCATTATATTTATTTTCCTCTTTCATTTTACAAATAGAGATTTGTTTTTCTTATATTCGCCCATTCTCCATATTGGAATGCTAAATGGTTGCTTAAGCGATGGCTTAGAAAAGCTAGCAAATGTAATGTGTTGCCTATGTTTACGGATAAACAAACATGCGTACCTTGAATATGCAAGCTTGCGGCTTTATCTCTCTCTGATCCCCGTTTCTGTCCACCACATTAAATGTAATCATTATAGGCACTTTCGCTGCTGACTGTAATGGGATCCCACTATCCAACCGAATGCTACGAACAAGTTTGCTAGGAGCAGTAGGCAAGTAGAGGTCATCTCCAACGACTTCAATTTTTTCCAGTTCCCTGTCATAATAAACTGAAAATAATTTACTCTGATGCACAGTATACAGATCAAGCAGAGATGAAGAAAAAAGCAACAAAAAAAGTACCTCCGAATACCAGCTCGACGTTCTTCCTTCCGAAGTGGAAAAAGTACACCAGAAATTGATGTGACTTTGTCAAAGAACTCAAATTCTCTTTTAAAAATGTCACGGGCCTTTGGAGTGAAGCCATCAATAATTCGTTGCCTAACAACTGGTAATAGTGCTTGAAATGAATTGTCCTGAAAAGGCAGTAATGATAGAGATTAATTAGCAAAATAGATTAAATAGGACGCAAGAGGTTATGGAAAAAGGGGCTCATCCATTTTTAGATTAAGAGGTTATGACATTTTTTTTATTACGACGTTATGCTTGGTTTCTTCAATTTCAATATTCCAATTTCTTTTTTCAGGTAAATAATGAATTTTTTCTTCTTATTTTTTCTCTTGTTATTATTATTATTATTATTATCATTATTATATCATCATCATCATCATCATCATCATCATCATCATTATTATTCTCTTACACCTTGATTTGTTATGCAAGGCGAAAAAATCTTTGAACTTAAAGTGCACCGAGCTACATTAACTAATATCCTTTACTAAATGTGTTGCCATGTTAATGTGGAAAGTCATTGATTTTATTTCTGATATGACGATACTTTTTATATTCATGTCATCATTATGAATTCATAGGGGCTTCACGAAGAGTTGGCTGGCCAGGACATGCCAAGTAATGTATATAATAAGTCAGGTGCATGTTTTTTTTTATCTTGGATTAAGGATTAGGATTAAGGATTAAGATTCATAATTAAGGATTAAGGTTATGCCTGCCAAGTAATGTATATAATAAGTCAATCCATTTTAAGATTAAGGATTAAGATTCATACTTACATGATTGCATGAACTGTAAACAAAATGTATCTAAAAGAGAATAAGAAAAGTAAAATGTATGTGAGTACACATGGCAGAGAGAAATTTTGTTTATTGACATTCTCAAACTTAAAATTATCATAATTTTTTATTTAATTGTCCGATTTTGGTAAACTTGGTATTGCTGAGATGTACTTTTGAAGATAATGCATGTCGGAAATATTTCCAACATCTGTTCAAAGGCACAAAACACACATATATTAAAAGCGCGTTGTTTATATTAGAGCATATTCAGAAAAACCCAAACTTTACATTGTGGGGAAGTTGATACTTTAAGGATATGTCACTCCTATGTGAACCCTAGATAATAAGTGTTTACAAGTTTTAAAATGTGGTTTATTCCCAAAAACAAATTATATTACAATGTTTGACTATAAAATTTGACCAAGTTTAGCGTGCCGTAAAATATTTTAACTTGCATGCTAAAATACAACGGGGAGATGTTAGAGACAAGGAAAAATGAAAGGCAGTCTAAAGTGCCTAGGCACGGGGTAATACACTATTAATCCTACAAAACACATCCTCACATCGATTGCACAAAGTTTGTGTCCAACTTTACATCAATCCAACTTCAATAAAAAAAATAAAAGCAGATCATGTTGCAATATTTCAGATCAATCTTCAATCTCAAGTCTTGGCTGTGTGGTTTCGTTTGTTTTGAGGTAATTGGAAGGAAGTCTCAACATTGGAACCCAACAACTTTTCTAAGACTACTGAAAGGTAAAAGATTTAAAAGAGTAGTTTGCAGGGTAAATTTTTAATTGGGTAAAACCTTCATTTCTTCTTCTTCCCTAAAAACGAAGCCATCACCACCAATCCAATTCTTCTTTCGAAGGGTGAAACTTAATTTTGTACCTATCAAATATAACTGAATCGAAAGATATGTCCACTAGAATGCCCCATCACCAGATCCCTTTATTGATGGATATGAAAAGCCCGTCCATTGTGCTATTCTTTCCTTCAAAAATGTTGGTTCCTTTCTTTCCAGGTTACCAAAATAAAAAAATAGAACCTGAATACCAAATATAGTCAATTCTGTGCACTTTTAAATGAAACTGGTACAAATGATCGTAGCATAGGTACAACTAGGGTATTCCCCGTGCCATTGGCACGATAAAAATTTAAAACTTATCAAAACATGACCATCTTTAAGTTTTCATCATTCATACTTACCTGCCTAATCACCACCATCAGCAACAATTGAAGAAAAATAAATAAATATCAAAATGTTGGGTATGAGAATCGAACCCATGCACTCTTATTGGGGATTGATTGAAGGTAAGACATAAAGGTTAACTTCAAGTCTCAACCATTAAATGAAACTTATTTCTTAGTGTTGTAAATTTTATGTGATTCTTTAGATTCATATATTTGAGTAGATTTCAGCCGTCTTTTATCTCCAATCTCAAACACCCTTCTGATTTGTATAATAGATAATGCAGAAGATGGTCAATGTGTCTCCTATGACATACAAACATTGATTTGGGGCTTGAATCCCTCACCTTTTCAGATTATCCACAGTGATGATCTTTCACTGGAGCAGAGCCCAACTAAAGAAGTTGAGGCCAGGAGGGCAAAACTTTCAACTTCCACGATCTTACCAAGATTAGTTGCCAGGGTTCCCAGATTTGATATTGTGGCTTAACACAATGCTTCAAAGAAGCTATGAGAAACTCCATGGATCAATTTTAGGTTACGCCCTTGAGAAGGGGATATTTCAATTTGGTTATTCTATGGTGACTCTTTACCTTTGTATTGTTATTCAATGGGTGCAACCGTGTAAGTGGAGAAGGATAGTATAAGATTTTCTTTTATGTTCAAAACGTGTAGAAATACCCTTTCTAGCTTATTTGATGATCTTCGTTTTTTTTTAAATGTTAGTCGATATAGACATAAAAAATTTCATTTATAAAAAAAAAAAAAAACCTTCATTTTCTTACAAGTGGTATTCAATTAGGGCGGAAGAGATTGAAGGTCCAAGATAGCTCTCAAGGCTCAACTACTTTTTTATTAGATCTTATCTATTTGAAATCATAAATTCTTGATGGGTTCGTCATATCCTTCTGACTATGCCTAATCAGACTCTTAGACTAGATCTATACAAAAAATTTGCTCTGCCTTTTTACAGCTAACCTCTGTTGGATTCCGAACCTTAGATCTATACACTCCATCAAATTTTACTTTTGATCTATTCCCACCCTTGGTCCACCTCGCTGATAGGAATCATGCACAGGGATGCACATCAAATTTTCATATATTCCTAGCACATCAGATCTTTATTTGCAACTAGGATTAGGGTATCCTTTTCTTTGCAAGTTATTTGATTTATGAATAGGAGATATGCCGATGTAATCACTTTTGAGGTTGAACTGGAGTTGAATTAAAGATGTAGTTCGTTATTCTGTTTGTGTTATAGATCTTCATCTTATGACTGACCCTACCTTCAAGTACTTCTCATTGTAGCTATTTTGTGCTTACAACAAAAAAGCCCTTTGTTAATTTGTTAACAAGACACCCTTTTTACATCTCCAGGAAACATGGGAAATTTACATATGCCAACCCACACCCCCCCCACCTTCAAAAAAAAAAAACTACTGCTATCAATAACACATGAGACTGTTCCTTCGACTGATTTTCTTAACACAAATCAAAGATATTAATTTATAGAATCAAGAAAATGTTTTATTACAAAAAAATTTGGGGAAAATCTGAAGAAATTAAAAAGGTTTGGATGGACAAGTAGATGCCACAGACTTTAAAATGAAATTGTCATTTGACTTCAATAAGGAAATCCATACCATTCCAGTGCCCACATCTTTCCCTGGTTCTGGGCTGCATGTCTCTCCCTGCCATTCATAATCTTAAGAATCATAATCTAGAAGACAATCATAAATGGAATTCAAGCAGCAAACAAATTTTTCGGATTCACTAATTTCATGGAAAAGGTGCCAGCATGCATTTGTCATCATCTTTTATCATCAATATCGCGTAGTCTAAGCTCTGGAATGAATAAGTGTGCTGTCTTTTGTCTCTTTTTCTTCTAATGGAGCACGTCATATAATCAATTGTAAAGCCATTGGGGTTTTATTTATTTATTTGTTCATTCATTCAATGTGTATTTTTATTTGATAGTTCCAAAACTGGCATTTGTATATCCCCACTTCTACAAAATCCTCCATCAGTGACATACAAATTAATCTTAAAAAGCTTAGTAAAAATGTAGAAATGATCCACCTGTAGATGCCATATCAAAATATGAGCAAATATATCACTTCTTTGAGCCGCACGAAGCAGATATCCTTCCACTAATCTCTGGCACAAAGAGAAAAACATTACAATAGGTAATAGTAAAAGGAACAAAGATGGGCAGCAGATGAATACTTATGCATAGAGATGATGATTTGAATAAATTAAAGAGAAGGCTAAACTTAATTTAAGGGTGGTGCCTCACCTCTTTATCGTATCGCAGAGCCTGGACAAGCTGTGGCATGAAAAATGTGACACGGTCAGGAGGATAAGACTCCAAAACTCTGAGGACATAAGCCATAATACGTGGATGACCCTTATATGCAGGGGTAAGGAATTTCAGAGCCTGTGTAACTGAACAAGCAGCCCAGTGTGGTAATTGTTGCAGGAGTTTAGAATTTTCCTCAACTGCCTTTGTAGTTGCAAAAAATGGTAATGCCTCGGGTATACAGCGAATTTCGGATATGTGCGACTGCATGAAATACATAATTGTAACTTGCAGAAAAGAATATAATATAAGCCCAAGTAAACATTCAAATCAATACGTTAAAAAAAATAAAAATAAAGGCTAGAAACATGAAAGGCTTACTAACAGAAAAAATAAAAAATTGTTTCATGGTCACAGCTTTGAATTCGATTAAGACCAATAATGATAAACCAGACTAGATACAAGGGTCAGGCCATCATACTTATAAATCCCGCTAATTGCTGAATATTTTCTTTTTTTGCTCATAACCCTTGAGGTTCGTAATCAAAAGAGCATGCATTTTATCTCATACTTGTACTCATGCCAGCAGTTATTCTGAGAAATTTTGTTTCAATATGTGAACCATGTATTTTTAAAGTTCGTTTACCTTCTTCAGCTTTGGAGTGTCTCACTCGCATGAGTTTCTTTGATAATATACTTTCTCATTATTTTCCCGATAAAATAAACAAAAACAAAACACGAAATATAAAGCACGAATCAACTTAGATAACACGATGTCACCAAACAAAATCAAGGAAATGATGTTATTGCTTTAGAGATATATACCATGTACATTTCTAGATTTTCATAAACAAACTAAACTTCACGTATCTCTTGAACTCGAAATTTCCAGTTTTTTTTTTTTTTTTAACATCTTTTAAAATGTCTGAAAACCAAACGTAAACTTTTTTGAATTCAAAACATGGAATATTGAGCAATGATATGGATAGATATGGCTCCTTGACTGTAACTCAGATTTCCAGAATACATATAAAACGACCACATTGAAACTAATTTTTGATGTGGTTTTGTGGTCTCACAAGCCACAACAATTCTCAATCCATTGGACTCATACTCATTTTCCGATCAACCAGACCAGACTACAAGATTTTGCACATACAATAGACAATCTTGCCTAATTGAAATCCAGCCATTTAAGTTAATTAAAGTAATGTTTTTGTGCAAATTTAATATCCAAGAGACATTAAAATTGAGATTTTGATTAAGCTTCTAAGCTCTCTTTACAAAAGAAAATCTCTATCTTCTAGTTCTTATCTCTGCGTGATGAGCTACAAGTCTGTTTTAAGTTTAAGTGTTTAGCAATTGAGGTACATTGTGGAGATTGCATGGAGTTAGAGCGCATCAATGAAGAGAAAATGTGTTTGAAGAGGTGAAAGGGCTTATTGCGAATACAAGTGTTTTAGGATCTGTTTGAATAGAAATAATGTTGTAATATACTTGCTTAATTTTTTCATAGTGGATGATTAAAATTGTGTCTGAGACGTAGCTCAGAAATCGTGATTACGCCAATTGGGCGAACTCCTTAAATCTGGTGTTCCTTTTATATACAATTTTCTGCAATTTATATCGAGTCTGGATCATCTACACCCAGGGTAGATATTTGAACTACACCCTAAAAAAAGTGCATGCCACAACAGTGTTTTATGGGTTAAATTGGTACATGGGCGGCTTTGCAAGTAATCTCTTTAGGGTGTTAAATTTCAAAATCCTGCACCCTGGGGTACATGATCTCCATTCTCACCTACTCCATTCTTATTTATTTTTACAAATCATGGTTGATTTCAAAATCTTAATACCTCCAAATCATATACTAAAATCAACCTAAATAAACTTGCATTAAGGAGAGATGTGATGGGATTCATGGTTAATACGATTTCCATTATCCCAAAATCCAAACAAATTCATGAAAACTAGAGTTAATGAGTGAAACTGGTAGCCACTTCTAATTTGGATGTAGTTTAATTAGAATAATGGTATCATTAAGTTCGAATGTTTCAACGTGTTATTATGCCAAAATAATGCTCTAAAAGTCATATTTCATCGACCTGTTGGTTAATCTCCCATTAATGAGTACTTGCAGTTTTTGTTTTAAGCGTCAATTTAAGTTTAAATACTGTTTTGTTTTACAAATTTTCTTGACCAAATAAAAAAGTGTCAAGGAGGTGCAACACAAGTCTAGGCGGCTAGCTTAAGCAACTGCTTCAGATAAAATCATCAAGTTCATCAAAACTGATACTGTGAAAATCGATATGTGAAACATACTTGAACCAATTGAGTTACTTCGGTCCTCAATGAGGAAATTGTCGGAAACCTTGAGACCATGGAGAAAGCAATACGAGGATCAACCGAAAATGCAGTCCTGGCATGTTCGACCCATTTCTCCGAGCTAACTTTCAGCCTATACAATGTGCTTTCCCTAAAAGAATGTAATTATTTATAAGTGACCGATCAGTAGTGTAAACAACATTTTACAAACAGCATGAAGATTGAAATAAGCAAATTACTTAGAATTTGTTGGATTTGCCCAGACATCAAGCCTCTCAGCTTCATGTTGGCATAGCATTAATAATAACTGTTTCCGATTTTTCCTCTCAACATCATAGTTCTCCATCTTACCCCAAACGGGGTGGTGTATATCCTTCTGCATTGAGTTCAAATTCCATTGAGAAGTTAAACAGTAAAAACAGTGAAGCCAAATTCTGTGAAAATTTAGAGAGACTAATGAGAGAAAAACTTCTTCAGAATCAGATTATGGTATCTCAAATTTGGTTCATTTGCACAAACACTAGCATCCTACCGTATCGCTGAAAGAATCTCTACTGTCACGTCGTCGTCCTTTTGGAGATGAATCTGATTGGATGGCATCCGCTCGATCGTTTTGAAGAAATTGGACAAATATAGAGAGAGACTGAGCCTCACTTTGAGCGAAATGCTTGCTGCCCATGTCATACCATTCAGGTTTTAAAGCAAACCAACCCAGTGAGGCTCTACAAAACGCACAACTAATTAGCATGTCCGCATAGAAAGACAAGGATATATCATCTTATTAAAGAAATGGATGATAACTTCAATGGTGTAACAGATTACTAATATAGTTACGAAGATATGAGGAGCAACAATAACATGACTGACAAAAGGCAATGTAATGCTTTTGGATAGAAATTGTGCGAATATCCAACATAATTGCAGAGTTATGTGAATATCCAACATAATTGCAGAGTTATGTGAACCACATAAGATATGTCAACCCTCATACTGACCAAACTATCCAACATAATTGCAGAGTTAGTGAATATCCAGTACTCTTTTCTTTTCTTTTTCCCATTAACCACACAAAGGCCTTTAGCCACGTTGTCATCCAAACAAAAATAAATTTTCAAATTGCATGCTATATTCATGGGTAATTTGTAACCAGTGGATAATCAAAACCCGTAAACAACCAAAAGCCCCTTTTTTTAAAAATTAATTTTGAGCGGATTATTATTTGTTTATTTCATATTGTCCCCTTAATGGTAACAAAACAATGCAAGAAGGCTACATCACTGTTCCCATAACTATGCAAAAAGGCTAACTAAGAAGTTTTTGTCAACTAGTATCCAAGTCGCCTTCATCTCACATGAAGATTTGCTTTCGTGCAGGTTCACTTACGCAGATACATCACCTAATCCATGCCCTTAGGCTAATAACAACAGTGCACAAATGTGCTAATAATCGGTGAAAACTTACGAAATTCCACTAATGAGTTTTGAACTTGTAACGTTTCACAAATGAAGGGATGTCTCCTAACTGAGCTACTATTGGTGGACAGCTCCGACTCCGTTCTAAGATGTAAGGTGATGAGACTGTGACACCTTGCTTGAGGCGCCTAGCCCATGGGGTAGCGTTGGTTGCAATAGGTGGTGTATTGGAAAGTGCCTAACCATGGAGAGGTGATGGTACGTCATCTTGTGTACCACACGCTTAGACAGCCATCCGAAGGGAGATTATTAAGGGTAGATAATAGACCCGCACTCTTCTAATACATAGGCCCCTTTGTGGCCCAACTGCAAACGTTCTGACGTATGAATACGTCAGGGTTTTCATCCTTCCTTACCATATGAGGTCCAATTTGTTGGATAATTATATAAGCTACAAGCCACATTCTAAAAGGTACTATTATTTATCTTCCACCATAAGCTACGAAAAGATTGCATCAAGTCTTCGAATGAATATGAAAGGGAAAAAGCGAGGCGAGTCTCTGCAACAGCAAAGCCTACTTTAAAGGATAGAGATTTTAGTGAGTTATCCATCACCTTGACTAATGCAAGGCCTTTTGGCACTCTAAGGCCTGGGTGGGACACTTTGAAGAGAGAATGTAGCATTTTACAACAACATTAATTTCATTTCACCTGTAAGGCTTAGTTAAAAGTGAACCGACAAACCATGCTTAATTTGGTCATTTTTATTTGGTTTTCTTCATGAATCAAGCCATGAAATTTACAAAAAGATAAGGGCAACAAGATCAATGTGGAAAGGAGTTTTCGTAAGCTCACTTAAGCCACTATTTTAGTGATACAAAGTTATACTCATTATGGGCTTCTAATATTGTTCATTTGCACTTTATACAAAGTGATTAAGTGCAACTTTACTATAGATAATAAATTCATAATTTACTATTATGAAATATGCTGGAAGTATTATTTTACTTTGAATGTTAAATTCTTATTTTTACCATTTTAACATAATTACATAATTACCATTGGTAAAGTCCTAGTTCCTCATCTGGTCAAGCATGCTTTTAGTTTTACAATCTAATTAAGCTTAAGTGATAATGTTAACATAAAAGGGGTTATGTCAAGAATTAGTCTAATTTAACCCATCTGAGAGTTTTATGTCATGGTTATTGGTTATTCATAAGGAGGTTTGTCAACCAGCTTCCCATTTTTTTCCCTCCACTCTTTCCTTTCGAGACCAAAACTTTATTTTTTTTAATCTCCCAAAAACTTTATTGATGTGAAACGAAATGTGAGATAACAACGTAAGGTCACAGAGAAAACGATCTCAACTAAGAACAAAGGGCAAATATAATGAAAATTAGCAAAGGATACTACTAGGAACAGTGATGTGAACAGTATCTACAAATCATGAACTTTTATGGATTAGAAAACAGTCTCAACTGAACAATATCATAAAACAGTCTCATCTGAACAATATATGTGCCTACTAAAGGTGACACCAAGGAAAATAAAAGAGTGGGAAAAAGGCAGGGAAAAGGGACAGAATCAACAAGAAGAATCAATTTACACACAAGAAAGAGAAGCATATAACCACCTGAACACATTACACGACGGCAAAGTTCAAGATCCCATTATTTTGTTATACAGCGGTAAGCACGAAACATCCCAAAAAGGTTGTGCTTCTTTGTAATGGATATACAATTGCGAGATATGTTACTATTCAATAAAGTTACATGCTCGACATAGGACCATAAGTAATAAACAACAAAATCAGATTTATCTACAACTCAGAGAACATGTTACAGAATATCAGATGACAAAAAAAACATGCATCTTTTAGTTGAACTGGAGAACCATGTCTAAACATGCACTTCGGTTGTAGACCATCACTGTCTCATTTTTTTTTATTGATTATCACAAGAACATGTATCTGTATTCTATATCAAAAGAAAGAGGATGGCTGTGGAAAAAGAACACTGCCCCAAACAAGAGTATACACTATGTATTGTTCCTGTGCACTACATCATTCTAGTCAAACATACAAGAATTTTCCTAATTAGCACTCCAAAGCCATAAGGTGACCTTCACATCAGTTCATAAAACATTTACAGGCTTGGAAGACTGCTTGAACACCCTGTTGTTCCTTTCTCTCCAAAACCCACACAAATGCATGACTGAACCTCCGACAAACCCAGAGACCAAACTCAGACAGGTCAAGTAGATAAGCTATGAACTCAGGTTAAAAAATGAAGATGCATCCACACAAATGCATTGCTATCTCAATTTTGCCAACATGACTGCTAAGTGCTAACATGTACTCAGGTGAGATGAAGATGCATCCATAACTACATTAAGAAAGCTAAAAGCATGACCTATTTCACTATTTTAGAAGTTTTAAACCGTGAAATAGAAGAAATTGGTGTTAGGTATAGCGACAAATCTCAAGGGGATATTCAGAAAAATCAGAGAAAAACATAACCGAAACCAATAAAAAAAACAAGTGATTACCGGTAAATTCGGTCCTCCAGCAAATGCAACGCCGTTTTGAAAATCTGCAAATTATATTGAGACTGGCTGTGGCCGTAACAAAACTTAAGCCCGAGAAGCATGGCGGTGAAAAATGTACCAGCAGCAGCTGGGTGACGTGAAAAATGCGAAGGGACCTTCACAGTTCCTTGTAACATCCGGCCAAGAAGCAAGAGTTGCTCGACACTATCATGTCGAACCACCTGAGCACCAGGATGATAGGCGTTAGACCAAAAAAGGTACAATGCTAGAACAAAAATAATATTAAAAAGTAATACTCAATATTTGAAGTACAAACTAAAAGACAAAACATAATCAACACAAATGATAGTATAAACCTTTTGGATACAAACCATAAATGAATACAACCTGAAGTACAAACTAAAAGACAAAACATAATCAACACAAGCGATAGTATACACCTTCTGGATACAAACCATAAATGAATACAACCACGTACCGACAAAATGACATAAAAACAAAAATAAAACAGGTTATCTGTACTTAGATGCATATTAGACATATGTTGTTAGAAAAGCTCAGCTAGATGAGTTGGACTCTATTGAGGAGAACAGAATACTTTCTCCAGCAGAATGGGAACTCGAAGTTAACGGTAAAAGAGAGCTTAGTCTTCTAAGGAAGGATTATATTAATTGAAAAAGAATGGCAGACATCAAATATGGTACTAAAGGGAATTTCTGCTCCAAACTCTTTCACAAGTTGGTAAATTATGGGAGAATCATCAATTCAATTGAATGCTTGAGAATTGGTGATGACATTAAAACCCAAGTCTAGTCACATTATCCAACACTCTCAAAACATGGAAACTGAAACTGAACATCAGAGACCGAAGCTTAATGGATTCGTGTTTAACACTTTGAAGCTTCATCACAATGATGGCCTGGATACTTGTATTTATGAGGAAGAAGTCAAAGCTGCTATTTCTGCTCTAGCCAAGGATGTGGCAGCTGGTATTGATGGATTTCCAACAGATTTTTCTATCTTTGATGTTGGGAGACAGATTTCATGAAGGTGGTGGCAGATTTCAACACTAACGCTTTTTTGGAATGGAGGCTAAACTCCAACTTCACATCTCTCATTCCAAAAGTTACGGGTACCATGAGAGACAAGAAACTAATGCACAAGCTCGTATCTTCTTACCAGTCTGTAGTAGCGGAAGGGAAACAGTTGATTGATGGGCCTCCTATTGCTAATGAACTGGATGATGCTAGACTCAAAGCTAAGCACCGTTGAATTGTCTGCGTACTGGACTTCTCAAAGGCCATCTTTGACACCATTCCAACTTTATTGACTACATGTTGGGACTTGGGAAGAATAAGATTTGGCCCTAATTGGACAAGGTGTATCTGCTCTTCTTTCTACTGTACATTTTCAGTCAAAATCAATGGGAATCCTAAAGGTTTTTTCAAAGCTTCTAGAGGAATTAGAGAAAGGTTATCCATTATTCCCACTCATATTTTCTCTTGTTGCTGAAGCGGTGAAGCCCTACTCAAATGGTTCTTAGAGCAACGAACTACAACCTCATACCAGGCTTCAGAGCAGCCCCCATTGGCATTTTTGGCCCATTCTCCAATATGCATATGAGACAATTCTCTTCCTTGACCCCAAAGTTAAACAAATCCAAAACAATTAAAACTTTGAAAAAAAAATGGTGGTTTGAGGTGATTTCTAGACTAGGCATTAATTTCAACAAAACTACCCCTTTTATTGTGGGAGAGGTGGCAAATTTCAATGCTTTGGTAGAATTGCTTTATTGTAAGCAAGGTATATTCACTTCTAAGAACCAGGAGTCGATCTGCAGTATGGAAAATAAATTCATCTTTACGGCAGGGAGAGTCGCCATCATCAAAAGTACAATTGCAAGTATACCTGTCTTCATGATGTCAACATGCAACATGCCTATCTCGGTGGCCACAGACATTGCGAAAATGGGGGGGAATAAACGATACTTCTGAAAAAAGCACAATTGCAAATATACCTGTCTTCATGATGTCAACATAGACCATGCCTATCTCGCTGGCCACAGACATTGCAAAAATATGTAGAGATTTTTAATGAGAAACTGACGGTACTTCTAAAAGCTTTCACTCATCAAATGGAAGGAGATTTGCAAGCCCAAGGCTGAAGGTGGTCTTGGCGTCAGAAGGGTGAAGCAATTCAATCAGGCCCTTCTAGCCAAGTTGATTTGGAGATTTGGCAATGAGGAGAGAACTCTTGGAGAACAGTAATTCAGCAAAAGTATGGGTTCCTTGATAGTGATCGGTACACGTACACTAAAGAAAATTTTGACCCTTATGGTTGTGCTTAGTGGAGAGCAATTATGAACCTAAAACCTCAATTTGAAAGGGAGGTGTCTTGCTCCCTTGGCAATGGAAGAAGGATCCATTTATGGAGAGATGTGTGGATTGGTTGCCGTCTTGGAAACCGATTTACCAGAATTTATAATTTGTCTCTAAGATTGAACAGCTTTGTAGCAGAGTTTGGGAATGGAGCCAATGGTGGTTGGAATATTGGGTTGAAAGGGGCATCTTTTTATAGAGAACTACCTCTACTTCAACTCTTGGACCTCATCTCTGTTCAAATCCCCAGACACCAGGACGACACTTGAAGATCGGATGACAAATCAGGGAAGTTTTCAGTGGAGAGAAGCAACTTCAAACAGGTTCAGATTACTGAAAAAGTAGCTAGTGAGGCTATTTTCCCTTCTCCTTTTGCTCACAAGCTGTTTTGGATGAAAGAAATTTTTCCCGAAGTTAATTTATTTGGGCTCTGGGGCATGAAGAGTGTTGCCTGTTGATAATCTCCAACAAAGAAACTTGATTATTCCCAACAGATACAGTCTATGTGAAGCTAGTGAAAAAACTATTGCCCACCTGTTCTTCTCTAGTTCCTTCTCAAAACAAGTTTGGACCTCCATTTTGAGGACTCTAAGTAGCCAAATTCCAGGGTTAAACTTGCTTCTGTGGGCCTCAGTTGGCAAAGAGATGGTTGCTCTTTGAAGGGGAAGTGACTATGGGTCAGAGTGACATTGTTCATCTTTTGGTGTATTTGGAACGAGAGAAACGCCAAAACTTTCAATGGATTAAAAAAGATGTTGAGAATCTTTGTTAGGACTTAAGAGATCAAGACCTTAGTGTGGCACTGGACAATGTGTGGGGTTCATTAAAAACGTAGATTTTCATGTTTGTATTTTGAGTGAGAGAGTTTGTTCTCTTTGTAAGAGCTGTTACGCAGTTGCATCCTTTTTGCTTAGTGACTTAGTCATCTAGCAGACAGCAGTTTATTCATATATTTGCCTGTATGATTTATAACATATTTTTTTTAAAAAATTACAAAATAAAAAACCCACCCAATCATATTTAGCTTTAATTCTTTCCATAGGTGATCCCTTCTGTACCAAGTTCCCATAGTCTACTCATTGGAGATAGACAAATGCAATGTAGTCAAGGCGCTGAAGCTAGGTCCCTCTCACAACTTAAAGTGAGAAGTGAAACAGCTGAAAAGAAAGAAGAAAAAAAATCCTACTATGTTCAGAATAATTTATAAAATGCATATTACTTATATCTAAGCTTCTA
Organism: Berberis vulgaris; assembly: GCA_963556465.1. NCBI lineage: Eukaryota > Viridiplantae > Streptophyta > Magnoliopsida > Ranunculales > Berberidaceae > Berberis > Berberis vulgaris. The sequence continues at coordinate 11,118,915 of OY747134.1, forward strand.
AATGGCAAAATCATGTTATATTAGTGATAACTAGGCCTCTAATTCCATATATGATCACATAAAGAATATAAATAAAACAAATTATTCACTATATCATTGTAATTTCATATACATATAACAAATTAAACTTGGGTTTGTTCAGAGGAAAGTTTTCCAAAGAAATATTGATAAAAGCAAGAAGGGAGAGGAGGAAAATAGGAAGAGAGAATGAAGAACGTGAATGTGAATCTGGAGGTGATTTCTATCGTCTTGGTTCTTTTTACAAAAATTTGAAAATTGTTTTCTCAGCAGGGAGCAAAAATATCAGTCGCCCATGAAATACGCCTCGATCAGCAGTTCAGCACCTTTGGTGCGTTTTATTTGTTTTCCAACTTGAAGCTTGCATCAATGCATACAATCCAGCACTATTGAAAACCATGCTTAAGGGACATACTTAATCAAATGTTTTTCACAAGGGTGGGCCTTCTGTATAGCTAACCATTTTTCAAACTGCTAGCTTCTTCCAGCAGCCTCCAAAACCAACTCACGCAACTCTCTATTCCAGATTTTGGCCTGGAGAAAAGGGCAAATGCCCAATTTACAACCCATGACACTAACCTCCATAGAGCTATTAGTACCTTCATCAACCCCAAAAAATCTCACTTAAAGCAAACTGATCTTAAAACCCAAGCAAACTCCAAAAAGAATAATAGCAGTGTTCAAATTCCGGACACAAAGCACATTGCCATCCATAAAGAATAAAATCTCATCTGCAAATTGTGTCTGAGCATCTGAGTGACCCTTGAGCTAAACCAGTTTATCAAAAGCCCGAGATAATATTCAAGCCAAAAGCATTATAAACCAATCAACTCAATGCTTCCACAACAAGCAGAGATGAAAATAGACTCCAAAGCAGATTGGGTTCTGTTAGCACATCGAGTGGCATGCACAAACCAGAATTACAATGGAATCCCTTTGCACAGGATAATTTTCACAATGGCAACTGCTAGTAGATTAGTAGAGAGTCCGAGAATATATCAAATACTCAATGAGCACTTTCTTTAGTATTAAGTTGCAGGGATTAACCAACATGATGAAGACAATACCCATTGCATGACCTGAATTAGCTAGAATGCAAGATTATCATACACCTATCAAATACATAGTCTACATTCCGATATTTATAGACATTTAGCTAGAAAACAAGACCATGATCCCCATTGCATGACCCAAATTAGACTATTGTGAGTGAAAAATCCACCTAACACTAAACCAATTCCAGATATCCAGTGGGACTTCCAAAGAGCTCAGTATGAATGACTAAACCAATTCCAGATCAGAAATCCATTGACCACCTTTTCTTCCAGTGTCCCTTCTCCAAACAGGTGTGCATAAACAGTGTCATCAAGCTAAAGTCCGCACACATTTCTCTCATAATTTGCTTCAATGGGAGGCTTCCTAGCAGATAACTAATATATCTAGCAACGGGAAATAGTTTTGGTCTGGAGTGTTGCTTGCCACCATGTGGGTTCTATGGAAGGAGGGGAATACAGAATATTCAGAGATACAAGAAAGGAGCACGACAGTTTTTTTTTTTTGACAAGCCAAACAATTTCATTAACGAAACAAAAATTAAAACCGGAATTTGAGAACACGACCTTTTACCAAATTTCCCAATGAATGCTTCTAATTGTACTTAGATGCGACAATTAAAATTGGCAGTCAAGTCAATGAATAAAATAATAAAGAAAAGTGAAGAAAGCAAGTACAGGATGAAGTATTAATAACCTCAAATCGATCAATAAAAAACCCAAGCCATAGTCTATGAGCAATGATTCCATCAACAGGATCCTTGTCAGGTTGCAGTTCCGGCTCCCCAGGTGCAAGGTGAGGCCTCAGTTTTGCAGAAGGCCCAGAATACCTCATTTCATAGGCAAATATACCTCGTTTCATGTCTATTGACCATAACCAGGCGTCAACAAGCTCGGCAAGAACAAGAGACCCCAATTGAGGTGCAGCGGAGACTAACCATGTCCAAATGAAGACACCAGTCTCAACTGCATCTGGGGTTGAAATATAAGCTGGACACCAACAAAGTAGCCTTAATAGTTGCGAGGAGCCCTCGAAATTCACTCTTGAGTCAGAATCCTACAGAGAGGATCATTATTATACATTCAGAGACTAATGAAAATAATTCTTGCTGAGAAACATAACAAATCTGAGCTGAGTACAAGCCATAAAAATTTGAGGAATGTTCATACCAAATTTGAGATTAGTAATGCAGTTGCCTTGGAACAAACTTCACGAAATGATGACGTATCTACTTCTACACCTTTCTCAGCTGCATTAACAAATTGTTGAAGTTGCTGCACAAACTTTAACAAAAGAATTTCATTAAATGACTGACTTTCAGGTTGGGGTGGCTGAGGAGAAACTCCAGATGTCAGTCTCTGAAACCCAAGACCTATACCCAAGCTTATTGCTGAAACACCGGTTTGAAAGCCACCTATACTGTTATATAGCCTTCTCATGCCGGCTATTTCTCCAGCGACATTGCACTTGTATGTGGCACTCACAATGCCAGTAGAGAGTACCTCCAAGTTGAAAGCTTTTGCCAAATTCAAGTTTGCTCCAGACGCAGCAGCTGCAGCAGCCATGACTGCGGGAACATTTGCAGTTCTTAGATCGCTCCAAAAATCAATTTTCCCACTACCAATTTGTATCTCAGATAGAAGGGAGACAGCATCATTGGTATTCTGTGAAATATGCCCCACATTTACTTTACAAAGCTTTTCCTGAAAATAAGCCATTTGAAGCATGGAATCATTAGTGATTTTAGAGTAAATATCAACAAAGAAAAGCTGGTAGTTAAATAATATTGGCAAAAGGAACCCCTACAGTAGGAGATCACAAGCAAATGTGCAAATAAATCAGCTCAATTACTTCTATGACCTTTCTGAGTATTAGAAAAGAAGGAAAGATTTGTTTATGTAAATGCATATGTTTGTGCAATAATTTGTACTGAACGAACATCGAGGTTGTAAATTAATTTCAGAACCAGAAAAATTAAAAACAAAATCAATAAGAAATTAAAGTAGGAAGATGATATAAATAGAAGAAAATACAACTTTAGTCAAGAGAGAACACTTGCAAATCCTTCTCAACATTAATCCTGCACAAGCTGAGCCTGTACAGGTCACTCCACAAAAAATGAACAGAAAAATTTTGATTCCAGGCCAAGAACACCAAGACGTATCAGAAAAAACATTAAATATACCAAATTACCATTTCATTTAATGAACATCTGTTCTGTACATACGGCCGAAGAGAAGTATCTGAGAGACTATGGTTCAATATGGCTGTCATGGAAAACAAAAGAGAGGGACCTACCATGCCACTAATGTTTTTACCCTTCATTATTTATACATTTTCTTTACCATTTCCCTAGGACTATAAAGGAGAAATGAGGCATTATTAGCTGCCTTGGATTAAAGTGGGTATCCACAAACCTAAGGATAGAAGTTTCCCAAGCACTTGCATAGAAATGCTATAAAATGAAGAATGTTTTCATAGCACAAGTTTAATTTTTTTTTAGAAGTGGAAAAACAATGATATGAAGCTCTTGAAATAGAGGAACATATTGATGAACATACGAAGAGTTAACAGTTGTAAGTTATGCTCAAGGGTGATCACAAAAAGCAACTCAGTGAACTCATATTCCAGATAAGAGCTCATAATAACATTAGCAAACCTGCATAAGGCCCTGGGTAGTGCACGGAGCATAGGAAAGTGCACTAATGATCCAGTCCCGAACCATTCTTTTATACAAGGAACGAACTTTAACAACCGAAGCAGGATCGTTGACAAGAGCAGAAGGTAAATCTTTGTTAATTGAAAATAGCAATGAATGCAAGCATGATGAATTCCACAAGACCTGCAAAAGGTTAGCACGTTTGTTTCAATGTATCATAAGAAACCCTCTTTTCCCTGAAAGATATAAAAGTGGACAACCACAAAGACATAGCTTCACCTGTGGAAACCTATCTTTTAGTTGGATCAGCAAACTGGCCGAGATATCTCGAATGTGTTCATCCCTTTGAGACATACTTTTTATGAGAAAGCAGGCATGAATAAAAAGAGTAGACTCCCTTGTCTCAGCTGTGTCACCAATTTCAGCTATTTTATCCTCCTGGAGAACAAATTGCTTAGGATCAGTCAAAATCAATATGCATAAAGCAACTCCAAAACCACAAAATGGGGTAAAGAAACCAACAAACCACCAAGGTTGATAAGTCAAGAAGAAGTATTAAGAAATAATGATAGTCGTGAAGGGTCGTGATTTTATTTTTCATAATAAAAAGTTCTAGAGCATAGCCCTCAAGAAACTAGATGAATTATCTAACAACTTTCTGTGAAATGATTCAGAAGCATATAAATATAATTAGCAGAGCCAGAACTTTGTTAAGGATTAAATTCCTTGATCCCAAACACCCAACCTCATTCGGATTCGGAGTGGTGACAAACTCCCCTCTCATTGGGATTTGCATCATACAAAGTTCCTCACCAACTTCATCAATTTATAGGCTGCCAACATTAAAGAGGAAAGAGAGAATAAATAAGGGATATGACCTTCAATGCACCAACTCTATGAAAATCCCTCGTATCAAGTGTCAAATACGTGTCGAACACAGACACGCGCCCGACACGTATTTGACACGTGGTCAACGGTCAAAATTTGTTGACTGCTTCCGACTCGTCTTGGACACGGTCCAGACACGTGGTTGCAAATAACTAACCAATGAGTGCAAATAGCAGCTCATTTTTTTCTTTTCTCCCTCGATCCTAACCTAACCCGAGTCCTATTTTTTTGAAAATTGTCGAGTCGCCGTGTCGTATCCATGTCCGACACAACACACGTATCCGAGTCCGTGCATCCTTGGATATGACAGATAGAGATATCAGCCAACCCACTCCTCACAAGGATTGCTATGCCACCATTAAATGGGACTCCCCTTCCAAATTGCAAGTCTTCTCCAGTACTCGCCATAACCTCAATACTGAAATTCCAAATGCCTTTATTCAAACACCATGCACCCAAGGGAAACCCAATATACCAAGGTGGGAGTAAGCCACCACACAGCCATGCATGTAAGCAGCCTCTTGGACCACCCTTCCTCTTTCTACCCAAATAATAGAACTCCTTGCATAATTTATTTTTAACCTAAAAGTCACCCGAAAGATGGAACAAACAAATATAAAATATAAATATATAAATAAATAACAAGAGCATGTGTTTGAGAATCATGATGTACTCAACTATGTTGTTAAGGGAAAACTGGCATCATCCATATATTGCAACCCCACCAAGACGCCACTCTTAAAACTCAAATTCCTGAGTTCTTTAGTTGGCCTTTTTGAGTCGTAATTTTCTAGTGAGTTTTGCCTTTGTTTGTTTGTTTTATTCTGTTTTACAGTTTTTGAAATGATGTTTTACAATTTTGGTTTACTGAAAATATGAAATATAGGACTGGCTGAATATGAAAAGTTTTCTTGAATGAGTTTCAATAGATGTTCAGGGATCTATGAGCAAATGGCTGACTTGATGGAATAAAAAAGGAACTCTCTTAGTAGTAGGAGCTAGCACTGGGAAAAGACTTCCATATTTCATCAGCTGATTTATATGGAAGCAGAAGTGCTTTCCAGAATTGGGTGTCCACTTCAGACAAGATTGTCCTCAGCATCAAGGTGGGTCTGTGGAATTGGGGCAATCATACTATCTGTTATATAATGTATCTTTTGATGTTTTCATGATCTCTTAGGGTAGCACAAATATGATTTACTATGATTTATGAGGCAGTAGCCTCTGTATTTTGTATCAGGTTTGTATAAGGACATTCTCAGTGACCATCGTCATTATCAATTAATCTGAAATCTATTTGACTTGCCAATCTATATTACAAATCAGAATAGTGTTTGAGATTGGAGATAAAAGACGGTTGAGATTTACCCACATATAAGAATTTAACGGATCATATAGATCTTAAAGCACCAAGAGTACATGGGTACCCAACATTTTGATTTTTATTTATCTTGATATTTAAACTTTGTATGTTATTTTGATATTTAAACTTTAAATCTTGATATTTTGATATTTATTTATCTTTATAAACCATATTTATTATGTTAAACTTTTATCGTGTCAACGACATGGGAAATACCCTGGTCCAAATGATAGATGATATCAAATTTATAAAGAGCGGTCAAGATTTAAAGTTGGTCAGAGATTAAAATCCACAAAATAGGGGATTCCAACCAAGCCATAACCACACCTCACTCAACGGGTATATTCGAATACATGTACAGCTGAGAGAGTGACTTTTCATTTAGACAGAAATATTTTATATTCATGAAAATGCATGGACCATTCACAAGTCAAAATTAAATTAGTTTGGAAAGCAGGAAATCATACTTCTAAAATAAATAACAAAACTAACAATTAAAGCATCAGCAAAGACATGGTGGTCAGGCCCGTAGTCCGGTGGTCCACACGTATTCTCAATGCAACTCAATTCATTTACGAAAAAACGAGATTGAACAGTACTCTTTTTGGAAAGATTCAATCTTAGGGTGTGTTTGATTTTTGGGAGTTTCATGGAAAAGAAAAAATTTCCCCTTAAAATTGAGTTTTCTGGCAATTGATTTTTTCATGGAAAAAGAAAACTTTTCCACAATGAAAGTTTTTTTCGCTTGAAGCGGGAAAAGTTTGTTTAGGCTCCCCCTTGGAAAACTTTTTCCTGTTCAATCTTTTCACTCGCCGACAACTCTCTCCTCAACTCAAAACCCTCAAGAGACTCAACATCTAAACTTTCAAAGCCTCGTTGAATAATTCATCTGTTCTCCTCAACAATTCCTCCACAAAATAGAAATGAAATTTGTTTTTCCTTGGTGAAATCAAACAGTGAAAAAAAATTTGAATGTTTTTCTTTCCATTAACTTTTTTCCCCAGGAAAACTTTTTTTTCTTTGAAAAATTTCCAAAAATATCAAACATCCTTAATGAAATTTTACATACATTCTCTCCAGTGAAATAAATGCAATTGGTCCATGCCCGTTCATAAGCATAGAGATTTGACAATAGTAGTTATTCATTAATTTACGTATCAAGACACGCACTTTCAGTAAATCAAATTATTTTTACTCCAGGGGAAAGAGTAACTTTTTCTAGAAGAGGATCAAAAGCTTTATTACTTGAAGAGCCACACATGAAGAAAATATTTGAGAGATTGGTTCTGACTAGCAACAGTTTTTGGAGTTAGGCATGCAAATCTCAAGAATTTTTTTTTTTAAATGGATAAAGAAAACAGGACAAAAGATATCTCACTACACTGAACCCAGGCAAAATAAAAATAAAAAAAACAGAAGCTCAAAAGATCAAAACATAAAGCAACATCATCTCGGATTGTGGCCTGCAATCAGGTGAATTGTATTTTCTATGATTGGGAAGAAGGTTCAAGGAAGTCTCTAAATTTAAGAAAGTCTTAGTCCAATCTAACAAATGGAAGCTATACATCAAACCGAAGGGTAACTTTAGTTATTTAGTATATCAGGGAGAACATACCAATCAAAAAGAGAAAACAAGATAAACTAGAGAGAATGACCAGCATAGATGAAAAGAAATACCAGCCATGACAATGCTGTTTCAAAAGCTCTATGAACGATAGCAGTCAAACACTGAAAGACAGCTGGCATTAAATTTGGGGTTTTGAGGTATTCGAACACACAACTGAAAGCACTCCTTGAAGCATTCAAACTATCATCACCATTAAGGATGCCGCCATTGCTGCTGAAACGTATTATTTCCAAAAAAGCCACTGCAAGGAGATATGTTGCCTTGACACCTGTCGAACACAATAGAGAAGGCATGAACCCGTGACATATCAGAATAGGTGACATGACAAAAGTAACAACTTATGAGACTTTTTTTTTTCAGTGCAGTCATCTTTTCACTTGTGTAATTACAGAACCAGATTAGAGAATCGAAGTCTCAGTTGGGTTATATACAGACAAATCAAGAAAGATAAACCACACATCTGATCAACCAATTACCAAGACTTCCACCTACCTGAAATGGTGCTCATTCCAGTTACTTCAACCCGTCCTCCTAAAGCAACAGAGAGAGCAGATCTTTGTGTTAATGCAGCTTTCTCATTCCCACTACCTCTGCGGCTGCCTGGGTTATGGAGAGCATTGAGCTCTAACTCATCTTCAAGCCACTTCACTGAACTAACAACCTGGCCAAATAAATTATTGTATTAGGCTTCATATCAAGAAGAAGATGATAAGCTGTATCAAGTGATAATATTATTTTCATAAGTACACATTGCAAGAGTGGTTAAAGCCGCTCAGGAAGAAAATTCTGAGATCTTTTAGAAAATATCACCATATGCAGAGTAAAGATTTGTATAAGCATATGATTTAGGTTGCTTTCTTTGATTAAATTTTCTCATGCCAAAATCTATCCCAAGTAATAAACTGCGAAATATTTTGCATAAAAGTGTGACTGACATTTGACTGATGGAAGTTGTTATATGGCAATGCAACCTTTCTTATTGTCGAGGAAAGGGGCGAGGAAACCAGCGAGGGGGAGGGGTTTTACCACTCATCCCCCTCAAGATTCGCGTTGCTACGCATCTTGAGGGTGTAGGCGCGCATCTCGAGGGGGGTGAGCGGTCACACCCTCGCCCCTTTCCTCGCCATTTAGAATTTCTGATGGCAATGATGGTGGTGATGTAAGCATTATGGTGATAATAGAAAGTGGTGGTGGAGGGAGGTAGGGGGTCATTTTTTAGATTGGTAATCACAGTGGAGATGATGGTTGTGCTTCTGTTGGTGTTGTTGTTGGTGTTGGTGGTGATGGTTATCGTGGTGTTGTGGTGAGGTGAGGCCGATGGTAGGATATTGGCGTCAGTGCACATTTAGCGATGGCAATTTTGGTGGTCTGCTTGTGTGAACCAGTTCGCAAAGGAGGGAGAGCTGCATAGTACATGTTTTAACACCAATTGAAAATAAAGAATACAAGCTTAATTTGAAACTAAACATTTAATGAATGAGAATTGGCCTGTGTAAGATTTTCGAGTTGATTTACAAAGCAAACAAATGCAACAGTAGTATTTTAGACAAAATATACAAGAACAAACTTTGACTTTGTGTAAAAATTGGAACTGCACTTTTATGCGTTCTGAACTAAAAGGCAAATCTACCAAAAAAAAGGTACAAAACAAGTTCTTTCAGTTCAACGTACAAGTGGAGGAGTTCCTTGAGCAATATGTTGAACTGCTGAAGACCATTGTGCATCCCACATGTAGGGTCCACCCACAGCTTGAAGAGTCGTCATGCTTCCAACACTATTCATTGAAGTGGAAATTGACTTTGTTTGAACCTGGTTCTTTTGTATAGGAGGCGCCAAGCCAAAAAGAGCAATATAGAACCACAAGTTGCGAAACAACTTCAACAGTGAAGGCTCCACATCTATTGTTGGATCAAAATCAGAACAAATTTCAGCTACAGCAGGGAGTAGTGGTCCCAAAAAGTCTGCCCCGCTCCTGCAAAGATTTAGTTGCAAGTGTTGAAACACCAATAAGCACACAGCGAGTCAGGAAAAACAGAAGAGAGCAGAAGTAAGAATTGATGTCTCTTTCAAGATTCATGAATCTGTAGGATGCATTCCGTAGTTCTTTTTCTTGGGTTTTTTTTTGGTCAGATGTCCCGTGAAAAGGTTGATGATTATAATGTAATAGGAAGAGTATCGGGAGAAAGAGATTTATGTTGTAAACGATATGTGTTGTTTCCTAACATAGTAAAAGAATACATTATACAAGGAACCTATTTATTTGTTGTCTGAGAAAAATAGGCATCTGGTAGAAATGAAATAGATGGATCAAATGTGTGTATCAGCTGTGCAGTGTGCACATCTTGATTTATACTAGCTTAACTCCTTGGTTTCATCAGAAGTGAGCAAGGTATCCCTCAAGGGGAGCCTTCGTCACCTATCCATTTCATTTGGTATTTAAATTTTGGAGTCGAATGGTTACTATTACTGCAGAAGTGGATCTTCTTTCCGGATTTAAAGTAGCAGAGAACTGCTCTTGCATGTCTCACCTAATTTTGGAGACATTGCAATGCAATCTTCTTTATTGGCAGCTTTTATCAAGCATAAGGACCATTCCATTAGTGTTTGGGAATGCCTTTGCATGGGTGGATACACATGCTTATCGGGGTTGAGATGTAGTATTGGATCATTCGTATCTCTATATCTTGGTCATACCCTGGGTAAAGGGACAAAGTATGAGGAGATATGGAACCAGAGACTCTTGAACAATGGTCGTCTACTCGGAAAGCTATTAGTCTATCAAAGGAGGGTAGATTGACGCTTATGACCTTATCAAAAGTGCCCATATTCCTATCTACTTTTTCCCACAAATGATTAAGATTGCTAACAAAATGGAATCCTTGCTCAAAACTTCCTATGGAAATGATCTAACAACTCTATCAGGTTCTATGGCCTTAGGCAGTGACAGAGCCAGGATTTTCATTGAATGGGGGCAGAGTGATGAGTCATATTTAACTAATGATAATATAATAATTAAGTACTTTAATATAATTTTTGTTAAATTTTGAACAATACATAAATAACTATACAAAACACCAATTGCTAAACAAAACTTCATCTAATCCATAGGCGAGGAAAATTGATCTAACAATCTACTTTGTAGGTGCACAAGAGATAAATATATAGAGGATGGCGACACACTTGCCTTTCAAATATACATAACAAGGCGAGAACTCAGCATCGTGCAATTATATTGATCTGGTCAACTCATTTGGTGTATAAAATTAAGGGCCAAAAATACTAATGGGTCATTTCTCCAAAGTAATCCTATGAATAAAATATTAAACTAGATCTTGATATACAAATTCATCTTGAGAAAATACTTTAAAAACATTATTCTTCTTCAAAGCAGAACAAAAGAGGTTGGGGCGTTGGTGGGAAAGGAAAATAAATCAAACAGAGAGAGAATGAGAGGAAGAGAAGTGGAGGCAGAGCGGCTGTTGTTCTCGTAGTAAACATTTTTTTTTACCCATAACCTTCCCCACCTCATGCCGCCGGCCGAGTTCAAACCCGTGACGTGTGATTTCATACGTTATACCTCTACTAACTCAGCTAGTACACTTTTACCAGTAAACAAATAGAGGGTAAAGAAAAGAAGAAAGCGAGGAACGGAGTTGTCAGCGTCACTGAGAATAGTGGAAGAGAAGGGGTGGGGCGGGATGGCGTCGTCGATTGCAAGTTAGGCAAATCGAGTTTTTTTTCTAAAGTCAGTGGGGGCAAGTGCCCCCACTTGACCGCACGTAAATCCGTCCCTGGCCTTAGGTGGGAACCTTTATAATGTACCCGCAAGGCCATCTCCAATAGTTTGCTATATGTATACCAACCAAAATTCTCTGCAATGGCAGGCACAAATTTTATACCAATCTCTATACCACAACAAAAGTGTATATTTATACCTTCCTCGAACAACTTCTGGGAAGTTGGGTAGATTTTTAGAAGTCGAGCGCACTTAAAACTTCAAATTCCGTGTGGTCCCTCAATTGCTTATGGTGTTTTGAGTGGTTGGTAAAGACATCAAACCCCATTTGAAACCATTTTTATATTATTTTTAAAAAAAATTAAACATTTTTTTCTCAATGCTAAACTTTTCAGTTTTGGTAATTAAAATATACTTGAGATATAAAATAAATATTATACATAGTGATACTTATATTTAATTGATATTAAACTCACATTTTAATTATATTAATATGATATCAATAATAACCTAAAAAATTAATAATCATTAAGTTTTAACTAAATAAAATTCACATTACTTCTCGAAAGTATCGGGAATGAGCTTTGATGATGAAGATGAATCTAAATTAATAAATATTACATTAATTAACCATATATGTTATAAAAAGTTATAAAATTTGATTAATTGATCACAATTAAAATAATTATAACATTAATTAAAAATGCATAATATAATATTAAAGAATTTAAATTGTTTAATAACAATTAAATACAAATATCATTATGTATAGTAATTCCTTTCTGTCATAAGTTTATCAGTAATTATCAAAAATTGCAAATTTTAGTCTTGTGAAAAAATGTTTTAAAAAATTGTGTTAAAAGGGTTACGAACCCCTGATAGCCACCTAGTGCACCTTAAGCTATTGAGTTTTTCCATCGACCGTACAAGTTTTTAAGTTTTTAAGTGCACATGGCTTCTCAAAGCCATTTCCTGAAATCGTGCAACCTCATTTTATACATACATTTCAATTTAACCAATGTCACTCTCCTCGTGTGTAGGGCTTATACCCTATATAATTTTATACTCAAACATGGCTTAACCGAAAACCATTGGAGATGCTCTAAGTCCTACAAAGTTATGAATGTAACACCTTTAGTAAAGTGGCTTTGTGAAGAGAATATCTAAGCAAAGTATGACCAAGCTAACCATGGTTGGTTTCCTTATTCCTACATAACCAATGATCTGGTACTGGGGAGGCCCGGAGGGGGAGTCTTTAGATAATCCACAATGTCAACGTGGAGTGCCATAAGGAGATCTCATTCGCTTTTCAGTGAAGGCACAAACTAGATATTAACATGACGTTTGGATGGGAAATGTGGATTCTAAAGATTGGTTTTCCAAAAGGATGGTGGTATGTTAGTGAAGTTGGACATGTAGATAATGGGAGTTGCATTGGGACTTATGCATTAAGAGAGCTCTCAATGAAGCTAAGATGATTGAATTGGATCTTGTCAACTGGATAAAAATGAAAATGATCCAAGAATGGGAATTGCAGATTTGTCTTTTTCTATGGATCTTTTGACAAGTCTCCCTAATGGTATATTTTTAGTTTGAACAACTTTCCAACCTGTTTAGAAACTATGATCTGCCTAGATATCATCCTTCTTGTGGGACTTTTAGAGTAGACATGCCACAAGAGATGTTCTCCCTAAGAAATGTACGAATATGAGATGCACTGTGCCATTTGCCATAGAGGAAAAGGTAAGGAAGACCCAGCACGTCACCTACTTGTGAGGTTTGGATTTGTTTTCATCGGTATCTTTCGGTAGAAGGTGATGCTACCTTTTGATGGCATTTAGTTTGCAAGTCTTGGAAATGTACAGCCTTCCAAAGGAAGGTCTCAAAACTCATTTGATACCTATCATATTTTTATTATGAATAAAGCATTACAGCAAAGCCCACTAGACAGACTTAATAAGGCAGCTTGGGAATGGTCCTTACTCCTTAACCCCTTGCGTAAAATTCTGATATCTTTTAGTTGGAAAGGAATAAGAAAGTCTTCAAGATTGAGGCAAGGGATAGTATTAAATTGCAAGGAAGTTGCCAAGATACCAAGGCTCCAATGTTTAAATATGTCATCTCGTTGCCCTGGCACTAAACTAAATTATTGTTGATTGTGATGCCAAGGCGCCCAAGGTACTAATTATTTATTTTGGTGTCTTACTTTTCATCCCAATCAACATCAACATAGACTGCTCCTATTCGGTATCGAGGTACATTGTGGTTTGAAGGGGTGAAGTTCATTTAATTTATAACACGGGAAAAATCATGCATAGACCTTAATACGTAGAGACTTTCTGTCTTTGCTTTTATACAGATCTTATATCTTCTTCTATTCATTTCTCGCATTAAGAAAACTAGCATTCGAGTGCACGCTATGCAGGCACAAGTCATTCCTTTTTGTTATTATTATTATTTTTATTCTTTATGATGTTCTTGTTATTTACTAGGTTTGCAATTTCGCTTTTGTGGTTCGACAATTTTACTGCACTATTTTATTTTAATGTTAAAAGCCTATTGTGGATATTATAAAAATAAAAGAAAACTCTTTGAATGGTTGTTTAAAATGATAATTAAGTTTTAGATTTCTTAGACAGTATAGAAAAGTGAGAAAAATATCCAATTGGTAAAGAAGAAAAAATATCATTGTTGATTTTCTAGGGCTATTGAGAATAAAAGCAAAAGTACTTTTTGGGGGTGTAACACCAAGTCACCAACCGAAGTTACAGCTCATTGGCCTTCTTCAGTTATATAGTTTAAGATTTTCCACCACAAAAAGAATAAAGATATGCATAAAGCAGAAAACGAGAAACAAAAACGAAAGGAAGATTTCCACGGGAGGACAAATCTAACATGCATCCAGAAATTACCAAATATATGGCAGGGTGAGGTCAGAAATGTACATTGCACACATGGCAAAGAGATCATTGCTGATTGAATGTTCTCAAACAAAGGCACTAATTGTTCGAAAAAGGGGTCAACTGTCACAGGTACAAGAAAACTCTACATATGGAAAAAATTCTATGTAAAGTAGAGTGAGTAGAGTGTGGCAGATGCAGGAAATTATCAAAGGCACATGAGTGGATTGTAAGTGAAAGCATAAAGAGTTCAATAGTATGAACATGGATTGAGATAGCATGCAAAGGGTAGCTGAAATAGTTTATAGTTTATGCATCAAAGGAATAATAGAATATTTTGGAGAAAATGCTTTTAAAGTTGAAGTCTTTGTAATAATTAAAAGTACGGAACAAAATATTTTAGCTTAGAAAAAGAAAAAAGAAAAAAATAGAGTAACAAAGGCACAGAGTCACTATTGAAACACGTAGAGTCAAATGAAGCACTAAAGATATGGAACGTGAATGCATGAGTTGGTTTGGTTAGAACTAATATCATGGGGCCGTAGGAGGGTCCAAGACACAGATGTAAAGCTGGTTACATGAATAGGGATGAGATTTTCCTAATAGGAAGGCAAAATAACTTGAGTCAAAATGGATGCAACCCTCATTTGTAATGATATCAAAACTCTAGTTTGGCATTGGGGATGTATTTGGAGAATTGTCACTAATACGTTTTTTTTTTTGGGGAAGTATATTTAACCAGTCACTTTGGCCTTTTTATTAATATATTTCTGTATATTTGATTGAAAAAATAAATAATAGTAATAATTCCTTTTTTCAAATAGCTGAACACTGGATCACGCACATAGTGTTTTACCTTCCACTTTTTGACTCTGCAGCTAAGCCTACATCTGAGCATAATGACAATAGCCGATGACGATAGTCCGACCGCAATTTAGGACAAGTAAGACGTCTAGCAATCAGAACAAACCCTGCAGGAAGAGTCTAGAATGTGATTGAACCAGTGAGCATCCGTTTTAGCGATAATATTCGTGAAGCACAGTAACAGTAACAGTAAAACCTTAAATGAAAGTTTCTTTATGAAACATACAAATAAAGATTTTAAGAAGAGGAAGAAAGTTTCTACATCCAGACTGTCTCAGACTAAATACATACCTCCACACGTTCTGTGGTTGCTTCTGGTGCCAAGGTTTTGCTCTCTGCAGATCCTACAGTTGAAAGTTTATTAAGGTAGCTTCTTGTCATCAGAACAACCGTCTCACGGTAAGACTTTTGAAAACCCAAACTAGCCATGTAAGATACAGCATCCAGGAGCTGCTTTCAACAAATTTAACAAAAAATAAATATACGTATTAGAAGACAAATAAATTGTTATGTAAGGGATAACGAATAAAATCCTAGAAATCATGGTTCCATACTCGAAGACGCAACAAACTAGGAACTGACGCATCTCCCTCTTCTAAGCTTTCAATATATAGTGGCAATACCATGTCCACCACTTCTGACTTATTAAGAGAAACACTCAAATCTGCTAACAACCGTATAACATTGAGTTGCACAATAGGAACATTCCTCTTATCGTTCCCATCCTGAAAAATCAATATACGCGAGATGAAACGGAATAGACAACAAAAAGCAGATTACATGTCTGCATAGATATAACATGTATGTGCATTATGTGCAAGCAGAGACATTGGACACAGAATATTTGTGTGTGCTGAGTCTGTGTGTGCATTGCATAAACCAAAAAAGACTAACCTCTTGTTCCTCATAATCATTCCGTTCACGAATACATGCAGCTAATCCCATTATAAAAGTGTCCACGGGACCACGGTCCTTGTTCCAACCAAATTGAATTATCTCACAAGTTGTACTTGTTACACTCTCAAACATCGCTCCCTGGGTGCTGCCCCACGTATCAGCCTGCTTTAGTGTAAACATACAAGATGCCCACACATCTTATCATATTATAAACCACAAACAGACTTCATCTGGAAATACAGAAAACGATTACCTGAGCACACGTTGTCAGCACTAGAGGTTTTAGCCGAAGAAGGAGAACTCTTAATAGCTGACCCATACGGTGGACAGCAATTTTTGTTATTCCCTTGAGCAACAAACTAAATAGCTCTTCACAGATTCTCAGCCTACGCCAAGTAGAAAACAAACAAGACTCGGCAGCATCTACAAGCAATGCAATTGTCTCAAGAAGGGATTTTTTAGAGTATTTCCCATCAGAATCTATGGATGCAAGAGTTTTAATTTGCACAAAAGCTGCAGCTTGGTAAACAGACATCTTAGTGTTGATTCTAGCTTTTAAGAGTGCCCCCTCTTCTGTCCAATCGCGCTTCCTAATCTGCATAAAGATGCATTTCAAACAAAACGTACAAAATAAGTAAAGAGGCACGATGAATGGACTCGTGGAATTACCAAATTATATGTTCAGATTGCTTGGTGAGCATGATCTCCTTACTTGGATGCAAGTCCTTATAGTACAGCAGTCATTTTTTTTACTTGTGAGTCAATTTCACAAGGAAATAGTTATCATTGAAACTGGATTGAGGTATTTCACTAACTCATACTCATACTTTAAACTTTCAAGTGAGTGATCGAATTATATAGTGACGACAACATCTAAAAATGTTCTGAGCAGGTATATAATAAGTTCAAGTCCTAATCACTACAAACTACATTATAAAGTAGCATTACCTTCAAAAAAATTGACAGCATCTGCAACTGCTTCTTGGCAATAATTCTTATCTGCTCCAACAATCCAACCGCAGATCTTCTGGGAATTTTATCTAAAACATGCCCAATCAGCCTCAATGCCAAGGCTTGCTTCTCAAGACTCTCCAATGTCTCCTCTTCGAAACTCGCAACATACTGACTTGCCGTCCCCACCCCTCCCCCTCCGCCCCCTCCTCCGTCTAAGTACCCGAAACTAGTCCCCCCCATAATTTCCACACTAGTCCTCCAAGCACTGCTGCTCCCATTCACTCTAGACGACGGAGTCCCAACCTCATCAGTAGCCCGCGAAGCCGGACTACTAGACGAAGCAACTTCATTAGCTGGACTTGTGCTATCATGTATATGGAGGAAGTTATTAGCTTCATAAGGCGAACTCTGCGTGGACGACGTCTCCGAAGTCAATTTCACCACAGCCCTAGGCGAAATTGGTTCAACTAAACTGAAAATCTCAAGCAGAAGAGTGACCAGCCTCCCTGCATCCTCAGAAGAAATTGCTGGAGGGAAATTTTGGGACACAACGTTCAAGAAAACCCTAGAAATGCCGTTGTCTCCATCACGGTACATAAGAGCAGAAACCAGGATCTCTCCAAAGAACTCTGCGACTTCGTCAGCTAAATTTGACGGAGGCTCCATGGCCTTCTCGAGATAACCAAAGAAATCGGAGTAGAAAGATGAGATGGATTCGACTCCAAACGATTGAGGCCAGAATGACAACTTAAATGAAGCTGGGATGGCATGAAGAAACTCCACCACCACTGATTTGGGGCGAAGGTCGGCATAATTAGGGCATTTTGAGAGAAACCTGGCGATCGCGAGAAGTGCATTGAGTTGCGAACGGGATACTGAAGGAGATCCGGAGGAGAGCGAACCTGGTGAAGGACATCGGCTGCAAATCCAACCGAGTTTCTCAGACAACTGAACCGGGTTCTTGGAAATCAGGTCACAGAGCTCGATCAAAGCCTCCATCACCAAAAGAGCGAATCGAAAAGACGAAGAGAGAGAGAAGGAATCAAAAGGGATCTTCTTCTCTTCTCTTCTTCGTTCGCTTTGCCTTTTCTGGTCAAGTCGTTGTTGATCGTCTGAGAGTTTTTTTCTTTTTTCTTTTTCTTTATGTTATGTGGTTCTCAAAATCGGCTTTTTGGGCAAATATTTGATCTGGCATTGCATTGGATCCTCTGGAATTTCCGCCAAAATACAATGCAATGCAATGCGATCGACAAGGAATGGACGAGTTGAGTTGACTCGTAGGTCGAAAAGCTATTAGTGGGTGGAGCAGTTAACACACTTTAAATTCATACCTGCCCAATTATACCAGCCCAATTATGTTGTGGATTTAAAGAATTGTATATAAATTATCATTTATTTTTGTAGAAAATTTAAACTCATAACTAGGGGTAGGCACGGGACGGGATGGGACGAGATATACCCATCCCGTTCATATGGGATCGGGACGGGACGGGATCAGCGTGCTAATCTGGACATATCAAATAGAAGCCTGGAACTGCTGGACTGCATTTAACAATATATTTTGAAGGAAGCCTGGACTGCTGGAAGCCTGGATTGCTAGAAGCCTGCAAGCCTGGAGTGCTGGAAGCCTGGACTGCTGGACTACACTTGCAGCTGCAAAATATTGAAGAAAAGAAAGTTGCACTTGCAACTACTGGAACTGCTGGACTACATTTGACAATATATTTTGTAAACAACACCTGAAAAAATGAAAGAAAGTTGTTAAGTAAGTTAGCTAATAGTAGTTGCAAATGTTCTATTGAGAACACCCAAGTGCTAGGACTAATATAACCAAACTGTTACAAGAAAAGTAAGCAGTAATTAATTTATGCAAATGTTCATAAAATAAATAAATAAGTAAATAAAAATATTAATAATTAATATTAAAAAATTAGTTCGGGACGGGACGGGATTGGCGGGATTGAAAATCTTTATCCCATCCCATCCCATTCTAGATCGAGACGGGACGGGATCAGGATTAAATTATTCAATCCCATTAAGACCCGAAAAAATCGGGACGGGTTCGGGATCGCGGGATGGGATGCCCACCCCTACTCATAACACATTTATGACAATGTTTTATGTATTGTAAACAAACTTATGATATTTGACAAACTTGTAAACAAGTTTTTGCTTATACGAAGGTTTTGCCATTAATTACAAAGGTTCTTTCTTCCACTATAAGTGATAAATTTTCAATATATAAATCTGAAAATCTACTCATATCAAACTTACAAGCCACAACAAAATTCTATACACATATTTTTCTATCTACGTTACCCTATTCTCTACAGTCATATATCTTTAATTTATCTAGCCAAAAAGAAAAAGACATTCAGATATTTATTTCTTAATGGTTATCCAATTATGATCAAAATCGAAATAACCATCTTGGTTTATTCATCGCATGGGATAGCTTGAACCTCAAAAATCTTGAACATTGCCAAAACATTGATCAATATTGTGATAATATACTCATCTCCAAGATTGAATGTCGATGTCAGTTAGTATACTCTATACCCAAAGCCAATATAATAATGAGCATGTTTTACCCTCCTGTTTTTCATTTCAAAGAAAAAAATTTACTCTTACCATCCAAAAATTATTAGACTATGGTCATCTTGGTCAGGTTATACTCACTGAACTCAAACTAAATCTTTGGCCGAAAAGTTGTTATAGTTGTTTTATGATCAATGAGAAAAAACCAACCTAATGTCGAAATGTACATTACCAGTAAACCCCCTGAATTTAAACAAGGAATTACCTATCCAGCTCAACATAGAATCTAGATTATTTTCATAAATCGAACAAACATTATTATGCAAGATATTATACTTCGGCCTTGTCCTAAACCAATTCCTATGCAATTAGAACATTGGTCTTCACATCAAGTGGCTTCTACTCTACAAAAAGATTGGTGACATATCAAATGAAGTCTAATTGTTGTTGATGAAATACAATATATATATTGTTTTGATTTTTGTAGAGAAATAATTTTTTTTTCTACAATCATTGAATTCAAAATTTGATGAATGCTATCAGGACCGGACCGAAGATTAAGAATCAAAACGATTTACCGACATAGAAGACCATTACCATCATAACAGTTGTGATAGTGATTTCGACTAATGTATCGGTCGCTGACCACAAGTGTCTGCGAACATGTCGGGTGACAAAAAAAAAAGTATTCTCCATTCTTGTAAGAATCTCATAACTTTATCTTATCTCATAACTACTTTTATCGTGTCATCCACTCCTACAAGAATCTCATAACTTTATCTTCGTCCCACAAGCTTTTTCAGTGGAGTTTTCAACTTTTCTTTTGCAGCAATCTCCTCCACTCCTTCTGCAGCAATCTTTTCCACTATTTTCCATCAAGAATATAACGCAAGGAATATAGTAACGATAGACCTACAATAATTGAGCTTCTCGCCTTCCACTATAAATGGAGATGAGCACTCAACTGCGAATGGCATCGAAAAAATTTGAGAGCATTGAGAAGACTTAAAATTTTCTAAGCGCACACTGAAATTCAAGTAGAACCATTTTTCTTTTATTTTATGTATAATAGTATTGTAAGTTGCCATTGTGTTGTAAAAGTTCAATCCTGTATTAAAAGTTTCAATAAACAAGTAAGTTTTTCTACTTTCGGGGAACCCCCTGTTTGCAATATGTAATATTTATTACATAGTATTTATAATATGTTGTTCATGCCAATTAACGGTTATGTTATATTAAATTATTATATTCTTTCAAATATGCCCTACTGTTTTCTATATTTAATATTTAAAGTCTTTTAGTATTAACTTATAAAAAATTTTGGACAAGTAAGACTTTTAATTACATCTAAGTAAACCCATCAGGCTAAGTATTGTTGTTTGTCGTAGGCGTTTTAGGGAAGCAGCTATTAAGGGATTAACATGTCGTTTTAGTCTAAAAACTTCAAATCTTGTTAGTAAGTCACACTATTAGCACGCTTTAAGGTAAAATATTTTAAGCTAGGGGATATGGAAAGATCTTAAGATAACAAGATAAGAGTTGGCATCGAAGTAATATTATATATAAAGCAAACTAGGGTTAGTACCAAGTAGGATTTACAAAATTAAAAAAGTATCAGATATTACACTATTTATAAAATAAATCATCAGCAACCCCTAAAAAAATAAATCACACAAAAAATAAATCAACCTCTCAAAAAATTGGTGTTAGAACCTATATCCTTTGGCCTTATAATATACATACCATAGTTTAGTTTATTAATAGAAAATTAGAGTATCTCAATTTAGAAATTAATAGTTTTTCAAAATAAAAATATATATAATCTTTTAGATTGTAATATTGAAGGAAATTCTAAACATACATTACATAGCAACAACGATCATTTAAATAGTTTAACGTACTTGTTTATAAACTTAGCTAGTAATTTATAAACAAAAATTGTTATAATAAAATTATTTATCAACACAAAACAAACAAATAAAAAATTTCTTTCCGAAATAATAGAAAAATTGGACTATTTAAAACACATAAACATAAAGAAATAAAGTAAGATTATAAGAAATATGGAGTCAAATATATCTCAAATATTAAATACTTTAAAAATTCAAGTTTCTGATTTAGAAGACAGCCTAAAAGAGATTAAAATTTTATTATCTTCTGAAGAAAATATTACTAAATTAATAACAAAGTTCAAAAATCTAAATATAGGATTTAACCTTACAGGTAAAAAACAAAGTAGAAATTATTATGGATCGTGAAAAAAAAAATAGTAAATAAAGAAAAAATAGTAGGAAACATATTTAAAGGATTGCGAAATAAAAGTACAAAAAATCTAGATTTTTGCTTAGAAACTATATTAGATGTAAAACAGCAGATAGAAAAGTTCAAACAAAACAAACACGATCTTATAAATTCATCTATTTTATATAAAACGTCTAAAAATCTATTTAGAAAATCTTTTATATATCAACACTATAGTGACGGACAATATCCTGTACATATGACGATCAACATATAAAATTAGACTTAATCAACTGCGAATCTTGGAAAAAACTAAAAGCACAAGATTTAGGTTTAATTAATGTGGGTAAAATAATAGTGGGAATTAAAGGCTTACACCGTTCTAATTTAGTCGCAAAGTTATTTGTAAGTTTATATGATGACAGATTTACAGATATAGAAAAATGATTATTAGGATTTATTGAGTTAGATATAAACAAAAATGGTGGAATAGTATATTTTACACTAGATTATCCTATTCCAACAACAAAGTTTTACCATAATATTAGGATTGAAATTAAATCAACATGATATGATATGAAAAGAGGAGAAGAAAATGTTTTAGTATGTACTGGATTTATAGGACGATTTTTAGAAACTAGTACCACTAAATATCAGCTGGACAATAGCAGTTTAGATAAACTGTTAGGCACTAAAGGAATAAAAGCAATAGAAGCTAAGCAATTTTCTCAGCAGTTTTCTCTTGAGATATATGCTGGTTTAGATTGGAAAATTGAATATTTCTTAGAGAAACTTATTTTAAATCCGAAATAAAATTTTACATATAAAAAAATGATGGAACTTTAAATTTACGACTACACTAAACAATATGGGAAATCAAGTCATATAAGAGAAGAATAAGGTGAAACTTTAGATTATATACATATGATAATAGATGTCGAAGTTCTCACATTAGATGAAGTAATAGGGATCATAGATAAAAGAACAGTTGAATTAAAAAAAAATACATGAAAATTTATCTGTACCAGATATGAGAAAATTGTTAGATAAAGACTTTAATATACAATATGAAGAATCGGTTTTAGAAGAAGAATTACCACCTTATATATTATTGAGAAAATCTTCTACATTCTTAAATGAAGATACTTTTATGGAACAACAACCCATTAGTTCAGTTACAAGTTCAGATCTTCTTCAACTCAACCGACCTTACGAGTATTTTAGAGAAAAACCTTATGAGACTGGAGGAAGATATCACATACCACCAGGGAATTATAAGACAACAGATCAAAAAACAAGATATAAGCTTATGGGAAAATGACAAATTTCTGATAAAACAAGAGATTTACCATATGCCCCAACCTATGAGAGTATTTTAGAAATAACACAGTATAATCCTAAAAAATTGTCTGATGTAATAAATAGATGGAAAGCTGACGTCGTAAGAGTCTGGCACAACACAACATCTAATGATACGTGGTCATTCAAAAAAACTCTGTTGATAAATAGTGTTGGACTTCTTTACAATAGTTGAAAAGTAGAATATCATAATGAATTCAATCAACATCGAGGATCAGGTGATAATCCCTATAATTTACTAGTATTATAAGAACTTTAATTTTAGGACGAGATCCTTCAACGGCCGATACTGAAATACAAAATTATGCTTTAGCAGACTTAGATAAAATACAAATAAAAAAATTGAAATTACATTGAAGATTTTTGTAATTATTATTTTAGTATCGCCTCAAAAACTGGAAAAATTTTAGACCCCGAGATAGGAGAAAAAATCTTTAGAAATTTTTATGGATATTTCGGAGAACAAATAATGTAAAAATGAAACAATCTACCAGAAAAATTAAATGGAAGGTTAGGCGCTAGAATACAACATACTTATTAAGTCTTAAGGAGAAAATATATTCAAATTGAAGTCCAGAAAAATTTTAAAAAAATAATCTTATGAATTGTAAACGTGTCATTTATACACCTCGGGTTTATAAATAAAGACAATAATGAAAGAAAAAATATATAACTAATAATATAAAAAGTACATAAAAGAAAATATCTTAAAAAATGGAAAACATTTAAAGAAAAAATAAGATAAATATGTTACAAAACCATCTCAAAATAAATGCAAATGTTATATATGTTGAGATGAAAAACATTTAGCTAATAAATGTCCTAAAAATATAAAGTAAATAATCCACGCACTAATCTTATAGAAGAATTAAAAGAAGATATTGTCAGTATAGATGACAATGATAACAATGAAGTTTACAGTATTCATGAAGAGTATTATAATGGAAATTTTGATGACGAAGTTAGTAGTAAAGAAAAAAAAAGTTATATGTTTAATGAATCAGAAAAATAATATAAACATGAATGGATTCCTGAATCTGGGTTTGATAAACAAAAATGCAAATATTGCATAATATATCTTAGTATTGAATATAGGTATCAATGTAAGAATTGTAAGACTGAAATATGTAAATGGTGTCTAAAAGAAAAATATAATATATAATCGAAACAATCTTGTGTCTATTCTAATTTTACAAAAGACGTCGAATTTAAATGATATAAAATACTTTTAGATCAATCTCAACTTGAGAATGCCTTCTTAAAATAAAAACATTTATTTGAACTAGATAAAATAAAATATGAACTCAACAAAAACATAATTAATCTTTAAAATGAGGTGATACATCTAAAAGAATAACTACAAAAGTTAGAATCAAATAATAAAAATTTAGAACAAACGAAAAAGTTAAAAGAAAATGAATATGATATGGTTGAAACTTTTGCCGCTCAAGATTTACAAATACCACCGTCATTTTCTACCTTAGATCCAACTATAATGTTTTTAACATCTACTAATTTGTTAAGTGTTTTATGTAATATTAAATTCAGTGATGGACGAACTAAAGATTTTACTACTACGATAGACACTGGATGTTCTAAATCACAGATTGATATATCTCTTATACAGGAAAAATATAGAAGTAAATTGTCAAAACCTTTGTATTAGCAAAGCTTTAATGGAGCTTATACGACTACTGAAAATATGATGAATATTATCTACTACCACAAGTTTGTTTACAAAATATAAAACATTAACATGAATGTGTTCTCAGATTAAATTTTCTACGAAATATGAATGGTAGTGTGCTTATTAATGGTAATTATATACAATTCTGTAAACGGACAACTACAACACCCACTGATTATCTATTAGATAAACATAATCTTTTTGTTTATAAAGATTATCCCGAACGTGAAAACCCTCTTCCTCAATTAGAGTGCGATCAAAAGCATGGTGGAAATATTAATACTTATAGTTATTTTAGACCAACTAGATGATGTTCAGTATATTTGAGGATTGTGATTTGGTTTCACTTGATTGTAAAACTAATTTCGAGAAATATTTGGTTGTGTAAGGAAAAAACATAAAATTTTGAGGATACATTAAACATATATAATAAATTTCGAGAGTATATGAAATATGTGAAAAAAATAAGATGCAAGTAGTTAAACCTATTAAACATATTAAATGAAGGAAATACCAAGTATATTTTAAATTTATGACATAATTAACAATTTAGTAAAAAAAAATCGCAAACTTTACACACACAACTATAATTTCAGATTCATAATTACTGAAATTTTTACATATGCTATATTAAAAGTCGTTATTTTGTCATACAAACTACATATTATACAAGATAAATTTTCATCACACTATTACATAATAAACTTTCAATACCAAAATCAGTTCCTAGTTGTTTCAAACATAACATAATTGAAAGCCGTATGATGATTAATATTGATCTCATGACATATCAAAATTAAAATAGTTTATAAACGTGTTCACATTGGTGACGTATCTTCACGATCAACTCCTACCAAACGGCCCATAATGGGATATTGCAGATAAGTAGCAAAATTGGACTCAAAAGCTTGTGTACTTTGTCCAGGATAATTTATAATCCCAATCCATTGACTGTGACTATTCTCAGTGGATGATGAATCATAACTCTTTGTTGTTGAAAATTGATCATTTTCTCCTATTGACTATGATTTTCTCAGAAGAACTATATCTAATTGATTAAAAAAAAACTTATATTGTCAAAGGTGGATAAAATGACTCCAATGTCAACAAAATCATGTGAATAGGTTTGGTCAATCTTACTCTCATTAACCATCGGCATATATGCATGGTTTATCACCTTATTAGAATGTGAACTATGTTTATATCTCGAGTCTCGAAATTGATTTTATATTGTGATTGATCACATGTGATTGCCAGCAGTTTCATTGCATCACATGTGTCTGTGATTGCTTCATCACCATCATTCCCTTCATAATAACCAATATCACCATCACCCTCATCATCGTCACTCCCATTATCTCTACTACCACCACTCTCATATCATCATTTTCACCACCATTACTAATTTAGTCATTTCTCATATATGGAATATATCCCTTCATCATCTCGAGTTGACAATACAGTTTCACTGCTAATGTTCGCACCTTACATTTCATCCACATCCCTTATCCTATGAATAATGCAAGGATGTGGCTCACCCTATGGTGTATCTAATGGTGGTTCACGAAGTTCATTTACCCATCAGTAGATTGGTTTTTCATCATCCTCAATATTGTAAAATGTTGTTACTTTCAATTGTATAACCATCTTCACCTATATGTTTCAAACGCAGCCTCATATTGTAGTAAACAAATGCAAACTTCATTAGATTCTCATGGCCTAACTTATTTTTTATCTTGTTTTGAATAAGACCAAAGGTACTTCAATTTCTTTCACAATCTGTCGATGGTGAAGTCTGAGAATGAATCTTTATGGCAATAGTTTTCAAGTTATGGGGAGGTCTCCTTTATAAATGTCACCATTCAGCTACAAATATTAATTTATACAATTTCATAATTGTGAAATGGGTTAACATAGCATTAAAACATATTACTTCAACTAAAGAAAACTAGTTGGTGGTGTATTATGCCTCTCTGCTCTAGCTGCTAGTAAAGAAAATGATCTCATAACTTCTCTAAATGGCTTTAACTGTAGTTAAGGTCATAGAATGTCATATTCATATAAAATTCATATTTTAATACAATACATCCCTGAATATAGTAATTGATATTCATTAGTTTACCTCTTGGATAATCAATGTTAGATCAGCGCTACGTGAAATTAATCTCATCATTACAACTTCTACCACCTCTTCAAGTATATTATCATTTCCAAGATTATCATTGTATTAAGCTTTTTTGTTAAGATAATAAATTGTCTATGGTATAAATAATATATGGCACAAGGACAAAGACAAATAATCTAATAATGAAGATAGATAATTCTAATATCTTATAAATAAACAAAGTTACTATTTACGTACCAATTGGATGAAGCGGTGGTAGCATTTTTATTCATTTGTGTTCATGATTTAAAATAATGAACAATGTTGCCGACCACTATTTTTTACCAGCTCTTTCATTTTTGTTATTGCATTAAACACATAACCCATAGTAGGTTTTTTTGTCATCATTTACCATTCTCAAGATTCTAACAATTTTACGTATGAAGTTCCAAAAGCTTAGATTTCCTACTAACTCTTAAACAAATCTTGCGTTAGAAAATTGCATTGATCAAACACATTTCATTCATCACTTGCAAACATATTTTTAAGTGTATCATTCCTTTCAAACAAACTCTCTAAACCAACATAATGGGTGACAAATCGAGTAAGACCCGGTGGTTGTAAATGTAATTAGTGATTTTATTCACATTTTCTACAACACTCTTAACTAGTGTTAGATCACCAATCTCTTTAAACGTCAATTCGTGGCAGCACATGAAGTTCAATACAAAATGTATCATGACTTATTCATCAATTCCACTTATACTTTCATAAAACCGTTTCTATTATCAGTTACAATCCACACAACGTTCCCTTTGCCCGCATAGTCAACCATTTCTTTCATCAATATATAAAGACAATTGTGATCTTTCTTCATTTAAATGAATATTTGATTTAGTTTTATGTTGGTTGAATTTTTCGTACTCTTATCTATATATGTTCTTCAAATGTCGTGTTGTCGATTACTTTATGGTAGTAGTTATAGATCACTAACATTTGTGCAAGTATGATATTGTTTTAATTTAGGACGACATTTCAAGCGGAAAACTCTGGCAGAAAATAGTTTTCGCTGGAATGTAATTTAAAGATGATGTTATGGTAAATGCATTATATGAAGAAGCAATCAAAGGTGCAAAAAAAATCTAACAATAGGTAGAAGTCGGATGCACTAAGTTGTCTTCCAAATGAGATCAACAAGAAGACTAGAGATTTGCCTACACATAAAAATATTTGAGCTAGACTTAGGACAACGAAAAAAATTTACTTGTTCGTGAGGGAGGTTGTGAAGCAAAGTGGCTTCAGATTTGATTCGGCAACTCAGTGTGTTCCAACTAATGATGATGTTTGGGATAAATACATAATGTTATTGTTACTAACATATGCTTTGTTTCATCAATTTTAACCTCTCACCTAATAAGTATTATTAATACGAGTTGTTTGAATTTAATAGGCATACTGAGATACATCTAATTTGCGAAACAAACATTTTTCCCATTATAAAAAAAATGAGAAGTTGTAATTGGTAATGACCATGCTATTGAAAATAGGGCTATAAAAGCACACAACATTCATCCACTTCTAGGTTATATTTGGTTTTTTTGTGCATGTTTACGAAATTAGGATTTGTAATATTTGGAAAATCAAACATTTTTATTATTATGTGTTTTGAATGTTGCATCCATCAAACATCTAAAATTGCACATGATATTTAAATTGTCGTTGTTGTTAGATTTTTACTTATTGTTGACAAAATTGTGTTAACTGACAAATAGGGATATAAATTTTGTTTGTGTTATATAACAAATGATGTTAGTGATGACAATGTGATGAACTTAGATGACCATGTATGTGATACCTTTGTGTGGGCATATCTAAAAGGGAGGGTGTGGGAGATGCCCGTGATGTCGAGGCTCAATAGGCCTGTGGATCCCAAGAGGGGTTGGGCAAGCTACCAAAGCGAGATTATAGTCCCACATTGCCTAGGTCAGAAAAATTGATGTGCTATATATGTACGAAGTTGGATCTACAAAGTATTATATGTTTTAAAGTCGTGCGGGCCTTGGGCCCAAAGCGAACAATATACTACTATGTGGATCGGGTCGTGACAGAATGATATCTCTTGCCGAAAGTGTGCCGACGAGGACGTTGGGCTCCCTTAAGGGGTCGACTGTGATACCCTTGTGTGGAGGGTGCAGGAGAGGCCCGTGATGGCGAAATCCAATAGGCCCGTGGATCCCAATAGGTGATAGGCGAGCTACAAAGAGGAGATTATTGTCCCACGTCGCCTAGTGACAGGAGCATAATTATGCTATTTTAGTACTATATTTCTATATACAATTTTAGTTATATTGTTAATTATGGTATTAATTGTTATTTTCTTGTTTGTGTGAGTTTCCAATAACAAGATTCAACAATAGAAGCAAAATGACAATTTAGAAATACAAATTGCAAAAGGAAACTACGCAAAGAAGGAAACCGCGAGGAAAACAATTATAAAAGGAATGATACCTGCCCTGAAGCAATGACGTTTACAACCGCAACAAGCCGTCACCCATCCTCACGACATCAGCTACACCATCACCAACATCCATCATCCATCTCTTCCACTGTTCATCGCAGTCACACAACCCTAAACCCAATCCAGACTCATCTCCACAGCCCTCACCGCCAGCAGCCCAACACCGCCCCTCAATCTCTTCGTGTATCTCCATTAGAATCCCTCATCGCAATCTAGCCAACACAACAGTCTATCACCATCGACCCCTTCTCGCAAGACCCATTTCCGTTCAGCCCTTATTTCGCTGCCATCTTCCTTACACCATCTAACCAACACAGACACAAAACCCCACCACCATCTCGCCTCATCTCTCTCTCGCCCGATTCTCTAATCTCCGCCAGCCACACAAGCACCGACCGTCGTCATCCTTCTCCCTCGCATCCTCTTCTCACCAGAGCATATCACACAAGGAGGAGAAGAGTAAAGGAGTAGAAAAAGAGGGTAGATCGCGAGGAAGAGGAAAACATGTTTTTATCTTTTCTTCTCTGCTATTCGCACCCTAGCAGACTCTCTCTACCACCACGCTCGGCGACAACGTTTTTCATCTCTAAACCTCTATTTTACTTATTTTAGTTTGATATTTGATTATGGATTACTGTTTGAAAATAATTAATATGTCTAGCTAAACTCTTTTAAGTCAGGGGTTGATTCGAAGCCCCAAACATGTGTTTTCTAAATTAATTGGATTTAATCTTCCTTGCTATTAGTGATTGTGTTTTGCTTAACTACTTTATAGAGAACTTTTCTTTGTATGTTTGTTAAGGTGGCCAACTTAGTAAGCATGCTAGGATCTGAGGCTAGAGTATAGGAGAGTTTCTCCTAATTGTTATAATCTTGCACTCACAAGTAGTAAATATCAAGGAACGTTGGTAAGGTTAAGTAAAAACCTAGGTAAGAACAAGATATTGATTATACTTTTAATTTCCTAGTTAGTGGTCATATTTTTCACAAAATTTAATGATCTTAGATTGTCATCTAACTTGCAATTCCATATTAGATAGCATGATAAGAATAGTTTTAAAGTGACTCTAAGTTTAATTCAATGAACTTGGGAAAATAATAAGATTAATGTAGTGCTGATCACGGTTAATCTTGAGCATTGTCTCTCACGAATTAGCAAGTGATTATTGAAGATATGAGCATATGTTTGGTGTGTGGAGATAAACCCTTAGCTAATTTCTCATCTTTGTCATCCATTTAGTTTTATTATCTTTATAGTAAATTTCGTAGTTATTTTCATAGTTTAACTTAGAAAATCCAACCCCCCATTATTTACTTAATTAGGTTGTTAGTTTTCTTTTAGTGATTATTAGTATTAATTGACAAACCCTCTAATCCCCGGTTCAGGACGATCCCTACTTATCCTATACTACAATCACAAAGCAGGGTATTAAGTTGTGTGCTACTAAAATAGCGCACCAATTTTTGGCGCCGTTGTTGGGGATTAGTAAAATTGCTAATTACTTCATTAGTTTTTTTTATTAATTTTAATTTTTCTTTTTATTAATTTTTTATTTTTTGTCTTTATCTCAGGTACCATGTGCAATAAGAGATCCGGTGAGAACTTATTATAATGTGATCTAGAGCCTGAGAAAACTTATTATGAGTTCAATTTTTGAGCATGACGTGGAGGACGTATCGCTCCATGAGGATTGATTGGAGATACCGTTAGGCGGCACGAAGTTAAAATAAGCGCTTATTGGGAGGCAACCCAATCAAATTTGCTTTCTCTATCCGTTTATTATCTTTTCGTTATTTTTGCTTTTGTTTGTTAGTAGTTTGTTTTTCCTCTTTTTACATTTTTCATTGCATGTGCTATAATCTATTAACATTGAGGACAATGTTAGGTTTAAGTGTGGGGGGAACAAAACATTGTTTTTATTTTGAAAAAAATAATTATAAAAATAAAAAGTGTCAGTACATTAAAAAAAATGTTGGTTTTTATTTTCTTTGTTGGTATTAGTGTCATAAAAAATAAAAAATAAATTTTTTTTATAGTTGTTTTGAGTCTTAGGATACTTTCCAGTACAATGATGAGATTAGCTTTTTAATTGCATGACTTTAAGGTGATTTATAAGCATGATTTAAGATCTAATATTATTGTTTGGTTAATGCTTATTCATGGCTATCATATGCAAATTCACATGTAATCAATTGAGTAATTGGTACTCGTAGCATGGTTAATTGAATTAATTCATTATAACCCAAATGTGAGTTTTGAGCCTATTGTTCATTTGATTTTGAGAGTTTTTGTTAGGTCATCTTTATTTCTTTTGTCAATAATAATTCGTTGCATGATCTCAATTTTATTTGTTTTGGTTGCTACTTGGATTGTTTTCATAATTAAGGATTAAACACTAGAACTTGTATTAATTTCGTTCAAAACATCATATTGAGTTGCATAACATGTTTGACATGATAAAGGCACCTAGTTTCCACCATTACCAAATAAGCCCGATCCGTGATATATTTCCTTTAGGTTAACCCCGTTGAGCCTGTTTTTAAGCCTTTGTTTCATTACCCTTATTTTCTATCCCTAACCTAATCAGAAGAGTAGAGCATAATTTGATTTGCAGAGACTTTATTGTGGTTCAAGGTATGTTGAAAAGCAAGTGTGGGGTAAGACAGTTCAAGAAGAAAGAGTTGCCAAAAAAAAAAAAACTAATCATTTAGTATTTCAGTAACATACATATAGTTCAATTCTTTTAATTCAGTAGATACAAAATAATGACTTAAACTCTTCATTATCAGTAAGTCACATCTTCCATTTCCTTTTCATTTTCCTACTTATGTCTTGAACCATATGATTCTTTGCTAATGTCTCTAATCTTATTGCACGCTTTCACCATTTATTTAAGCCTTTTTGTAATTTTCTTATCCGTTTTTTTTATTTCCTTTACCCATTTGGCCTCATTACAACTTGAATTAAGACATTTTGATTGAGCGTGTCTTGCAATGTCACGATTTGGAAATTCAAATGAGATATGAGTATATGGTGTCACTAGTTCTTGCATTTGAGTAGTAACATTCCTTCCATGAGATTAAATATCTGGAAAAAAAAATGTCAGAAAATGCCTTTATTTCTTGTTATATCATATGTGAGCTATTTGTTTCCCTTTTACATCAATCATCTCACACATAAATAGAATACGAAGAGTGATTTTACTAAACAATCAGTGAAAAAGAAAAGAGTGCACCCAGTGAGATTTTTGGGTTAATTCTTCTTGACACGCGCTTGAGTTTCACAGTCACTTGGATTGATTTAATTGTGAATTTTTATATCATTGCTATGAACGTGTATTAATTTTTTAATGATGTGGATTTAATCTTGTCTTTACAAATAATCTTAACATGTCATGATCCGGTTAAAATCTCTAACACAAATGTTGGAAAGTATAGATTGAGTCATTTGAATATTTTATTTTTGTTTATTGGATTTGCTCGAGGACTAGCAAAAGATAAGTGTGGGGGAATTTGATAGGAGCATAATTATGTTATTTCAGTACCATATTTCTATATACAATTTTAGTTATTTCTTGTTAATTATGGTACTAATTGCTATTTTCGTGTTTGTGTAGGTTTTCAATAACAAGATTCCACAATAAAAATAAATTGGCAATTTAGAAATACTAATTGGAAAAGCAAACTACGCAGAGAAGGAAACCGCGAACAAAACAATTATAAAAGGAATGATACCTGCCCTGAAGCAATAACGCTTGCAACCACAACAAGCCGTAACCCATCTTCACGACATCAACTACACCACCACCAACATCCATCATCCATATCTTCCACTGTTCATCGCAATCACACAACCCTAAACCCAATCAAGACCCATCGCCTTCCACAACCATCACCGCCAGCAGCCCAACACCGCCCCTCAATCTCTTCGTTTCTCTCCATTAAAATCTCTCATTGCAATCTAGCCAACACAACAATCTATCACCATCGACCCCTTCTCGCAAAACCCATATCCGTCTAGCCCTTATTTCGCCGCCATCTTCCTTACACCATCTAACCAACACAGACACAAAATCCCACCACCATCTCGCCTCATCTCTCTCTTGCCCGATTCTCTAATCTCCGCCAGCCACAAAATCCCACCACCTTCTCCCTCGCAGCCTCTTCTTACCAGAGCAGATCGCACAAGAAGGAGAAAAGTAAAGAAGTAGAAGAAGAGGGAAGATCGTGAGGAAGAGGAAAATAGATTTTTATCTCTTCCTCTCTACTATTGGCACCCCAACAGACTCTTTTTATCACCACGCTTGGCGACGGCGCTTTTCATCTCTAAACCTCTATTTTACTTATTTTAGTTTGATATTTGATTATGGATTACTGTTTGAACATAATTAATATGTCTAGCTAAAATCTTTTTAGTTAGGGATTGATTCGAAACCCCAAACATGTGTTTTATAAATTAATTGAATTTAATCTTCTTTGCTATTAGTGATTGTGTTTTGCTTAACTGCTCTACAGAGAACCTTTCTTTGTATGTTTGTTAAGATGGCCAACTTAGTAAGCATGTTAGGATATGGGGCTAGAGTATAGGAGAGTTTAACGTAATTGTTATAATCTTGCATTCACAAGTAGTAAATACTAAGAAACGTTGGTAAGGTTAAGTAAAAACCTAGGTAAGAACAAGATGCTGATTATACTTGTAATTGCCTAGTCAGTGTTCATATTTTTCACAAAACTTAATGATCTTAGATTGTTATCTAACTTGCGATTCCTGATTAGATAGCATGATAAAAATAGTTTGAAAGCAACGCTGAGTTTAATTCAACGAACTTGGAAAAATTATAAGACTAATGCAGTGCTGATCACGGTTAATCTTGAACATTGTCTCTCATGAATTAGCAAGTAATTATTGAAGATTGATTTATGAGCATATGTTTGGTGTGTGGAGATAAACCCTTAGCTAATTTCTCATCTTTGTCATCCCTTTAGTTTTATTATCTTTATAGTTATTTTCATAGTTTAACTTAGAAAATTCAATCCCCCATTATTTACTTAATTAGGTTGTTAGTTGTCTTTTAGCTATTCTTAGTATTAATTGGCAAACCCTCTAATCCCCGGTCCAGAACGATCCTTACTTATTCTATACTACAATCACAAAGCAGAGTATTAAGTTGTGTACTACTAAAATAGCGCACCACCTAGGTGAAGGAATGAAATGTGCTATATATGTACGATGTTGGATTTACAAAGTACTACGCATTTTAAAGCCGTGTGGCCTTTGGGCACAAAGCGGACAATATAGTACTCTATGGATCGGGTCGTGACAATGTATCTCACTCTTCTGGATCTTTTGCCTTGGGTCCAAAGCGGACAATATAGTACTCCGAGGATCGGGTCTTGACAATGTATCTCACTCTTCTGGATCTTTATCAATGAATCGTCTCGTATCTTCTAAGAAACTTAAGAGATTGTCATCTGACGAAGAGTTCAATTCGAAATTCGATATGTTGGTGGAGGCAGTCAAAGATGTCGCTAACTCGTTGAAGGGAGACGATTGTGATTGATTGACTTCAGGTTTAAGAGTTGTTCTAAACATCTCAAGGACGAGGGTCTTAGATGTTCTAGATTTGTTTGGGAAAAACCAACTTTGATTCACACTTTTTTATCCCTGAATCCCGAAGAAAAAAAGAGAGGTGTTAATAAAGAAACTTGGTTATTAAGATAATTCACTACAATTAGTTAAAAAATAGACAATTTGTGTATGTTTTTAATTGACTTGCATTACTTACAAAACTTCAATGTTAATGTGTAGTACATCCTTTACATGATATTGCAATAAATATGTAATACCTTTGGATAATCTATTTTTGTTCGTATGTTTTATTATTTTTGTGTTTTTTAGTTTTTAATGTGTAATATAGGTTATATGTCCCTACCATGTTTATATGGCGCATATTCAATTTATTTTATATAATAACAACCTAGGCCTAAAAAAAATTCATCATGAAAAAAATTTCGTACTCAAAGATTGGAAAATTAGGAAAAGTTTTTTCTTTGAAAAATCAAACAGTGAAAAAAAATATTTTGTTGAAAACTTTACCACAATTTTTTTTTTCCATTGAAAACTTTGATTTACATGAAAAAAAAATTTCAAAAATAAACACACCCTTATTGTTTATAGTGAAAATTTGATATGGGTTCAGTCTCACATTTTATTTTTAATTTTACCGTGGTCACTATCCATTCGTGGGTCGTGACTCGGTGACGTTTCCAATAGGGGTGGGCATCCTATCTTGTGATTCTGATCTCGTCTCGTCCCGAAAATTTTGGGATCCTTTTGGGATTGATCAAACTCATCCCGATCTAAAGTGGGATGAGATCGGAATGAAGATTTTTATCCCACTCATCCCGGTCCGTCCCAAATTTATTTATTTCATATTTACTATTATTAGTTTTAATCAAACTACTATTTTAAAGGAAAGTTTTGGATGTGTTGAAATTAAATCATAATATTTATTGTTTGAAAATTTACTTTCTTGATTTTGTATTCTTTGTTTAGGTATAAACTTCAATTTGGATATTTTATGTCAAATAGAACACATGAAAATTTATGTTTTTTCACATTTTAGATTGGTTATAAGATAATTATTCTTGTAGAAAATAAAGGCAATTGATCGTTTGTGTTAGTTTTGCAGTATGGGTTATGTAGTTGGAAAATATTGCTCCTAACTGTATCTTGTATAAATAATATTTCAACTATTGCGAAAATATGCAAGACGGATCTATGACGGGGTTATTCCATCACCCATCATTCACTTGACAAACTTAATTTTATTGTAAGTTATCTTCCACAAATTTATATGACATTTAATATTGTTATGATGAAAGTTATATGTACATAAATTTGACATTATTGGTGTGTGAGCAATATGAGATGAATTTTTTTTGTTATTTTTCATTAGAGGGCTATTTAGTACATATTCATCCTGTCCCGTCTCATCTCGTCCTAAACCCATTTGGGATGGGACGAGGTCGGGACGAGATCTATCCCGTCCTGATATCGAACGAATGAGATGTGATAAGGATGAGGTCTATCTCGTCCCATGCCCACCCCTAGTTTTCACATTTGTGTCATGGTTGCAATTGGATGGCTTGACACAAACAAACACCTTGTTGATTTGTCAAAACACGTTCTAATCTATCATATATGCACTCTAATACTAATCCCAAGGTATTCCCTTCTGCCTATAATACCTGTCATTGTTTTCTACTTGCATGCTTACTTATTTTTATAAGCTTCCTAGTTTATGAAAACATAAAATGGGGGACATCTTCCTTATTGTTGAAATTTTTTTACGACTCTTCAACCTCAATCCAATGTATCTGAATAAAAACTCATATGACCCTTCAAACTATTACTAAGGTTGCATTTGTTTTTTTTTAAGTACTTAGAAGCTAACTTCTAACTGGAGTTAAAAGTTATGAACGAGCTTTTGAATAAACTGTTTGTTTAGCTTTTGAATGGGCTGTTGATTAGAAGCTATAAAGTTAAAAAGTTTTGTTTTTAGTGTTGAATGAGAATTGTTTGTCAATTTTGCTCCAGTGAGGAGACACATATAGGAATAAGGAGATGGTAGGTTGGAAACCTGACATTATATGATGGTGATCAATTTGCCAAAGTTTTCAAAACTACATGCTACATAATGAAAACTTGAAAATATACATGAGAATGAGAGTTTGAGAGATGAAGAAAAGATTGAAAAATACAAAAAAAAAAAAAAGCAAAAATGAAGGAAAATAATGAGATAAGGTTCTTACCGTTGAAAGTCTTTGTGAAGGTAGGTAGAATGACAATGCTTGGTGAAGAGAATGAATGTGCGATGTCAAAATTTAGTCCTACTTGATTTTAATAAGATGGGGGCAACAATTGTCATTACAAAATTATTTTTAGGTTACTATTGAAATATTTTTTAGTCAGCACTCAGTGCTAAGTGAGTAAATCCCTATTGCTTACTCCAATTAGAAGTTGAACTTCTAATCTGAACTAAAAACAAACATTCTAAACAAGATGACCCACTTCTTATTAAGACTTCTGACTCTGTTCAGCAGCAAAAACAAACGCCCTCTAACTTTTCTCTTTGTTTTTCCACAGTTTCACACCATTACCACAATAGTGTGCTTTTGTTTCAAAACCACCGTGTGTGTTTTAATCTTGGTTTCAAGGGAGAAAACTTTCGGTATTGGATTGGTAGTAATGTGTTGGAGAAGAGAAACTGAAGTCCTTACTATCGCCAAAGGTGTGATGGCTCAGTGGTTGAGCAGTGGCGGATGGTATCACTAGGTCACAGGGTCGAACCCAACCGACCACATCTGGGGTGGGAGGGGTTAAGGGTAAAAAAAAAGTCCTTACTATCATCTTCTCCATAAGAAAAAAAAAGGATAGAAAATGTTTTTGTGAAATGGTGTTTTGACCTTTAGTCAGTCAAAGTTAGAAAAGAAATGACATTTTACGGGTCATGTGCATTGTGACCCTCAATTAGGGATGGCAACGGGGCGGATTTGAGCAAATCCATCCCTGACCCGTCATGAATAACGGATCCCCAAATCCGCTCCGCCAATCCGTTTATAAATTTATTAAAAAATTGCCTCCGCCCCGCACGGATTGGCGAATATCCACCCCGCCCAAAATATCCGTTAAAATTTTTTCTCCATTCATACATACATACAGTAAAAGATCATTTATACATACAAAAAATTACAAAAAACCATACAACAAATTACAAAAAAAAAAAAAATTGATTTAAAGATCAGATTTGAGATCTCTGATATAAAAAAATTACAAAAAAATATTCTATTTGATCTGAAATCTAAAAAAAATTACAACAAATTACAAAAAAAAAATTGATCTAAAAAATTCAATCTTTGAGATCTGATCTCTAATGGGGAGTGGAAGGCGGATATGGAGGTGGGAAGCTTCGATTTCGACAGTGAGAATCTGATCTTGGCCGTGAGAGGCGAAACCCTTGGCTGTGAGAGGCTTCAACCCTTCGTCCCTTCGTCTTCGAGTGAGGATCTGTGTGTGAAAGGGAGAGGTGAAGGGAGATCTCTCTGCGTCTGGTGTGTGTGAGAGGGAGAGACTCTGGTATGAGGGAGGTAGATCTTTCTGTGAGAGGGAGAGGCGGTGTGAGGGAGAGAAATCTCTCTGTGGGAGGGAGAACTCTCTGTGAGAGGGGAGGGAGATCAGAGAGGGATTAATCATTTTATATAGCTGAAGGGTATTTTTGTAAATTTACTGGTTAAACAGATATCCGTGGGGCGGATATGGCAAAATCCGTATCGCCCCGATTAATAAACGGATACAGATCGGAAATCCGTATCCGCCACAAAATCCAGAGACCCTTTACCAAATTTGCCCCAAACGGAGCGAGTGGGGCGGATATCCGTGAAAATCCGCCCCTCTGCCATCCCTACCCTCAATGGGGATTTGGACGGCCCCATATCAGAGATGGATCATAATTTGATTAAAATTAAAAGGGAGTAATTCAATTTAACTAGTCAACATTCTTGTTTAAATCATGATTCACTATACTAAATGGGAAGTTTTGTAACAACCACCAAACAATACCACTTTTGTAATGTAACAATCAACCAAACAATTTCAAGTTGAAACTAAATTTAAGTCAAAATTTGAAAAACAGTTTCACAAATGAAGTGATACAATAAATTGGATCATCATGAATAGTATCACTTGCAGCACCATACTATTCATGGTGATCCAATTATTGTGTCACTTCATTTGTGAAATTGTTTGGTGAACTATTACAGCACAACAATGATACTTTTTTTTTGTTACAAATATTTCAATTTAGTGTAGTGATTACTTAACTGAATCACTTGCAACTAATAGTTTTCAATGTGGATAATTCATGTTTCTTTTGCAGTAGATGGTGTTCTTCTTCCATCTTCACTTTCCATTATTAAAGCTCTTCTTGAAGTAGTGCTTAACGTTCTTCAATTCCCTGTAGAAATTATAAAAAGTGTGATCTTTGATTCTTTGACAACTCCACACTAGCAAGCCTGATGTGCATACCACCCAGTCATTCTATTACCACTTTATTAAAGGTAATTGTGGATGTAACCAATCAATATTTGATGTGATAATGATTGTAAACAAATTGTTTGCACTCTTGGAAGCTTGGTCTTTATCGTATTTCTGCTACTATGCGTGATCTGGGCATCTGTTTCTCATATCCAGTCAAGTGGAATAAATTTCAGTCAGAGTGGCACATCCTATGGTACCGCACAACTTGTATCGTAACTCTCGTTCCCATTATTGCATCCTTAGTTGAAGTTTCACGTGATTTGTTTCTTTATCGTGCTCTTGCAACTCCCAAAGGTATTCGGATTGTAAATATGTTTCATTAAACAATATTTTGTGAGTGTATATTATGATCCTGCCAGAAACTGAGTCAATTCGAATGCCACAGTTACTCTTGAAGCCTACTTGATTATCATAGTGGATTCATGCACTGCTAATTGTCTCCTAATGGTCACTGTGATAAATAATATTTTTTTTATAAGGTAAAATATTTATTAAAACTTGATTTTAAAAAGGTTCCAATCCCGACCTTAAAGGGATTGAGGTCCTAAAATAATGTTGTTCCAGTTCTCATATAGTGACTTAAACTACATCCCTTTGAATAATGAATGATGGGAAACCCAACCCCACAGATGAATATATATCTCATAATTTGCAGTCTTGATTATATTCCTGGCATGGCATCGTGTGAAGTTAGACAGTTATTATAGTAATGAGAAAATAATTGCTATATCTATCTTTAGTGTATATATGATGAAAATATTTTTTTTCATTATAGTGGGAAAAGTAGCCTATGCTTATCTTCTATCAGATTCCATTTCCCCTAAGCTATTGTACACTTTTGGCTTCGATCATGCAAAAAGTTGGAACATTTGCCAAGTACAGTTGAACATACTAACATGTCGTTTTGAAGGCAAAGAATGTAGTTGATTAATAACCCTCCCAATAATTTAAATAATAGCCATTTGCAGGCGTGGGTTGGATCTTGTATGCGCCAGGAAGGAATAAGGAATACCATCAAGCTGGGAGGTGGGAATGGTTGTCTGCTAGGTGAACAAAAGTCTCTGTGTCTCTCTTCCAACTTCAGTACCTTGATTTGCTTTGTTTCACACACACTGTGCCCAATGTCAAATTAACATATGTGAATTTAAAAGCTAACTTTAATAAAAATAAATATACCTATATATATAAGCTATGACAATCTGTACTTGCAAAAAAAATAAATCATCAAAATAAATCCATGACTATTCATTTAAGAAATAAAAATTGACCAGACTTTGTCTATTTAAGTCATACATTCCATGATGAGACTCGGTACAATTGACCAATCACAATTAGTCACCTTTTATTAGCTTATCTTATAGGAAATAATGGGGAAAAATATAACTCGGTACAATTGACCAATCACAAATTAGTCACCTTTTAAGAATGTTTGGTACTACGACTATTCTAAAAATTAGTCACCTTTTAATCACAATTAGTCACCTTTTAAGAATGTTTGGTACTACGACCAATCACAATTAGTCACCTTTTAATCACAATTTGGTACTACGACTATTCTAAGAATGTTTGCAGTCTCATTTACATTTCAGGATTTGGTTTGAAAAAATAAAACAAAAATCCTGTTATTAATTTTATGTTTTAAAATTTCAAAAAACAGAAGAAAAAAAAATCAGAGAGTTGTGGATAAAATAACATTATACTGTATCTTATCCCTAAAGCCTCTGGAGGGTAAAATTTTGGAACCATAAATGGCTTCAGACAAAGGAAATTACTTGGGCAGTTGTCATCTTCTATTAGTTAAAACTTAAAAGAGTGATTCTAGCCAGCGAGGAAACCAGCGGGGGAGGGAGGAAGGACCCTCCATCTCCCTCCCTCGCTGGTTTCCTCGCTGCTTTCCTCGACAAATAGAATTTCTGTAGTTAAAAACATTGAAATACATGCACAACTGACCATGTGGAAAAACTCTCGAGCCAAAACTAGGACTGAACAAAAAATTGATCAAATCGATTAAACCGACTGAAACGATTGGTTCGGTTTAAATTTGGTTCGGATCGGTTTTAAAAAATTCAAAACCGAAGTGCTCGGTTCGGTTTTCGATTTCTATGTGATTTTAACCGACCAAACTGAACCGACCGAATATATATAATAAATAATTTTATACAGTGTTCTAAAAAGCGCTAGGCGGTAGGCGGGCGGCGAGCAGGTGCCTAGCGCCCAGGGGCCTAGGCGGTCTTAGGTTTTGTATTATAACTTTAATAATTTACAAAAGTTAAACATAATACCTTATCAATTACATCCAATTTAATGTCAATATACATATGCAAAATTTAAAAACATGAAAAATTAACAATCGTGAACAAAATTTATTAAAACTCAAATGACTGAAGTTGGTCATGATGGGTATTTTATATAAATTTGAATTTGTGGACAAATATCAGAACTTACTCTTTTAATTTTCTTCAAATTGCATGAATAACCTCAGTCATGTTTGATAAAATCAGAAATCTACATTACTAAAATTGGTGCCGGCAGATCCTTTGAGAATTCCATTAAGTAATCATCATTTGCTACATTTAGACATATACTGAATAAAAAATAATTAAATTTTTTATTTCTAAAAAAGAGAAAAGAAAAATAAAATAAAAACACAATTAGCCTTATTAAAAAAAAAAAAAAAAAAACTCGCCCAGGCCCCACCTAGGCCGCCCAAACTTTAATCTAGGCGTTTTTCTACCTTCTAGCACCTAGGCGCCGCTTAGGCCGATTTTTAAAACACTGATTTTATATATAAATAATACAATATGTTTAAAATAGTCGGTCGGTTCGATTTTATTTCGGTTTTGGTTCGATTTTAGTCGTTCGGTTCTGTTACGGTTTGCATAAATTAGAATCGAATTGGTTTTGTTAATGGTCGGTTCGATTTCGGTTTGAAAATTTTAAAACCGAC
This sequence comes from Berberis vulgaris, assembly GCA_963556465.1. NCBI lineage: Eukaryota > Viridiplantae > Streptophyta > Magnoliopsida > Ranunculales > Berberidaceae > Berberis > Berberis vulgaris. Next base: position 11,161,367 of record OY747134.1, read on the forward strand.
CTAAGTCGATTCGATTCACGATTTAGGTGAAAAATTTAGCCCTAGCCAAAACCTCTGCTGTCCCACCATGAGAACTCCCTTTAGCAGTGAAGTTCCACAAAACCTCATGCAATAGTATAATACCCTATATAACTAGAACATGATGGCTTCAAATCTTTCAAAACTGTAACTTTGTTTAATCTGATAATGTAACTGTTTCTTTCCCACAAAATCTATATCTCCCAGTAAAATTTTCAAAAATAAAAATAAAAATAAAAAATACAATGGAGATTAGGCAGTATGTTCCATGTTTCTGTCATCAAATTTTCACATCTAATTCTCATTGTCTCCCCAGTCAAGCTCAAAACATCTTTTGCCCATAGCCTCAGTCAACACGTTGTTTGGAAAGTTGCATCTCAAGCTTCAAACCCACTATTTCCCAGCTGTTCTGCCACTACAGAATTAGAGTCACTGACTGGAACCACCTTCAAACACCAGATCAGGTGTGAATTCTCCACATACGTGTTTTGTACCCTACGAACATAAGGGAAAGTTCCCAGAGCATATATATCAAGCATCGCTCTTCAACATTACTCGTGAACTCTAATTATTTATCTAACATGCCTCTTAATGCAATTACTCAGATGCATGTATAATGTTTGACACACCAGCTCTGCAGTTCACTCAGGCTAGGCATATCGGAGTCAGAAAAATGCATTAGGGTTAATTAGGTCACAAACAATAATTTGCTGATAAATAAAACATTAAGGCTCCATTCTTGCATGGTTGTTTCATCAAATTTTTTTTTAGAGATTTGCTTTATGAACTAATTATTAGGGTTCCATTTATCTATTATGAGCTACTCCTTGAGATTGAGAAATAGAACACCTCTATGTTTTTCTGCTAAAACCCTACTTATTTGAGTGAATACTTAAAATAGTTTTTTTTACTCTGATTACTCCAAAGTGGAATTATTTACAAATCACACCCCAATAAGCTATAGTTGAAGCAAATGTTCCCATTCCTTTATTTGTAGGTAAATTTACCAAAATGTATCCTAGAAACTCATTAAATACTTGAATTTGCATTTCCTCTTTACCTATTCCATATGTAATCCTTTCCAATTAAGAAAAGTAATTTCTAAATTCAAATTTACTTTTGTTTTTTAATTACTATTATTATTTTATTCTTTTCCATATGAACAATTTGACCAAGTCAATTAATAACCTTCTTACACGATTAAAAAATTTCCTATTTTCTCAGTTAGTTTCAACACTCAAAATAATGTAAGCAATACAAATGATATGCAAAAATGTTTCAAGTAATACAAACGATATACAAAATAATATCATTTTCAGGTATTATAGAATTATAATTGTAAAGAAAGTTAAGATTTTTTTTTTTTTTGAAAGGCAAGCAGGGTTTTTATAGGATCCCAGAACCCACTAAAGATGCCGCAAGCTGGGTTTGAACCCATGACCTAGTGGTACCATCCGCCAAGCTCTAACCGTTGAGCTGTCAGTCTAGGAAGAGATTTAGGGCATGGCATGATACTCATTCAGTTCTTTCAATATTTAATCTATTTGAAAAGGAGTTTTAGGGTTAGAAAAATATTAGGATTTTTTTGGGGGGTTTATTTATTCATTTAAAAGCAATTATAAAAAGGGTTGGGATACGGGGACACAGATTGTGACCCAAATTTTAGACCCCAAAAAGACTTATTGAAAGAGTAAGTTATTTGGCTGATTGGAAAAACAAAAGGACCAATTTGAAGTAAAGGAAAAGGGAAGTTTAGATAATTTTGTAGAAGTAATGTTTTTCTAGGATATATTTTGTAAATGGATTCAACAATTAGGGTATGATAATAGTTATGTAAAGTTTCAAGAAAGATTTTCAAATTTTCTCAGTTTGGGTATGCAAAGTAAAAGAAAAATTCTTAGATTTTGGTTGTAGCTTTTGGTAACTCATTCTGTTAGGATAAAGTTAAGGGCAAAACTGTGTTTGAAAATAGATACCTCCTCAATCGAATGTTTGAGAACAGCTTCCGAGCAGTAGCCCTTGTGAACATCTTAAAGCCACACTGAAATGGACATACATCACATATGATTATATATACATCTTGACATGCAAAATGGCCACAATACAAAAATAGATATTTTCATCTGCCAGAAAGACTACCTGAGTATCATAGATTCCAGGACCAGCAGCCAACAGAACTACTAAGGGTGTGTTTGGTTGCATAGAATCCTATGCCATGGGAGTCCATGAGGGGACCCCTACATTTTAGGCTAAATTGATGTATCACTCCACATCCACCATTTGGTTTTGTGATCAATGGTGGGAATGAAAGTCCCATGAACATGGGAATCCCATGACCAAATTTCCACCACTGATCACAAAATCAAATAGTGGTCAAATGGTAGATGTGGAGTGATATATCAATTTAGCCTAAAATCTAGGGGTCCCATCATAGATTCCCATGACATAGGATTCCATGCAACCAAACACACCCTAAGTGGAAACCCTTCATGAGAAAATTGCGATACCACTTCCTCTGAAACAAGTGCAAATCAATATTCCTCGGAAAGTGAAATATGTAATCGGAATATTACTTGAGGAGATCCAGATGAACAACACTACTTAAGGAGATCCAGATGAACAACACATACAGCAGCAAGAGCCTTTTCCTCTAGATGAGCGCGAGAACCAAATGCAGAAACTGGTATATCTGAAATTCTAGAATTTGAATCACTGCTCACTGAGTCTTTTAACTTAAGTTCCTTTTCAGCTACTGCACGTATCTAGTAAAAGAGTTGGCTTAATGAAAGTTTTCTCACCATAATAAGTTAATAACACCAAAGAATATCAGTTCATGAAATATTAAGCATGCAATTACACTTCTGAACATCTCATGTTTACACACCTGGCATTCAAGTTTTTCTAGGTCATTAACCTTGGTTGCCCCATCAACGTCAAGCATCAGAAGTAGCCGCGTGAGTGAAGCATTCCATGTTTCACAATGCTTGCACACCATTATAGTGCGATTTGAGGATCCCCCTCTCCCAAAAGAACTTTTTAAAGAGAGCTAGGCAAGTCTCAATGCCACAAGAGAACACAACTTTAATCACCATCTATGTTGTCGAGGCGGGGCGCCAAGTCCATTTTATACAAAAACCGCTTCACTTCATGAGAAATATATATACACACACATATATATGAGGCCATCGTTGTTTGTCACTTCTTATCTTTGCTTAGAAGGCATTTACAATTAGCAAATAAACTTGTGGCATATGATAAGCTCTCTAAATGGAGGAATAGTTAGTGATGACAATAGGGGGATTTTCACGGATATCTGCCCCGCGATTTTGGATATACCTAAATGGATTTTGAGGCAGATACGAATATCAAAACAACATTCATCAAATATTCGGAGCGAGTATGGATTTGGAAAAATCAGCCCCACGGATATCCGTTTCAGCATGAAAATGATTGAAATACCTTTAACCTTTAAAACAAAAAAACTAACCCTACCTCTTACTTCTCACTTCTCTTCAGTTCTTCTTTCATCTCTCTTCAAAGAAAAGAAAGATCTCTTAAGTTCTTCTTCAAAGAAAAGAAAAAAATATATTCTCATCTATAAATAAAAGCCTAAGGTCAAGGACTTGTCCATCAAGTGATATATATCATGCATCGCTCTTCAGCATAACTCGTGAACTCTAATTATTTATCTAACATGCCTCTTAATGCAATTACTCAGATGCATGTATAATGTTTGACACACCAGCTCTGCAGTTCACTCAGGCTAGGCATATCGGAGTCAGAAAAATGCATTAGGGTTAATTAGGTCACAAACAATAATTTGCTGATAAATAAAACATTAAGGCTCCATTCTTGCATGGTTGTTTCATCAATTTTTTTTTAGAGATTTGCTTTATGAACTAATTATTAGGGTTCCATTTATCTATTATGAGCTACTCCTTGAGATTGAGAAATAGAACACCTCTATGTTTTTTTGCTAAACCCTACTTATTTGAGTGAATACTTAAAATAGTTTTTTTTACTCTGATTACTCCAAAGTGGAATTATTTACAAATCACACCCCAATAAGCTATAGCTGAAGCAAATGTTCCCATACCTTTATTTGTAGGTACATTTACCAAAATGTATCCTAGAAACTCAATAAATACTTGAATTTGCATTTCCTCTTTACCTATTCCATATGTAATCCTTTCCAATTAAGAAAAGTGATTTCTAAATTCAAATTTACTTTTGTTTTTTAATTACTATTATTATTTTATTCTTTTCCATATGAACAATTTGACCAAGTCAATTAATAACCTTCTTACACGATTAAAAAATTTCCTATTTTCTTAGTTAGTTTCAACACTCAAAATAATGTAACAATACAAATGATATGCAAAAAAATTTCAAGTAATACAAACGATATGCAAAACAATATCATTTTCAGGTATTATAATTGTAAAGAAAGTTAGGATTTCAATCAGTCTAGGAAGAGATTTAGGGCATGGCATGATACTCATTCAGTTCTTTCAATATTTAATCTATTTGAAAAGGAGTCTTAGGGTTAGAAAAATATTAAGATTTTTTGGGGGATTTATTTATTCATTTAAAAGCAATTATAAAAAAGGTTGGGATACGGAGACACAGATTGTGACCCAAATTTTAGACCCCAAAAAGACTTATTGAAAGAGTAAGTTATTTGGCTGATTGGAAAAACAAAAGGACCAATTTGAAGTAAAGGAAAAGGGTAGTTTAGATAATTTTTGTAGAAGTAATGTTTTTCTAGGATATATTTTGTAAATGGATTCAACAATTAGGGTATGATAATAGTTATGTAAAGTTTCAGGAAAGATTTTCAAATTTTCTCAGTTTGTGTATGCAAAGTAAAAGAAAAACTCTTTATCTGGTGTTCAGTTGTTGTTCAGTTCCACCTACAATTTATGCCCTTATACATACGAAAGGAAATTCTAGGTTCAGTCAGCCAAGATC